>CM072512.1:48130056-48240056 GCA_036898135.1 Oncomelania hupensis | reverse complement strand
TCGCAGCCGCTAAAACCGAGGACCCAACAACCAGTCTCCAACCCTACAAACCCCAAAACCCGGCAACCGGTCCCGCAGAGAAGGCCACCCACACCCGGCCAGAAACACACTTAAATGTCGAAATCGTTGTTTTGATCCGAAAAGTTCAGCTGAAATAGCAAAGCGCGAGTAGAATAACTTTATTTATTTATTTATTTATTTATTTATTATTATTATTATTATTATTATTATTATTATTATTATTATTATTATTATTATTATTATTATTATTATTATTATTATTATTATTATTATTATTATTATTATTATTACTATTATTATTATTATTATTATTATTATTATTATTATTATTATTATTATTATTATTATTATTATTATTAAAGATCTGACAAGTACAACAACTTACTGAAAATGTGTTTTTCTTGTTTGCAAGAGAAGGGAGACAAAACGTTTGTGCAAGACACAAGTGATAAAGGTGGCTCGCCTATTTCCAGAGAAGCTTTTATACAAACGCCAAGAAAAGAATATTGTTTTAATCACACAAACTTTAACTTTTTTAAATAATTAATTTATTTGAGGAATTGTAACCCACCCACCTGCTCTAGGAAAAACAGAGCTCAAAGAGAGGTAACTCCTGGAATGCTCAAGATGGCCACTGGTAAGACAGAACATGCTTTCATGTCTGAGCAAAAAGATTGGTACATCTTCTTTCATCACTGCCTCATTTTCTGCGCTCCTTCCTTCTTCTTTGAAACTTCAAATAAACATTGGGCAAATAGAGGACAAGAGCTGGTATCATTTAACGTCTTGCGCGGCGCAATGTCTTAAGGGAGGGATTTTTTTTTCATCTTCCTTTTTCCATCACCCAAATCCTTGACTAGATAGTGTGAGCAGCGTTACGGTGCGATAAGAAGCTGCCCTCTGGTAATCTCGATGTTTATGCTGTGGTGATAATCCCTCGCTTGTTGTCTGACAGCTTTGCTGTACAGCAGTTACGACGTGCCTATCTATATGTCATTTTCTAGGAAGGTCCTATTTTCAACAACCCGTGCATAGTGTCTGCACTACTGTGATACTGGGTTTAGTCTACAGTGTCTGCAATGAGTGGTGTAGTTAGGTTAGCTATCATACTACTACTACTACTACTACTACTACTACTACTACTACTACTACTACTACTACTACTACTACTAATAATAATAATAATAATAATAATAATAATAATGAGGAGAAGGAAGAGGAAAACGAATCTTAACGTCCTATTGCGTAAGCGTTAAGAACAAAACACCATGTCGCCTCCTTGACAACAATGATCATCATCATCCTCATCATATAATAATAATAATAATAATAATAATAATAATAATAACAATAACACTTGGTTCTCTTGTACCGAATAAGAATCACAGTTCTGAAAGTCCTCAATCAAACGGGTTGTTGCTATATGTTGTTTAATGTACTACAATTTGTGTGTGCGTGTGCGTGCATGCATGCGTGTGTGGGTGTTCGCGCGTGTATGTGTGTGTGAGCGTGCGTGCGTGCTTGCATACGTGTGTGCGTGTGTGTGTGCGTGCATGTGTGTGTGTGTGTTGGAAAGGTGGGTACCCGCTCGTTTTGCAATAGAGAGGCATGGCTTGATTGACAATCGAGAGATTCCCATAGTCCCATTTTTAGACAATATAATTATTTCTTCCATTGGTAAATCTTATTTTGCGTGGGTCCCCGATTTTTTTTTTTTTGATTTTTTCTTTACCGAGGAAAAAATATATTGTTCCTGAATGCAGTCTCCTTAGTAGGCGATGTTTGAAGATTTCTTCCTGACTCTGTATCAAATGTGTTGCTGACATAGAATGTAACTTGCGTAATATTCACTTCCACCTACCACTAAGTCTAAAAACCTCTTAGGTTAAAACAGGTAAAATTACATTTAAAAAAAACGCAAGCTAATAAAACATTGCTTGACCAGCTTATTTCAACGTTGTGTTCTATGTTTCAGGAACAAAAGAGACGTCGTTCCTGTACGCTATCTCCTCCGCGGGGTTGGTGCACGAATTTTCGCGCGCATGTAGCAAAGGCACGTTAGATCGCTGCACGTGCGACGAATCGAACCCGGAGGAGAGCAAGAAATCGTGGTTGTGGGGCGGCTGCGGCGACAACATCGACTTCGGGGTCAAGTTTACCCGCCGGTTCCTCAAGAAAGGTCACAAGTCAGGCAAGGACATCCGTGCCAGGGTGGACCAGCACAACAGTCGAGTTGGAATTAAAGTTAGTATAGTTGACCACTGTTATTGTTGTTGTTGTTGTTGTTTTGTTGTTGCTGCTGCTGTTGTTGTTGTGTTTTTTTTTATAGTGGCGCAGGTGGCGAGCGGTGTTGCTAATGTTATTATTATTGATGATGATGATGATGATGATGATGATGATGATGATGATGATGATGATGATGGTGATGATGATGATGATTCTGCTGCTTCTGTTGAGGTAATGCGCATGGCTACCAGCGCTTTCAAGATACAGTTGAAAGTACCGCTGAGTAGCGTGAACAGGATATATCGTAATATCGCCAAGATAATAACTTGAGTCCGCTATGAGCGGACGAGGCTACTTGCGAAATCACGGAAAAAGCGCAATTTGACTGCAGTGAACTCATGAAAATAGAAAAATGTAAGTTTCGTCTCCTGTAGGGGACGAATTAGGTCAAACTGCATTAGTTTCTAGGTCAACTGTCTTTTACGAACCGTTTGAGAATGTTTTTGAACCGTTTGTTGACGCCGGATAGCGTCCTCACTTGGTTTCATGCAATTTAAGAATCCAACAAGGCAATTGGGTTTTTGAGAC
The DNA here is from genome assembly GCA_036898135.1 of Oncomelania hupensis. Lineage (NCBI taxonomy): Eukaryota > Metazoa > Mollusca > Gastropoda > Littorinimorpha > Pomatiopsidae > Oncomelania > Oncomelania hupensis. The sequence continues at coordinate 48,237,221 of CM072512.1, read as the reverse complement.
GGAAAGAGCGGAATGTTGTAGAGCAACATTCTGTATATATTTACAGTGAAATTGCGCTTTTCCCGTGATTTCGCAGGTAGCCTCGTCCGCTCATAGCGGACTCAAGTTATTATCTTGGCGATATTACGATATATCCTGTTCACGCTACGCAGCAAAGATTAGAGGTGTATCTTGAGTGCGCTGGTACCTTGGTGCAATGGGTGCTTCTGTTAATGATGATGATGATGATGATGATGATGATGATGATGATGATGATGATGATGATGATGATGATGATGATGATGATGACGATGACGATGAATCTGTTATAGGAAATTGTCATATGTAATTGCCTGCTCTGAGTTATTGTCTATACCTTGTCAACCTGTCAGACTGGCCTAATCGTGCTCATAATCACATAACATGCTAGCCACAATATTCACTCTCCCCTAACCACGGCCAAGTTTGAGGGACAACAGTATTCCGTTATCTTCTTCCTCACCCAGTCTCCGCCGGCCAGCACTTTGAGCAGCTCTTGAGCCAGGAAAAGCACTATAACAGAACGAAAGAAATAATATTCCCAAAATTATTACATTACTTTTATATAGCGCTTTTCCAGCTCATGAACCGCTAAAGGCATTGCATGTCTTCCATAAATAAAATCATAAATTTATGAAACGCCAGGAAATGAAGCGACATTAAATACGCAAGCTAAGTAGGCACCTCGGGCAGTTTGAGTTAGATCCTGTTCTATCGGTCAGCGCCTTGAGTAGCTCTTGAACTGGAAATGCGCTATATAAGAACGAATAAATAAATAAATAAATAAATAAATAAATAAATAAATAAACTACTGAACAGAAAAAAGGTGTGCGGTGTATTGCTGGCCATTCTTAAACTTTGCACATTGCAATTTCAAATATGCCGCCAGTTATGCACGTGCGTCAGTAATTGGACTGTTCCATTCGCGCTGCTCTTCAGACGGACAGACGGACAGAAGAGGACAAGAGAAAGAGACAGACAGAAACATTCAGACAGAGATGGACAAAAAGAGCAGATGAATAAAAGGAACAGAGAGAGAGAGAGAGAGAGAGAGAACGAATGAATGAATGAAAAAAAAAAATAAATTTCCTAAAGGGACAAAGATAGAGAGAAAGCGCTCGCACGCATACACAGACACACACATTACATACATGGACAATATTAAACATTATGAGATCAAACACGGAACATTTGGAAGACATAATAACGGACATCAATAAATAAATAAATAAATAAAAAAGCATGAATGAAAGAAGAGCGCGCGCACTCACGCATTCACACACATACACACAATAACAACATATAAATATCAAACACTTAACATGAAGACATAATCAACAATTAAGAATACATAAAAGCATGTATAAAAATAGAAAAAAAAGCACACACATACACACACAAACACACGCACACACCCATATGCAACAAAAATTAAGACCTTCCTCACACATAGTGCCAAGTCCAACAAACAACTTAAAGTGTATGTATAACCCTAACCCATAACGCGCTTGACACGAGAGAGACCCATGATGTCCCACGCCTAACGCCTTACGCCTAACCCTAACCCTCACGGATCATTAAATGACGTCCCAACAAGGAGGTCTGTAAGAACGTATGGGAAACTTGCACTAATTTGTCCCAATAACGCCGTGTAAACATCCTCCACTTACCAGACCACACACACACCCGCACTCATATAAATTGAGTATCAACCATAGTCATAATGACAAAATAAAACATTAAAATAAAAAAAAAGAACAACATACATAACAAAATATATAATACAATACATTTAACAAAAAAAAAAAAAAATAAAATAAAAGAATAGTAACAAACAACTTAAAGAGTATAGACTCCATAATGGCCAGTAAGCGTGAAGAGAGGCCGCATCTGCCAGCGTGAGGGCGATGACGTGTCCCAATGCTGAATATTGATAGAAGAAAGTATATCAAACAGTTGGGTGATGGGGGTCCTCGCTGCTTTCTTCCCCATTAAGAGAGCGGTCACTCCAAGTTAAGTCTGCCCGTCCGTGCGGTGCGCTTGAGTACTTTGACGACACCAACAGACCAAACAAACAACGCACGACACCACTTTACACAGTAGCGAGAAGAAACAAGAACAACCAATAATAAACAACACCAAAAATAATAATAATAATAATAATAATAATAATAATAATAATAATAATAATAATAATAATTATTATTATTATTATTATTATTATTATTATTATTATTATTATTATTATTATTATTATTATTATTATTATTATTATTATTATAAGTTGGGTTTTTTTTAAAAGCAACAACAACAACGAAATTTATTTAGGTGGTTCACATGATGACTAATGTTGTTCTGAAGTATTGTAAGCGGTATTATGTGTGTGTGTGTCATTTAACTCCAGCTCTACTTGTGTAGGCGAAACAACAACTATTTATTTCATTTAATCGTCCTTAAATAGCGCTTTTCCAGCTCAAGAGCTGCTCAAGGTGCTGAACGATACTTTAGTTATACTACTACCTAAAGCTCTTTGTTTGACCTTAATATGTTGTGCGTAGCAACAGCAGCAGCAGTAGTAGTAGTAGTAGTAGTAGTAGTAGTAGTAGTAGTAGTAGTAGTAGTAGTAGTAGTAGTAGTAGTAGTAGTAGTAGTAGTAGTAGTAGTAGTAGTAGTAGTAGTAGTAGTAGTAGTAGAAGTTGAAGAAGAAGAAGATGAACAAGAACAACAACAAGGAAATGAGCAGGAGGAGATGGATCGACTTATTTAATGAATAGATTTTGGGTTTGACAATTCAGTGCGTTACCTTCAGGTGTCAACATTGCAGAATTAAAGATGCACTTAAGGCACCGGAAAAGATTAGTCCGACCTCTTGACAGGTGGCACTTGTGTCGCGAACTGACCAACCAAATCCAACACAAAGTGACCATCCGTTGACAAAGAACTGACCTCAAAACAAAACAAAAACAAGAAAAGAGAAAAAAAAACTGACCATTTATTTTAGTTTTAAGACGTCACTCATTTCTTTAGTCTGGAAGTGAAATAAGTGAAATAATTTATTGAGGGGGTGTTTTCAGCATGATTTGACTTCGGTTGGTCTAGAGTTTTATTTTTAGTTCAGGACCTGTTCTGAGAAGGGGAAAAATGTGGGGACATACCTCCTCATACACACACACACATACACACACCACACACACACACACACACACACACACACATATATATATATATATATATATATATATATATATATATATATATATATATATATATATATATATATATATATATATATATATATATATATATATACATATATATAATATATATATATATATATATATATATATATATATATATATATATATTAATATGGAAAAAATCGAAACCATAATACCATATTCATTACATGTTTTAGGCGCCATATAGGAACAAAAAAAAAAAAAATTAGTTTCCTTCACAAAGAAAAGATTTGTTTTAAAAACATATAACATTTTGTGTAAGGTCCACTCCCGCCTTAATGGATGGCTCGGCGCCATCCTACCGTGATGAATTCTTGCATTCATTAACGTGTTATCTCCTTCACTTCGATCATGTTCCCGGCCGCAGTGATTGGGGTAGTCTGTTCCACGGTGCCCGCTGTAGTCGGGTTACAGCGGGCACCGTGGAACAGACTACCCCAATCACTGCGAGAGTCTGCCTCAAAGAAAGCATTCAAGAAGCAGCTCAAAACCACAGGCCCTTGTATCTGGACACGCGAGCGCCTATGCCTATATAGACAACCAAAGGGAGACGCGTCACACACATGTGGGGTCGGGTAGCTCAGTTGGTAAAGCGTCTTACTAGTAACCGAAAGGGGTACCTGGTTCGAATCCCGGATTGGCCAATGTGGGACCATATTATTTTCCCCTTACCTTCAACTGGTTCGCTGGTGTCAGAATAATCGCCTATACGCTTCGGTGTCGTGTGACTCTAATCTACAGTTACACATTTTATTACGCGTCTTACGCATAGGCGCTCGCGCAATCGCCTGTGCTCAAAACCTTCGACCTCTTTGACTGGCACAATTGTTTTCCCCTCTTATTATTTCTTTTAATGTCATTATTTTTTTTTAGCGCCCTGAGCATGCTAACATAGCATAGTTAAAATGCGCTATACAGGTGTTCAACATCAACATCAATTTAAAAAACAACAACAACGGTAAAATGGCCAAACATTGTTAAAATGATAGCCTTCACTATTGCCTCACTCCCCCCCCCCCCCTCCACAAAGTACAAAACCATTAGCAGTCAACGACAGATTATTAATTGCATAATACAACTGGACATGTAATTCATAAACTTTTTATTTCAATGCCCGTAAATAAAATAAAATAAGTAAATGCAGTACGTAAACGTCTGAACTCGAGAGGCTTCGAAAACTCATCTCTAACCACGACCATGCAGCATTTTCTCCCATTCAACATTATCATTACGGCCACTCGCTTCTCTCCCCTTGTAGTGGCGTGTTCTGTTCCCTGTTCCATTCTCTCCCTTGTTTGTCAGTGTTTGGAAAGTCGATGGTGTGATCTGTTTGCTCGCAGCTTAGTTCATTTCCCCACCAAAATGGGAGGTCGACAGGCTGCAAATGGCTATGGGAAGTCCTTTCTTGTCCCTTGAGATCTCTTCTCCTTTTCCTTTCCAATGCGATTTGTGTTCTATTAAAATTCAGCCTATCGCTGTCTTCTTCTCCTTCCGTATCTTGCTTTTGGATTCCATTCCTCCTCCTCCTACGCCTCCTCTTATTTCTTCATAGTCTTTCTGTCTGTCTGCTAGTCTGTCTATTTCTCTTTCTCTCTCTCTCCCTCTCTCTCTACCTTTCTCTCTGCCTCTCTCTCATTCTTTCTTTTTGTTTGTCTGTCTCTGTCTGTCTGTCTCTCTCCACCCCCACTCCACTCCCCACCCCTTGGGGTCATGAGCAATCTTGCCACTGTAGATTGTTCTAACCTATAAAGGGAAAAGTGAAAGCCCCAGTTGAAAACCTGTCTTGACTTTGTAGGCATGACAGATTCACTGCGGCAACAGTACCCCCGTTGGAGTGCCTGGGGTTTCAGTATAAATAGTATCCCCACTTTCTGGAAATTTAGTGCTTTAAATTCCCACTGTCGCTGTCTTCCTCATTTGCTCTTTCCCATTCCTGATCTGTCCTATCACTCTGCTATACTATCTTCTTCTTCGCTAGATCAATGACCTACCTTTTTTCTTGAAAACTCTTCCTGGACAAGACTCCTTGTTTGTGTATGAGGTCTGTTGGATCAGCTTGGGAGTGTTGGACGCTTTCTGCCGGGTGGTCACTAGGGCTTCCTATGATGTTATTATTTAGCAATATAGGCATTTTATATGTATGTGTTTTGTTGATGATTTATAATGATGTTTGTATTCTATTTTGTTTTTGTAACCGGGGGTTCGAGTAGTTGGGGTAAAGCCTCAGCCGTCCCCTGCGTGGGATGTCTTTATTGTAAAGTGACTGGCCGGTGGAGGGCATTCAATTTTCCCACTAGGGTTGTTTCAGCAGATCTTTTATGCGGATCGGGGATTGTCCGGTCCTGATTTGGCTCAGAAGAGTCCGCTGGACCTAAAGCAACAATCAATCAATCAAAAAAAAAACTCCACTCCCCTATCTCTCTCTCCTTGTATTTCAGGCACAATGTTTAGTTTTAGGGTGCATGTGTAATTTGCACATTTATATTTAGTTATTAATGAGAATCGCCCCGTGGTTTTAAAATTGTATTAACCTGTTTTCAAATGTTCCTTAAATTGATTTAAACACCGGTCTGAGCTGGAGGGCTGAGAGAATAAAACAGGAGACAGAAGACGTCACGACAAGGGAGATAACAATTAATTCTGTAGACGAAGTTCTCTATCGTCCAAATATTACAAGAAGTTGTGAAAGTTATTGCTAAATCTCCTGTTGGTAGACTGTTATAGCCTGATTATAATTTTGTTTTAAAAATAGTTAAAGTGTTTAAAAAGTTTAATTTTAATTGTCTAATGTCACCTAAACGTGTGAACAGACATTAAATGAAAGCTTGATTAAAATAATTTCAATGTAATAACAATATGAAAGCGAAGACCACACACACACAATGTTGTAATAATTACCTCCCTTACAGATGGGGTTTCCGAGGCATAACACATCTCTCTGCTGCTTGTTTATCATAGTGTTCGGGCTAGGCGGCGGCCTTGTGAAAAATGGAGCTGAAACAACATTACCTTGTTAAGGGTCTGAGGACAGCTAGTAACAGAACGCAGACCCGGACTCTGCTTATTGTAAAAAGGTCTACATTCCATAGAGATCCATCTGGTCCATGCATGATCATGATACTCTTCCTTGTTATTCCTTTTTTTTTCAGGGCTTCGGTAGTGGTTTCTGGTTTTGGGTTTACGGTCACAAATTACAGGTGATGAAATAGTGCAGGTCGGTCACGATGTGCGGGTTAGAAGAATCGAGAAGCGAATCGCTTTCTCTTTGGCTTGTAAAAATAAAAAGGGGTAAACATAATTAATGTCCTCGTAGTCTGTTACTTTCAGTTGATGAACGATGTAGCAACGCAATTTTATTTATTTATTTATTTATTTATTTATTTATTTATTTATTTATTTTTTTTTTTTTTTTGGGGGGGGGGGGGGTATTTTTCGTGTATTTTATCTAGAGAGGAGTGGGGACAGGGTTGGGATTAAGTAGGTGGAGGGCAGATATTATAGACCGCCTTCTCTCAGGACAAGCTTCTTGAGAGCGGTGCTTGTTATCCCTCTTCCTCGCTCTCTTCCCAAGGTTATCAGGAGAGCCAGTCACCAATCCCAGCTGGCCATGCGATATTTCTTCTAGTATATCTGCCAGTAATAAAGTGGAATAATTAGTTCCTATATTGAGTACCTATACCAGCTGGAAGGCCTACTGTTGGCGTCCGCCGTTTAAATTGCTGGCTTGAAACCAAACCATCCATAAATTTGCACTTGCCGTATTAAAGATGACGACAATGAAACAGATCTCTTTTTGGGCGTGTTGGGGTGGGGTTTTCACAAACACTTTCCTTACAATTATTCTCATTTTCCGTCTGCACAACGAAGATTATTGACTATTGTAACGCCCTTTTCTATGGTGGCCCTCAGTTTCTGCTGCACAAGCTGCAAAAGATACAAAATAACGCTGCTCGCCTTATTTTGCGTTTTCCAAAATCAGACCATGTCACTTCTCATTTGAAATCTTTGCATTGGTTTCCCCTGGAGAATAGATTACAGTATAACATTGCAAGACTTTACTTCAAAGCTGTTACTCTGTCTGGTCCATTGTATCTCTCCGAGTTAGTCCACTTCTATACACCATCAAGATCTCTCCGTTCATCTTCTGACAGTCGCAAGCTTGGTATTCCCCGTATGAAAACAAAGGCCTTTGGCGAACGGTCATTCTGCTTTTCAATCCCTAGAGTTTAGAATTCTCTTCCTTTAACTCTGCGTTTTGTCGAATCGTCTCTTTTTTTTCGCTCTGGACTGAAAACACACATTTCCAACAGTGTATATTTTAAAATCTCGATCCTTTGTCAAATACATAAAACAAAGTCATAGTCGTTGTATGTGTGTGTGCGTGGTTTTGTGTGTGTGTGTGTGTGTGTTGTGTGTGTGTGTTTCTGATGTTGAACCCGAAAGACCGATATATCGGTCTAGCCCTTAAACAGCAGTGCCTCGATAGACCGATAAATCGGTCTAGCCCTTAAACAGCTGTGCCCCGATAGACCGATAAACCGGTCTCGTAACCTTACCTTAGTCTTGCGGTCCGTACAAAGCTTACTGTTCTTTCTAGTACTTGCTGTTTGGAATAGGGTTATTGGGAATGGGCTCAGAATTGGTGGGGCATCCAGGGTTCAAATGGTTAACGTTTTTCTTTCGCTTTATTTATGTATTTATTTATTTTAGTTTTATTTATTTATTTGTTCTTTTTGTAAAGCGCTATGAGCTCTAGTGAAGAAGGGCGCTGTACAAATGTTTATTATTATTATTATTATTATTATTATTATTATTATTATTATTATTATTATTATTATTATTATTATTATTATTATCAGGTCTTCGTTACTATTAATTTTCTAAAACAGACAAGAGCATCTGCCTACTGCGGCCTGCAGCAGAAGGCGTGCCCTAAGTCATGTAGAGCAGAGTTACGGAGACAGGTAATATTGTACAGACATGGGGCTATCATCAGAATTTGTCAACCCAAAGACTTCTCACTACCCCTAACAAATGGCCTAATTGCGCGCACCAGGCGCTCGATTATAGGGAGAGAGAGAGAGAGAGAGAGAGAGAGAGAGAGAGAGAGAGAGAGAGAGAGAGAGAGAGAGAGAGAGAATGTGTGTGTATATGTGTGTGTGTGTAGTATGGGTGTATGTGTGGTGTAGTGTGTATGTATGTGTTTTGTGTGTGTGTGTGTGTGTGTGTGTGTGTGAGTGTGTTTGAGAGAGAGAGAGAATTTATTGTAATTACACGGCTAGTGTCCTTACAAATTTTTTTCCCTACTTCATCATATCACAGTGGTTATTTGGTGCAATCATTTTCTGAAATTACGTCTTTCATTTGTCTGCATCATAGTGTAGATGATGCTAAAAAGATATCAGGTGTACCTTGGTTTGGGTGAGGAAAAATGTATAATTAGCCTTTCAATTATGTACCTGAGATTGGGTACTTGGCTGTGGAACAGGGACAGGTGAGGCAGCAAAGTACCGATGTAAATAATAATATGTAATCATTTTATCAGTCCACCTCCCCCACACACCAACATCTCCCTTTCCCTCGTTGTTTTTTTTTAAACCACCTTCTCCCTTTTGCCTTCCTCATCTTCTTCGAGAACAGTGCCTAGACCTGCTCTTTCCCCCGTTGGGGTGCCGGGGGTTTCAGTATAAATAGTATCCCCACTTTCTGGAAATTTAGTGCTTTAAATTCCCACTGTCACTGTCTTTCTCATTTGCTCTTTTTCATTCCTGCTCTGTTCTATCAATCTGCTATACTATCTTCTTCTTCGCTAGACCAGTCACCTACATTTTTTCTTGAAAACTCTTCCGGGACAAGACTCCTTATTTGTGTGTGAGGTCTTTTGGATCAGCTTGGGAATATTGGACGCTTTCTGCCAGGTGGTCACTAGGGCTTCCTGTGATGTTATTATTTAGCAATGTAGGCATTTTCTATGTATGTGTTTTGTTGATAATTTATAATGACGTGTGTATTCTATTTTATTTTTGTAAACTGGGGTTCGATAAATTAAAGTATAGCCTCAGCGTCCCCTGCGTGGGATGTCTTCATTGTAAAGTGACTGGCTGGTGGAGAGCGTTCAGTTTTACCACTAGGGTTGTTTCAGCAGATCTTTTATGCGGATCGGGGGTTGTCCGGTCCTGATTTGGCTCGGAAGAGTCCGCTGGACCTAAAGCAATAATTATGTAATGTAATGTAATGACCTGCTCTCTTGTGAATGAGAGCAGAGCATGCGGCACGATGCCTGATCAATTATTTGAACGAACTTGTAAGATTGAAATTCATGTTGACACACACATCCCACGGCCGTTACAGATGGTAGCTCTGGTAACAAACTTCCGCCAACAAAGGAAAAACAATAATAATAATAATAATAATAATAATAATAATAATAATAATAATAATAATAATAATAATAATACAAATAATAATAATACAAATAATAATAATAATAATAATAATAATAATAATTATTATTATTATTATTATAATTATAATAATAATAATTTTTAATAATAATAATAATAATAATAATAATAATAATAATAATATTATTATTATTATCATTATTATTATTATTATCATTATTATTATTATTATTATTATTATTATTATTATTATTATTATTTGTATTATAATTATTATTATTATTATTATTATTATTATTATTATTATTATTATTATTATTATTATAATATTGATGGTTTGAGTAAATACACCGCCCTATTACCTTCCACACCCCTCGATCCCTTACATTCAAACAAAAATTATAATTAAAACGACGTATCTCAACCAGTTCTGGAACTTTGCAGCTTTGCTCTCTATATCATGAACTAAAAAATCAATGTTATCCTCTTGAACCAGCCCCACATGAGGACTAGATGGAGTGAGTTGAATAGTGTATGTTGTGAGCAGTTCTGGTCGTTTACAGGCCACAAGATTCATCATGAACCCGTGACACTTGCCTGCAGAAAATTGTAGTGTATTAGTAATGTCAAGGATAATGCTCAGTGATCATCCCTTGTTGGATCATGGACCTTTTGTTCTGTCATTCTGTCTTTTCTCCCAAAGTTTCACTGGCTGACTGATGGTCCAAACCTCTCAAAGCAGTTAGCCTTTAAAGACCATTCCCCACGCCAACTGTCATGATAGTCATTTTTGGGTCAAGAGTGTGGGGATGTATCCTGAGCCCGTATAATCAAACTGTCGTTCAGTTACTGGGACAGCAATTGCCTCCTTTGCTGTTCTGGTGGTCATAGTTGGCAGGAAGTAGCGGAGAATACCAGTATTGTAGCCTGCTTCCAGTTTGCCAGAATGCCAGTTGAGGTTCTTGCGAAAACAAGGACGTGCGAGGCCAGACACCCTCAACGTACACAATTAGTAAACACACAAATGGATTCACTGAGGGATCGGTGCGTTAAAGGTAAGGCTGATAGGTCTATGGGGCCAAGTTGCAAGGCCATCATCGCCACGACTACCACCACAGCACTATAAAACAAGATGCGGAGTTTTTATTGTCAGGACGTTAAGCATCGTTTTTCGTTCGTTCGTATTGTCAGCAATCGCAGTCTACCCCCACCTTTACCTTACCTCTCTCTCTCTCTCTCTCTCTCTCTCTCACACACACATACACAACAAACACATATCTATCACTCAAACATGTGGTGTAAAGGCAGGGAGATTGCTATTAGCAGACGGACAGGGAAGTATCGAATTCTTAATTTTTTTGATGTTTTAGATTGACTGCTTCCAATACCATTATTGAAGAGAGAGGGAAACCGCAGTAGCCGGAGCAACCCCGCGGTGACCTGAATAATCTAGTATGTAGGTCACGTAAGTCTGGCCCCTGCGGGATTCGAACCCGTGACCTTCGGCATAGGAATTAAAAAAATATTCAGAATGAACCATTTTCATTCAGAAATGAGAAAGACCTACCTATAAACAGAATGGATTATTAACCGAGACAAAACGTTGGGAGTATCTTTTCTGGCCAAAAGAGAAGGCAATGGAATGGAGTTTATTGATCATGGAGTATTAAATTTGTAAAGTTGGTTTCATTTCAGTTGAGCAGCACGCCTCAAACAAGACACGGACGATCTTAACAATGAGGCACGGACGATCTTAACAATGAAGCACGGACGATCTTAACAATAAGGCACGGACGGCCTGCGTAACGTTATGGTTGAGGGGCTGCGTAATGTGGACCAGCACGCGCACGTCACGCGCTCTCTCCGCGCTTCACTTCTTTCGATGACCATTTGTCTCGCCACGCACCTGGCCTAACATCTAACTCCCTCACCCACCCACCACACCCAGCACCCCCTTTATCACACATCAAACCCTGGCCAGTTCCCTCTCTTTTCTAAACTGTACTAGGGACGCATCAAGGAAGGGGGTGGCCTCGTGGCGCAGTGGGTTAGTCGCCGGATTCCAATGTCGCAGGTCCGCGGGTTCGATTCCCGCAAGGGGTAAACGTATGTGGCTTAGGTACGAGACAACTGAGGTCAGCGAGGGTTTTTGTATGGGTGTTCCAGTTTCCTCCCTCCCTTGAATAATGGTCTTCGAAGCAATCAATCTAAACATTTTAAAAAATGGAAACATTTGATTTCCTTTCCGTCTTTTCATAGCGATCTCGCTGCCTTTACATCACATTTTCAGTGATAGATGTGCATTTGTTGTGTGTATGTGTGTGTGTGAATGGGTGATACAGGTTTGGGGAAATGATGATGATGATGATGATGATGATGATGATGATGATGATGATGATGATGATGATGATGATGATGATGAATAAAAAGGACGATAGGGAGAGAGAGAGATGTTGGAGGAGACAGAATTACTTGTATATTATCGACCGAAGTTTCCTGAAAGGTCTGGTAATAGCTAAGCGATTCTTCTAACCAAAAGTACGTTCTATGACGTAAGAGGGTGCATAGTTCCGGTGAGGAGTTTTATTTTGATTGAGTGTTATTGCGTCATGCTGGAATGTTCGAACTTTTTTTGATCGCAGAGAGGCTATATAAGTAATGCACTGTCTGCTCGGTGGCGACGTCCCCTATACGCCTAGGTGTCCGGGGACATTAATTTACTTAACAAACAACAACAACTCGGCGGCAGCGAGTCGAGCAGGGTGGCAGACCTGCTCTAGAAGCCGCTCAGACCAACAGGCGCTTGAGCTGCTAGGACGGAGGACCTATCAATCTTGCATCCCCCACCGCCGTCGAGATCTTGGGGTCCAGAAGTCCAGGCAGTGACAGCGACCTGTGGGAGATACCGATACGAAACTCCACCTCATCCTTCAACCTACATTTTCCCGCCGTGCCTTTCCCTGGCAGTCCTTTTTTCTTTCGCTATGATTGGACATCGCAGGAACCACTGTGGAGAGTGGCGACTCCGGCCTGCAGGCGCTTCGCGCCGCCAGCGCTTCTTCGTGATTGTCCCCCTCCTCTCTACACGGCCTTCATGCTGGATCATCATCGAATTATCTTCATCACCTGGACTTCTTAACTCATCATCGAGCGAGCCTCGTCCTTCCCTTTGCGCGTCTGCTTCTACTCCCAGAGTACTGCCACGAGCGCACCGCACTACCTGACTTCTTACTCATCATGCTTTTTTATTCACGTCCCCTAAACGCCAAGGGGTTCGGGGACACTACGCCACGAACGAACGAGGAGTGATTGATGATTTTTGATGATGATTGTTGTAGTGATTTTCGGAAAGAGATTCTTGCTTGCAGTTGTTGATGTTTGCTGAGTAAAGTTGGACAACTTTATACGACGACTCCTGTCTTGTTGCTGAGTGAACAGGCTGCGTGGATAAACGAATTCGAGTCACACTTATGAAGATTCAAGAGTCGGGATTGAATCGGCTATTGAAAATTAACCGTGTAACAATTATGAGGAAGTAAAGCTGTGGTGTTTCCTCTATCCCTTTTGCTATTGAGGATCCACTACATGCACCTAACGTGTGGATAGAACTAGAAAGTGAAACTGAAAAGTGAAAAATAAGAGAGCGTCAAGCAAGCCGCTATTGTCGGAGGACGGTAGAAAGACAGAACTAGTAATAGCTGAAGCTGCAAAGGGGAGTGATCCGACCCCGAAGCCAACTTCAAACATGCTTCCACAGACAACAAATTAGCGCGCACAAATAGATCACTTCGCAGAACATTCCTTCACACCCGCTCTGTCCTCACGTCTCTCTATCTCTCTCTTTACTCGTTCTTCTTCCCTGTCTGTTGGCTTAAACAATTTTTATTCAAGAAAGCAAATATAACATTACAAAGAATACGTAAGAGCAGACTCAAAATGGATCAAGGTGGCCTCTCGGCCTAAATAGATGGGCTGCAGTTGATCGATATCATCTTGGATAAAATCCTCACTGGTTGCCGTCCTCTGTGGAATGAGGGAATGATCCATTCTCACCTTCTCTGCAGCCAATCTGTTTACATGTGTGGATTTGTGACAGAGATATAGATGCCCACTTTGCTGTGTTCTTAGATCTTCAATATATCAGCTGTACTCGGCTAAAATTAAAGGACTGATTTTCCATCGTATGCGGAGACGCCTGAATGAAGTTCTCAGAAAAAAAACATCTTCATGCGAAACAAAAGTATTGACAATTTGGCTGGCTGGCAAAGGAGATGCGAAAAAACTTAAATTAACTTTCGGAAAGAGAATTTATTGCCAAACATAGTTCTGAAATCTAGGGTTGCAGTATTGGGTAGTTATGAACAGGGTTATGTTTAAAAAGTGACTGCTGGCCAGTGTAACAAGGGAGACAAGAAGTAAAACCCAAGTGATAAAGGTGGCTCGCCTATAATTAAGATGGACTGGAGTTTATGGATATCGTCTTGGATCAAATCCTTTTTAGTTGCTGTCCTCTGTGGAATGAAGGAATGATAGGAAAGATTTATCTCCCCTTCTCTGCTGCCAATGATTTCCATTTGTGGATCTGTGCCATAGATACAGATGGCCATTTCCCTGTGTTCTTAGCTCGTCAGCTGGGCTTGGTGAAAATCAAGGGACTGATTTTCCAACGTATGAGGAGACGCCTCAATGAATGAAGTTCTCAGAAAAAAAAAACATCTTCATGCGAAACTAAGTATCCACAATTTTGGCTTGCTGACAACGGAGATGGGAAAGAACCTAAATTTCTGAAAGAGAATTATTTGCCAAACATCTCAACTCTAGGGTTGCAGTGTTGGTAGTTTTGACCATAAGGGCACACAAAAGCAAAGCTTAAATTAGTGCTGCCCTGGAACACCAATACAACAATTGGAGCATCAAAAGCTGACAATAGGCATTATCCCTAAATAAAACGAAAGTAGAGTTGCTTCCCCTGAAAAGCGGTACAAAATACATGTTTACAGTACGCCTAAATAAACCGAAAGTAGGTCAATGAGAATTGCTTCCCCTGAAAAGCGGTACAAAATACATGTTGACAGCTATTTAGGAAGTACTCCTATTGAACGAAACGCAAATGCAAGCAAAATATACAAATAATTAATTTACAAAAGATAACAAATCAACAAGTTGATAACATTGTTGGAAAATAGACACACACAAAAAAGACCCAAAAAAATTGTCAAGCAAAACCATTTTGTTATGCGCTTACAAATGTATTATAAGGGGAAAATAGCTCATTTAGTTGATTTCACTTGACGGCTGCCAGTTAGCTAGTGAGGGTTTGAGGGAGGTGGAACATAAATAATAGAAATAATAGCGAGAAGGAAGCTAAAAGGGGGATTAGTGTAAATAAGTATGTTTGGATTCCCAGGGTACCCAGTCTGATATTTGATTTACAGATGACACCGCTTCCCTTTCTGTTTCCATCAGGTGTGTTTACTTCTTCAGATCTACCACAAGGAGCATTAAGCAAGTACAAGGAGTCCTCCATAGCAAAAGAGGTAGTGCATCTTCGATAGCTTTAGGGGTAGCTATTATACATAGGACCCGATGTGCTATCGGGGATCCACTACCTTTTAGAGATTCGAGGATCCAGTCTACTTGGTTAATTAATGCCTGCGCCTGTGGTTCAAAAGGGTGGTTGGAAAGTGACTTTCTATTAAAAGTGCTTATAACTTTTGAAAATAGGACTGCTTTTGAAACGAAACCACAGGTATTGTGGTCCTGACAGTGGTAAAATTGAAATGCGGATCTCTGATTTCCTCTCGCATTGACCAGAGCAGTCCTCTGTGGCCCCGTAGCCTCATCACTGCGTGATTGAGAGAGCTCAGCTCGACACAAGACATATCAAAAAAAGACATAATAAGACCAAGTGTGTCAGGCAACGGGCCATTAATCGCGATTGTACTCAAACCACCCCCAGGTACCCCTTTTTTCCAACAAAACCCCACTTTTTCTGACAAAAAAAAATCTGAAGTAGGTTCTACTGACGTAAAAGTCAGCGCGACAATTTAAGTGATTCATTCGTCCCCCCAAAGGTCTACTGGCCATTTTTATCATGTATGGGATTAAAACACAACGTACTGTATTTCCCACACTCTCGGGTTTGACGAATTATGACATTTTAACATTGAAATGGTTTCCACACTAAACATTTGCTTCCACAATCAAAAATTAGGAGCTTCCCACCGGTATACATATAAATATATATAAATAGCTGTGAATACGTTTTTGCTATTCTATTTTTGTATTTTTTGTCATTTTGTACATAGTTGTAAATAGTTCTTACTTTTACTGTTCCGTCTTTTGGTGTATCGTAACAAAAGCGATGTTTGATCGAGTGCATGTATTTTTATGTATTGACTATGTAAAGCGTGGTGAGTCTGGTCGTAGGCTGGAGTACCCGCTATATAAAAACCCGTTATTATTATTATTATTATTATTATTATTATTATTATTATTATTATTATTATTATTATTATTATTATTATTATTATTATTATTATTATTATACCCCAGCTCTCAGATAATGACATAATGATGGACCAGATTTAAGGTTTCTGTCATATCATTATTTAACGTTATTTTATTAACGTACTTTAATTTAAACACAAACATTTAAGACTAATTGGTGGAAATTATCACAAGAACCCCACGTGTGAAATAGTTATTTCTACGCAGTACGCGTTATTGCGTTGGTGCTGTCAACTTGCTCATCGTGTTTTATGTGTACTTCGTTTTATGGCGCTGCAGAATTGACCAACATGCATTGTGTTCAAGTGGAAATATATGTACAATATCTTGTATCCTTGTATCCAATCTTGGGTCCTCGAGGAGTTATGCCTCTGTAACGAAAACGAATATAGTAATAAATACCGTGTCTGCAGTGTTTCCAATTGAACACACTACACTTTGGTCAATGCTGCAGCATGTATTCATCTATGTGGTGCTGCAGCATTGACCAAAATGTATTGTATTTGCAGCTACAGATCATACGAATGAATACCGCATCTGCAGCTACAGAACACAAGGGCATTACCAAAATTGGGTGCCTATAAACGATCCTCGATAGCAAGGTGTTGGATAACATTCAGCATTGCCTATAATTATAATAAATATAGAAGGCAGCCAACAGCGGCGAAACGAATGCGACACTTAAACGGTTTATTCCAACATGTTTTATCTTCACTAGTATCGAAAGAATATAGGCCTATTTTACCAACTGCGAACTTTCATCCATGTCGTTTCGATCCAAGTAAAGATAAACATGTTGGTTCGTACTGGGTTTGGGAATAAACCGTTTAAACGGCGCATTCATTTCGCAACTGTTGGCTCCCTTCTATCTATCATAGGCTAAGTCTATGTTTCTCTACCGCTTTGCTATCGGGAATGCCTTACATGCGCCCTGGTTATGTTATGTCCCACAGGCGCAAGGAAGAATGGGGTGGTCTGATTCGGCCCATAGCAGTCTGCTGGACCCTATAAACATTGAATATTTAATCTATTCTAATCTAATCTAAAGAAGAATGGGGCTTGGGTGCGAATTCGTGGATCCCCGAAAGCGGAGGGGTAGTGTATCTAGCTCTCCTATCCTCTCCCATAACTCGAAGGTCGTTGGCGCACCACATATGATCGTTTAACCAGAGTACTCCATCTTTCTTGTGTCCTCAGCAACCCTCATGGCTTCGCTCAGTGTCAAGCCAGTCCATTCTCGAATGTTGTCCTCCCACCTCTTTTTCTGTCTCCTCTTCCTCTGCCTCCTTGCATCGAGCCATGTAGGATGGTCTTTGAAAGGCCTGAGGCTCTGGTGACGTGGCCAAGCCATCGGAGTTTCAGTTTCTTCACCACTGTGAGCAGGTCATCGTGTTGTCTAATGGCTTGTGTGATGGTCTGTCGAACTTCGTTGTTGGTGATGTCTGGGTATAGAAAATGCCCAGAAGTCTTCTGTATCGCCTTATCTCCATGCTTTGTATATATTCTTTGTTGTAAGTCTTCTGTGAGGTTCCATTTCTCGCAACCGTATAGGAAGATGGAGTTGACAAGGGAGCGCAGCAGCCTTAACTTGGCGTGTAGACGGATGGTCCTGCCTTTCCAAATGGGCTTCAACCTTGTCAGGGCAGCAGTTGTTTGTGCGATCCTGGAGAGGACTTCCTGTCGGAACCCATTGTCTGATACAATGGCTCCTAAATATTTGAACCTATGCACTGTGTTGAGGGACTGGTCTTGGACTTTGATGTCCGTGTTGATGCCATTTGTGTTGTTGGTCATCATTTTGGTCTTATCTGCACTTATTTCCAAACCAAAGGATCTGGAGGTGATGTCAAGCCTCTGTACCAGCTGTTCAAGTTCTTGTTCCTCTTCAGCCATGCGCCAATCCATCAATGTCATCCGCAAGAAAAGGAGGTTGGAGATTGCTCTATCCATTATGCTGACTGTGCCTTCGTGATCTGCAAGGGCATCTTACATTATGCGCTTTAGGAAGATTTTGAAGAGTGTTGGAGAGAGTAGTCATCCTTGACGCACACCGAATGTTGTTCTGAACCAGCTCCCGATGGCGCTGTTGTAGAGGACTGCACTGGTAGCCTTGTCATAGAGATTATTGATGACTTTATTAATGTTAGGCTGGTGTTGTACACTCTCATGGTTGCCCACAGAGCTGCATGCCAGACTCGGTCAAACGCTTTCTTGAAGTCTACAAACACATGATGTAGATGTTGTTGGTGCTGTAGGTATTTATCGCAGATTATTCTGAGGTTGAAAATCTGTTCAGTGGTACTTCGCCCTGCCCTGAATTCTGCTTGTTCTTCAGCTATGATGTTCAGCTTGGGGTTTCAACCTGTTGAGCGTTATTTTCAGGAGGACTTTGCTGGGATGACTTATGAGGCTGATGGTGCGGTAATTTTCACACTCTTGAAGGTTACCCTTTTTGGAAAGAGTGGTGACAAGTGACTGGGTCCATGGTGTAGGCCACTCCTCACTTTGCGAGATCTTGTTACAGATAATGGTGAGTGCGTCAATCATGGCTTCTCCTCCAACTTGAATCCATTCTGCGGGTATATTGTCCACTCCCGCTGACTTCCCCTTCTTTTTTTATCCCCCTACTTCAGCGATTGCACTGCTTCCTCAACTTCTTCTTGGAGAATTTGGAGGATTTCTTCTTCTTCTTCCCTGTTCTGGGGAAATAATGCATTATATATGTAAATAATTACTTATTTAGCAACAATGTCTTTTCGACCTATATTCAAGGGCGGATCAGCAGGTTCACGCGGGAGGGTGCACTTTCTTTTTTTTCTTTTTTTTTTTTTTTGGGGGGGGGAGGGGGGATAGAGAGAAGTTTTTGTATCTTACCTCAGATTCATAGCAAAGAACAGTTATTCTTTCAAAACAACAGTTTTATTATTATTATTATTATTATTATTATTATTATTATTATTATTATTATTATTATTATTATTATTATTGTATCACTTTGGTGGAAAGACTTTAAATAAATTATTATTGTATCACTTTGGTGGAAAGACTTTAAATACATTAAACAACTTCTTCTTCTTCTTCTTCCTATTATTATTATTATTATTATTATTTTATTATTATTATTATTATTATTATTATTATTATTATTATTATTATTATTATTATTATTATTATTATTATTATTATTGTATCACTTTGGTGGAAAGACTTTAAATAAATTATTATTGTATCACTTTGGTGGAAAGACTTTAAATACATTAAACAACTTCTTCTTCTTCTTCTTCTTCTTCTTCTTCTTCTTCTTCTTCTTCTTCTTCTTCTTCTTCTTCTTCTTATTATTATTATTATTATTATTATTATTATTGTATCACTTTGGTGGAAAGACTTTAAATACATTAAACAACTTCTTCTTCTTCTTCTTCTTCTTCTTCTTCTTCTTCTTCTTCTTCTTCTTCTTCTTATTATTATGCTGCTGCTGCTGATGATGATGATTAGCATGGTGATTATTAGCATGATTATTATTATGAATAATATGGATATTCTGAATATTCTTCTTCCTCTTCTTTTTCTCCTTCCTCTTCTTTCTTCTTCTTCTTTTTCTTCTTCTTCTTCTTTTTTTTTTTGGTCGTCCGTGGGGGGGGGGGGGGGGGTGGGGGGAGGGGGGGTGCACGTGCACCCGTTGCAACCCCCCCCCCCCAAGATCCGTCCCATAATATCATAATTTATTTACGTAAATAATGTATTGTTTAGGTAAATAATAAGTTATTTACGGAGAAAATATATTATTTACATAAATCTTAAATCTGTTTGTAAACCAGTGATTATTTTAGAAAATATGCTTCTTAATAAAGATTATTTAGCTGAAAGTGGTTTAAAAAAACAAAACGACAAAAATCGCAAATAAATATTTTACAAAGGGAATTCCCTACAAGGGTTTCATAACTCGGAGCGACTCGACGTGTCTTTGCCGACTTGACTCCTATACCTTAAGCTTGCGCGCGTCGAAGAAAAAAAAAAGTAAAAGAAAAAAAAAAAAGAAAAAAGTAGTGCTGATGTTAACTGCCTCTAAAATATCTGAGAGTCAGTCGAAGCAAAAATTTGGTCGGTCCTGTTAGTCTGGAAATACATTTAAATGGCATATTTGCCAATCTAATATCATTTTCGGTGTTGCAGAAAAAGAAAAAAAGCAACAAAACATGACGCTGAAAAAATGTTTATTATCATTACTGTTTTCTATTTAATTGAGCTATTACTTCTTTCTGTGTTTTTGCAGGTGGTGAAGAACCAGGTCAACACGACGTGTAAGTGTCACGGTGTGTCAGGCAGCTGCACGGTCAAGACCTGCTGGGTTGCAGCTCGCGCCTTTCCACAACGTGGGCTCCATCTGAAGAAGAAGTACGAAACGGCCTGTTCCAGGCTTTTCCTATACCCAACAAGGCGACAGGCAAAACAGTGCTGTCCAAGAGGCGAAAAGAGGAGGATTATGAACAAAACCGTTAACCACAGCCACTACTTCTCCCTGGGATGACAAGCATAGTAAGGTAAGAAGCAGTTGACTATAGTAGGCCTACAAAAGTTGTTAAAAAACCTCTTTGTGGTGGTTAAAAGAAAAGGTCTATGGGTAAAATATATTATTTTACATAAATCTTAAATCTGTTTGTAAACCAGTGATTATTTTAGAAAATATGCTTCTTAATAAAGATTATTTAGCTGAAAGTGGTTTAAAAAAACAAAACGACAAAAATCGCAAATAAATATTTTACAAAGGGAATTCCCTACAAGGGATCATAACTCGGAGCGACTCGACGTGTCTTTGCCGACTTGACTCCTATACCTTAAGCTTGCGCGCGTCGAAGATGGAGTAGTGCTGATGTTAACTGCCTCTAAAATATCTGAGAGTCAGTCGAGCAAAATATTGGTCGGTCTGTTAGTCTGGAAATACATTTAAATGGCATATTTGCCATCTTATATCATTTTCGGTGTTGCAGAAAAAGAAAAAACAACAAAACATGACGCTGAAAAATGTTTATTATCATTACTGTATTCTATTTTAATTGAGCTATTACTTCTTTCTGTGTTTTGCAGGTGGTGAAGAACCAGGTCAACACGACGTGTAAGTGTCACGGTGTGTCAGGCAGCTGCACGGTCAAGACCTGCTGGTTGCAGCTCGCGCCTTTCCACAACGTGGGCTCCATCCTGAAGAAGAAGTACGAAACGGCTGTCCAGGCCTTTTCCTATACCAACAAGGCGACAGGCAAAACAGTGCTGTCCAAGAGGCGAAAAGAGGAGGATTATGAACAAAACCGTTACCACAGCCACTACTCTCCCTGGGATGACAAGCATAGTAAGGTAAGAAGCAGTTGACTATAGTAGGCCTACAAAAGTTGTTAAAACCTCTTTGTGGTGGTAAAAGGAAAAGGTCTTGGGTTAAAGAATGATGTCCGACGTTTCAGATGTAGCCTTTTTCAAGGAGTGTAGGGTAAGACGCTGTGTTTTTATTGTCGTTGTGTTATGCAATAAGCGATGACTTAAAGTGATTAAGACATTTTAGTATTGTTGAAAATAATCTGCTCCTGCGCTGCTTCATATAAGCCCACTTCCTTCAATATGTAGTTTTGAATGTGCGAGTGAGTTGGGATTGGGAAATTGGGGGAGTGAGGAAAGGGTGAAGGGGAAGGTGGCTGTCATCATTTAACATATTTAATCTAGTAACAATGATACTGTGACGACATGAGTCGATAAAATGGCCTAGTTGAAAACAGATTCAAAAAGGATATTTTGGAAGAACAAAAAGGTTGGTAATGGTGGTGACAATGTTGTCAGGTGTACTGTAGTTCTGTGGTTGCACGAACAACCTGGAATTTATTAATATGCTTTAAAGGAGATCAGCGCTGATTTTACGTTTTGTGCATTCACTGGGACGCCATCTAATTTAACGGCCATATTTTGCCCAGCGCGGTTCATTACTTCGTTGTAAACATAATTCCGACACTCGTCATGCATTTGTCACGTATTCATAACACTAGTCTAGTATTTCTTCAAACACATCTATTCTCGTTTTGTAGGGTCAAAGTAACAAAGTGTCTTCATCGTCGTCCAAGCACCAGCACGACTCCAACATGACGGCGTTGCGGCGCGGAGAACTGGCGTTCATCGAGGAGTCCCCCAGCTTCTGCCGCCGCAGCAAGTACTCGCCCGGCACGCAGGGCAGAATCTGCAACAAGACCGGCAGCTGCGAATCCATCTGCTGTGGGAGGGGCTACAACGTGCAGCACAGAGAGGTCAAGAAGGCGTGCCACTGCGAGGTCATCTGGTGCTGCAGGGTCAAGTGCAAGCGCTGCACTGTGTCTGAGGAGATCTACTTGTGCAAGTGAAACTGCACGATTCCTAAGGCAGGAGAAACAAACCAAACCGACAACAGAATGACCAGGATTCAATAGGCTCAGAAGAGAACCATCCTCAGTTCTACACTATTTTCACTGAATGAAAAAAATACCGTGACAAGGAATTGAATAGGCGTAATCGAAATTTACATGTGCACATGAGCTGGTGTCATCTTTACGCCTATTACATTCAAAATTATGCCCAGTGACACTGAGTCACAAGACCTGGAGAAGATGTAGGCAAGTTAGCCTGTCACATCCTCATCTCTGTACCACGTTCCAGTCAGGAAAAGACAAAGTGAGAATCGGTGTTTTACTAAGGGCATGTCCTTCGTCGTATCCCTCTAATAAAACTACTCCGCTTCCGAGGTGTGACGTTTAGAGCAGCCTCTCCATACATTTATTCTGTCAAAAAGGCAAAGAATTCGCTGTATAAAACACGTCATTGGACTTCTCAACATTTCTTTCTGGAAATTACTTCTGGGCGATGGCCAGTTGAAAAACACATTTCAATCTAGCATGATAGGAAATAAGACTAAGCCATCGTTAAAGGCACAATCTGGGGGTGAAGCTTCTCACGTGATGTTTGAAGATACTTCCAGAGCACAGGGGTATTATTGAAGTTGATAGATTGATGTGTCCGATCCACCGCTTTGCTATCGATGTTCTGCTACAGGTTTAATGCCTCTGTGAAGTTCCATAGCCAATCACGAAAAGATGGCTGTGATTGGAGATTATGGCTCTGGTGTTTAAAAAAAACCCAACAAAACAAAAAACAAAAACATTCTTCATTGTAAAATAGTATACAGATTATTTGGTCTAACGGGAAATGAAAAGGATTTTCAAGGGGACCTTTTTCCTTGAACTTTCTTTTACTCGACCTTCACTCACCCAAAAAGTAATGGCCTTGACTTTGGCCTCTTGCCTGTAGCTTGACATTCACTGATCATTGCCTTATTGTGTTAAAACAGCAACATTTTGTAGTCGTTGACATTGCTGAGGGGAAAAAATATTAAAAAAAAAACATTTCCTTGTTGAATATAAATAACAAACCACCATTTCTTCATTTATTCATCAACTTACAAGTCAAATCAAAAGCAAAACCAGACGTTTATATCACGAGAAACGTTAAAAAATGTATTTTACGCACACACACACATACACACCGCACACACAAACAAACACACAAATGTTAAGTTATACTACATCAATCAAAATGTTCAAATCGTCTATTGTGAGAGATATAATAATACAACGCTGCTATTTTTTCGCGTGTTTTATCTATCTAGCATACATAAAGTTGTGGGCTTCCTACCACTTTGCTTTAAAGTTCCCGCTACAGGCACCTAACTTGTGGCGTGCCTCTATGGTTTTACTTACAACAATATATTGTATCAGAACATAGACCTACCAAATATCCACATGTAGATATTAGTTTTTAATTACTTTTATTTAAATGCGGTTGTGATACAAATATAATTTTAGGAAAGCGTAGAGTTTTCTTGCAGTGGAACTGCCCTTAGTTACATTGTAATTATCATAACTACAGTAATCTTAAGACACTCTTAATACAGATCGAAATAATGAACAGTTAATGAACAGTTAAGAAAGTTGTTTTTGTCTGCGAAATAATAATGGCTGTGACTTCAAACGGATGCAGGCAGAGTACAAAAAGAAATATAATAGGTTTTAAACGTCACAAACGTCTCACTTGGGGTTAAAAAAAAAGAAGAAAAAAAGAAAGAGAAATTCAACAATACATATTGGTTGAGTCGCGCCAGTATGCAAATGCGGTGTGGTCTACGACGAACAATGATGAGTCTGATCGATTGTCTCCCCTATATCCTATAAACATGTCCTCAATTTCCGAAAGGTCCAGTCAATCATGTCGAGTCTCGCGCAGTTGGGTGCCCGCCCGGATGACATCAACATAAATCAAAGACGCTTCCTGTCGGCCCTTTGGTCGCCAATCTCAACATAAATTGAGGTCATACTTTGATGGGGTCTGACTGGTTTCCGCAACTGCTTATAACTATAACGACGTGTGCGATGAACGTTGACTGCTGACAATTCATGCTCGGGAATAAAAGCACAGTTTTGTAACTGCTGGAACAAAGAGGACGAGGGCATATTATTGATGACTATGCAGCCTAGCTATGTTAGGTTCTCTTGAGATTAGCTTTGTGAAACGGTGATAAGTGTTGTGTTTGTATGTAGATTATAGTCACACGACACTTTCGCATATAGGTGACTACTGGACCGATTTATACTGACACCAGCGGGCCAGTTGTTGGTAAAGGGGAAAATAATATGATCACACGTTGACCAATCCGGGATTCGAACCAGCGACCTTTCGGTTACTAGCAAGACGCTCTTACCAACTGAGCTACCCGGCCCCTCTGGTGATAAGTGAATGGGTTGCTGCTTTTTATTGTGAAATATGGACGGCTACGAAGGCTGGGCTGTAGGCGAGAGTTGGGAGATAAATACTCCACTCGGCTACAAATGTTTTATGACAATGTTTTGTTACCGAAGACTGGATAATCAAGTAGATTAAAAAAAAACTGGAACTATGACTTTGTAATCTTCATTTGGGAACACTGAGTAATATAGTTCATTTTTTCTGCAAAGAGCAAGTTTTGTTGACGCTATAGGATAGGACATCTGTCGCCGATTCTTGTCTGTTTTATTTGTTAGCTCTGTCTCCAGATTACAATAACATCGAATGGGACACAAATAAGCAATGTATTAATAGCATCCCATCCCCATCGCCTCCTTCCCCACCCTGTCTCCCATAGCCCTCGTCACAGTTTATATTCTTCCAAGGAATTTACAATTATAAATATGTGTTGCCTTTGTCAAAACCAAGATCATGTTGCTTTTATGCCGGTGTCACGTCGTCAGAGTTCCGGGATTTTACTTTAGCCGGCCTTTGCGCATGCGCCAGGTCATGTCGGGTCGGCTTTTTCAAGGCAAGGCAAGGCAAGGCGTTCTTAGGCGTCGGAACCATAACCCTAACCCCTAACCCTAACTCTAACCATAATCCTTACTAAGACTACGATATCACTGTGCGCATGCGTCGAATTTTGTAATGCGTCCACCAATCAGAATGCTCCCAGTCGCTCCCAGACCAGATAACATACTAGGAACTTTGACGATGTTACACCGGGTAACAAGTCTCCTTCTCCCCCCCACCACCCCTACGCCAACCATCCCTGACCCCACCTTCCTACCATACACCCACCCCATCTTACCTACACCTCCTTTAACACCCGCTTTCCTTTTAACATTATTATGGTGGGAGGCTATTTGCGGTTGTGGTTTTTGCAAAAGGAAATAACACAAATTGGGTGCCTGTGTAGCGCATCCTTCAATATAGCATAGCGGGGAAATTGGCACAAAGGCTTTATTACGGATGATCGACAGAAAACAGTCTCTCATACGTAAGCCTTGTGCGCTAGCTATGGCTTTGCTATAGAGCTGCAAGCACTTCACTTTTGTAACGTCTCTGTGGGTTTGGACGGGAAGGAGGGGAGGTGAAAGGGTTGAGGAGGGGGTGGTGGTAGAAATTGAGACTGGAGTAATATGAATGCCAGTCATCGATAACACACAGAAACAACGCTACCTTGATGTTCCGCGCTCTCATCTGTTCTACATCAAAAAGACTGTTAGTATTGGTGTGTTATTATGTTACAACTACGTGTGTATAGAACTGTGTTACTATCCATTTTGCGGACGATAGTTAACAGCGAGAAATTAGTACCATAATTATATTTAACTGTACCAAAACAACCCCACACCCACCCCACCCCCCACCCCCCCCAGAAAAAAAAGGAAAAGAAAAGAAAAGGATAATTAATTTCAAATGTTGTATTATAAATATATATATAATTATGTTTGCTTCTTTCACCATGATTGTTACGTGCTGTACAGTGGTTACTGCTCTTGACGGTTACTGTAACGCATATTAATTGACGAGTGATTGCATACTACCTCTATGCCCCAGGTGCCTCCGTACCTGGTTATGGCAGAAGCCACGCAATTTCATACCATGGAACTGAAAAATCAAGTTATGCGTCGCCCTA
Source organism: Oncomelania hupensis (assembly GCA_036898135.1). Classification (NCBI taxonomy): domain Eukaryota; kingdom Metazoa; phylum Mollusca; class Gastropoda; order Littorinimorpha; family Pomatiopsidae; genus Oncomelania; species Oncomelania hupensis. Next base: position 48,210,582 of record CM072512.1, on the reverse strand, counting down.
TATCTCTTATACTGAATCATATATACATGTATAGAGAGAGAGCGACGCTATTTAAGCGTCGGCATCTCTCACATTCAGATACGGGCGCTTGTGCTCTATGCCTATGACGACGATTTTGACGTGAAGTTGCTATGTCACATTATATATATTTTTCTCGTTAATTTGAATTGAAGAATCCATGGTTTGAACAAATGAATTAATCTGAATTCGGAGTCTTTGAAAAACTGCTGCATGATCAGAAGTTTGCAGCCGCCCAAATTCATACTTTTCCCTCGTAAGGTTGTTTTGGTTGTGATCGAAAACTGTAAAAATGAGACCGACTCCTTTATAAGCATTACAAATGTGCTAATAATTATATTCTCAACTGTAAAACTTTTTGCGTGCTTATATAATCGGAATGACAATGACATGCGTTTTGCCAATTTTAAAAAAAATTATATTTTGTCATTTCATTATATTTGCTTTTAAATTTAATTTTCATGTATACATAGTTTTTTAATTTAATAATTGTTTTCTTTTATTTCCTTATTTAATTTTTTAAATTATATATTTGTTGTTGTTGCTTATTTTAATTATTTAGATTATATTATTTATTTATGTGCGTGTTTATTTTATTATATTTTATTGCGTTTGCAATTTATGTCAGTTTTAACTGTGCCTTTGACCTTTTTTGTTCATCTTGTGATACCATGTACAGAACTGTATACAGTACTGCAATGTACAGAACTGTATACAGTACTGCAACAACCTCTCCCTTCCCCCGAACCCCCCTCCCCCACCCCTACCCCCACCCGCGCACTCCTATCCCTCCATTTCATCCTAGCTATCTCCAGAGCTCTCCCTCCCCTCACATCCCTTCTCACCTTCCCCCACTCTCCTGACTCCCCCCTCTCCTCCACACACCCTACCCTGACTCGCCCCCCCCCCCTTTCCTTCCCCGCCTCCCATACACACATCCATCCGTTTACATATAAAATACAGTTTTGTCATTATTATCTTTATCGCATAAATTATTGAGGAAGCTGGTTCCGGAATTTTACAACTGTGTACAGTTTCGTACAAAAACGGACAATAGACTAGTAGGTCTATAGGCTAGCATACATGTACATGTATATAGTTAGACGTGATTAAATTCACCTGTTTACGGATTACGGAATTAGTATTGGAAGTATTTTCTGTCATTGTGCTGATATTGAGTGACGCTACACAATAATATTATTATAAACAATGGTCTGTTCGCCTTTATTTTTGCTGTACTTTCTTTTTTTTCTTTTTTTTTTTTTTTTTTTTTGGGGGGGGGGGGGGGGGGGACACGTAATAAAAGTAGCTTTTAGTTTTATAGCTCTAAAAATGAATTGAGCGAGTTAAACTATTGCGCTAGTTATAGTATAATAAGGCTGATATCATCATGTAAATAGCATCGTGGATTTGCTATAGAAAGTGTAATGTATGTGTACATATAGTGCAAGAAATATGCTTTGTTAAAAACGAGTGCAATGGGAATGTGACGGACAGTTGATTGTTGGATTGGAATATGTTTCTGCTGGAGATGAATATTGAAAATGCGTTTTGTTGGTGGATTGCTTCATATGTTACAATAGGAGCAGAATTACTATTTCGTGAACATGTTATTATGCGTTTTTATTTTGTCGAGAATATTTATGATAATATAGGCACAGAGTGTGTTCTGTATCAGTTATATGACGTCACTGGTTTGAGTAACGCGAACGACCGATAATCCTTTTTTTTTTTTATGTCTGCTTTAAATAATGATTGGAAATGTCTCTGCTACTGGCTGAATTTAGCATATACTACCCTGAATAATAATAATAATAATAATAATAATAATAATAATAATAATAATAATAATAATAATAATAATAATAATAACAACAACAACAACAACAACAACAACAACAACAACAACAACAACAACAACAACAACAACAACCATTGAACATTATTAATCTGTTATGGATAGTTAATTTGAAAGAAAACAAAATTACGTCCTCAGTAACAATGACGTCAGTTGGTTGCGGAATTTAAATAAGTGTTGGAGTAAAAAGATTGACCAATAAAATCTTGCGCTGAGACATTTCCCTTTTTTAATTTGTTTTGTTTTGTTTAGATTTGATTTTGAATTATGTGCACTTTTTGCGCGCTGAAACAGAATTATATGATTTTAAAATGTTTACCAATAATTTTAGTGTTTTTTTTTTCCTTAATAACCATCTACACTAATTATCTATACTGATTTTGAATTGAAGGTGCATTATTTAAAGTTGTGTATTGATGGATAATGCTTGTACAACTGTAACCGGCTACTGTTTGTGTTGCAACATTGGAACTAAATCAAAACAATGATGGGAAACACGGTGAGTCACTACTGAAGCCTTGTAACGAAACCGCCGTATTACTCAAGCTGGGTGCCTGTAGCGGATCATCTGTAGCAAAGCGGTAGATAGCACACACCTTTACGAATCATACGTGAGGCTGTGGTGCACAAGAACCCATATCTGAATGTGTGATTGCTTCTCTGTCTACATGTAACATAAATAATATTCAAAAATAATTATTGAATTGAAAATAAGTTGCATATAGACGATCATACATTCAGATACGGGTGCATGTGACTTTTTCTCTGGAGGTATGGGGTCCGAGGCAAGTGGCACGTGCCATATATAACATTAGATATACAAAATAGAGGAAACGCTACAAACACCAAACTTGAGTAACTGCACCTATGAACCAACCAAACGTCAACTGTATATGTATCTTTCAAAATAATATAATTCCCGCACTGTCATAAAAATTATGATATGGGTGTCTTTGTCCAAACAGTGGCGATGTTGCTGCTGTTTTCATTAAATATGTTTTTCATTACACTTTTTATATTTATATTCTGACATTATAATAGGCTAAATCTATATATTACACTCAAATGTAGTCACTTTTTAAAAGAAAAGAAATGTACTTCAAGTTAAAAGTAAAGAATTCTGAATCGAAGATATATTTTAAAGCGAAACATTTGGTCGACATGCTATTTTATGGCCTGTCTTCGAAGGTTGGAGGAATGTTTGTGGAGGTTCAAACACTTTTTTTTCGAGGTTCACATCAGATCCCGAACCTAGGTTGCTGAACCTTTTGGACAAGAAAAGGTTCAGGAACCTAGATTCGGGATATGAGAACCTCGAAAAAAATGTTTTTGAACCACCAAGAACCTTCCAGCTAAGACAGGCCATTATACCAGCATCCTTAGCCGGAATATATCTACATGCAGACTTGTTTAATTCCCAGTTTGAAGTTACTTCACGTGGGTATTGTCGAACAAAAAGTGTTACATATTTAGCATTTACTTCAACAGTAAAATGGTTTGGAAACTTCTTTTCTTTAACTAAAATACTTGGAATTCGTGTAAATGGTTTTGAAATAAACTACCAAGGAAAAATTCTCCCATTTTTTGTTTTCTGAAGAATGGTTTAAATAAGTGCGAGTCTGTCTGCCTGTCTACCGTTTTGTACCTCTTAGTATTATTGTATGTCTTTCTCTTTCAGTAGATCTCTCTCAATCTCTCCCTTTTGGTATTATAGCGCGATTGTCTGTCTGTCTGCCACCCCCGTTGGGGTGCCGGGGGTTTCAGTATAAATAGTATCCCCACTTTCTGGAAATTTAGTGCTTTAAATTCCCACTGTCGCTGTCTTTCTCATTTGCTCTTTCTCATTCCTGCTCTGTTCTATCAATCTGCTATACTATCTTCTTCTTCACTAGACCAGTCATCTACCTTTTTTCTTAAAATACCTTCCGGGACAAGACTCCTTATGTGTGTATGAGGTCTGTTGGATCAGCTTGGGAATATTGGACGCTTTCTGCCAGGTGGTCACTAGGGCTTCCTATGATGTTATTATTTAGCAATGTAGGCATTTTATATGTGTGTGTTTTGTTGATAATTTATAATGATGTTTGTATTCTATTTTGATTTTGTAAACGGGAGTTCGATAAATTAGAGTACAGCCTCAACGTCCCCTGGGTGGGATGTCTTTATTGTAAAGTGACTGGCTGGTGGAGAGCTTTTAGTTTTACCACTAGGGTTGTTTCAGCAGATCTTTTATGCGGGTCGGGGGTTGTCCGGTCCTGATTTGACTCGGAAGAGTCCGCTGGACCTAAAGCAATAATCATGTAATGTAATGTCTGTCTGCCTGTTTGTCTGTAAGAGTCTGTTTGTTTCTCTCTCTCTCTCTCTCTCTCTCTCTCTCTCTCTCTCTCTCTCTCTCTCTCTCTCTCTGTCTCTCTCTCTCTCTCTGTCTCTCTCTCTCTCACACACACACACACACACACACACACACACACACACACACACACACACATACCACTCTCCATCTATAGCTGTCCTGTTCTTATGACCGACATAGCCAAAATACACGTTTATTGGCGGGGTTCTTAATTCGACTCACCACCCTTTGCTAGACAGTGCGATGGTCCTCGGTGCTTTAAAAACAACGCACACAAAATCCAACCAGACATTCTATTTTCAGGTAAGTCATTAACCATGGGTCCGTCCTATAAAAGCGGTCATCGGAGTTTTTGGAGACACTCTTTGGTAGCAGAGCATGCACCGCCCAGACCAAATAAGTGAAGTGAGTGGGTGGTAGACCTTCAAATATTTAGGAGCCATTGTATCAGACAATGAATCCCGACAGGAAGTCCTCTCCAGGATTGCACAAACAACTGCTGCCCTGACAAGATTGAAGCCCATTTGGAAAGACAGTACCATCTGTCTACACGCCAAGGTAAGGTTGTTGCGTTCCCTTGTCATCTCCATCTTCCCATACGTTTGCGAAACATGGACCCTCACAGCAGACCTACAACAAAGAATACAAGGCATGGAGATGAGGTGCTACAGAAGACTTCTGGGCATTTCCTATACCCAGCATATCACCAACAAGGATGTCCGACAGACCATCACACAAGCCATTGGACAACACGATGATATGCTCACTGTGGTGAAGAAACGAAAACTTCGATGGTATGGCCACGTTACCAGAGCATCCGGCCTTGCAAAAACCATCCTGCAAGGCACGGTGCAAGGAGGCAGAAGAAGAGGGAGACAGAAAAAGAGGTGGGAGAACAACATTCGAGAATGGACTGGCTTGACACTGAGCGAAGCCATGAGGGTTGCTGAGGACAGAGAAAGATGGAGTTTGCTGGTTAAACGATCATCTGTGGTGCCCCAACGACTTTCGAGTTATGGGATAGGATAGGATAGGATAGGAGGGGGTAGTGGAGAGCGCGCAACAGACTTCTTAAGCCTATCCTTTTCCCCTCTGGCTAAAAAAAAAAAAGAAAAAAGAAAAGAAAAGAAGACACCCGCATTTTTCACAGGTGGTAACAGTTACGGATTGTAACAACTGCGACGCACTCTCTATGACCTGTTGGTCTGAAATCTATAGGCAGACGTGTTCCAGGTCTGGAATTTTTTTTTTCTCTCTGGGTTAATTGGATGTTTTTACTACAACCATCTTGTTTTGTGTGTAGACACGCTCAAGGAGATGTTTCCAGTATACACTTTCTTCTTCCGATCGACGAAAATAAACTGTAAACCTTCAACGCACGAGAGAGAGAGAGAGAGAGAGAGAGAGAGAGGGAGAGAGAGAGAGAGAGAGGGGGAGAGAGAGAGAGAGAGAGAGAGAGAGTGTTTGTGTGTGTGTGTTTCCATTGAAGTTAGGCTATTTCTTCCGATCGACGAAAATAAACTATAAACCTTCAACGCACGAGAGAGAGAGAGAGAGAGAGAGAGAGAGAGAGAGAGAGAGAGAGAGAGAGAGAGAGAGAGTGTTTGTGTGTGTGTCCATTGAAGTTAGGCTATTTCAAAGTCATTTAATATAAACAAATTAATATAAACTGTGTAATGCCGAAAGAAAAAAACAAAATCATTAGTCTTACAATACTGAGAACGATCCAAAATGGCAATCTGTAGGCAATCTATGCTACAATTCCACAAATTCAATCCATTAACGCCGAGAAAGTCATTCAGGGAGATAGATCTTTCCTACCATTCCTCTCATTCCCCGGAGGACAACATCTAGGCCTAATACAGATTATTATCCAAGATGCTATCACTAAATTCGTCCCCTTCACTTTACCCGAGACACTACTACTACTACTACTACTACTACTACTACTACTACTACTACTACTACTACTACTACTACTACCACTACTACTACAATGCAATACAATACAATACAATACAATACAATGCAATACAATTCTACAAGATAAATGAAAAGAACCACTCACTCCATACCGGATCGATCGTCGCCCCGGGTCACAAGAGAAATTACAAGCTTGACTGTGCGTCTGTGAAATCAATTAATAAAAAAAAACATGCAAAAATAACAGATTCACATCACATGTTCATCACATTACATATTCACATCATACCATCACCTACCGTTATACCCACATTCTTACTAAGAAGAAGCTTAAAAACAATGCAATGACTGTATAGGCCTAATAAGGGGAAATCTATAATACCTACAACAACACATTAATACTATATCCGCGACACGCTATCATTCGCCATCAGTGTAACTAAAGAAGAAAACCGACAGACAACAAAGTGTAAAAATATCAAGCATCACAAAAGGAAAGAAAAAGACCCCCTAAATCCCACAGGCGCTTGTATCACGCGTCACAGGCATAGGCGCTCGCGTGTCCTGATACAAGCGCCTGTGCTAAATCCGTTGTCAGCGCGACAGCACCACCACCTAACGCCCTAAAAGTATTTATATAGCGCTTTTTCCTAATCTTTTCAAAGCGCAGTTCTCTCGCATTTATACTTAAAGTTAACATCGAAATACATACGAAAAGAAGTGTAACAAAAACGAGGCACTAATAAACTATGCAGACATGAAAAAGAATGTTTACAAGTATACCATAAAAGACGAGGGAGGGAGGGAGGGGGAAGAGAAGAGCTGCTAATGAGTGAGGGGCGTTGGGGGCGTGCGGTGTGACGGCGGTGGTCTGAATCAGAAAATAGGGAATGATGCTGATGATGAGAGACGAGATCAGATAGTTTTAAGGAAGAGATTAGTTTTTACGTTGGATTTGAATGTGGCTATATTCGAAGAGCTGCGAAGAGAAAGAGAGAGAGAGAGAGAGAGAGAGAGAGAGAGAGAGAGAGAGAGATGGAGAGAGAGAGAGGTGGGAGAGAGAGAGGGAGAGAGATAAAGTGAGAGAGAGAGAGTTCCAAGTTGAAGGACCAAGCACTGACAAAGATCGACAGACTGCAGAAGAAAGTTTGTAGCCGGGCCTTTGTAGCATGAGGGTGACACAGGAAGAACGAATGTTTCTAGATAACTTGTAGAAGTGAATGTTATGGGTGAGGTAGAAAGAGGCTAATCCATGGAGGCGCTTATAACAGAAAGTACAGATTTTGTAGGTAATCCTCTGAGATACAGGAAGCCAGTGGAGAGAATGTAGGAATAATGTGATATTATCAGGTGTTTTTTTTCTACTTGAGAACCAGACGAGCAGCCGAGTTATTAACACGTTGGAGCAGATAAACAGAAGATGAAGGAAGTCCAGACAAAAGAGAGTTACAGTGGTCTAAGCGTGAAAGAACAAGAGAGGAAATGAGTTTGGCTGTAGCGGTCAGGTGCTTGAGGACGAGACCTATTCTACAGAGCTGAGAGTTGCATGTTTGGCAGGTTTTGCGGATGAATTCTGAAATGGAAAGGCTCTCAAGGATGACGCCAACCTTTTTGACACAATATGACATAGGAAAAGTGGTTTGGCCAAGAGTGACAGTGTTGTCTACAGGAAAAAAAGGTTGTGTTTGGTACCCGTGAGCATAACTTCAGTTTTGTTAGCATTGAGCTGGAGTTTGTTGGCAGTCATCCAGTTAGAAATGTTTTCAAAGCAATCAGAAGTTTTAGTCAGAATAGATGGAGGGTTGTGAGGAGTCTCACTGTTTTTGAGCTGTATATCGTCTGCGTAGAAATGGTGGAAAGTGTCATAGTTTTGGATTATTTGAGACAGAGGAGATGTGTAAATGGTGAATAAAACAAGCTCTAGAACGGATTCCTGGGGAACACCGAAGACAAGTCTAGAAGATGCAGAAAGGTGGATGTTGATGCAGACAGATTGGAAATGATTAGAAAGATATGAATGGAACCAGCTTAAGGCAGGTCTTTTATTCCAAAAGAGTTCTTACGGTGCTGAAGGGGGATGGAGTGATCGGTAGTGTCGGCTGAGATATCGAGAAGGGTCAACAAAGAGATTTTACCAGAGTCAGTGGCAGAAAGGAGATCGTTCACGATGTGAAAAACAGCTGATTCGGTAGAGTAGTCAGGAAGGTTTGCAGACGGGAATGGACAGAACAAGTTGCTGGAAGAGATATGCATTTTGAACTGTTTCAGGACAACCTTCTCCAGGAGTTTCGATTACATTACATTACAACTATTGTTTTAGGTCCAGCGGACTCTTCCGAGCCAAATCAGGACCAAAGGGGAGTTTCGATAGTAAAGGGCGATTAAAGACAGGGCTAGGGTGGAAGTTATTCAAGTATTATGGATCAAGGTTTGATTTCTTAAGTACGATGGCAGACTTGAAAAAAGAGGGAACAGAACCAGATTGCAAGGAAGAGTTGATATGTTGGTGATGGCTGGAAGGAGGTCAGTGAGACAAGCTTTGAAAAGTGAGGTAGAAATGGGATCAAGCTCGCATGTCTTAAGCGACATAGTGCTGATAATTTCAGCCACTTCAGATTCTGAATTCAGATTCTGAGGCAATGTGAAAGGACAAGAGTGGCGGATCATGAGGAAATGGTTGACAAGGCGTGTCATCAAGAGTTTTGCGGACATCTTCGATTTTCGAGGTAAAGAAGTTTGAAAAGGGTGAAGGTAGTTCAGAAAGTTCTTTGTTTTTGTTGTTGTAAGAGAAGAAATCGTCGCTGTCAGACGAAAACCTCGTATCTCATTTTTTGCTGTTTTGAGAAAATCGATAAAAAGTGTTTCAACCAGTCGGGTAACGCCAAACCAATGACTTTTTTTACTTCAAAGGAACTATGAAAAGTCTAGAAATTTGGCAGTATGGGATAAAAAGTCGAAGAAGTGTTTTCCGTTGAGAACTGGAAGCAAATGAAGAGTTACGAGGTTTTCGACTTACAACTTTGTCAAATAGTTTGAGTTACGAGGTTTTTGAATAAAACAACAGACCCTTGTACAACACAAAATCAGAGGAAAACGTTGTCAAAGATCGCAGGAAAGCCATATTTATAGGTGTCACAAACTGTCAAAACGTCAAACACAGAAATACCATATCTTCCGGCATTTCCTATCCTGTCCCGTAACTCGGAGGTCGTAGGGGCACCACAGATGATCGTTTAACCAGCATACTCCATCTTTCTCTGTCCTCAGCAGCCCTGATGGCTTCGCTCAGTGTCAAACCAGTCCACTCTCGAATGTTGTCCTCCCACCTCTTTGTCGGTCTCCCTCTTCTTCTACCTCCTTGCACTGTGGCTTGCAGAATGGTCTTTGCAAGGCCTGATGCTCTGGTGACGTGGCCATACCATCGGAGTTTCCGTTTCTTTACCACTGTGAGCAGGTCATAGTGTTGTCCAATGGCTTGTGTGATGGTCTGTCGGACTTCGTCGTTGGTGATGTGTTGGGTATAGGAAATGCCCAGAAGTCTTCTGTAGCACCTCATCTCCATGTTTTGTATTCATCGTTGTAGATCTGCTGTGAGGGTCCATGCTTCGCAAGCATATAGGAAGATGGAGATGACAAGGGAGCGCAGCAGTCTTACTTTGGAATGTAGACTGATGGTCCTGTCTTTCCAAATGGGCTTCAACTTTGTCAGGGCAGCAGTTGTTTGTGCGATCCTGGAGAGGACTTCCTGTCGAGACCCATTGTCTGATACAATGGCTCCTAAATGTTTGAAGCTATGCACTGTGTTGAGGGATTGGCCTTGGACTTTGATGTCCGTGTTGATGCCATTGGTGTTGTTGGTCATCATTTTGGTCTTCTCTGCACTTATTTCCATTCCATACGCTCTGGAAGTGGTGTCAAGCCTCTGTACCATCTGTTCAAGTTCTTGTTCCTCTCTAGCCAATCCATCAATTATTCTGAGGTTGAAAATCTGTTCAGTGGTAATTCGCCCTGCCCTGAATCCTGCTTGTTCTTCAGCTATGATTTGTTCAGCTTGGGGTTTCAACCTGTTGAGTATTATTTTCAGGAGGACCTTGCTGGGATGGCTGATGAGGCTGATGGTGCGGTAATTTTCACACTCCTGAAGGCCACTCCCCGCTCTGCCAGATCTTGTTACAGATAATGGTGAAGGCATCAATCATCGCTTCTCCTCCTGCTTGTAGCAGTTCCGCGGGTATGTTGTCCACTCCCGTTGACTTCCCCTTCTTCAGCGATTGCACTGCTGCCTCAACTTCTTCCCGGAGAATTGGGAGGATTTCTTCTTGTTCTCTGTTCTCGGGACATGCTAGAACTGATGAGTATCCATTTGGTGTAAAGGTCGGAGCAGTACTCTGTCCATCTGTCCAAGACTTCTTGTTCTTCAGTAAGGCATATGCCAGACTTGCTTGGGATCGTGGAGACTTTGGGCTGTTTAACACTTGTCAGGCGCTTCACAGTCTGGTAGGCCTTCGTGCTGTTGTTCTTGTTCAGACTGTTCTCTATTTCCTGGCATTGATCTTCTATCCAGTTCTCCTTTGCTGTTCGCATGTCTTTTCGGATGTCATTGTTGATTTTTCGGTAGACATGAGCTCCCTGTGAGGTGTTATTTTTCTTTTTAATCTCTTCGTTTATCACACAGATCCAAAAATTCAGGTGTGATCCACGGCTTCTTCTTTGGTCGGTGCTTGCCAAGGATCTCAGTGGCGGCATCTGTCACAGCTGAGTTTAACGTGGTGGTCATGGTGTTGACATCTACTTCACCAGCCCCCAAAATGAGCAGTGGTGCAAATTTCCCTCTAATTGTGGCCTGAAATAGTTCTGCCACCTCCGGGTCTTGCAGTTTGTCCAGGTCGAACTTCAGTCTGGTGCACTTTGCTGTATTTACTCTCTTCAAGTGGAGCCGCAAAGACATCATCACGAGATCTTGGTCACTTCCGATGTCTGCTCCTGGAAAAGTGCGTGTCCTGCCAATGTTGATGCTTGATCTGAAACGTTTCTTGACCATGATGTAGTCGATCTGGTTGTGGTGCTCCCCGCCGGGACTGTCCCATGTCCATCGTCTGGAGTTTTTGTGGAGACCAAGCGTGTTTGCCAGTATCAGATTGTTGTATCTGGCAAATTCCAAGAGTCTCAGACCCCTGTCATTTGTCTCGTTGTTGCAGTGGGGTCCACATGTGTCTCCCCAGTTGTGGTGCGCATCTTGGCCAACCTTGGCATTTCAGTCGCCTTGCACTATGACTATGTCGTTCTTCGGCACTTGGTCAAGGACCGCCTGTAGATTTTCATAAAAATCCCCCACTTCGCTGTCGTCATAGTCTGATGCTGGGGCATAGGCCTGGATGATGGTGATGTTGAAAGGGGCTGCTCTCAGACGGATGGTAATGAGTCTACTGGATACTGGGCGGCAACCCATGACAGTGGCTAGAATGTTCTTGTGGACCAAGAATCCAACGCCGTGTTCGTGCCTGTCATCTCTACCGCTGAAATAGAGCTTGTGGCCTTTGTCGGTCGTTGTTTTACCTAGGCCTTTCCAGCGCACTTCGCCGATACATAAAACGTTTCATCGATAGTGGTCCAGCTTGTGGGCCAGTTCTTCTAATTTTCCTTCCGCAGTTAGGGTCCTGACATTTCAGGTTCCTATGACGATGTTGTTTCTCGTGCGGCAGGTTGCACTTTCCGCAGAGGGTCCCAGACGACAGATTTCCGTTATCAGACATCGACTTAGATTCTGAAATTAATTAACATAAACAATCTCAAGTGTTTTTATTCCGATTTAAATAAATGAATGTATGCTGTACGCCCCTCTCACAAACAAGCCATATGTAGATCTACTCAATCTAAGCCTACATACTAGATCTAACATCCGTCCCCCAGATCCAGTGACCTCCACATACACCCTCCCCACACTAGATCTATTCTCTTCGCCTCCAGAACTGTCCCTTTCTCTTCAACCACACACAGAGTGAGAGAGAGAGAGAGAGAGAGAGAGAGAGAGAGAGAGAGAGAGAGAGAGAAGTCTTTCACCACTGAAAACCACTGAAAACTCAAGACTACATGATTCAATGCCTTTCCATACATTCATTGTCTAATTGTGAAGGAAATCAAACGACTCAAAGTGTTATGTGTGCTCTGTACTTACAATTTTCGTCCAAACTTTTGCGACAAAGAAAACCTCGTATGTTGCGTCATTGTCACTTCCTACCGCGAAAACGTTCGGTAAAAACCTCGTATCTAAACATACGAGGTTTGGTCCGCCAGTAGAGAGATACAAGGTTTGGTTTCATGGATTTTTATTAACTTTCTATTCGAGACGCAATTTTGAGCTTAGCACAGAACATGGGCAAGGGACCAAGGGTCACAACTATGAAGTTATCTCCAAACCGCCATTTTGGGACTTACGAGGTTTTCGTCTGACAGCGACGAAATGTTGGTGTTCCCCAGGTCATTCATAGTAGAAAATAGTTCTTAGCAAGAAGTTGATTTCTCAATCTTCTTGTTGTAGTAATGTATTATAGCTGTATAGATGGCTTTTTAGACATCACACTTGTGTTTCTGATAGGTTTGTTTGTGAACGATAAGTTTGGAAGACCGCCACAGGCGCTCGGCTTTACGCCGCTCCTGTTTGGCCTTGCCGATATCGGGAGAGAACCACGGCACAGAAGGACGGTCAGAGATGAGGCGAGAGGAAGAAGGAGCATGTTTGTCAAGGAGATGGCTGAGAGTAGTATGGAAGAAAGAAGGTTCAAAGTCAGGAGGAGCACAAGAAAGTAAATGGACAGCTTCAGAAGAGAAGGCTTTCTTGTCAATATTTTTCAAATTGCGGCAGATGAGTGTGCGGTTATTTTCTTTTGGGGAGGAGAGAAAGAGATAGCAGAGAACTATGGCGTACGAACAAGGTCAAACGCGCGATGAAAAGTATCGATGCTATTCTCATAAGGATCCATCCGTTTAGGAAAGTATCGCTTCTTTTCTCAAAAGGATCGCACATTTTCTCAAATGGAACCCAATTGCGAAAGTATCGATGCTTTCTGGAGAGAGAGAGAGAGAGAGAGAGAGAGAGAGAGAGAGAGAGAGAGAGAGAGAGAGAGAGAGAGAGAGAGAGAGAGAGAGAGAGAGAGAGAGAGAGAGAGAGTTCCAAGTTGAAAGACCAAGCCCTGAGAAAGATCGACAGACTGCAGAAGAAAGTTTGTAGCGAAAGTATCGATGCTTTCTGAAAAGAAAGATAGAGTGAGAGAGAGAGAGAGAGAGAGAGAGAGAGAGAGAGAGAGAGAGAGAGAGAGAGAGAGAGAGAGAGAGAGAGAGAGAGAGAGAGAGAGAGAGAGAGAGTTCCACGTTGAAGGACCAAGCACTGAGACACATTTTTAAAAAGTATCGATACTTTGCATCGATACTTTAGCTCGAGCAGTTTCATCGCGCAGTTCCTAAGTTTACACACTGTTTCTGCCTAACTGAAATCGGTCAAGCTAATGAAATAATATACATGTATTATGTAACATTCCGCAGTTCCAATTGTCCTTTGCAGAGCAAATTAATTAATAAATATAATTTTTAATTAAATAATAATTAAATAATTAATTAATTGTCCATCTTCCCGCCTCAAGTAACGCAAAACGAAAGGAAAGCAAGCAGATTGGCGCGATTGCCTGTTTTGTGTTCCGCTTTAGTTCCGATCAAACTTTTGGAAAATTTGCATACAGTGTATTCGGAAGAACTCGGAAATGCGCGATGAAAAGGATCGATCCTTTCGTAACGGAGCGATGCAAAATAGCGATACTTTTCAAAAAGGTTGGTTGGTTGTTTTATTAACGTCTTCTTCATCAAAATGATAAGACGCACGTTCATATTCACACACGCATTCACACATGCACGCATACATGCGCACTCACACACCACATTAAATTAAATTAAATTAAATTAAATTAACTAATCAAATGAACCGAGCTACTGGAGAATCAATTAAAGCTTTGGCCAACCTAACGCTCACATCAAAACTGATGTTATCAATAGAACTCATAGTTTGTAAATCCGTGGGCAACAAAAGACGAATATAACTACATTCAAGTAATACATGCTTCAAAGATACACTTTCAGTACATATGCAGTTAACATTTTTACAATATTTTGTTTTAATTGAGTTTAGTATTATTCTATGTGCCATGCTTAAAACTGATCTGGTAATTCCACAAGGTTTATCATAACTCAGATTGAATTTAAGCGCATTAATAAATTTATTTTCTATCGAATTTCTTTAGACGATAATGGTATCGTTATTGCCTGTGAGTTAATATTTGAAGCACCGAGTTTTGCAGCATTATCAGCCCAATCGTTATAAAGAAATCCACAATGTGATGGAATCCAGCAAAAGTTCACCTGAGTACCGTTAGTTATCAAACTATTAATAATATTTATAATTTCTAATATAATTTCTTTTCTTTCACCATAACAATTTGAATTCAGTGCCTGCAAAGCAGACATAGAATCTACACAAATAACTATACTAAATGTACTCAAAGCTAGATTTGAAATTTTATTAAGAGCCATTAATATCGCAATTAATTCAGCAGTGAAAATGGAATATCCTTTACCCAAATAATAGGATTCTGATATATTAAAATCAGGTATTACAAACGCTGATCCGGCTTCACCTGTTTCACAAACAGATCCATCGGTATATATTTTCAAATGTCCAGAATACTTTTCATACATATGATGTCGTGCTTCAATCGCCGTGAATTGTGCGTTATGATTCTTGTTTACATTACAATAATGAATGTCATAATTTGCCTTTGCAATTTCCCAAGCAGGTACTGGTGAAATTATATTTTTTGGTAAATTTGCAATATGCATTAATTCTGGTTGAATAAGATCTTTCGCAAAGGTACCTATTGTTTGAAAAGAGTACACCTTTTGGGCATATTTGGGAAAAGCTGTATCGGATCGGATAAACAGTTCTTCAATAGTACTGTTGTTAACTGCACTTGCTCTTATTATGTATTTGGCACATGCTAACTTTCTCCATTCATCAAGGGGAATAACACCTGCAAGTCTATATGCCTCTATAGTTTTTGTATGAATTGGGACCCCTAGCGCTAATTTTATTGTTTTACTCTAAACTTTGTAATTTTTTAAGATAGCATTTTGGGGCTGAAAAGAACGCTTCCTGTCCGTATGATAATTTAGATCTCACTAAAGCAGAAGCTAAATGAATCAGTGTTTTTACATCTTGTCCCCATTTTTGTCTGTTAATAATTTTCATTAAATTATAACTTTTGATAGCTTTTTGTATTAAATATTCTATATGTCTTTTCCATGTTAGTTTGCATGTTAAATATACGCCTAAAAATTTAACCTCTTTCACATACTTGAGTTCTTCATTTTTTATTTTTTATTTTGGAAATTGTCTTGGTTCCTGACCATGATTAAATAGCACCAAGTTTGTTTTTTCTTTAGACAACTCAAGACCATTTTGATTCATAAAATGACTGATATTATTTATTTCTTGTTGATATAATTTAGTTATATATTTTATTTCATACAAAGATGTTTTCCTTTTTAAATTTACATTCATCCATATTGCTAAGTCATCTGCATATTGAACAAGTGACACTTTATTGCTTAATACTCTTGGTAAATCATAAATTAAAATATTAAATAAAAGCGGAGAAATTATAGATCCCTGTGGAATTCCCATATTAGTCTTATAGCTTGACGAATATGAATTCCCTACTTTTACCTTTATATTTCTATCTTTTAAAAACGTGCCAATATAATTATACATACGGCCAGATAAACCAATTGATTTCAGTTTGTATAATAATCGAGCATGCCAAACTCTGTCGTATGCTTTGGTGATATCAAAAAATGTTGCTAGCACACTCTTTCTTTTAGCAAATTGCCTTTTAATATGAGTCGTGATTTTTACTAAATGATCTACTGTCGATCTTCCTTTTTTGAAATCCAGCCTGATGAAGTGGAATAATTTTATGTTTCATACAATAGTAAGACATCCGTTCTAAAATAATCTTTTCCATTACTTTGCATACATGGGACGTTAATGCTATTGGTCTATAACTTGAAGTAACTGATCGGGGCTTGCCTGATTTTAGAATAGGAATTACTACAGAGGATTTCCAGCAATCAGGAATAGTGCCCGTAGTCCAACATTTGTTAATAATATTATGTAAATTTTGTATCCACTTATCAGGAAGATGCATCAGTAAATTATATGATATGCCATCTAATCCAACGGCAGACTTTTTTCTTCCTAAATTTAAAATTGCATTTTTAACTTCCTCACATTTAATTTCTGAGTTTATATATAAATTATTATCTGAAGGGGGTATTTCATATTCTTCAGTATGTTCTAGATGTTCTCTTTCATTTTTAACGTTAGGTGGCAGATTATTTGAATTACTAGCATTAGCAAAAACTTTCACAAATTCTTCAGCTTTTTCTTTAGGTGACGGAAAATAATTATCAACTAATTTTAGAGGACATTGGGGAAGCTGAAATCCGTTTCTCATTTCTGATAATTTCTTCCATAATTTTGCAGCAT
This sequence comes from Oncomelania hupensis, assembly GCA_036898135.1. Taxonomy (NCBI): domain Eukaryota; kingdom Metazoa; phylum Mollusca; class Gastropoda; order Littorinimorpha; family Pomatiopsidae; genus Oncomelania; species Oncomelania hupensis. The sequence goes on along the minus strand of CM072512.1, from coordinate 48,193,839 downwards.
CTTGAGAATTATTTACCTCAGATTTACAATATTCAGACCAGAACTTTCTTTTTTCTAAAGCAATTATTTTATTACATTTAATTTTAGCTGTTTTAATTTCTTTGAAATATTCTTCTGTTCTATGTTTTAACCAGTTTTTATATGCAATCTTTTTCTCTTTTACTGCTGTTTCACAAATGTCATTCCACCAGATATTTCCTGTATGTTTTTTCTTAATAAAGGTTCTTTTCTGAGGAATAGACTTTTCTGCCGCTAAATGAATTTGCTGCACAAATTTTACATATACATCATTAATATTATCATTGTTAACAAAATCTGTATCATACGATAATAATAGAGATTGATACCTTTCCCAATCAGCACGGCTATAAATATACTTCGGGATAATATCATTTTCAGTTTCATTATCAACATAATTATTATTAAAAGTTATAGTAATAGGTAGGTGATCACTTCCAAGCGGATCATTGTCTACATCCCATACACAGTCAACAACCAGATTCGGAGTAACAAAAGTCAAATCTATGGCTGAAGGGCGATGAGTAGACGCATCTGGAATTCGAGTGATCCTACCATCATTAATCAAAATCAGTTCAGTGTCTATTACACTTTCACAGAAACTGTTATTAGCTACATTATGACAACTAGTATCCCACAAAGATGAATGATTGTGTATTAAAATCGCCACATATAATCCAATGTTCTGTGACGTCAAAAGACCGTATCCAGTCACTGTCGATATTATCAGTACCTCTGGGATAATATATGGATAAGAAGTTAATATACAGATCCTTATTTACCTTTAATTTAACCGCAGATGAGTATACGTCTGCTATATTCTTGGGAACTGGCGATGATATACTGTCATAATCCAAATCATTTCTGATGTAAATAGCCGCTTGCACCTTGTTACTATTAAAATTAGTCACAGGTGGATAATAGAAACCTTTCAGTTTAGGTAATTTATATTTGTTAACACGTAGTGATTGCAAACACAATATATGATGTTCATTATTAGTTAAGTACTGTTGTAAATATTGTAAATTGGAAGAAACAGATCTGCAGTTCCATTGGAAAACAGATAATTTTTCTTTTTTCATTTAACAATAAAAAGACAGTGAAAATTAACAGTTTATAACGAAGTCAAGGAGGTTATAGATAATTCCGTACGCTTGATGAAAACAGAAAGAATACGTCCCGGTGTTGCTTAGTCAATACCATTGAGTAGGAAAGTGGATAAGGGAGTGTGGGTAGAAGTTGCCTTTCCAGTCATAATATCCAGGAAAGTGGTTTGCACGGTTTAATCGCCGTGCAGGTCTTCGTGGCTTCTCCCACACGATCCTGTGTACGTGACGGCCGATGTTACCCGCTAGGATACTAGAGCCCCGCTTGGTTGGGTGGACAGTGTCTCTCAGGGCATGGAGAGGTAGGTTGTCGTTGTTGACAAAGGTGACTTGCTGTTCTTCCACCAACTCCGCAAATACCACAGCATTAAAAAGATCTTTCTTCTGTTGTAGCTTTGGATCGGACACAGCAGATAGCTTGCTGATGACAATCTTAGATGTTGGATAGTTAGACGAAATGTTCTTGATTGATTGAACAAATTGTTTACTGGCAGATCTTGGGTCCTGATTCTTTAAGTTATTGATACCACAATGGACCACGACAGCTTTGGGAGGGACTTTATTGTGAGCTGCATTGAGGGCTGGTTCCAAGTCGGTGATAGTGTAAGCTTTACACTTCACTGCTTCAAAACCGTATGATTTCCCCAGCCTTTTCTCTTGCACACCATTCAGCACGGAATCGTGAAGAATGACAATAGGCCTATCACTTCCGCATTCCATTTTTTCAACGTCAGCGGAAATATCGTCACGGGATGGTTTCGCCGATGTTTTGACGTCATGTTTTTTAGACAGGCCAAGCAGATTTGCGCTTTTCTTGTCGCCAGAAGCTACAGGCCTTGCTTTTGGCATCGGTGTCGCATTCCGACGAATCGCTGTTTCAGGTGGTGAACTGAAAACAGCTGCCGGCGACTTCAGCGCTTGAGCATATGACTGGCAGTTATCGTTGCCAGGTACCGCTCGCGTCGTCTGCTTCGAAACAACGATCAGATAATTCATTTTTTCATCTTGATCTCGAATTATAGTTTCGAGCACGGAGATTCGAGAACAAAGGGATGTCACGAGTTCTTTAAGCTCAGAAATTTCACTCACCGCAGTAACATAAGGGTTGGTATTGTTGTTAGTGGTGATGGTGGTCGCATCCCTTGTTCCCGACCCCGTGCTGGTGTCAACGTCCGTATTCCCCTGCATCGCCTCAGCTGATAGCAAAGAAGAGCTCGCTGCACTTGTTTCGTCTTTTTTCATGTGTGTTGTCTTATTCTTTCTTTGAAATCTAGTCTTTGCCATCTTCCTTTGTTATTGAAAAAAGCCTCACCGGAAACAATTCTCTGGTTAGAGTTGGATGAAGCTTTCCGCCTCCATGTTGGCGTAGGAATCTCTCACTTTTCAAAAAGTATCGATGCAAATCGATACTTTTCATCGCGCGTTTGACCCTGTTCGTACGACATACAGAACAGCGTAGTGATCAGACTCAAGAATCTTGTGATACAATGACAGGAAAGAGAATGTTGTCGAACTGTCTAGCGATTGCATAGTCGATGATGTGCTCAGAGCGAGGGTATGTAGGGTCAGAAACAAATTGTGTAAGGCTATGGATATGGAGGTTGTGACAGATGCGTTTAGTTTCCCAGTGTTCAGGTTAATTAAAATGAATGCTGAGGTCGCCGAGAATGATGAGTATGCCAGGTTTGGAGGTCTTCATGAAACACAGTGGTTCTGAGTTGGTATTTGGGACTGGAAAGAAGACGGCAAATGTAGATAAAGATGATGGTTTGGCCACGAATATTGAGTGTCCTCAACGAACTCGAAGGAGTCGTGGGCAAAGGGCAGCAGCTGTGAAAAAGTGAAATGGAGGGAGTTTCTGTAAATGATGCAGATTTTCCCGCCCCTACTTGTGTTTGTCACAAACGTCTGTCTCCCTTCTTCAAATAGTGTATCTTCCCAGTGTCTCCTTGCTTGCGGTGCACACAGCGTGGTTGAGACCTAGGCCAGGTATTCACCCTCCCTTTTGAGAAAGGGAGAATTAGGCTTTGTCAAGTCTCAGCTACGTCTCCGATCCCATTCTCTGGCCTAACAGCATTAAGCAAGGGCAGTGTCTAACCTACGCGACCCAACATTCAGAGTGCAAAGGTTAACTCTTTTACGTCCGGTGTCATAGATTTGGCGCATGAATACTGCACGGTCTTGCTGAGCAAGGGCGGATCAGCAGGTTCACGCGGGAGGGTGCACTTTTTTTTTTTTTTTGGGGGGGGGGGGGGGGGGGGGGATAGAGAGAAGTTTTTGTATCTTACCTCAGATTCATAGCAAAGAACAGTTATTCTTTCAAAACAACAGTTTATGGGCAAAACGCCCTGACATACATGTGTTACACTTTCTTTTGTTGTTGAGTTGCTACCTAATTGTACTTAGATCAAGCTGTTGCTATAACTGCTGTAAATATACATTTTAGGAATAAACAGGATTAGAATAATATTAACAAGAATAAACGACAAATAAAATAAATTATAAATATCTTTATCTCTATCCCTATCATCATCATCAAACAAAATATGTACATACCACTTCAGTGTGAGGTAGGTCACAAAATGGTTCAGCACAATATAAAATGTCTTTTCACAAAATAGAAATACTCCTAAAAACTGGTAACTAACACTAATGCTGTGCAACAACGCTAGGCTGTTGCTTCTTTGACGTCTATCTAAATAAAGAGTGACACAATATAAAATGAACTCTTCTACATAGAGCTGGAATGAGAGGAGTGTAATTAAACGAAATAAGCAGAGGTATTCTCGCCCAATTTCCGGTCTTGTCATCATGCGCTAATCATTGACACTGTGCTTGTTTAGTCTACAGGCTGGACAGTCCCTGCTTCTATCAACAATGAGCCCAGCGCACAAAGAAATAAATGTTTTACATTGAAAATAAACCTCTTACATATGCAAGCGGCATATGACGTTTTAGCGGATGTTACACGTCATAATTGGCGCGTTCTTTGAAGTTGAGCTGTTACATGTCTAACATGTGTAGGCCGATTGGTGAGTGTGAGTAAACGAAAGAAGAAAGGAGGGAGGGGGTGGGGGTAACAGGAGATTGAGGCATGAAGAGGGCAGGGATTGATATGGGAAAGAAAATAGGAGAGAATGCATTATTATTATTATTATTATTATTATTATTATTATTATTATTATTATTATTATTATTATTATTATTATTATTATTATTATTATTATTATTGTATCACTTTGGTGGAAAGACTTTAAATAAATTATTATTGTATCACTTTGGTGGAAAGACTTTAAATACATTAAACAACTTCTTCTTCTTCTTCTTCTTCTTCTTCTTATTATTATTATTATTATTATTATTACTGTCCTTTATTATTATTATTATTATTATTATTATTATTATTATTATTATTATTATTATTATTATTATTATTATTATTATTATTGTCCTCTATTCTTCTTCTTCTTCTTCTTTTTATTATTATTAATATTATTATTATTATCATTATGCTGCTGTTGCTGCTGCTGCTGATGATGATGATGATTAGCATGATTATTAGCATGATGATTATTATGAATATTATGGATATTCTGAATATTCTTCTTCCTCTTCTTTTTCTCCTTCCTCTTCTTTCTTTTTCTTCTTTTCCTTCTTCTTCTTCTTTTTTTTTTTTGATCGTCCGTGGGGGGGGGGGGGGGGGTGCACGTGCACCCGGTGCACCCCCCCCCCCAGATCCGCCCCTGCTGAGATTCAGAGCTCTAGCTTATCTATCAGGTTTAATTAATAATATCACCGTCTTGTTCACGTGTATGCTCTCAGCGGCCTCCGATACTCACTGTAGCTTTTGGCCTTCTAAAGAAATGACATGCCTCTGTACCTGAATAGGGCGTGTGTAAGGGTTGTAACATTATTTTTACTTAAAGGCTAGTGCCACACAAAAGCCTGGGAACCAAGGGACAGCATTCCATAGCTAGGAGAAGACAAGCGCTGCGTAATAAGAGCTAGATAGGTGGATTTAGATTATCCTTCCAGCGTTCCCTGGTTTGATATATTGTGGTCGCTAATGCGCAATTGATAATTTCCATGTTTGCTCACATGGGCTTCACCAAAACACAGAACAATATTTACGATGTTTTCAGTAGGAAATTCCATGATTATATGTATGTGTTTACAAGTGATGCTCTTTATGTTATATAATGTCGGTTTTTATAAAGCAAAATGAAATGTTTGTGTGAGGGGAGTTGCGTTAAATTTGAAACGTGTAACGTGTGTAGACATTTTTACATTTTATACCTTATGTTTTTTTTTAAGTCTTAATGTCTTTTATTTATTCGAGCATTGTTTAACGCCTGTCATGAATGCCTTGTAAGAAGTCATAAAGAATGGTTGAGTTGAATTGAGAAACGACCAGAAAAGAACAGAAAATAAAACAAAATATCAGAAAGGAATACGAAAAGATAAATTGTTGCCTGTCTCATAGTTTAGTTATTCGTTGCTTACAGGGTCCAGCGGACTGCAAAGAGCCAAATCAGGACCACAAAATCAGGACCACTTGGTTGAAAGAGGACTCACCCCTAATCGGTATGAAAGGTCTGCTGAAGCAACCAAGTGGTAACACTGAAGCCACTCCACCAGCCGGACACTTTACAATAAAGACATCCCACGCAAGGGATGCTGAGGCTATATTCTAATTTATCGAATCCCCGTTTACAAAAACAAAATAGAATACAAACATCATTATATATCATTACATCAACAAAATACATGAACATAAAATGCCTGCATTGCTAAATAATAATATCACAGGAAGCCCTAGTGACCATTTGGCACACAGGCGCTTGTATCTGGACACGCGAGCGTCTATGCCTGTGACGCGTCTCCTTTGGTTATCCATTAACAGGCGCATAGGTTTATACATAACCAAAAGGAGACGCGTCACAGGCATAGGAGCTCGCGTGTCCAGATACAAGCGCCTGTGCGCATACATAAATGAGGAGTTTTGGAAGAGTTTTCAAGAAAAATAACCCCTTGGGGTCATGAGCAATCTTGCCACTGTAGATTGTTCTAACCTATAAAGGGAAAAGTGAAAGCCCCAGTTGAAAACCTGTCTTTCCTTTATAGGCAAGACCGATTCACTGCGGCAACAGTTCCCCCCGTTGGAGTGCCGGGGGTTTCAGTATAAATAGTATCCCCACTTTCTGGAAATTTAGTGCTTTAAATTTCCACTGTCACTGTCTTCCTCATTTGCTCTTCTTCGCTAGATCAATGACCTACCTTTTTTCTTGAAAACTTCCTGGACAAGACTCCTTGTTTGTGTATGAGGTCTGCTGGATCAGCTTGGGAGTGTTGGACGCTTTCTGCCGGGTGGTCACTAGGGCTTCCTATGATGTCATTATTTAGCAATGTAGGCATTTTATATGTATGTGTTTTGTTGATAATTTATAATGATGTTTGTATTCTATTTTGTTTTTGTAATCGGGGGTTCGAGTAGTTGGGGTAAAGCCTCAGCCGTCCCCTGCGTGGGATGTCTTTATTGTAAAGTGACTGGCCGGTGGAGGGCATTCAATTTTCCCACTAGGGTTGTTTCAGCAGATCTTTTATGCGGATCGGGGGTTGTCCGGTCCTGATTTGGCTCGGAAGAGTCCGCTGGACCTAAAGCAACAATCAATCAATCAATCAATCAATCAATCAAGAAAAATGGTAGGTGACATGGTCTAGCGAAGAAGACAGTATAGTAGATTGATAGAACAGAATAGGAATGAGAAAGAACAAATGAGAAAGACAGCGACAGTGGGAATTTAAAGCACTAAATTTCCAGAAAGTGTGGATGCTATTACTTAGTCACTAGTCTTTTTTTTTTTCCTTTGTCAATTGTAAGTAACTATAACTGTCGACTGTCACAAAATTATTATGTTGAATTTTATCTACACAGGGTCGGCTTTATAGAAGCTCGCTTGCTGCCTATCCTGCATGCAAAGCATTGTTTGTCTTATGTATCTTTCATTCCATATAAAACATTTCCTATCCTATCCTATCCTATCCCGTAACTCAAAGGTCGTTGGGGCACCACAGATGATCGTTTAATTAGCGTACTCCATCTTTTTCTGTACTCAGCAACCCTCATGGCTTCGCTCAGTGTCAAGCCAATCCATTAACGAATGTTGTCCTCCCACCTCTTTTTCTGTCTCCCTCTTCTTCTGCCTCCTTGCACCGTTCCTTGCAGGATGGTCTTTGCAAGGACTGATTCTATTTGTTTTAAGCCAAAAAGAATACATCTAAGTATCACACAATGTGACAGATAAGAAAACATTAGAGGGGTACGGTACAATATAAGGCGGACAGCATAAGGCGGACAGTACAAGACGGACAGTATAAGGCGGCCATAGGATGGGAGCTGAGGTTTATGCTGGTTAGAGAATAAGCTTAAAAGGACCCACTGTAACCTCGTCCCCTCCCATTAACATTCTCGGGGAGTGTTGCCTCACTGAAAAAAATATTCCTATCCTATCCTATCCCGAAACTCGAAGGTTGTTGGGGCAACACAGATGATCGTTTAACGAGCGTACCCCATCTTTCTATGTCCTTAGCAGCCCGCATGGCTTCGCTCAAGCCAGTCCATTTTCGAATGTCCCACCTTTTTTTCTGTCTCTCTCTCTCTCTCTCTCTCTCTCTCTCTCTCTCTCTCTCTCTCTCTCTCTCTCTCTCTCTCTCTCTCTCTCTCTCTCTCTCTCTTCGTGTTGAGGAATTGGCCTTGGGCTTCCTTCCTTCCTTTATTAAATTTACGTCCCCGCACACCAGAGCGTATAGGGGACGAGAGGCTTTGATGTCAGTGTTGATGCAATTGGCGGTGTTGGTCATCATTTTGGTCTTCTCTGCACTTATTTCCATTCCGAAGGTTCTGGAGGTGGTGCCAAGCCTCTGAACCAGCTGTTCAAGTTCTTGTTCCGCTCCAGACAATCCATCAATGTCATCCGGGGTTGGTGTGGGAGATGTAAGCTTATTTTTTTCTTCAACATCTTCCTAGAGCGCATCATGTCAGATGCCCTTACAGATCACAAAGGCACAATCAGCATAGGGGGTAGAGCAATCTCCAACCTCCGTTTTGCGGATAACATTTATGGATTGGCTGGAGAGGAACAAGAACTAAGAACTTAAACAGCTTTTACAGAGATTTGACACCACCTCAAGAGCCTATGGAATGGAAATAAGTGCAGAGAAGACCAAAATGATGACCAACAACACCAAAGACATCAACATGGACATCAATGTCTAAGGCCAATCCCTCAACACAGTGCATAGCTTCAAATATGTAGGAGCCATTGTATCAGACAATGGGTCCCGACAGGAAGTCCACTCCAGGATCGCACAAACTGCGGCCCTGACAAGGTTGAAGCCCATTTGGAAAGACAGGACCATCGGTCTACATTCCAAGGAAGGCTGGTGCGCTCCCTTGTCATCTCCATCTTCCTATACGCTTGCAAAACATGGACCCTCACAGAAGATCTACAACGAAGAATACAAAGCATGGAGATGAGGTGCTACAGAAGACTTCTGGGCATTTCCTATACCCAGCACATCACCAACAAGGAAGTCCGACAGACCATCACACAAACCATTGGACAACAGTGGTGAAAGAAACGCAAACTCCGATGGTATGGCCACGTCACCAGAGCATCTGGTCTTGCCAAAACCATCCTGCAAGGCACGGTGCAAGGAGGCAGAAGAAGAGGGAGACAGAAAAAGAGGTGCGAGGACAACATTCGAAAATGGACTGGTTTGACACTGAACGAAGCCATGAGGGTTGATCAGAACAGAGAAAGATGGAGTACGCCAATTAAATGATCATCTGTGGTGCCCCAACGACATTTGAGTTACGGGATAGGATAGAATAGGAATGCGAAACTCAAGGTAAACATTGTTTTCCCCAAAAGTAAAGAAAGCCTTCGGTCTGATGCCCTTTAATTAACCAGAAAGCTTAGGGTGAATGTCTATATTTGGATATCGTATTTTCATGCAGCAACACGTAGGCTACTAACAATAGGAATGATGTTGTTTGCCATTGTGGAAAATTGAGATTCTAATACTATGCACAATCAGAATTCGTCATCGGCCAGGCGACTTCCATCTGGTTTGTGTCAAAAAAATCAGGTGCATCCTGTTTATTCAAATTACCATAATCCAACTTCGTTCTTTTTTTTTCTTTATCCCCTTCGTTCCTCTTTTAAAGCTGTGCCAATTATTATAGTCTAAATTTCAAGCGCAGCCAACCTCCCGCAATCAGTACGAAATATCAAGCTATTTCATGTCCCCCATTTAACAGATCTGGGTTAATCCTTCTTGAATAAGATTATCCCCCTTCCCATCCATCCACAATACGACGTTATAATAGCATCGGCCAAATAAAATTTCAAAGCAACCGTTTCTAAATTTCATTCAATTCTTATTGGATGATCAGTCCACCTGCATTCTCTGTCTCACTTAACGGTGAAAGCAGGGGGAGTTGCACATTCCATGGGAAGAGCTGAGCTGCGCACGTCTCTAAACATGGCAGATCAGTTTTGACAAGATTGTAAAGTTCCATTGTGCAAACCGGATTAGTCATACAACACAAACACGCCCTGGGCTTTTTTTTTTTTTTTATAATCTTTTTGTTTTTTTATATAAAAAAATTCTATATCCGGATTAATAACCACCATTTCCACCCATTATCACCATGATCCTTACCCAACACAGTCTCCGTCCGGTCTCGGCCCGTCCCGCCTTTTTTGTGTGCTAGACAAATTCAAAGTTTAGATAAAAATGTAGGCTGCAGATTAAGGAGTCGCTGAGGTGCATGTCAACTTTCTTTGCCAGTAAATCTAAGAACTAATCACTAGCCCAAACAGGTTTAATGGCTCCCTCAACGGAGGAGTAATGGCCGTGTGAATAGACGAATTATCGCGATACGGTTGTGGGTAAGCTGTTCTTTTGTCCCGCAGAACGGATCCACCCATAAGCACAGAGCATCGGATAGTAGTCTCCCCTTTCAAGCGTTTTGTACCCTTTACTCCTATTAAAAAAATTTTTTTTTTTCATAAACCGTTAAAATTCTGCTGAACGTTTAGGCTGTATATACGTTTAAAATATCAACCCCATTTTGCACCTTTTAGCATCCAGGAAATTAGTGCTATATAATACACTAAATAATCAATTAAAAAACAGACACACTGCTATGCAGGCGAGTCAAAAATTAAGTACATCATACCCTAAAAATTGTATGCGACTTTCAAAATATTGAGTAAATTAGTTAATTTTAAAGTTTAAGTGTCATACTATTAGTAGCTTACGTTAATGTAATGAGATTGTTGGCGTCTCATTAGTAACATGCTGTGTGGATGCTTAGAACTATGAACTGGCTGCAGATATTTTCAGATCCGTGCTGATTATACACTGATTCCGGACATTTAGCCTGCAACCCAATCTTATTTTCTGCAAAAATTATAGTACTGAAACATGAAGTACATCTTAAAATCTTTTCTAAAGGCATTCTAAAAAAAAAATTCTTTAAATAAATGTGTGTGGAAGAAACCTAAATGTATATCATACAAACTCAAAAATTCACTCTTAAAAAAAAAAAGCCATCCAAAAGCCAAATTTGAATTGAAAAAAGTTTTTATTTTCTAAAAGTATGACATGGCAATTTAAAACGAAACAAACAAAAAAAGAAAGAAAAAATAAAAACGGCTGTGGGATTACTGGAATGTAAAAATCACACAGTTAACACACAAATGAATCACAAACTACATTGTGAAAAAAAAATTAATATCATGTACATTTGAACGCTCTCTCACTCGCTCTCTCTCTCTCTTTCACTCTCTCTGCCGACCTCATGCAAACCCACTGAGTTTTATTGACTTACTGATCGCTCAACCATTCCAATATAAAAAGAAAGCCATGTGTTCTGCATGATGTACAAAAACAACATACATGCATCATTTAACAAATCCCATTTCTATGTCTGCAGTTCTCTCATATTATATATTATACTACCAATGAAAAAAAAACCACGAGAAGCTAAACACCAAGAAGAAATCTTCTCAACCTATCGTGCTACGTACAAAACATGAAAAATGTTTCATTTCTGTTATTTCCCTTGAATTCTGCAATATACACAAAACATTTGAGACAAAGCAGTAAACGACTAAAATATATTTGTGAAAACTTGACGAATCTCTCCATAATAAATCATGAAATTTTGCTGAATAGTTCATACACAAAGTCACCAAATCATCCCTATATGCAAAGATGATGTATCCTAGCTACATAATATATGAACTACGTATAACATCAATGTGTAAATTGATTCATGTAATTTCTATTGTATTGCACATAGAACCATAAAGCTGTAACAATGGATTCAACTGAATGACAGATTGTGCACGACACATTAATAAATTTAAAAAATCTACTGTGACAGTAAAAATTAAAACCATATTTTTCCCCACATCAAGGAAAACTTCTCTTCCTAGACACCAAGTTATATAGAAAGTTGCAGGTAATATTATCACCCAAGACCAAGTGAGAAATCCCATACTACATAACAGGCTCAGCTCTCTCTCCTTCTTTCACACATGCCTGGATTTACTATTGGCATACACATATTATGAGACTAATATGGTGCACCACAAAACCAAATTTGCATCTAACACATATTCAGGAAGAAAATTCTACCTCACCAAAACAGGATTTTTTTCTTTTTATTTATTTATTTCTGTGCTAAAAGGAAAAAAAATACTACTGAAGACATATCAAAACAGCAACACAAAACTCGATCTTACTGAGGAAAAGTTCATCGAATGTTGCAACACTACAAAGTACAAGTATGCCCTATACTTCCCTATATACTTCAAATACTGTGCTTCTTTTGAATGCACCGTTGTACCACCACCAGTGCGGCTATTCTCTTATGTTCTATAACAGTAATTGGTATAATTTAGCAGCACATTTTGGCAGAAGAGTGGGCGTAATGCTAAGAACATTAGGCCAGTTTCCTCTAAACGTGGAACCTTGGCGCTGGCCGAGTGTCTATCAAGCACAGGGTTTGTGTAGTCCAGGTGTACGACTCAACACCCTCCGACACTCCGATTGGGGTAAGCCTTGATTTCGGGCCAACTGTGCTTACTGCCTCTACATAACCTAGGAGCCTTCCAATGCAGCCCAATAGTGGCATAAGCACTATTCAGTGCTAAATCCGGCTGACCTTTTTTGTTATGAATATTGCACTGTATAGTCTTCAAATGAATCTCCACCAGAAGGATGGTTATTATATTGTTTGCTCGTACATCCTGTAACACCACTGTCAATAAATGAACATTAAACATGGAAAGTTGTCATTGTGGGAAATGGTTGGTGTGGTTCACAACCTGTCATTAAATCAGATACAAATGACCCAAAGAAGAGAATAAACTCTCAAATCATTGAGGGTGATGTGTAATTCTTCCTTTTGTGAATCACATACAAAAAAATACTGTGGACTGATAAATAAATGTAAAAACCCTCCTCTGTTATACAAAACACCAATTCATGATAAATATTTTTTTTTCTTTTTTTTAAAATTTACAATAAAAATCAGTTTAACTGACTTTTTCCAAGTGTGAAGCTCAGAATAACTATCCTGTGAATATATAAAGCTATGGTGTTATTTCAGAGTTTAATCATCAAAAGTACATGAAGCAAACAGTATCATTATAAATAAATCAATTTAGTTTTTTTCATTAAGAAGACATGTAAATGGAGAACAAAATAATGTTTATAAATTTTTAAAATAAAAATTGTTACAACTTTTTTTGCAGTCCCACAGATTCCATATCTAAGAGTTTCCTGTAGAAATCTGAACATTGTTGCTCGCTATCATTCTATAGTTTTTTGTGAGCGAATGTGTCTACCGGTAACACAGTGTGTTTTGAGTACAAATGTGGTGAAGGGAATGACTAATAGTGCCGCTCCAATGGGACTGTAGGCTAGTGCTGAGATCATGTATACTCCAGAGCACCTTCATCTTCCAGAATGCACAGGAACTTTTGGGCTCGCTCTTTACCCATCTGCATTACCCAAAACACAAAAAGAAACAACTAAGAATTATTAGCAAGAACATTATAATCAAAACTAGTATGGAATAATCTCATATAATACTTCGGAATGATGGAAGGACAACGACTTTATTTATTTTTTTATAAATCAATTTGCATCTTTCCCTCAGAATGCATGCTCATACACACTCTAACAGGGGGAACAATCTAAATTAGTAGTGAAAAGTTAATTGTAAATTACGCCTTTCAGTTAAAGTATAAACTGAGGTTTAGTCTGTGCACCCACACATTCCATCCTATGGATTTTAAAGATCCAGACACTCATGTCCTAGATGGACGAGTGCCACCCTTACAACAAGCACTACATCCCTTCAATCCCATCACCCAGGACTGCACTCTGAGTGTCAGCAGCAAGTAGGCTCCTCAGCCAGTTTGAGTTAGATCCTATATCAGCCAGCGCCTTGAGCAGCTCTTGAGCTGTTTAAAAAAGTAAATAAATAAAATGTGTTTTAGCTTTACAATGAAACAATGAGAGGGTAGAGAGGACCTTTCAGTTAATGATTTAATTAAATAAACCAAAAAAAAAAAAAAAAAAAACAAGTCAAATCAATGACTTGAACATTGACATATGCTGTACCTGTCTTGCCATTTCTATAAGCATCAGCAGCTTCTTGATTCCAATGAACAACCTGTTGACAGATAAGAACTTACACAAATACACAAGAAAATAATACAATAAATAAAACATAAATACCTACATAAATATATTCTTCATAATAATAATAATAATAATAATAAGAAGAAGAAGAAGAAGAAGAAGAAGAAGAAGAAGAAGAAGAAGAAGAAGAAGAAGAAGAAGAAGAAGAAGAAGAAGAAGAAGAAGAAAAGTGGGGCCGGGTAGCTCAGTTGGTAAGAGCGTCTTGCTAGTAACCGAAAGGTCGCTGGTTCGAATCCCGGATTGGTCAATGTGTGATCATATTATTTTTCCCTTTACCAACAACTGGCCCGCTGGTGTCAGTATAAATCGGTCCAGTAGTCACCTATATGCAAAAGTGTCGTGTGACTATAATCTACAAAACAACAACAACAACAACAGAAGAAGAAGAAGAAGAAAACTTGTAAGCTCTACCAATCAGTGTAATGCTTGAAAAAGGCCTAACCATTTATGTAGGACTGTTCTTAAAATCAATGTACTTCAGAAATATATTGTGTTTCACCCAAATTCTGACTATTGTAGCACTCAAAGAAAGACAACTCTTGATCTCTAATATTTGACTCGACCGTTTACATTAAAAGAAGATGGTAATACAATATCCTGCAATATTTGAAAAAAAAAAAAGAAATCTAACTTTCTAAAAAAAAAAATTAAATTAAAAAAATATATATTTTTTAATAATAATGGAATTAATTTAATTATATATATATATGTACCATACCTCTTGCCCTGCGTCTTCTGCTGTATCAGATCCAGTTCCTTCTTGTCAAAGATCTCAGCGTTCTCCAGAACAGCCAACAGGCCGGCACAATCGGAAATGTTAGAGACATGGACAATGGTGGAGAAGACATTCAGCATCTCAAAGTCTTGCAGCACGTCTTTGCGGCTGGTTGTGCCAATGACTAGAAGCTTGCGACCCTGTTTGAACAGAAGGTCCCCCAGTTACATCACCATCATCTTGAATGCACACTGAAGGATAATGTCCATACCCATCACTGGACATAGGGAATCAACACTGAATCACCACAGCAATCATACTGCTACGATGGACATTGAAAAAATGGCCACTTTAAACTTTAGGCTGCGCTGTCAACGTACGTAGCACTGTGTGTTTAACGCAAGCCTAATGCGATGTACGGCGATAGTATAAGGGAGGTAAAAGCGTTTATTAAAATAAATCCTTGGTCATGATTATGAAACTAAAGTTCTTTCCCTTCAACTGTTTTGTTTTGGAAAGAAAAATGTGTTGGTTTAGAGGTAATTTTCAAACAAAAAACACGTGTCGAAGCACTTGTAGCTGGCGAAATTTTCCGCCTCGTTCGTCACCATCATGGCACGCAGAACATACACGGCAGAAGAGGTGGCACAAATGTTTCAGGAAAAAAACTTTGATGATGATAGTGGGGATGAAGATTTTGATGCGGGTGATGATGTTTATTTGACGGAGGCTGGAGGGAGTGATTACGATTCGGACGAAGAAGAAGATCGCCGCCTACAATCTTTAGCAGACAACGGTAGGTGAAAAAAAACTTTGTTATTTTCACTAGATCTATAATAATATTATTTGCCTTTTACACAGACTATTTCTGTATTTATCAGGCTTTGATTACAGTCCATTTTGGTTCACATAATTTTTGGTAATAAATCTTATTTCTATTTTGCAATTCTTTGAGTATGACTTCAAGAATGGGTGTGCAGTTGAGTGAGAGTGAATTTATTTGCTCATGCCCCTAACTTTCCACCCCATAATTGTACTAACCAACAATCTTACTTTTTTGTGTCTGTTCTTTCAAATCTTTATTCAATTTCCTTTCATTTGATATATACTTTTATATGTCTAGGTGTAACAGTTTAGCAACAATGGCATATATAATAAGGCATGTGTGTTTTTAATAGTAAGTTAAAATTTTCTTTAGCACAGAGCAGGAAAAACATGTCAGCAGGCTAAGGGTTAAACTTATCCACCTAGGGATTTGAACCTGGGTCATCAGTGGTGTGCCAGGCGAGTGCTCTACCACTGAGCTTTGGTGGTGAGGCTTAACACTCGTTACAATCATTGCCATCACCAATGTCGTCATCATCACCATCATTATTGTGGTCGTCGCCGTCATCTCCATCACGACTATGATTATTGTACAATAAGTCAGTCAGCAGGTCAGTCATCCATGTCCACTACAACAGAAATTGAAAACGGCTTACAAGTGGAGGGGCTTTCTTCAACAAGACTAGCAGTGCTTGCAAGACCAGGTTGGAGAATCTTGGGCCAATGGGAACATAATCTGAAACACCAAATAACTGCCGTTAATCATTGTCAAGGACTGTCAGGCCCCCTCGCAGTAACGAAAAGGGAACAAAAATCAATCCAAGCTTCCATAAAACACATTTCAAGGGTACAAACTGTCAGTAAGCCAAAAAAACCAAAAACAACTAATTCATTAAAGAGTTGCTTGCCTTACATTTCTTTTTTTTCTTTTCTTTTTTCAGTTCTACTCTTTGTTTACACTTAAATTCAGCACTGAATTTCAAAAAATAAAAATTTCTTAAACAAAAATGATCCAACTGACCAAGAAGTCTCTCAATGTCATCAATAATAACGCAGCTGAATGGAGACTTGTAAGCATCATCAAATATCTGAAACACAGCAGCAAAAAACATGTATCCTCTCAGTGTTGTTCAATCATCAATGCTAATCTTACAAGCCCTTTAACGCCTACTACCCAGGTGTTGTTGTTGGTTTTATTATCAATCTTACAAGCCCTGTTAGTACAGAACCTGAAAAGAATGTGTCTTTCTTTCTAAAATTGTAAATCCAATCACACACCCAACTCTTTACCAAGGCAGTGGGCGCTACATCCTGCCGCTAATCTAAATACAAATCCCTCATTCAAGATGCATGTTGCGAGGTCTTCTCCTAATTTGTCAGCACTGAATTTGTTCAATCGCATCAATCATAGTGTTGCAGAAAGTGGTCACATCCAGGAGCATCCAAAGCTTCAAGAACAGTAGAAATATTGTTTATGGAGAAACAAGTATATATATGTATATAGTTCTTCTATAAAAACACAACATTCACACAGAACTAAAGGTAATCCAACAAACTAAAAAAACGCTACAAAAAATGTTTAAAAATACACCACCACCAAAACAGATCTCACCTTTTTGATGGCTTGACATTTGGCCGCCTCATGATAGCCGATCATGTTCTCTGGCGTGCAGAGCTTGACAAAGGGGAAGTCTGAAGTTTTGGCTATTTTAGCAGCCAAGGCTGTTTTGCCGCTGGAAGGAGGGCCCTCCAGCAGCATGGTTACAAGAGGCGTGCGATCGCTGGAGCGCGCTTGTGAGACGATGAGGTCCCCGTCGGTTAGAACTCGCATGACGGGCTCTCCCCAGTTGATGACGCCATTGACTACATACATGTCCAGTTCTTCCTTGCTGCTGCCAAACGCCTGTCATGATCAGAGAGTTGGAATAATCAACATAAAATTGCAATTTTTCACAACCAATAACAGCCTGAAGACTAAGAACCAGGACACGCACTTTTCCAGAAGCAGACATCAGAATTGATCACGATCTCGTGATGATGTCCTTCCAGCACCACTTGAAGAGAATAAACAAAGCAAAGTGCACCCCAGACTGAAGTTCGACCTGGACAAACTGCAAGACCTGGTGGTGGCCACAATTGAAAGGAAATTTGCACAACTGCTCATTTTGGGAGCTGGTGCAGATGTCAACCCCATAACCACCACCTTCAGCTCAGCTGTGACAGATGCCCCCACTGAGATCCTTGGCAAGCACCGCCCAAAGAAGAAACCGTGGATCCCACCTGAACTTTTGGACTGTGTGATAAATAAAAAAAGATGAAAAAGAAAAATAAAACTTCACAGGAGCTGAAGCCTACCGAAAAATCAACAATGACATCTGAAAAAGCATGCACACAGCAAAGATGAAATGGACAGAAGAGCAATGTCAGGAAATAGAGAAAAATCTTAACAAGAACAACAGCGATAAGGCCTACCAGACTGCGAAGCGGCTGACAAGTGTTAAACAGCCCAAGGTCTCCACGACCCAAAGCAAGTCTGGCATATGCCTTACAGAAGAACAAGAAGTCTTGGACAGAGGGATAGAGTACTGCTCTGACCTGTATAACCTCATATCAAAATGAGACCCATCAGTTCTAGCATGTCCCCAACCAGAGAAGAAGAAGAAATCCTCCCAATTCTCCGAGAAGAAGAATCAGCAGTGCAATCGCTGAAAAAGGGGAAGTCAGCGGGAGTGGACAACATACCCGCAGAATTGATTCATGTTGGAGGAGAAGCCATGATTGACGCCCTCACCATTATCTGTAACAAGATAAGGCAAAGTGACGAGTGGACTACACCATGGACCCAGTCGCTTGTCATCACTTCCCAAAAAGGGTAACTTTAAGAGTGTGAAAATTACCGCACCGTCCGCCTTATCAGTCATCCCAGCACAGTCCTCCTGAAAATAATACTCAACAGGTTGAAACCCCAAGCTGAACAAATCATAGCTGAAGAACAAGCAGGATTCAGGGTAGGGTGAAGTACCACTAAACAGATTTTCAACCTCAGAATAATCTGCGAGAAATACCTACAGCACCAACAACATCTATATCATGTGTTTGTAGACTTCAAGAAAGCGTTTGACAGAGTCTGGCATGCAGCTCTGTGGGCAACCATGAGAGAGTAAACATCAACCCTAAAATTAATAGAGTCATCAAAAGCTTGTATGACAAGGCTACCAGTGCAGTCCTCCACAATAGCGCCATCAGGAACTGGTTCAGAACAACAATCTGTGTGCATCAAGGATGCGTACTCTCTCCAACACTCTTCAACATCTTCCTACAGCGTATCATGTCAGATGCCCTTGCAGATCATGAAGGCACAGTCAGCACAGATGGTAGAGCAATCTCCAACCTCCATTTTGCGGATGACATTGATGGATTGGCTGGAGAGGAACAAGAACTTGAACAGCTGGTACAGAGGCTTGACACCACCAATAAGTGCAGAGAAGACCAAAATGATGACCAACAACACTAACTGCATCAACAAGGACATCAAAGTCCAAGGCCAATCCCTCAACAGAGTGCATAGCTTCAAATATTTAGGAGCCATTGTATCAGACAATGGGTCTCGACAGGAAGTCCTCTCCAGGATCGCACAAACAACTGCTGCCCTGACAAGGTTGTAAGCCCATTTGGAAAGACAGGACCATCAGTCTACATTCCAAGATAAGGCTGATGCGCTCTCTTGTCATCTCCATCTTCCTATACACTTTCGAAACATGGACCCTCACAACAGATCTACAACTGAGAATACAATGCATGGAGCTACAGAAGACTTCTGGGCATTTCCTATACCCAGCAAATCACCAACAACGAAGTCCGACAGACCATCACACAAGCCATTGGGCAACACGATGACATGCTCACAGTGGTGAAGAAACGGAAACTCCAATGGTATGGCCATGTCACCAGAGCATCAGACCTTGCAAAAACCATCCTGCAAGGCACGATGCAAGGAGGCAGAAGAAGAGGGAGAGAGAAAAAGAGGTGGGAGGACAACATTCGAGAATGGACTGGCTTGGCACTAAGCGAATCCATGAGGGTTGTTGAGGACAGAGAAAGATGGAGTACACTGGTTAAATGATCATCCAACTACCATCGAGTTACGGATAAAAAGATAAGATAAGATAAGACAACTTTATTATCTTTAACAAGAAATTATATTGTGGTGTACAATTACAATCAACAAGGAATAAACATCACAATAATAATAACAACAATCATAATGACAATGAGGATAAAACTGCACAGTCACACATGAATATAATTACACTTATGCATGCTAACATTAAACGACAGCAAATGTTAAATGAAATTATTTTGGGCAAACACACACACACACGCACATGTCATTTATTAAGTAATGAGACAGCATTTGGGATAAAACTATGTTTTGTTCTAAGAGTTCTGACTCTTGGTTTTTGGTAGCGCCTTCCAGAAGGCAGGAGCTGGAAGTGGTGCGCAAGCACATGAGTGCTATCCAGCACAATGCAACTGGCTTTTTGCACAACATGCCTTTCATACAGTAAAAAGTCTGAAGGATGCGGCTATTGACTTGGAGATTTCAAAGTTTTTGAAGGCAGTAAATTCTAGACTGACATTTTTTGTGGATGGCCTGGGTGTTTGCAGTGAACTTCAGTTTCTTGTCAATGATGGTTCCCAGGTATTTGTATTGAGTGACTCTCTCAACTGTAACACCATCAACGACAAGGTCTGGAATGAGAGCGTTGATTTTACGAAAGTCAATGGCCAGTTCTTTAGTTTTCTTTACATTTAAGTCCAGATAGTTTTGTTTGCACCAGGAGCTGAACCTATCAACTGCAGAGAAATAAACAGCATTTGAATTGGACAGGTCCTCAAGGGCAGAATCGTCCGAGTACTTTATGACAGGTGTTGCTACAGTTCCTCTGCAGTCGTTTGTGTACAGCGTGAAAAGTACCGGAGAAAGAACCGTACCCTGAGGAGTTCCTGTGGACGTTTGTTTGAGAGATGAGACGGCCGAGTGAAAGCGGATGACCTGAGATCTGGACACGAGGAAGTGAATGATCCACAGGACGAGTCTAGGAGGGACAGTGTAAGACAAAAGCTTCTGAGCCATGAGATGTGGCTGTATGGTATTGAAAGCAGAAGAAAAGTCTATAAATAGAATACGGACGAAGGAACCAGCGGTCTCTAAGTGATCATAAGCATTGTGGAGAAGCGTCAGAGTAGCGTTGTCGGTACTACGATTGGGTTTGTATGCAAACTGAAGAGGGTCAGAGAAAGGCTGAGTGTGACAAAGAAGACGAGACAGAAGAATCCGTTCGAAACATTTCATAGCTATGGATGTAAGGGCAACAGGGCGGTACTTGTTGAGTTCTTTGGGTTTACTGTTTTTGGGAACGGGACAGATGATAGAGTGATTCCATGCACTAGGTACAACACAGTCCCTGACTGACCATGAGAATAGCTGACTGAATACTAAGCACAACTGTGCAGCGCACCACTTCAAGGTCCGACCCACTATACCATCAGGGCCAGTGGCCTTTCTCAAATTCAGTCGTTTAAACATTGACTCAACTGTGGCACCGTCGATCTCAAAGTCAGCATCACCTTCAACCACATCTTGTTCTAAATGAGAAATAATATCATCAACATCGTCTTTTGTATCATCGCATCTTATATATTTATATATATTATTATTATTAATATTAATATTATTATTATATAATTGCTGGCTATTGTTTTTAATAAAATGAATCCTAAAAATATAAAAATAAAATTTAACATTCAATAAAGACCCATTTTGACAAAACATAAAAGGCAGATTTTTTGAAAGTTTCATTTCATTTCGCCAAAAAGGTAATCCAAAATTTGGCCACATCAATGATGGGCAAAAAGAAAAAAAATCCCTTTGTTCTTTTTATAACTTGGTATAAAAAAATGCATCACTACTCTTACTCTTCCTTTTCTTTCTCTTTTCTCACTCCACTCTCTCTCTCTCATATCTTCTCTTTTGTTTTCTTGCCACTCCCCTCCCCTTTCACTCTTAACACCTTCCCTCATTCACACCCTTCTAAAAATAAAAATCACCCACTGTATAAAGATGAAATGAATCACACACTTCTCATTTATCTTTGACAGGACTTACCGGTTTGACATCATGCTGCAATGCGTGAATGAAGTCCGAACGCTTGATGGTTAGTTTCTCCACCGCATCTGGGTCTACTTCAACTTTGGATGAGGCCTGCACCAACATCCCAAAAGAAAACATTGATAATCTCTGTAGTAAATCTGAAATAGTTACCCTTCACACCAACCCTTTCCTCAACCTCCCGTTTGTTTTAAAGCTAGGGTTTGTCAAAAGGCTGGTCTGAATAGGCATTATCCCTAAATAAACCGAAAGTAGAGTTGCTTCCCCTGAAATGCGGTACACAATACATGTTGACAGCTATCCTAAATAAACCGAAAGTAGGTCAATGAGAGTTGCTTCCCCTGAAAAGCGGTACAAAATACATGTTGACAGCTATTTAGGAAGTACTCCTATTAACATTATTGGGAAATGGATAACCCTCATGGCACTAATTAATCCACAACATAATATGAGACCCATGAGATATTTTGAGATATCTCTTTAAAATAACAATAATAGATTTATTTCCTTAGGACAGCTCAGATAGTGACCTCTCTCTCAAATGGCAGTCACGTCAGATACAAGGCCACGCAGAAGTGGTAAGGGGGAATAACCTGGCATGTAATAAATAGTGTAACCGTAAAGTCCCACACATGTAGCTATGAGGTCAGCAAAGCTGCATGCTAGGGATCTCACAGGATGACAAAGAAGAAAGCATGTATTATTATTATGGTCAATGATCAATATTTGTTACCTTGATCAGCCTGTTCATGGCGGTAGACTGGGCAGCCCTCACCAGACCTTCAATCTCAGCACCGCTGAAGTTCTTGGTCTGGGCAGCCAGCTCTGCCAGATCCACATCTGGGGCCAGCTTGTTGTGTGTGCGCATGGTCTCGGTGTGGATGTTCAGGATCTGTAAACGCCCATGCTGATCCGGCAGGCCTGTGTGAGGCGAAAGGAAAGATAATTTAACAACATTGATGCACAATTACTTATCTGGGTGCATATTTTCAGAAAACAAAGCTTGCATATCTCTCTATAAGACAGGCCAAATATGTAACTGGAATCACAGTGCTCAGGTGAATTTTGAGAAGTATTCTTCCTGTTCACAGGGTAGGTCTCCGTTTATCTCTTTTTGAGTAGAATTGTTCTTAGCACTAACTGTGTACTTACTCCTGTGAAAAAACAATTAACCCTTAAAGTGATTGTCACCACAAAAGTCATGCTAAAACTCCTATTTATCGCAGTTATTTCCCATCTATCATATCTGAAACAAATGGCTTCCTTTGACGAAGGCAAACCTCAACATGGATATGAACTTTTCAAAGACGATAGGCAATGTTTTCAAATATTGAACAGAGGACCATTTCTTTCTTTAACGAATGTTTGGGTAATTATACTACTAGAGTAATGATTACCTGAAATATCAAGTGTACTCACCAATCTCCATCTGCACCTCCAATCTGCCAGGTCTCATCAAGGCTTCATCAATCATGTCCTTTCTGTTGGTCATGCCTGCAGAACAACAGCACACATTAAAAAAACAAAAAAAAAAACAAAAAAACCCAATCAACTACACACATACAAACTCAAACTACGTCAAATCGTAAGACGACAAGGTGTACCATACTTTATGGATTACAAGGTGATACTTTTTGTTCCTCGACTTCGACCAACGCGTCTTCTAATACGTTGCTGCGCCCAATGTGTGGGCTAAAAGTCTTTCTGAACAAAAAGTCAACATTCAGAATAGTTTGAACAACTAACAAACAATCCACATACAAGAAACGTTTGATACAAAACAACTCCCATTTGAGGAAGCAGGAATTATGTGGATTCTGGTGCAGCTTACACTGAACTGTCAACTGACACTGTGCGAGCTCAGCTGACATAACACACAAGACGACATAAGTAAAAAAATACAGTGTAGAGGGAATGGACCTTTCTGGTCTGCTCTCCGCACTGTGAGATGAAATCAAGAGATTAGCAATTCAATTCTACCCCTGTAAGGATCGTATTGTGATGCATTGTGTATCATGGCAATGCAGCACTGTTTTAACAAGTTATAAGCACATTCCTAATAGGGAGCTACTTTTCAACCACCCTGTAAGTTCTACTGACCAATGACAAGGATGTTGTTGAGCTGCTCCACACCATCCAGTTTGGCCAGCAACTGATTCACCACAGTGTCATGCACAGCTGAGTTGCCAGCCTGCAAAATGTCAAACCAATCCAATTTGCATTCAAGGTACAGGTAAGGTTTTTCATTTTTATAACACCTGTTGAAAACAAAGTGGAGAAAAAATGGAAACTCCGATGGTATGGCCATATCAGGTCTTGCAAAGACTATCCTGAAAGGCATGGTGCAAGGAGGCAGAAGAAGATGGAGACGGAAAAAGGGGTGGGAAGACAACATTCGAGGATGGACTGGTGTGACACTGAGCAGAGCCATGAGGGTTGCTGAGAACACAGAAAGATGGAGTACACTGGTTAAACGATCATCTGTGGTGCCCCAACGACTTTTGAGTTATGGGATAGGATAGGATAGAACACAAACACATATATACACAAAACAAACACCAACAAAGTCTTGAGAAGCTTTTTGGTCTGAAAAGTGCACTATAAAAGAAGATAATAATGAAGATTAAGACCACTACTCACCACTGAGCCTCTGGCTTTGCAAATGGCATCGATCTCATCAAAGATAATGATATGAAGACCACTGGCATTGCCACACTAATGGGGAAGAAAAAAAAGAGACAAAAATCAAACGTTAACCACACCTCCACTCCTATACAATGCAAGAGCGTTTCAGAAGTCTGAAGAATGTGACAATGTGAATAAAAGAAAAACAAAACAAAACTGAACTCATTACTTCCACTACCGACCTTATCACAAACAGTATTGGAGTCACGTTTCAAACCTTTTTTGCCCCTTTTTTTTATACAATACACTACAAGCAAATACAATAGCAAACAAGCAAATAAACTCATAACATGGTTTCAAAGCACAAAGGTCACCTCACATTATCTTTCATTCAATATGATTAACACAGCGACTCAAACAAAGCTTTTTAGATTTTGAGGTTAGGCCAGCCAGGCTAGCTATAAATAGCTTCGCCTATGCTTCCTTTCACTGGAAGGGAGGGTGCAGGCAAGCTATAAATAGCCCGCAGCAAGCAAAATGTGGATGCACTAAAACAGTGCTGCTCACATAGGAATTGGGCTGGTGTGTTAACTAACGGTGATCACTCAAAGAAAGATATTGCATGAACAAAAATGCAGCTCACAGGAATGAACTGATATAATTCTGCAACCACTGTAATGAGCTTCCCTTTTAGTATCTGTAATGTGAATTTTCGGACATACTCTCTTCTCTTCTTCCTCTGCATCAGCAAAAAGCTTGCGGACGTTGGCTTCAGACTCTCCCACATACTTGTCCAGGATCTGTGGGCCGTTCACAATCTTGGGCTCCCTGGCATTCAGCATCTTGCCAATTTGCCTACAACAAACACAAACCATGTGACACAAGAAAACTGAAGCTAGGCTTATTTTTTTTGTCAAGTTTTAGATACGCCTACACATTTTATCATCACTTTCTTTCTTATTCTATGCAATAATTCCAAATATGTTTACATTCACTTTCCAAAAAATGCAGACACTTTATAATTCAGTTCATGTATAAAGCCATTTCGTAAAATGATTACCTCGCCATCAGAGTCTTTCCAGTTCCTGGTGGGCCAAACAGCAAGATACCACGCACGTGTTTCATACCTACAGACCAGAAAGCAACAATAATAAAGAAATGGCACCCTACAAACAATGCATACATACAAAACAAAAGATTCATAACATACAATTTTTCGCTTTCAGTTTTTGCCGCACTTCCAGTAACAGAAACTGCCTCTGCCACTCGCCAGTAAGTCAAAACAAAGAAGGTTTATGCTGGTGACAATTACCAAGGCAGAGGGAACAAGTTAAAGAACAGAAAGTTGTGGAAACATGAGAAAGAAGCCTCACACACAAAAAAAGGGCAAAACCATACAGCAAACATCCTACTCACCCAGCTGTTCCACGATTTCTGGTGGGAAGACTCGAGAAGCAAACGCTCTCCTGAAGATGGCACTGAATTCATTGTCCAGGCCACCGATGCCCATCTTGTTGAAGTCCCAGTCTGGGTTGATGATGGACTGGTAAGAGGATTTTCTGTGTGAACAAGACGGTCACCACAGGTAAACATTAGCCACAGGCCATTACCGAAATCATTGCTGACCTGAGACCCTGCCTCACCCCATAAGGTAGACTGATAATACAAATATTGATTTGCTTGCCAAGAATCATTAAGTACTGCAGTCAATCGAAAGGACTACTTCTATGGACACAATAACAAAGGGCACCTCACATGTTGCTAAAATTCATACCAAAATGAAGCCCTGACTTGGAAAAGGTATCTTTTACGGACATTCTTGTAACACTTTAAGTGTTCAGAACTTAACCTAGAATGATTTATGCATCAGAACATAATTTAGAATAAGTTATGCATCAGAACATAACCTAGAATGACTTATGCATTTATTTGTGAACTTGAAGGGCAAAGCCTGTACGACTCACATGCTCCTTATAGAACTTGCAATATTTTAAATGAAAATAACTGCCCAGAAGAAAAAAAAACGCACACAAAAACGGTGGCATTAAAATGCAAAGCAAAGTAATACCGACTTTGATCTTTCTACGCTCTTGACCTTGAGATGACCTTGACCCTCCAAATACACCCATGTACTATCAAACAAACTACAGCAAAAATTGCATTATGCAAGGATGACCTTGACTTTCAGTTATCATGACCTTCAGTGACCTTGACCTTGTGATGACCTTGATCTTCACGTAAACTCCCATGGTCATGTATGATCAAATAACCCAATATGGGTTAAATAGAAGCCATTCCACTGTACGACCTATTTTTTTGTATGTTTTTGAAAGGCCTAAGATGACCTTGACCTCCAAGGCCAGTGCAAAAATGGAACAAATATGAAACATCAATCTATCATCTCTAAATGCAACACATTCAGATTTTATTTCTCTCATAGTTTAGGGTCAAGGTCACTTCAAAGTACCTAAACTAACCAAGTAACTATACTAACCGACTTTGGACAGCTCCAGTGGAGTGAGGTTGACCAAATGTGCAAAGTATGTGTATCTCATTGATATCTAACATGCACCAAAGAATCATGTTCAATATTAATAACAGAAAAAAACTAAAATTTTGTGAAACATTTTCATTAATTTGACTAATATTTGTTGACCCTGTGACCGTTACCTTGACCTTGAAGTTAAGTCATTCATTCACTGATCATTTATGAGGTCTCAAGGATATACACCGTTTTACCAAGTTTGGTTGTGATAGTTGAAATAAGTTCTGAGATATTAACCCACTTGCAAGTTTTGCACAGACACAGGGCGGACAGAACTTATCTTTTTAAAATGTCATTTCAAGACTATTTAGGATTCATCCCACACAGATTTACAAAAATACAGACAAATTATTTTTGGTAGGTGAGTACACAGACTCAATTGCTATGCATGTGAGTCAAAATTCCACTTGCCCTTTGGATTTTCCAGACAGGCTGAGGTTTGAGCCTTCTACCTTTTCAAAGATCACTGTGGAATTTCCAGTCAAGACCCCAGTTTCTGCCTGCAAAGAATAATAATAATAATAATAATAATAATAATAATAATAATAATAATAATAATAATAATAATAATAATAATAATAATAATAATAATAATAATAAAGGAGAACTGGATAGAAGATCAATGCCAGGAAATAAAGAACAGTCTGAACAAGAACAACAGCAAGAAGGCCTACCAGACTGTGAAGCGGCTGACAAGTGTTAAACAGCCCAAGGTCTCCACGATCCAAAGCAAGTCTAGCATATGTCTTACAGAAGAACAAGAAGTCTTGGACAAATGGACAGAGTACTGCTCTGACCTTTACAACCACACACCAAACGCAGACCCATCGGTTCTAGCATGTCCAGAGTACAGAGAAGAAGAAATCCTCCCAATTCTCCGAGAAGAAGTTGAGGCAGTGCATTGCAATCGCTGAAGAAGGGTAAGTCCGCGGGAGTGGACAACATACCAGCGGAACTGCTTCAAGCAGGAGGAGAAGCGATGATTGACGCACTCACCATTATCTGTAACGAGATCTGGCAGAGTGGGGAGTGGCCTACACCAGGGACTCAGTTGCTTGTCATCGCTCTTCCCAAAAAAGGTAACCTTCAGGAATGTGAAAATTACCGCATCATCAGCCTCATCAGCCATCCCAGCAAGATCCTCCTGAAAATAATACTCAACAGGTTGAAACCCCAAGCTGAACAAATCATAGCTGAAGAGCAAGCAGGATTCAGAGCAGGGTGAAGTACCACTGAACAGATTTTCAACCTCAGAATAATCTGTGTGAAATACCTACAGCACCAGCTACATCTATCATGCTTGGTCATTCAAGTACTTTCAGACTGTGTCTAAAAACTCCCTTAGTTCCGCCTCGTAGGGTCCCTTAACGCAGGCTGGACTGCTTATAACCTGCTGAGAGACGGCCAGCGACCCACAGCACAAGCTATGCAACTGGCACTCGCCTGGAAGCTTATAATTACTTTAACCGCGCGCCAAGCTCTGTACTGTATAGGGCCAGGAAGGGGGCTGGCCGGCCGGCTGCGCTACATGCAATTGAGTGCCTATTGCTTGCACCATTAGCACCACGAGACTTTCGTAAATTCGCTACATTTACAGAGGCCTGCAACCTAACACAAGAAAATATTTTATAATGTCGACCACATCACCAGAAAGTTCAAACTGTGTACTAAGTGACTTCAAATGATGAACATTGTAGAAAGGATTTAAATGTGTACTTAAAACGCGTATATACACTAGATCGAAAACCGGTCCGTTGCAAGGCAATGAAGGGCCGATCAGTACACACGGTCAAATCGACTAAAATATAAGACGAACGAAATGGTATTCTGAGATTTAGTTTATGCTAACACAAAACACAGATATGAAAGTAACTAAAATGCAAAAGGACTACCACAAAACAAACGATATTTCACATAACATGATCAGTTCTATAGCACAGAGTTAGAGAATGATATCCAGTCAGTGGTACGCCGTTCTTTGTCTAGTATGTTAGCGGGAAGCGAGACTGCAGGCATGATATGAGGCTAACCGGCTGGCTGCAGGGCTTGCCAGCTATAATTAGCCTAGTAGCTCCACTGAAAAGTCCTTTCCAGTGAAAGAAAGCACAGGCGTGCTATATTATTTGTTTGTAGACTTCAAAAAGGCGTTTGACAGAGTCTGGCATGCAGCTCTGTGGGCAATCGTGAGAGTGTACAACATCAGCCCTAAAATTATTGAAGTCATCAAAAGCCTGTATGACAAGGCTACCAGTGCAGTCCTCCACAACAGCGCCATCAAAAACTGGTTCAGAACAACAATCGGTGTGCGTCAGGGATGCCTAATCACTTCAACACTCTTCAACATCTTCCTAGAGCACATCATGTCAGATGCCCTTGCAGATCACGAAGGCACAGTCAGCATAGGGAGACGAGCAATCTCCAACCTCCGTTTTGCGGATGACATTGATGGATTGGCTGGAGAGGAACAAGAACTTGAACAGCTGGTACAGAGGGTTGACACCACCTCCAGAGCCTATGGAATGGAAATAAGTGCAGAGAAGACCAAAATGATGACAACACCACCAATGGCATCAACTCGGACATCAAAGTCCAAGGCCAATCTCAACACAGTGCATAACTTCAAATATTTAGGAGCCATTGTATCAGACAATGGGTCCTGACAGGAAGTCCTCTCCAGGATCGCACAAACAACTGCTGCCCTGGTGATGTTGAAGCCAATTTGGAAAGACAGGACAGGGTTCGTACAGAACAATTAAGGCAAAATTCAAGAACTTTTCAAGTACTTTCAAGACCCATAAATTCAAAATTCAAGAACCCATTCGCGGGCTTGTTTTTAGTTATACCATGACTTATTATCCATCTTATGTATTACTTGTTCTCATGTTATAAATCATGCTGTTTTTGCTGGGTTTTTTTAATTATCTGCAGTGAACAAACAGAGAAAGTATTTAATTATGACATTTTGGGGACAAAAACATTCTTCAATCAAAAGAAATTTTATTTATTTTATATATGTGGTTTATGACTAGTATAGTTATGACTAAAGTAATAATTTAAAACAAAGAATCTTAATGATGCACATCTTTGCATAGGCTGTCATAAATGATTCATTCAATCAGTCAACAGGCACTGACTTTTCACTTTGCTTCTTTCTCTTTACATAATTTTTGCAAGATTTTGTGCCTCTGCCTGCAGTTCTTTGGCTCTTTTTCTAAGTGCATTCGACTCCAGCAAAAGAGACATCTTCTTCTCTGCCGCCTACTCTGCAAGTCTGTCTGCAGACTCCTGCAAGCTGTTATAATCGTCGAAAAGTCTCTGCCTCTTGCTTTTCATGTCGGACAGCTCTGCCTCCTCAGCTTTCCTCTTCTTTGAGATTCTTTGTACCTCCTCATGGAAGTTCTGGTCATCAAGATACTCTTGATATTTGGCTCTTGCAGAGCTGGTGGAGCTCAGCATCTCCTTGGACACATTTACATTTTCTGCACCACCAACATCACGAACGGCTTGAATGACAATTCTCCTTGCTTTCAGCATATCCCCCCACATGATGAACACTTTGCTCCGTGCTTGTTCTTTGGATCTTCTTGTAGCCAAGACCTGTAGAGTTCGTGCTCAAGCCATCACTTATTAAAATTGCATTTTCCGCTAGCTAGGCATCTTGATCTTTGCAACTTCAACCCAACTTCATAACCGTGAAGATGAAACCGTGAAGATTCTTCGACTTAGAAAATAACACCGGCAGTTGCCTGGATTGATGAAGAGACCTCTTCCGACTTCCACTATAAGCGAAAGTACAAACCGCCAAGTATTTACCAATTTAATTTTATTGTTATTACTTCGTGATTTGTTGGTGGTTGTTGTTTTTATTAGTGACTGAAATTTTTTTGTCTTCTTTCTGTCAAAATTCAAGAACTTTCAAGAACTACAGACACATTTGCTGATTTTCAAGAGTCTTGAAAATGAAAATTATAATTTCAGTATTTTCAAGAGTATTCAAGTCTTGTACAAACCCTGCAGGACCATCAGTCTACATTTCAAGGTAAGATTGCTGCGCTCTCTTGTCATCTTCATCTTCCTATATGCTTGCGAAACATGGACCCTCACAGCAGATCTCCAACGAAGAATACAAAGCATGGAGATGAGGTGCAACAGAAGACTTCTGGGCATTTCCTATACCCAGCACATCACCAACGACGAAGTCCGACAGACAATCACACAAGCCATTGGATAACACGATGACCAGCTCACAGTGGTGAAAAAACTGAAACTCCGATGGTATGTCCTCGTCACCAGATCATCAGGTCTTGCAAAGACCATTCTGCAAGGCACAGTGCAAGGAGGTAGAAGAAGACAGAGACAGAAAAAGAGGTGGGAGGACAACATTTGAGAATGGACTGGTTTGACACTGAGCGAAACAATCAGGGTTGCTGAGGACAGGGAAAGATGGTGTACGCTGGTTAAACGATCATCTTTGATGCCCCTACGGCCTCCGAGTTACGGGATAGGATAGGATAGGATAGGATAGGAATAATGATAAGAAAAAGAAGAAGAAGAAGAAGAAGAAGAAGAAGAAGAAGAAGAAGAAGAAGAAGAAGAAGAAGAAATACTGGATGATATATGCACCCTTTTTCATAAATCAGAATTAAATTATGGCAATTTGTAAACAAAATACAGGCTCACATGTAATACACACTCCCAACATACACACAATCAACACACATTCATCACTCAAACAGGGCAAGTTACTATTACAAGACAAAAAAGGGAATCACATTTATAAACTTGAAAAAAAAAACAATTTTGTTGATTGGCCTGCATCCAATTCCATTATTGAATAAAAGCACATTATTCATATTTTATCTAGTTTGTATAATAATAAAATTGTAATGTAACAATTTTTTTTAAAGATTACATGATAAGCTTCAATGAGATTTTGCACTAAAGGGTCATTCAGTACGTAAGAGTTTAATATAATGATAATCAAACCTGTTCAGAAATAAAAACTCTATTTCAAATAAAATATTTGACATAATCATTTCATAAATTTTATTTTTTACTCCTGGGTATGACAAAAATCACTAAAAGCTGGGGTTAAAATGCATTGTGGAAATTATTCATAGTGAATATTGCTCAATTCACAAGATTACACTAACACACTTACAAGTTTTGGCTTCCCAGACATTTGTGCCTTGGCGTTTGAGAAGTCCAGAACTGAAACAAGAAAGACACAATTATTGTGATTGCCGGAAAACATCTTACAAGAATTTTTTTTTAACATGTTTGTTGATTTGTTGCCTAACATAGGATAAACGTGTATCAGCAAAAAATCAACGGTAGAACAAGATTTGCCAACAAAATTGACAGCATCACATGCCTTATACTTCCATGGGAAGGCACTCTTCTTTCTGGAAGTGTGTGATTCCAAACATAAGGCAGTGCAATACTGTCAATATTCGATGGGAAATCTTCACTGGGAACACTCAGTCCGACCCACTGCCGTAGCTCAGCAGTAGAGCATTCATTCATCTGACACACATCGATGACCCAGATTCCATTCCAATGGAAGGGACAGAAAAAGGTGGCACTTTTTTTTAGCAGTATGATCACTCTGATGGTTCAGTGATGAATTACGTCCCCAACCCATTTTTCCCTTGGACAGTTATTCCCATCTGCCGTATCAGCAAAGGTGGGTGTGGATGTTAAGTTAATATGTTCACACTGAGTAATATTCAGGTTTTATTAATGTTTTTACTGTTAAAAAAATATAAACCTTTGAGTGGGAAAGGAAATACCTAATACTGAAATAAAGTAATTACAAAATAGAATAAATAAATAACCAAAGATTAAATAAATAAACAAGCAAGCAATGAAAAAAAAAATTTACTAATTCATTAATTAAATATTATATAACAAGCAATTAATAAAATGAAATAAATTAATTTAATTAAGTAATTAATTAAATACTAAATAAATATACAAATAAAAAATAAATAAAATAAATAAATAAAAATAAACTAAAATAAATAAATTAATTAATTAATTAAAGTACTGTTACCAATCCTGACCTTCCACTTCTTTGACTCTGCAAGAGTAGAGCTTGGAGTCATAGCTGAAGATGAGTGGCTGGTCAACGGTCATTGAGTGGTTGGTAAAGGACATCAGGAACTCCTGGGCCAGCTTGTCACTATCCAGGGTCATTGGGGGCGTGGAACTGTGACACAAGCACCATTCAAAACATAATAATTACTGCTGCCAACTTTAGCACTTATCATCCCAAAAAGAAAGAATATCATCATCATCAATCATTACCATCATCATCACGATTATTTGTGTTCAATGATCATTCATCGATTCATGTATTAATTAATGTTACAAGTTGCTTTTTTTTTAGTTTTAACAAATTTGCCATCATCATCATCACCACCACCATCATTATCATCAGCGAAAGCAGCGTCAGGAGTCATCAATAATCACCATCAATAATTACCATCATCATCAGTAACATCATCACTACCTTTATCATCATCATCATCATCAAAATGATCACCATTATATGTGTTCAATGATCATTCACCGTGAATTAATGTTACCATATGCTGCTTTTCTTCTAGATCATTCAACATGTTTGTGAGCTTGCTTCTTAATTAAAACAATAAATTACAGTGTAAATTTTTTAGAAATGGTTCAACAAGCACGATGTTAAATAAAAAAAAAATTGTAATACTTCTCAAATCTGCAGACAAAACAAACCACTCATCAATCGTTGCTACTTCAAAAATACTGCCATTATTATTAACATCATCACCATAACTCCAACATCATGATGCAGATGAAATGAAATGGAAGTTATTAACATCATCACTACAACTCCAACATCATGACGCAGATGAAATGAAATGGAAGTTTCTGGTCCGCACGATAAATCAGATTAAATAGATAATCAGTGCTTAAATGGTCTAGTGGACTATGGTGAACCGGATCAGGACCTCAAACAAACAAAAAACCCAGTAACACAGTTAAACTAATCAAAGCACAGTACAAGATTAAAATCAGATTGATTTGTACAATTTGTTTCCCATATTTGGTATGGTCTAACAGTAGACAGCACGGAGTTAAATTGCTTAAGAGATTTTTTTTAATCAAATTTTATTTAGCAAGATAATAGTGTATCATGTATACCTTCTTAAAGACAATTAAATACACATAAAAATTACAAATCTACTCTTGAACTGAATAATACGATAATCTACTGAACTGTCAATCTCACCTCTTCTTCTGCAGATGGTCTATCTCCAGCACAGTGGAGCCAATGCACTGAGTTTTGGTGTTGAACTGGTAAGGCCGTACCTTGATGGCTGCATTCAGTACAATGCCAGCCCACTTTCTCTGTTCATACACAAATAAAACCCCAAACACTCAATGTTTTTTAATAGAAAAGTTGGAGCTCTTTTAAAAAAAAAAACCCACACATCTCGCTTAACAAAAGCTTTTTAGTAGTAGCGCAGCTGGCTCAGTGGTGTATGCAATGTACTCAAATGTCAGGCGGTAACATTGTACCCTTTACAGACAGTGGGTCAACCCTCGTTGACGGCATGGAGTAAAATAATAATAATAATAATAATAATAATAATAATAATTAATAATAACAACAATAATAATAATAGTAACAAATAGGTAAATAAAAAATAAAAAAAGGAAAAGTTTTAAAAAATTACCGCGGACACTGCACACCTATTCCTTTAGACGAGAGTATAAACTGAGGTCTAATCTGTGCACGCATGCAATCCATCACAAGAACTTTAAAGATCCTGACACTCATGTCTTAGCTGGTTGAGTGCGGGCTACACAAATATACCCAGCATAGG
Source organism: Oncomelania hupensis (assembly GCA_036898135.1). Lineage (NCBI taxonomy): Eukaryota > Metazoa > Mollusca > Gastropoda > Littorinimorpha > Pomatiopsidae > Oncomelania > Oncomelania hupensis. The sequence goes on along the minus strand of CM072512.1, from coordinate 48,159,179 downwards.
TCCCTTCTCCCCATCCCCGGGCACCCACGATTGTGCTCAGTCGTCTGGGCACCAGACTAATAATAATAATAATAATACAGTACATTTGTATCGCGCGGTACCTCGCAAACGGTAAGGAATGCGAGCTCGCCGCGCTTGACAACACACGTGCAATCACACACACACACACACCTACACACACACACCTACACGCACACACACAGAACAGGTATACACTTATCGAATGGTTAAATAATTACAGTAAAAACATAGCCATGCAAAGCAAAAGATAATATGAATACCAAGAACCGAGCCGGTGCCGCCACCATCCATGAACAGATGACGTGACTTGGTAAAAGATTACATATGGGGATGGAAGGGAGGGGGGAGTGAAAATTACTGAGTTTGCGTGTTAAAAAGGTGGGTCTTTAATTGGCGCTTGAAGGAAGAAAGTGATGGAGCATGTCGGAGTTGCATCGGTAGTGAGTTCCAGGCAGTTGCAGCAGAGAAAGAGAAAGATCGTTCACCATAGGTCTTTGAGTGAACACGGGGGATAGAAAGCAGTCTTGTATCAGAAGAAGAGCGGAGTTGTCTTGCAGGAGAGTAGACAGAGAGAAGGTCAGTAAAGTATGAAGGGGCAGAACCAGTGAAGAATTTGAAAACAATAGTTGAGAGCTTGTACAAGATGCGAGCTCGAACAGGGAGCCAATGAAGAGATCGGAGTAGAGGGGTGGCATGGTCTCGTTTTTTGGCTTTAAGAACAAGGCGGGCGGCAGAGTTTTGGACTTTCTGAAGTTTTTCAAGAAGGTAGAGAGGGGAGCCAGAGAGGAGAGAGTTGCAGTAGTCAAGTTTGGATAGAACAAATGCACAGACAAGAGTGTTGGTTGTTTCGGTTGTAAGATATTGTCGGATGGAGCTAATGCGGTGAATTTCGAAATAGGCAGAGCGGCATATGTTGGAAATGTGTTGGTCAAGTGACATGTCAGAAGACAGAATGAAACCTAAGTTGCGGGCACCCAAAGGTTGCTCGAGTTAAGAGTTAGGTCCTGTATCGACCAGTGCCTTGAGCTGGAAAAGCGTTATGTAAGACTGAAGTGTTTCCCATAGCTTTTTTTTCTAGTGCAAAATTTCAAGAGTCCCCTTACAAAATTTGAGAGTCCCCTTACAATTCCTACATTTACCTTGATTTTGATTACCAATATCACGGACACACAAATACGCCTCAAAGTCAAACAAAGCTTAGTTTTCAATGCAACTTTATTGAAAATTATGAATAGCCATAAAACAAGCAACACAACAAAAGGAATACTGTTCTGATAAATGTTACAAAGGAATCCATCATTGACTAGAGGAACCTTAAAAATCACATAAAATAACCATAGAACAAACATGAAATGGTCACACGACAATTTACACAAATCAATCTGCATGTACTGACAAATTGTCTCTGTAAAAGCAGTTAGTGTTAGAGGGGACTAAGTCGATGACCAGAAGAAAAAAAAAAAAAGAGACAAAAAAATCTGTTCAACTGCGTATTACAGACAAGATCATGATTGTCTAGTCTAGGGAAAACTGAAAATGATGATTCAACATTCAACGATTGCATCGTCTTCCGCATTTCTGCGGGTTATCGTTTTACGTAGCCATGGGGGGCCGGGTAGCTCAGTTGGTAAGAGCGTCTTGCTAGTAACCGAAAGGTCGCTGGTTCGAATCCCAGATTGGTCAACGTGTGATCATATTATTTTCCCCTTTACCAACAACTGGCCCGCTGGTGTCAGTATAAATCGGTCCAGTAGTCACCTATATGCGAAAGTGTCGTGTGACTATAATCTACAAACAACGTAGCCATGTGTCGAGCTACATGTTTCAGCTTTTCAGAAGCAAACAAAAAGGCTGCGCATGCGTGTCAGCGCGGTCAGTGGGTAGGGGAGATCACCGCGCTTACTCGGCTCGGGCGCACGATAGCTCAGAGGTGCCAGGATACATAACGGCAGTTTAAAAAAAACCTTTGCGTCCCTTGTCCTTTTTCAGTTTTTGTGCGTCTCTGATGCACACATGTGTGTTTTTGGAAACACTGGACAAATGAAATGAAATCACATGTATTCCATGCACTGTAACACAAGGAAGTTAGCACTGATCATGTAATTTCTGAGTCAAGAACCCATCATTTTTAATGTTTATTCACAAAGAACAGACCTTCTGCTGGCTGCTACAAAAGCTGACAAGAGGCAGTCGACCCTACATACAGCTTAAACTCGACAGATCTCCGACACTCAGCTAGCGTCAAGGTCGCCTATTTAGTGGTAACTGGCCTATAAAAGGGGAGACAGATCATTCCTATGATGATCATTGTTGTCAGGGTGGCGACGTGGTGATCGTCCTTAACGAGGATGCAATAGGACGTTAAGCATCGTTTTCCTCCTATCATTCCCTCATTCCTAAGAGCATTGCATCCAATAAGGATTATGTCCAAAATGCTGCAGATAAACGCCAGGTCCCATCTCTTTAGGAGAGAAACCTCTTCCTTGTATTGTTCACAAACTTTGTGTCTCTCTATTGTGCCAAGCCTTGTGGAACTGATCAAATAATGGAAACCAATAATAATAATATAGGAATATACTATATAGTTTACTAATTCAGTTATTACTGTGTGTTTTAAATAGTACAGAAAACACTTTACCTGCACAGCATTGAAGGCCACCTTTCCTGGACCGCATGTTGGGTGTGGCAACACGGTGAACAGAAAGCGACTGTGAGGCGTTGGAGTCACTTCAACATGCCTGGGGACAGTAATTATTGAACACCAATGATGCCAGTCACACTATCAATCATGAAATATTAATACAACTTAATGTTCTGCAAATGCAAATCAAACCACCCAGGTCCACCTACACAGTTGCTTGATACTGATTTTTCTAAATTTGACTGCTACAGCTGAAATACATTTTTAAATAACCCAACGTTCAAGGAACAACAGTTAAAACTAATAACTATCAACCAAAAAGATTAATTTAAAAAATGTAGTTCCAGTTTCTGAACTGCGGTGCACATGATGCACACAAGCAAGAAAAACAGTAATACATTTCTGAGATGTGTATTACTGATAATGCACGTTCTTCAGTTGGTGATAAACAATACCGGCAACACTACAAAAATAAAATGTGTAATAATTTCTTGATAGGATAATTTTGTTAATTTGTTTGTGTGTGTGGCATCTTAAATCCTTCAAAAACAAGTTTTGTAAGTTTGATCAAGTACTAGGAAAAGACAAAAAAACTCATTACATAGGAACAGGCTGAAAAAAAATATACAAATTGAAATCGAAATATTTGGAGAAGAGCCAAACTCAAGCTCAATTTTTTTTTTCAAGAACTTAAATGCTGATAAATAACCATGACACTGACAGCAAGCCATCATAAAAGAAACATAAAATTCTTATTTTATTAATATTTAGTTTGTATAGATACAAAGCGAAGCATAAGTTTGTTCACTTACTTGATGTTTACAAAATCGGTATCGTGAACTAAAACACAGTTTGTCAGAGACAGATCTTCAGATGGACACTTTATGGCACGGAACTCCTGGAACATACAGAAAACACATTCTCATCACTAATGACAAGCAATTGTAAGTGTAACACTTTATTTTGTACAACGAATACTGGATTGAGCATGTTACTGCTGCTTGGAGAGCATGCATTATATAAATTAACAACATCATTGACATTATAGTTCTTAATACCAAATTGGGAGGTAGTACTCTGTCCTCCTTCATGGTTTAGTGTGTTGTCCGCCTGGCGAAGAGCTAAGCTTGATTTTGTTTTGGTCCTAATTATCACTGTTTTAGTTTATGTATCCATTTGATTCTCATTATTGTCAATGTTGAATGAATTCTAGCAGTTCTCTGGTTTATTCCATTCATTGCAACATTTTTTTATCACCAAAAATGTTAAAATTATCTCTAATGTTTCTTAATCTGATTAAATCATACTCTTACTTTAAAATAAATTCCTTCCTGAGGATATTATAAAATCTATGATTAACATGAACAATATTAATATTATCTGCAGAATACAATACCCCAATCATCATTCACTATCATGATTTCATCTTAATGATCTCTTCTGTTATGCAACAGAATATACTACAAACATAACTGCATCAATAACATTCACAATTCACAACTACGTATGGTATCACACCTCATCTATCTACCATGATTAAACTGAACCATTTCAAACATTCCCAACCTTTGTGTTAGACATTTTGGCAGAGTAGTGCCCACACTCGAGTGTCAAACTCAAAGCCAAGCACAGGAGCTGATTACATTAGCCTAAAGCAGGTTACGATGACCACCACCACCACTCCACTAGGTTGAACCCGGGGACAATATCCAATAAAGGGAATCAATATTTTTTATTGCAGTACACTGTGTCACTAGTTTCATAGGTAGGGTGTCAATATTTAATACTGAATATTCACCACAGGCCTGAGTAAATTCAATATAAACTTAATGATGAACACTATAGGATTACTTTTAGCTCTCATACAAAGTATCTCCTTTCTTGTGTGCATATTTACACTCCGCAGTGAAAATCAAAAGTTCAGTCGCAGTTATAGAGTTCAATCAATAAGTGTAAAACAGTGAATTATACATAACACTGTCAGGAAGCATTCTCTACTACTACTAGTAAAAAAAAAAAAGCATCTGAATCCAGGTGTTCAGACCTATAATGTAACATATATATATACATACATATTCAAAGGACTGATTATTTCTGATAAGTTCTTAAGGCTGTATCCAAACCAAATGCTGACTGAAAAACCACAAACGCCACTGAAGAAACGCTAGCAGTCTTTTTGCACTTGCAGCACATCACAGACATTCCTGCAACACTGTACTCATAAATATTTTCCCACAGCAATTAAGTCAGAGTGATGCCCTATCAACAGTAGCGCACTGGGGTCTTATAGCAATAAGATCAATATCATTATGGACCACAGAATAAAAGCATCAAGCTCTAGCAGAATGCAAGATGCCAACGAAACAACTGGTGACAACACAGCCACATTACCTCCCTTCAAAGGCTAGTCAACAGCATTAGAAGAACTAAAATAAAAAATAAGGGATATTCCTAAATGGGATTTTTTAACATGAATGCTTTCTGAGTGAAGTGATAATGAGTCCGTTTAAAGTGACAGATAATAGCCATACAGAGACTGATCCAAAGGAACGGTGTGGTTAGTGAAGCATTTTCACTGTAGAATTACTGGAACGCAACAGCCAGCCCAAATACTGGCACGCCACACTATCACCATGCCACACAACTACATTAATAACCGAAAAATAAAATGTGCAAGGAATAAAGAACAATGAGCCGAATATTTGTTGTAGCATTGCTGAACTCTTCACAGCCAATTTTATTCATGAGATTACCATAAGTTGTACTGATAAATGTTACGATAGAGAGGGAGGAACAGCACTGTAGGCTCAGCAGCTAGCTCCCATTCAACTTCTCAGCCCAACAAGCTAAGGGAGGCTGTATTGATTTTCACTGTTCACAGCGAAGCTCACATCACTCTTCAGTGAGTTCTCCAGTCCTTCCCTCCCCCCCTTCCCCATGGGAACACAACTCTAAGACTATTTTCCTTGGCTCCTAATCTTTCTAGTTTCTCTGAGTTTAGTCAGCTCGAGTCTAAGAGTATATGGTTGCTAGTATTCTGCTCGGCAGTGCACATTTATAATTGACACACGGGCAGACATCCTCTAGATCAGCAACCCATACAAACAATTACTTTATAGAAGTGTTAAGGCTTGGGTTAGGGTTTAGGATTCGAGTTAGGGTTAGCGCTACAGTTAGCTAACTCAATTCTAATGAATTAGAGTCTTTACGTACATTTCTGGATAATTTACAGTGTATGAATGTGGTCTTCTGGATTGCTGATCTAGAGGATTGCAAAATGTAATGTTATTGAGGATTGCCGAGTTCATTTTATAACTAACTGAGACAAAACAAATTATCAACAACTGCTGCTAGAAGTTTAGATTTAAATACAGTACTCAACTAATGACTCTCCTAGCATCTGTAATAATGATTGTAAGACTCAAATATTTTTATTTTACGTAGGCCTATAATTGTAGCCTAGTTATAATTTTATGAGAGTGTTCTGACAGTGACACTGCTATTCTTGAGATATTATGTAGATCATTTTTATAAATATTTTCATGTAAGGCATTAAAATACTCAATCTATGTGTGATATTCAACAATGCCGGTGTATCTAACACTGTAACAGTCACTATCTAAATCAAATAAAAACTAGGTTTATAATAATAATTCGATTCATGCGCAGTAATTACCAAAATAAAACGCTTTCTGAATCCGAAGGTAAATAATGTATTCCTTTAAAACAAACTGCTGTTAGGTCATTTCAAAAGAACGGCTAAATTGAATTGTCCGATCAGTACTACACAAGGAACTAAATAAAATAATCATTTCTATCAGCATACGCCTCCAACTCACCCGATCTGCCATGTTGTTCGAAGGGAAATAACTTGGTATCACTTCATAACCGAGTTGTTCCGCTTCTGTTGCTTCTTTCGTTTTCTCAGAGTGCCTCGACCAAATAAAATTGAACATTTTTGCAAACCCACACGAGTAAGAAGAAGTCGAGGAGCTCATGCCATGCTCGAGGTTTTAATGCAGGAGCTCCTGCATTAAATTAGTTGAAATTCATTGCATAAATGTAGAATTCTGGAATGGAACTATTAAGTTGGGTAATGATGTAAACAATGTCTATAAATAGAAAATTAATACGCGGACCAACGTGGTTGAGTACCACGTCACTTCAAACACGTAGGCCTATTATTGTTTTTCTCCAATATTTCTGGATACTGCCGACGATGTTGTTGGCAGAAAACACCACAGGAGCCATAGATAGCTATTAACGTGGTGGTGGTGTGTGCGCGCTACTTTAATTTAACATTAAAATAAAATGAAATTTTGCTTCATAGTTCTTTTTATACTAACTTCATATTGTCTATGCTATAGTTCTGATTTTATTTAATTATATTCTTAAAAGGGCTCCTCTTGTGGAAGCCTGGTAATATGTATGTACAATTAAAAGCTTAAAATCACTATTCTACTATGTTGACTCTAGAAGATCTTGTCTGTACCTCCCGATTGCAGAGGAGAAGGAGCTAGGTGAGGACAGGTTGATGATGTCATCGGGAAGGCTATTCCATTCCACTACTGTTTTTACGAAGAAGGAGTTTCTGTAGAGATCTGATGATGAGGGTGGTAAAATAAAGCATGTGTTGTTGTTGTTGTTTATCTGCCTCTCAATGATGTTCTGTGTGTCATATCCTTTAAAGGTGGTGGGGTGGATTTTCCGTTTGTTCTTGGCAGCAGTAAGGAAGGTGTTGGGAGGGAGAGCAGGAACTAGTCCTCTGGTTATCTTGTAGAGCATGGTCAGCCTGAGTTGTTGGCGACGCTTTGCAAGTAGTGGGAGGTGGAGCTCGTGAAGCATCCTGCCAATGCATCCAGGGTCCCGGGATCTGATAGTCTCTCATAATGAACCGTGCAGCCTGGCGTTGGATGCGTTCCAGCTTGTCGATGTCTTGTTGGAGGTAAGGATCCCACCAAAGCATAATCCGCCCCTGTCTATTATATACCTGGAGGATCCTTATACTTAGCAATGGCTCAACGACTTTACTACTACTGTGCACAACAATACTGTACTTGTATACTGCAACCGATTTATTTGGTCCTATATATTATTTATTTATCTTCTGTATTTATACTTCAGTTGAATTTCTGTGCATATTCATGGTGTCTGATGATGATGATGATGATGATGATGATGATGATGATGATGATGATGATGATGATGATGATGATGATGATGATGATGATGATGAAGATGATGATGATGATGATAAAATCGCGGGCCACTCCTCTAATGACCCAAACGGGATATTTCATGTCCATATTCTTCACTGGCCTCTCTATACCACCAAGAAGCACCTAGAAATCTCCCCATTAGAGCCATTTTGTCATAGCTCAAAACAGAGTTGTCGGTAATAGTCTTGGCAAAGAAGGAGGGGTAGTCGGGAGGCCAGTGAAGACTAGGGACATGAAAATGTCCCGTTCTGGTCATTTTACAAGATGGTAGTATTGTTCCTTCTTTGGCAAGACTATTAACGACAACACCGTATTGAGCTATGAGAATATGAGAAAAACAAAGAATAGGATTTCTGGATGTCTCTGTGCAGTAGGGAGGCCAGTGAAGACAGGGACATGAAAATATTCCGTTCTGGTCATTAGGGGAGCAGGCCACCATTTTACAAGATGGTAGCATTGTTCCTTCTTCGGTAAGACAATTAACGACCACGTCGTTTTGAGCTATGAGAAAATGGTACAAAAGAGGATTTCTTTGTGTCACTGGGTAGCAGGGAGGCCAGTGAAGACATGGACATGAAAATATTCCGTTCTGGTCATTAGGAGAGTGGGCCGCTATTTTACAAGATGGTAGCATTGTTCCTTCTTTGGCAAGACTATTAACTACATCGCCGTTTTGAGCTATGAGAAAATTGGTCAACAGAAGATTTATGGGTGTCTTTGGGTAGTATGGAGGGCAGTGAAACCTAGGGACATGAAAATACCCCGTTCTGGTCATTAAGGGAGCGGGCCTCGATTTTACGATTTTAGTTTTCCTTCTGTGGCAAGACTATTAACAGCGCCATTTTGAGCTATGAGAAAATGGGACAAAAGGGAATTACTAAGTGTCTCTGGGTAGTAGGGAGGCCAGTGAAGACTAGGGACATGAAAATATCCCGTTCTGGTCATTAGGGGAACGGGCCGCGATTTTACAAGATGGTAGCATTGTTCTTCCTTTGGGACCTGAGAAAAGGGAGGCCATTACCGCAGGGGACCGGGAGGAATCTGTATCTACCTAAATCTTTAACACTGAAGACTTCAAGATTCTCAAGCATAAGCAACGACTTTAAAGAAGAAGAGGAAGACAAAGAAGATACAAACAAAAACGAACAAAAGAAGAAGAAGAGCTGTAACAAGAGGACCTGTTTACCCTGCACACTTTGAGATTGTGCTTGTTTAGTCAGCTAGACTTAGAAGATTACTGTTAGTCTCTAGCAGACGACAGAAGGGATCATGCGTAACAAAGTTGTAGCCTGATGCCCGCATAGCAGTGACAACATCGCACCTGACGGTGTAAGGCTTTGAATTTTACTACCACTCAGATTTCTTCAGCCAATCCGAACACAGCACCAGTAGGTAGAACCAGTTCTGACTGGGTAGGCCAAGGCTGTGTAGAGGGTCATTTGTGTTGAAAGCTTTGGGCAGTACACAGCTACTTCCAAGCAGAAATCTCTCCACTGATAGACCAGGGAAGCAGTACTTGTTGAATATCCGAATTCAATCAAGTAGCCACAGCCTGACATTGTCGAACAGGTAAATGAACATACTTCTGTTTCATCGTGATGTATTTATATTATTGTTGAATTATGTTTGTGAAATTTGCTATGCATTGAATTGAATTGTTAGTCCCACTTTGCGTGACCACGTGGAAGAATCCGACCACGAGGCAAGCATGACCGGCCAACGCCATGTTGAAAGATGTACAGAACCACTGTTGTTTAACCTATATGTATGCATGCAGACCAGTGGCTGTACCCGAGAATGTTTATAATATTATTATTTCTCTATGTGTATAGTTAGCCACGATTTATATTTATGTATGCATAGGAAAGTAGAGTGGAGATTCCAGTGGACAACGGACTTAGCAGAATGTTCGTCGCTTATGTATAGAGATGTGGAGCTATCACTGAGGGCTACTTTGACCTTCAGTGAGACGCTCTGCACAGACCTATTATTCAGGGTTGTGCAGAATTTCGTCTCATATGTTACAGACGAGCAGGCAGTATATCGTGAGCCCAACTCAGCAAAGAACAGAATCTAATCTACACTTAGAGTTGGCTGCCGAGGCATCTACAGCATTGTGCGCAGATAGCCCACCCGTCGAACACAAGCCACGACACCACAGCGTGTCAAGGAATCAGCAGCAACACATCTCTTCGGACACTGAGCTAAGTACACAGCCTTCAGTGCACCACATTCTGTGTATAAACAGGACCACAGTAGTCCACTCGTCAAGATCTGATCATTAGGGCAGAAAGTATACAGTGCCCGATGATGAAAAAGTAGCTGCCTAGATTATCAGCTAGCGAATCATTCGCATTGACAATTGAACTTTTATGTTAGTTTCGTACATCGAAGATCGTGTATAGAGTAGAAGAAATAAATGTGTGATTTTTACTGTTATCAAGTGGCTGGACTACATATGATTCATAGCCGTGTGAAAGCTAGTATGACAGTGATCTTTTACCATTTTTCTATCTATCTCTGTACCCCAGCCTTAACACAGACCGAGCTAAACAAATAAATGTATTAAAGTATTTCACCGGGTGATTCACTAGCGGTCCCCATCGAATAAGACGAGAGGGTTACAGCATTCCATTGTGCAGAGCCCAGCAACAATAAAACCCCACGTCACAAGAGCTATAACAACAATAACAACAACAACATGAAGAAGGGGGAAAAGGAGTACGAAGAAGAAGACAATGAACCTTGAAGAAGACAGCGACCATTCCAACCGCCCTCCAATCCACCCCCACCTTTCCCTCCTCCCCCACAATGTAAAGGAAGGGTCGAAAGTAGAGGATGAGGAAGAAGACGACAGCGAACTACGTCGCCGTCAGTAACTGTTCGTCAATTAAAGAGCACCACGCTCACACATTTTGTCGTTAAAAAAGCCTCTTTTTTTCAAATTCATAGCGAGTTTTGCAACACAGGGGAAAAAATCAAATTAAGCCAGACTGTTATATAGACTGAGACGCGCACGAGAGTTACAAACATTTTGTTTTATAAAGCGTGCAATGATATCGTGTATTTTATCTTCGATTTGATTCTGTGCTGTTGCTAAAAAAAAGCATTGCGTTGTTGTTTGTTTTGGTCGGTCGTTATTGTTGTAGCAGGGTTGGGAACTTTCTGGAAGTAGCCTACTATCCAATGTTCAGGATGAATCTAGCGACAGCTAGTCGCACCTTGTAAAGTCATAAAACATTCTATGAACTAAGACAGTGCGTAATTCCGGTGACACGTTTTTAGTTTGATTGGTCATCCATTGTGTCATTCTGGAATGTTCTGAATTTTTCTAAATTGTTGAGAGCCTATATATAAGTAATGTAATGGCTGCTAGCATTTTTTTTTTAACGATTTGGATACAGTTGTTGATGTTTGCAAAATAAACTTGGAAAACTTTATAATTACGACTCCCTACCTTGTTGCTGAGTGAACAAGCTGCGCGGATAAACGAATTCGAGTTAACACAAAATTCATGCGGCTAAATCGACCATTGATTGTGTAGCACCTATCTCCCTCAATAACAACAAGAACAACAACAACAAGAAATTTAAAAAAAATAATAATAACGCATTCAAAAGTACGGTTTTTGATATAGCCTAAATCAATAAAATCATGTGGTGTGTGCGTCTATTAATAGCATCAAAGATGATTCTGAAAATAACACCGTTGCGAAAGTACTAGGGTATGTTATTTGTTTACATAACAATTAAGAAAAAACGCTTTTAGCGGTCGATGTCAGCAACGATTACCCATGATATAGTCTTTAACTGTGACAACAATGCCAATAGCCAAGAACACTCATTGTCACCACGCACACAAACAACAACAACAACAACAACACACAAAACCACATTCTTGATACCCTATCCTATCCTAATCTATCCGATCCCGTACCTCGAAAGTCGTTGGGGCACTAAAGTACCCAGACCCTTTAATGCTTTTGGGTGGGCTAGATTTTGGCCCGATCATATATAGGGCGAAGGTACATAAGCGAGAAACTAAACTTACCACTTACACTTATACCATTTTTGATATGATGATGATGATGATCATTGTTGTCAAGGTGGCGACGTGGTGAATCGTCCTTAACGCTAACGCAATAGGACGTTAAGCTTCGTTTTTCCTCTTCCTTTCCGAGAAACCAAACCTTTGTGTAACATGAACAAAGAGGGTAAATAAAGCGAAATTAACAACTTTCGGAAGGGGGTACTTAAAAAAACAAAACAAAAAAATAAACACGGTCGCATCGTCAGTTGTGACTCTAGGTTAAACATGCATGTATGCTAAGAGGGTTGGCGTGAGCTGTACGATTTCCCAGTGCTGAGTACCTGTGATTGTCTTGGGCAATATTCAGCTTTTGCTCACAGTCTTCTCTTAACTCCTTTCGTCAATTGATGTGCGTAGAGGGGTAGTGTGAAAGTGCGTCTGTGTGTGTGTCGGGTGGGGGGAGGGGGGAGGGGGGTATGCATGTGTCTGTGCGCATGTTTACACGGCGTTATTTGGACAAACTAGTCTAGTGCACATCTACATACGTTCTTTGGACATACCTCTTTGTTGGGACCTCCATTTAATGATCCGTTCGGGTTAGGGTTAGGGGGTTAGAACACTTAAAAGTACTTAAAAAGGGGTTCGTAGCACGACCCATTGTTTACACAACGCATGTGGCGTTTGAGGAAAGTCCAAATAACGGTGTCTGTGCAAGTGTGTGTGTATGCGCCTGTGTGTGTGTGTGCGTGCGTGTGCGTGCGCGCGCGTGTTTGTGTATGTGCGTATGTGTGTGCGTTTGTGTGAGTAGCTGTGTTTTGTGGGTGCCTGTGTGTGCGTACGTGTGTGGGGGTGTGTTTGTATGCATGGATGCACCCTGTGTTGCAACAGGAAGGAAAGGGGAAGAAGTTAGAGAGATAGAGAGGAGAGAGAGAGAGAGAGAGAGAGAGAGCGAGAGAGAGAGAGTCTCAGCTGGGCCTATGACAAATTTATGAAAGCATGAACTCTGTGTGTGTGTGTGTGTGTGTGGGTGGGGGTGGGGGGTGCGTGTGTGTGTGTGTGTGTGTGGCTAGGTAGAAACGCCTTTATTCTGACATACACTTGAACCTCTACGTACTTTCTTTTGACGGACTCCGTTATTTTGACATCAAAACAGTGTTCCGTTAGGGTTAGGGCTGTTTTAGCCTTAGGGTTAGGTTAAGGGTTATGGTTTTGGGTTAGGGATTGGATTAGGGTTAGAGTTAGTGTTAGGGTTAGCTTCAAAAAATGGACAAATTTGTAAAAATGTCAAAGTAACCGTTAAAACGTATGCACAGTTTCATGATAGCCATCACAACGGCGTTTCTACACGGTTGTGTGTGTGTGTGTGTGAGCGTGTGTGTGTGTGTGTGTGTGTGTGTGTTCATTTTATTCATTTTAAGTAAAGCTTTGTGCCCACGCCAAAGGAAATGTTTCAGTTTTATGTGAAAGTTGAACCATAAAGATGTATTGTATTGTATTGTATTGCAATAGGAGTTCCTTTGGGCTAGGCTACTTGCGCTTATTTATTTTTGGGAGTGGGGGTAGGGAGTGGGGGTGGCGAAGTGAAGTCGTATATTCTCCTCAGAGTCAGTGTGTGAATCCTGTTATACCTGCATGAAGGGCTGTTAACCCTACAGTGTGCTTGGTGCACGGTTCAGTGTAGACTACGAGAGAGTGTTGCTGCATTGGAGTACAGGGAATTTCTTTGTTGCCATCGTTTATGCAGTAGCTCTGAGGACAGTATGGCGGTAAGTACAAATTCCTGTGTTTCCATTGCAGAAAACAAACACACCATGGGTGTTATGTCATGTAAATTACTTTTATAGCGGGTATTTTGTATCAAATATAAATATTCTACATTCTTGCTGTCTAGACAGCAGATACTTTTTATATAATATATTGTAATTTTAGTTTTAGATTGTTCTTCAGGTATGACTTAAGTTCAATTGTATAGTGAAGTAACAAGTAAGCCTAAGTAAGTTCTCTTATAATGCCTACAAATCAACGCGTAGCAACGTTGGTATTATTCCGCTATCCTGAATTGAATTAATTCTTTTAAGCTGCGTTGCATTTTTAGGTGCGCCTTCCGAAGTTCAAGCTCCGTACTGTTTAAATGTTTATACACCAACTCAGGTGTGTATGATTGTGTGAAGCGAGAAAGGCATAAAGCGTGACTCGACAAAGCTATCAGTCATGGCCTTTTAAAAAAAGATAGGTTTTAACAGGCATGTATTGAAAATGAGTTGTGCCTTATTATTATGTTTATATTGCCTGCACGTAGGCCTAGTTCCCTGTGTGTAGCTGTCATTTTACGATTTGTGTACACCTTTGTGAGATTAGGCGATCTGTCATCATTTCTCTCTCTTGCGCCTGATCACATTTTATGCATGTTTGTCCCTGTCTCACCATCTGTCTCTCTATGTGTCTGACTTTCTGTCTGCCTGTCTCTGTCTCTCACTCTCTGTCTCTCTCTGTCTGTCGGTCTTTCTATGTGTTGTCCGTCTGTCTGTCTGTTTGTCTGTCTGCCTCTCTCTCTCTCTCTCTCTCTCTCTCTCTCTCTCTCTCTCTCTCTCTCTCTCTCTCTCTCTCTCTCTCTCTCTCTCTCTTCTCTCTGATTCCTCAAAACATGCACAGTACTCTTGCTTTGATTGTCTTACACAATTTTGTAGGACAAGAAAAAATACCTCTTCACCCTTTGAAATACCACTCATTACTGTAGGTGAAAATACTAAATACATATTAAAACTTAAAAATAAAAATTCGGCAGGCCCAGATGAAATTAGTAATGAAATCTTGAAAATTTATTTGTCCTTTATTTTTTTAAATTATTATTAATTCCCTTACGTACATTTTCAAAGTGTGCATTGTTAAAATATATATTTCCCACTATATGGACACAGGCTATTCCCCTTCCTAAATCAACAGGTTTCGACTTCGACTTCGACTTCTCTCTCTCTCTCTCTCTCTCTCTCTCTCTCTCTCTCTCTCTCTCTCTCTCTCTCTCTCTCTCTCTCTCTCTCTCTCCCTCTCTCTTTCTCTCTCTTTCTCTCTCTCTGAATTCCTTATGCTTTCCACCATTTATTTCTTCCTTCTTTCATTAATTCTGTCAACGTTTTATACCCCAATATTGACCTTTTTCTCTCTTTTCTCTGTGCTCTTCGAACAGGATTTTTAACATCACTCAATTCCTACGTAGCTTAGCGTAGTTTAAAATTTATACACGCAAGCCTATTCCTATTTACTGTCAGATAAAAGACCTACATTTCCAACCCACCGTAATGGCTAACAGCTTCAAGTACGCATATGCTTGAACTGACCATTGCAAAATATTTTCTGATAAGTCTCAAAGAAAAAACCTCTCCAGCAACAACCACAACAACAACAAACTTAGATAGACGTTGTACCACCTCACAAAATGGAGTGATGATGAAGGCTTGGACGCTTAACAGTTGTTAGATATTTTAGACCACAGACTGCGGCAAAATATGGCAAACAGTAGTCAAGTAGAAATCTGCATGTGTTGACTTTGCTACATTAATAATAATAATAATAATAATAATAATAATAATAATAATAATAATAATAATAATAATAATAATAATAATAATAATAACAATTTATATAGCGCGCAATTCCACAAACAAGAAAGTTGCTAATGGCGCCTTACAGAGCATTCATGCAAATACACGCACAACACACACACATGTCTCCCAATGTCTGATTTCAGAGACAATTTTAGTCATTGTTTATAGGGTCCAGTGGACTGCAAAGAGCCGAATCAGGACCACAACTTGGTTGAAAGAGGGCTCACCCCTGATCCGAATGACAGATCTGCTGAAACAACTCTAATGGTAACTCCGAAGGCACTCCACCAGCTGGTCACTTTACAATAAAGGCATCCCACGCAGGGAACGCTGAGGCTGTACTCTAATATATCGAACCCCCGTTTACGAGAAACATTATAGAATATAAACAACATTATATAATATTAACAAAACACATAAGCTTACCTATAAAATGCCTACATTGATGAATACTAATACCATAGAAAGCCCTACTGACCATTTGGCAGAAAGCGTCCAGTATCCCCAAGCTGACCCAACAGACATCATAAACAAATGAGGAGTTTTGGGAGAGTTTTCAAGAAAAAAGGTAGGTGACTAGTCTTGCGATTAAGAAGATAGTAGATTGATAGAACAGAGTAGGAAAGAGAAAAAACAAAGGAGAAAGACAGCGACAGTGGGAATTTTAAAACTAAATTTCTAGAAAGTGGGGATACTTTTTATACAGAAACCCCCGGCACCCACACTTGGGGATTCTACTTTAGGAGCGCATATACCTTAGCTTCAGAAATCTCGCACCGTAGGGCTCGCTACATTCGGAGATCACTCTTTCTCTCTGTCTCTGTTACAATCTGTATGTCTTTCTGTCCCTATCTGTCTGTCCGCCTGTCTGTCTCTGTCTGTCTCTCTCTCTGTCTTTCACTCTCTCTCTCCTTCTACCTGTCTGTTTACCTGTCTGTCTGTCTCTCTCTCTTTCTCTCTCTCTCTGTCGCGTTGATGTACACTTTTATTTTAATCCACTAAAATATTAAACATAATTATGCTACTGTTAAACAAGTCACTCTGTTACAAAATTTTGTAGCGTTAGTAAAGCCAAATTCATTTTTTTTAATTCAGAAAGAAGAATAGAGTTCGTAATAATTTACTTAGGATTCCTCTGCGTGTGTGTGTGTGTGGGTGAGTGTGTGTGGGTGTGTGTTTGCGTGGGTGTGTGTTTGCGTGTGTGTGTGTGTGTGTGTGTGTTAAACTCATGAGTGTGTTACTCATTTATGGTTTATTATTCACCTAAGTGATTTGGAAGATCCCTGTATTTAGGCTAAGGTTGACTGTAATTGCTTGATACTGGCCTACCTGCAAGTTGACAGGTAATAGATGGCCAAAGTAACGGATGCAGACCTTTTGAGATTGTCTTTATATAATCGTTTTTTCATCGGGCATTTCGTACTTCCAATCCCGAATCTCTGTCTGTTTCTCTCTGTCTTTCTCTGTGTCTGTCTGTCTCAAATCTGTCTTAAATCAAAAGTCACTGAACGTCATGATCATCCCAAGGTTACCTTCCTATACTTCTCCATGTTTTGTTGTTGTTTTGTTTGGTTGCATAATGCAACTTTTGCTGTAGTTTATTTGATAGTTCATGGGTGTATTTGGAGCCTGAAGTCAAAGTCGTCTGAAGGTCAAAAAGATAAAAAGATCAAAATGGGTATTACTTTGCTTGTTAATGCCACCGTTTTTTTTTTCCTTCTAGGCAGTCATTTTCAGGCATATTGCGAGTTCTCTGAGGAGCATGTGAGCCATATGGGCTGTGCCCTTCTATTTTTTTATTTTTTTAAAAGAATGTACTAGTTTTAATCTTCCAATAATGTACGACTATATATTTACGCCTTGTTGATTGTACTTGCAAAGCACAAGTGTTACGTTGAAACGTGAACGAAAGTATGTCGGAAGCGCGCACGATAGATCTAATCGTTTCGTTTTGCAAAGTATTCAATAATGGTGTTTATTTACCTTTGATTTGAGTTTGCATTGTTGTTAGGAGAGGCTTTGTATAACGTTGATAATTTGCGTTAGTCGATATTATTTGAGAATCTTCTGGATATGCGTGTTTACTCTTGATAGAAATTTCCGGATGGATATCGAAGGTCGTGAATGTTCCCGGAAGTAGAGAAAATGTGAATGACGTAAGTCAGTGATGACGATCTTTAGTTCGATTGGTGGCAGTGCGTCATTTCTACCACGTACCAAATCGTTCCAGAAAAGAGAGAGGTTATTTAATCGTGAGCCGAGTCGCTGTTGGGAGAGAAAAGTTGTTGATAGTGATTTGGAAAGTTGCTGTGAAAGTTGTTGAGTTGAATTGAGAATTGTATGCAGTTGTTGATGTGTGCTGAATAAAAGTGGAAAACTTCATACGTCGACTTTGTGATTTGTATGCTGTTTGGACGGGCTGTGTGAATAAACGAATCTGAGTTACACCCTATCAGGAATTCAAGCATCGGGGCTGAATCAGATACTGATAGAAAACACCAACATCAAACTGAGTGTAACATTTTGGGGGTCAAGCCGCGATTCACGCCATAGCCAAGGGTTCAACTGCTACAACAAGCGAGTCAACGTTACGAGAGGCAGTCATCGAGGGTAGCCGCCAACGAGTTGCGTCGAGAGGGGCCAACATACTGGGACTACATCCGATAGATTCGGGTTGACTGCAAGGGCGTGTAGTCGCTGAAGAGTTGCTTCGTGAGCGAACAACAGATCGGGACTACGTGGCTACCGTAAGACTACGTCGAGGGACAGTCTCGGAGCTACATCGCCAGTGTTACAGCGAGCGTCGAGCGGACGTCGCGTCTACTTCAGCACAGGAGCGTGTACATCAACACCAGCGTGGTGCAGCGTCGCATACGACGAGGACAGCGGGACCTGCGTCAGCGAAAGCGACTAGTGGCAAGCATCAGCGCTACTGCAGAAAGCGTGCTGTTCTAGAACAGTCTAGAAAGGTACAGCACAGTCAAGAACTTTCCAGAAAAAAAAGAACTCTACAGTCAAGAACTTTCTAGAAGAAGAACCTTCCAGAAAAGAACTTTCTAGAAAAGAACTTTCCAGAAGCATCAAGATGGCTGACTTCTGGCAGAAAGGGGTTGAACTGAATCTAAAAGGCAAGCAGCTGACGGAGTACGTCAAGTCTCAGGAGAGAACACGAGAAAGAGAATTGGAAGAGAAGCGTCTAGAAAAAGAAATAGAACTAGAACAGAAGCGTCTAGAACTAGAAGAGCAGCGTCGCCGTGAAGAAAGAGAACTAGAAGAGCGGCGTCAAGAAAAAGAAGAGCAACGACGTCGAGAAGAAAGAGAGTTCGAAGCGCAGCGTCGCCGAGAAGAAAGAGAGATGGACGAGAGACAATTAGAGGCTGAGCGTCAGTACCAGCTGGAGTTGGCGCGTATCCAAAACAATCAGCATGCGCCACAAGTCGTCAGCGACCACATGGCTCCAAAATTGCCAGCTTTCGTCGACGGGAAGGACCAGATCGACAGTTATTTGGCGAGATTTGAAAGGTTTGCCAAAAGCTCTAACTGGCAACCTCAAGACTGGGCGATTCGACTAAGTGCACTTCTGACGGGAGAAGCACTCGACGTCTACACCAGATTGTCGGACGATGACGCTAAAGACTACGACGTCTTGAAAGAGGCCCTATTGCAGTGCTACAACTTTACAGAGAAGGGCTACCGTAAACGCTTCCGTGAATGCCGGCCTAAGTCAGGCGAGACGCCAAAGCAGTTTGTGGAGCGCCTGTCGTCATATCTACACAAGTGGGTGGAGTTATCAGGCGAAACGAAGTCTTACGACAGTCTCCATGACCTGATCGTGAAGGAACAATTTCTCAATGCCTGTCACAAGGACCTAGCGACCCACTTAGAAGAACAAAAGCTGCAGACGCTTAAAGATGTGACTGAGGCTGCTGAAAGATATCTCATCGCTCATGGGAAAACCCTGGGGCCACCCAGCGCGACGAAACATTTTCAGAAGACTGGAAACCATGTGAACCAGATCCAGGGAAGCCAGACGAGCCAGAGACAGACAGACTCCACGCCTCCTCCCAGGGAAGGGCATTCAAGGGGCTGCTTCACCTGCAACGCTACAGACCACAGAGCGGCTAACTGTCCTCAAAACAAAAGTAGCGGACAGCGGAGCAGTACGGACAATGCAGCGGCGGGCAACCGACAGAGACGTTTCTCCAATCTACGGCAAACCAGTAGATCTGACCATCAAGTGTGCGGCGGGAGCGTCATTCTTCCGAGTGAGACCGAGCGCACAGCTACCCCTGCGGACGTGCAAGAGTGCATGACTGATGGCCAACTTCTCCTTGCCAACGGGAAATCCATCCCCGTCGTCGCTAGCGCAGCTGTGACCGTCCAGAACATGCCTGTTTCTAAGGGACGCGTCGGAAATCATGAAGTGACTGTCTTAAGAGACTCTGGCTGCAGTGGGGTCATCGTCAGAGAAGACCTAATCGCTAAAGAACAATTCACTGGCGATTCTAAATGGACACTCATGGCCGACAGCAAATGTGTGAAAGCGCCAGTTGCAAAAATTCATGTCAACACCCCTTTCTACATAGGCGAAGTCGAAGCGGTTTGCCTGAAGAAGCCGCTGTATGATTTGATGATCGGGAATATCGACGGCGCGAGACGACCCGACGACCCCGATCCAGAGTGGAGTCCTGCCTCAATTCAACACGTCGAAGTTGTGGAGGAGGATCCATTGCCATTTCCCGATGGAGACCTTACAGAGCTGCTACGGGACAATGTGGTTACTCCGGCTCAGCCCTGCCGACCAGAGGTCGTCGGTGCCGTTACAACCAGGGCCCAGGCCAAGAGAGACAAGACGTCTACGCCACTGAAGGTCGCCGACAACTCTAAAGCTGCCATCGTGGACAGAGATAAGCTGATCCAGCTCCAGGAAGCTGATAGCACTTTAAACAAGTACAGGAACCGCCAAGACCACGTGACCAAAGGCAGTGGTACGGTCTACTTTGAGGTGAAGGCCAAGATCCTGTACAGAATCTTCCAGCACCCGAGGGTCAACGGAGGTAAACCACTACGTCAAGTACTGGTACCATTACCCTTAAGGCGCCAGGTGATGGAAGTAGCGCATGACTCAATTATGGGAGGTCACCTAGGCATCAGGAAGACGTCAGACAGAATCCAGGCGGTGTTCTACTGGCCAGGGCTTCATGCGGACGTCAGCCGTTTCTGCCGATCATGTGACATTTGCCAGAAGACCATACCTCGAGGAAGGGTCCCGAAAGTGCCTATGCAGAGGATGCCTCTGATCGACCGACCTTTCAAGAGGGTGGCCTTAGACTTAATCGGCGAAATAAGACCTCCGAGTGAAGAAGGTCATCGGTGGGTACTGACTTTAGTGGACTATGCGACTCGGTACCCAGAAGCAGTGCCACTGAAGAAGATTGACACTGAATCTGTAGCAGAGGCACTAGTGGACATGTTCAGTAGACTTGGAGTGCCTGAAGAAATTCTGACAGACCTCGGGACGCAGTTCGTCTCTGACTGTATGAAGGAGGTCAACAGACTGCTGAGCATCCGGCATTTAACTACGACACCCTACCATCCAATGTGCAACGGGCTCGTCGAAAAGTTCAATGCTACGCTGAAGTCCACCCTGAAGAAACTGTGCAGCGAGCAGCCCAGACAATGGCATCGCTACATCAACGCCCTACTTTTCGCCTACAGAGAAGTACCGCAGGAGTCCACCGGCTTTTCTCCGTTCGAGCTGCTGTACGGAAGAACCATCCGAGGGCCGATGCACATCCTGAAAGAACTGTGGACGAAAGAAGTAGACACCCCAGAGGTGAAGAACAGCTACCAGTACGTGTTTGAGCTACGGGAGAAGCTGGAGCAGACTCTCGAGATAGCCAGAGAAAACCTGAAGAAATCCCAGGACTGTGGAAAGCACTACTACGATCGTAGGGCTGTGAGCAGGAAGTTTAAACCTGGCAACAAAGTGCTAGTGCTGCTACCTACTGATCATAATAAGTTGCTGATGCAGTGGAAAGGCCCGTACGAAGTGGAGACCGTGGTGGGAATCAACGACTACAAGGTGAAGGTCGGTCAGCATTCCAAGATATACCACGCCAACCTCCTTAAGCTGTACGTGGAAAGGCCATCAGAGACTGTGCATGTGGCAACAGCGGCTGAGATCGACAACAGCTTTGATAGCGAGGAACTGTTGGAACTTGGAGACTTCCACAGCAAAGAAGGCATCGATGATGTTAAGCTAGGACCAGGCTTGACGGAAGGTCAAAAGTTGGAGCTCAAGGACCTTATGGGCGAATTTCCCCATAGCTTCAATGATGTCCCAGGCTCTACGATTTTGGTCGAAAATGAAGTCCACACCCAGACCTGGAAGGAGCATCTGCAGACCTTGAGGGAGCTGTTCCACCGTCCCGCAGAAGCCAACCTGACCGTGAGACCCAGCGAATGCATTCTGGGAGCTGACAACGTCGACTGCGTCGGACATCCGACGGGAGAGGAAGACAACGGAGGATGCACTGACTCCAGGAAAGCCCACAAGATCACTGTCTTTGACCCTGGGCCGATGACGACCGCAACTGACGAGGGCGTCGTTTCCTTGCGGTTGAAAGAACATTGACTGTGTGGAGAAACATTGACCTTGTGTGAATGAACTGTGAACATTGACAGTATCCAGAAAGACTTGCGGATTAAAAACATGGACTCTGTGTATATAAACTGAGAACATTGACAGTAAATGAGACAGTCTGAAGTAAGTTTTAATTCTGTACATTGTTTGTGCATTACGTTTCAACGTTGTTGAAAGAAATTGGGTAAATTTCTTCTTGAGTGGGGGGTTATGTTACGTTGAAACGTGAACGAAAGTATGTCGGAAGCGCGCACGATAGATCTAATCGTTTCGTTTTGCAAAGTATTCAATAATGGTGTTTATTTACCTTTGATTTGAGTTTGCATTGTTGTTAGGAGAGGCTTTGTATAACGTTGATAATTTGCGTTAGTCGATATTATTTGAGAATCTTCTGGATATGCGTGTTTACTCTTGATAGAAATTTCCGGATGGATATCGAAGGTCGTGAATGTTCCCGGAAGTAGAGAAAATGTGAATGACGTAAGTCAGTGATGACGATCTTTAGTTCGATTGGTGGCAGTGCGTCATTTCTACCACGTACCAAATCGTTCCAGAAAAGAGAGAGGTTATTTAATCGTGAGCCGAGTCGCTGTTGGGAGAGAAAAGTTGTTGATAGTGATTTGGAAAGTTGCTGTGAAAGTTGTTGAGTTGAATTGAGAATTGTATGCAGTTGTTGATGTGTGCTGAATAAAAGTGGAAAACTTCATACGTCGACTTTGTGATTTGTATGCTGTTTGGACGGGCTGTGTGAATAAACGAATCTGAGTTACACCCTATCAGGAATTCAAGCATCGGGGCTGAATCAGATACTGATAGAAAACACCAACATCAAACTGAGTGTAACAACAAGACACAGTGAAACAGTCAGGGTTTGATTTACATATTATTATTGCTGTGTGTTGACTGAGTATGTTGGAATGTACATTTCCGATAACAGCTAGCTTGATCAATCTCTGACACGTGTCTGTAAGTTTCCGAAGCTTCCCAGGGTCAAAACAAAAGCCGACACTTGGGAGAGAGGAGGGGTGGGGCTGGAGGGTGGGGGTGGGGGTGATAAGCATGTTTGGAGTTGAGGAAGGGATGAGAGAGAGAAAGAAAGAAAGAGAGAGAGAGAGAGAGAGAGAGAGAGAGAGAGAGAGAGAGAGAGAGAGAGAGACTTGGCATTTAATTTTATTAAAGGGACCCACTAAGATCACGCTTTTTCGACAGATCGTTTAAACATTCACAGTGAGTGCTGCACCCTATAAAAATAAACTTACAAATAAAGAAATAACTCTTTCGAAAACAAATTTTTATTGAATGAATTCATGAGGTTTTTTTGTGCCTATTAATAACAACAGCCGTAACCCATACAGCCAACATTTTTTAATTTAAAAATAGCAGCTACCAAAGCCTGTGAGAGACAGAACCCGCGAAAAAAAATGCTCGTAAGGTTTTTTTTTTGTTTTAGGTTTATAAAATAGACCCTGCCCTACACTAACCCAGACACCAAAGACGCGCACTTCAAGCTGACTGCTTCACTCATACATACGGGAAAAGGTCACACGGCTATAGCATCGATGTACCGTTAAAACAGGGGGAAATCCCTCCTTGTCAGAACGGAAATGAAATATTCAAACTTTAGCGGTTGGTTTGAGCAACAAAAGCCCATTTTGAGAGGGGCCGGGTAGCTCAGTTGGTAAGAGCGTCTTGCTAGTAACCGAAAGGTCGCTGGTTCGAATCCCGGATTGGTCAACGTGTGATCATATTATTTTCCCTTTACCAACAACTGGCCCGCTGGTGTCAGTATAAATCGGTCCAGTAGTCACCTATATGCGAAAGTGTCGTGTGACTATAATCTACAAACAACAACAACAAAAGCCCACTGTGTTATTGTTAGCGAGCGTTGTGGCCAAGTGGGCTAAGGCGGGACTAACTTGCCTTGTCCACAGGCCAGAAACCAATGGCGCCTGACAGGTGTGGGTTCGATCCAGCATCGGGGCGTTATGTTTCTCCGAATATTATTTATTTTCGACTCGGGCAACGTCTCGGGGGTTTTCTCCGGGTACTCCGGTTTGCTCCTCCAGCAAAATTTCAAAATCACAACTAATGTTAGGTAGGTTGGGTTGGGTTTGGGCGCGTCACAGGCTGCGACTACGCTTTCCTCAGGGGAGGCGGCCCAGAATTTCCCTATGAAAAAAGGGACAATAAGGTAAATAAAATAAAATAAAAAAATTAATGCAATAACAATTCTAATTTTAAGGTAAACCCGTTTTCGCCAAAGGTAAACAAAGCCTTCGAATTGGGGCCTTTTAAATATATACTAGAAAAACAGGTGTAACTTCTGCTGATAGAGAGAGGGAGAGAGAGAGAGAGAGAGAGAGAGAGAGAGAGAGAGAGAGAGAGAGAGAGAGGAGAGAGACAGACCGACAGTGTGTGTTTCAGCGTGTGTGTGTGTGTGTGTGTGTGGTCATGCGAAAAGCCTATCATTTATTGTAAAAGTGGCTTTTATAAACATCTGCTATCACCAGAAGTTTCTGAGGTACACGCCTTTGTGTAATGCTCTATACGATGCAGGATTCCTAATAAAAATCAGTTTGGGTGATTGACTCTTTAGGGCTAGTGCATATGACGTTTGTGTGTGGACTACAGCTCATTGGACTATCACTGCGGCTGAGTAACAGTCTCACTCGGTACCTATCAACCAGCGTCATCATCGGCTCTAGAGGGGTGTGTGAGAGGAGAAGATTCGGTGTTGGGATGGCGTCATTGACGACCTGTCCTGAGTTTATTACAACGTTGTTAAAGTTAACGGGCGAAAGTTATCGAAATGTCACTGCAGCTCATTGGATTATCATGGCTGCAGAATAAAAGCCTCACTCGGTTCCTATCAATCAGTGTCATGACTGGCCCTAGAAGGTGTAAAAGCGGAGAAGATTCAGGGTGCGGGTGGCGTAATCGACGAACTGTGCTGAGTTCATTACAACATTGTTAAAGTTAACGGTTTGGGTTCTGTATTCATCGAAATACGGGTGCGTGTGTAGATGTTTTAAAATATAGTTGAAAGTATATATTATGCATAATCGTTGGAACATTTGTAGTTTTTGTACTGGTTGTCCCTGATTTTATGCATTCCTTTAATTTGTATTAAAACATGTTATTAATTGCCGAGATGCATTGTGCTGTATGAATTGTCCATTGTGGGAAACCAAGATTTGTTGATCTGACTTGGATTGTGACAAGACAGTCAGAGAAAGGTTTAGCAGGTCTATGGGCTAAAGTTAGAGCTAAGAGAGTGAGAGAATTCGTAAGCTTATGTAGGCCAGGAGATATAGATTGTTTTGGTATCAGCTGCGCTTTTGTCGGTTTAGAGCGTTCTAGACGGATAAGCGTTCAGGTCAACTCCTTGTTATCTTGAGGTTTAAGGTTTTCAATCCGGTATTCAAACTTTTAGCCCTTGTGTGTTTATCACGGATACATTTGCCAAGGTTGAAATGCCTCCCCGTACCCGTTTGGCCAAGGGGACAACTTGGTTCGATTATTATTATTATTATTATTATTATTATTATTATTATTATTATTATTATTATTATTATTATTATTATTATTATTATTATTACTATTATTATTATTATTATTATTATTATTATTATTATTATTATTATTATTATTATTATTATTATTATTATTATTGTTGTTGTTGCTGTTGTTGTTGTTGTTATTATTATTATTATTATTATTATTATTATTATTGTTGTTGTTGTTGCTGTTGTTGTTGTTGTTGTTATTATTATTATTATTATTATTATTATTATTATTATTATTATTATTATTATTATTATTATTATTATTGTTGTTATTATTATATAATCAGAAGAAGAAGAAGAGTGAAATTCGGAGCAACGGACCGACCGATCGACTAACTGATTGACAATCTGACTGCTACTGAAGGACGTCATATGATTTGAATTAGCTTACCTGTATACTTGTATACGACTTGTTTGGCTTATTTTCCTTTTCTTCTGCGCGTAGCCTACCTGTGTGCTAAAACTTAACAAAATCGCTTCAGACGTTTTTGAGTTATTGAGGAAAAAGGCCCCAGTGACCTTGACCCTTGCTGTACAGCAAATAGGATGCATGGGGGGCACCCACTAACCTAGGTCATGTTTCTATGAAGTTTGGTCAAAATCCCGCTCAGTGGCTCTTGAGATATTCTTGCAACAGACCGACATAAATTTTGGCTGTTCTGATTTTAAAGTATTTCCAGATAAGTCTGAAAATATAAACCAGTGCAGGATCCTAATGGGTGCAGAGTTTCCTCGCGTGCTGTCTCACACACACACACACGCACACACCCATGCCCACACACATGCCCACACACACACACACACACCCACCCACACCCACACACACACATGTGTGTGTAGAAACGAGTTGCGATGACTGTTGTAAAAAAAAAAACAGACATTATTTTGACATACTTTTCATTTTCTTGACAATTTTTTCAAATTTTTGAAGCTATCCCTAACCCTAACCTTAACCCAAACCCTAACTCTTAACGTAACCCTAAGCCTAACACACCCCTAACCCTAACGGAACACTATTTTGACTTCAAAATAACGGGGCCGTCAAAATAAAGTACGCAGAGTTTTAAGTGTATGTCAGAGTAGCGTCGTTTCTACCTACACACACAGGCGCACACACACACACGCATGCACCCCCCCCTCCCACCCCCCCCACACACATGTATTTCAGACAATGAAGAAGGACAAACAGTGAGAAGTTGGAGGAGGAGGAAGAGGAGGATTATGAAGTTACTATTCCAGGATTTTAAAGATATTGACGCTCATGTCCTAATGGGTGAGTGCCAGTGACGACGACTGAGGCGTTAGGGGATGTGCCAAAGAATGCTGATGGCTTGAGTGAAATTCTGATTCGACCCGTGCCTAGAGCAGCTCTTGAACTGGAAATCCCTCCAGTAGTTTAAAAGAAAATAGGATTAGAAAAAAAAAATCACAACCAAAATATGACGTCACCATGATGACTTCACCAGATTTGTATACTTTTTTTTCATTTGGTAAGGTTAACTTTTTTTTTAAAACTAAATACCAAGTTTCAAAGAAATCCATCCATTAGTTTCAAAAAAGAGCGTTCAATATAAATAACGAAATGTAAAACATATTACGTCACCACGATGACTTTACTCGATATGCATACGTTTTGACTACGGCTCATCTGTGCGCTCTCATGAGGTACAAAGTTAAAGAAAAGGTAAAACCAAAAAAAAAAAATAATAATAATTAAAGGTGACGTCATCGAGATTACGTCACTCGATGTGAATAAAATTGGTTTTACGTTGGGGGCATAAGGAAAGTCTATGTATACACCAAATTTGAACCAAATCCCTCCAGCTGTTTGGGAGAAAGTAGGATTTGTAAAAAAAAAATGGCGTCATCATAACATTACCCGGTATGCTTTTTCTGTTGTTGTGGTCTGGTAGGGTTCACCTTACATTACATTACATGCTTATTGCTTTAGGTCCAGCGGACTCTTCCGAGCCAAATCAGGACCGGACAACCCCTGATCCGCATAAAAGATCTGCTGAAACAACCCTAGTAGTAAAACTGAAAGCTCTCCACCAGCCAGTCACTTTACAATAAAGACATACCACGCAGGGGACGCTGAGGCTGTACTCTAATTTATCGAACCCCCGTTTACAAAAACAAAATAGAATACAAACATCATTATAAATTATCAACAAAACACATACATATAAAATGCCTACATTGCTAAATAATAACATCATAGGAAGCCCTAGTGACCACCTGGCAAAAAGCGTCCAATATTCCCAAGCTGATAAAACAGACCTCATACACAAATAAGGAGTCTTGTCCCGGAAGAGTTTTCAAGAAAAAAAGGTAGGGGACTGGTCTAGCGAAGAAGAAGATAGTATAGCAGATTGATAGAACAGAGCAGGAATGAGAAAGAGCAAATGAAAAAGACAGCGACAGTGGGAATTTAAAGCACTAAATTTCCAGAAAGTGGGGATACTATTTATACTGAAACCCCCGGCACCCCAACGGGGGAAGGGTTCACCATTTCCTAACTAAATACCAAGTTTCAAAGAACTCGGTCCATTAGTTTCAGAGAAAAGTGTGCAAATATCACCTTCGGACGGACGCCGGACACCGGACGGACGAACAAAGCCGAAAGCAATAGTTCCCAGGGCTTTACAGCTCGGGAACTAATTATAAGCGCTGCGAAGGAAATATGTTGGAAAGCAATGTGACGTAGTTTGTGGTAGTACACGGAGGTTGAAAAATTCAGTGATAACATAATTTATGAGGTCCGATAAGAGGGGTTAGATTATTATCTACACCAGAAAGTCTCATTCATGTGAAATATATTTATTTTATCGTTGTCCTATAGCGCTAATTCCAGCTCAAGAAGTGCTCAAGGCGCTGGCCTATACCCGAGTGGTTAGAGCGTTGGCTTGCGGATCTGAAGGTTCCGAGTTCGAGCCCAGGCCGGGGCATTGTGTTGTGTTTCCTTGGGAAAGACACTTTACTCCCGTTTCATACTCCTTCGGATGAGAGTATAAACCGAGGTCTAGGCTGTGTCGCATGCAATCCATCATAACGGACTTTAAAGATCCTGACGCTCATGTCCTAGACGGGCGAGTGCCGGTGACAAGAACACACCCAGCATATACCTTGGGTTAAGCTCTTCACTTGGGGATGCTGTACTTTCGAAAATGAAAGTGCCTGAATTTCACCTTGGTGATAATAAAGTTGTTAAAATAAAATAAAAAATAAATTAAAATCTAGCTGAAGCCGCCCATTTGCAACCTTGACGCATAGTCCAAACGACTCTCAGATAACTGGGCACAGTTATTGTGGGCGAACGGGGATGGGGGAGAACACACCTAGTACTTGCTGTGTGCATTTGTGTAGCCGGCACTCACCCCTCCGAGGCACGAGCGTCAG
>CM072512.1:48107556-48125056 GCA_036898135.1 Oncomelania hupensis | reverse complement strand
TCTCTCTGAGTAGCCTCCCTCTCTCTGCTAACTAGTAATACAAGTTTGCAGACAGCAATCCATTCCGCTCACATTCCGATACGAGCGCCTGTGCTTATAGAATTACAAAGTCAATTCCTCTCATGTATGCCTTAGCTTGTGTACTCTGTCAGGAGGACGATGGTTAACTTCGAAACTAAACGTAAATAATATACCCCTTTTTATGCACTACTTAATTTAAATGCTTTGGCGATACGTTCTTTAGTCATACGGCATATCTGAGACTGGCGAGTCATACCTTTGCCTATCTAGTAGTGGAGAAAGCCTCTGTGCGTTTCAGCTACTTAGTGTGATCTTCAGTGCACGACGCTGTGTTAGAAGAAGAAGAGAACAAAAAAATGGGTGGTTTTGAAACCTAGCGAGCCTAAAAACAGGTCGGGGTTCTGTATGTACTTTACAGGTTGACATTTGAGCGCATAACAGCCTTACTTGCATGTAAAATGCCGCTGTGATCAAACGTAGGCTACCCTTGCAGTAACAGTTGTTGGAGAAATAGCAACAACTGTCTTATCCCGTAACTCGAGGTCGTTGGTGCACCACTGATGATCGTTTAACCAACGTACTCCATCTTTTTCTGTCCTCAGCAACCCTCATGGCTTCGCTCAGTGTCAAGCCAGTCCATTCTCGAATGTTGTCCTTCCACCTCTTTTTCGGTCTCCCTCTTCTTCTGCCTCCTTGCACCGGGCCTTGCAGGATGGTGTTTGCAAGGCCTGATGTCCTGGTGACGTGGCCATACTATCGGAGTTTCCGTTTCTTCACAACTGTGAGCATGTCGTCATGTTGTCAAATGGCTTGTATGATGGTCTGTCGGTCTTCGTTGTTGGTGATGTCCTGGGTATAGGAAATGCCCAGAAGTCTTCTGTAGCACCTGTCGCGTGAGGCTAGATTTAACCAGCACTACGTATACTCGCCTTAAATAAGTCAGCCTACTAGCCTATGTAAATAAACGTTGCTGTGCAGCAGACGACGAAAGTCAATGGGGGACTAAGCGTGTGTATGCTGACGCTGGCTCAGTTAGGCAATGACTTCATTCAGCTGACGTATACACCCCCTGGCCAGAGGGCGCTCAGGTATACTAGTTCTAACCGGTTTAGGGTGAAATTATACTGCCACGCACTTCAGTCGTGCGGACCGAAAAAAGTCGTGTTCTCTTCTTTATTTCCTATCGGTGATTATACTGACACGACTAGACGTAAAAAGTCGTGAGGATGAAAAAAGACGTGCGGACAATCAGCACTTCTTTTTAGCGCGCGGAAGGGCCCGCTCTCCTATAGAAGTGTTTCGTTACCATCCGGTCTGTTTCCTGTCAAGTTGGAGGACGAAAGATTGATTGTGGCGTACGGTGCAGAGAATTGATATATAACAAAGCGGACAAAAATCACAGCAATCGGGAACTTAGTCAAAAAGCATGGGAAAACATTGCTAGGGAAATGGGAAATGAAGGTAAAGGTGATTCTGATGAATACATTTGGATATTGAATTTTGTTTCAACCAGCCCGTTTGCTTATGTTTGGTGTCTGCTATCGAATGAATAATGAATATGGATATACCCCCGTTGGAGTGCCGGGGGTTTCAGTATAAATAGTACCCCCACTTTCTGGAAATTTAGTGCTTTAAATTCCCACTGTCGCTGTCTTTCTCATTTGCTCTTTCTCATTCCTGCTCTGTCAGGCTATCAATCTGCTATACTATCTTCTTCTTCGCTAGATCAGTGACCTACCTTTTTTCTTGAAAACTCTTCCTGGACAAGACTCCTTGTTTGTGTATGAGGTCTGTTGGATCAGCTTGGGAATGTTGGACGCTTTCTGCCGGGTGGTCACTAGGGCTTCCTATGATGTTATTATTTAGCAATATAGGCATTTTATATGTATGTGTTTTGTTGATAATTTATTAATGATGTTTGTATTCTATTTTGTTTTTGTAACCGGGGGTTTGATTAGTTGGGGTAAAGCCTCAGCCGTCCCCTGCGTGGGATGTCTTTATTGTAAAGTGACTGGCCGGTGGAGGGCATTCAATTTTCCCACTAGGGTTGTTTCAGCAGATCTTTTATGCGGATCGGGGGCTGTCTGGTCCTGATTTGGCTCGGAAGAGTCCGCTGGACCTAAAGCAACAATCAATCAATCAAAAAAACTCTCTCTCTCTCTCTCTCTCTCTCGTGTAGGCATGAATGAGCAAACATGTGCATAGGAGGGTGTGTGTGTGTGTGTGTGTGGGTGTGTGTGTGTGTATGTGTGTGTTTGAAAGTGCATCCCAGATACATTGATACATTGATTTTGATTATAGTCATTGTTTTATTGTTGCACTGCCACAGAACAATTTTTCGTTTTGTTTACACAGTCGGACGAAGTCGCGCGGACCTATATGATCACCACTTCCGACCTAGCTGCCCGTCCGTTTCGGTCCGCACTTCAATCGTGCGTGGCAGTATAATTTCAGCCTTAGGCAGACCACAGACTAGGTAGATTCATTCGTTGTGTAGACTGCACGCAAGAAGGAGCTACGCTCTGAAAGATTTCTCTAACGGAAGACTAGAAGCAAGAACTGGTGAAATTCTATTCAACCTAGTTAGCCGCAGCCTGACATTGTCAAAAAGGTAAATGATCTATCTTTTGTCTCCTCTCGATTAATTGATATTATTGTTGAATGATGTTTGTGAAGTTTGCCATGTTTAGAATTGTGAATGTTAGTCAAACTTTGCTTGACCATGTGGCGGACCCACGACCGGCTTCGCCACCATGAAGTATCCCTACAGACCCACTGTTGTTTTCCTATGTGTATTCTTGCAGACCAGTGGCTGTACCGGAGAATATGTATATGGTTGATTATTTGTCCATGTGTTTAGTTTAGCCATGCTGTGTAGATGTACATGTATAGGAATTAGGGTGGAGATTCCAGTGGACCACTGACGTAGAAAAATGATCGTAAATTGTTTGTATTAGTGAAGCGGTCATCGAGCGCTATTTTTGCCGTCAGTGAGACGCTCTGCACACACCTAGTATACACGGTGGTGCAGAAATTCGTCTCATATTTCGCAGACGAGCAGGCATCGTTAGCCCGAAGCTGAAGGAAGACCATTGCGCATCACCTCTGACATTCGGCCTGCAGTGGACTCTAGCACGGAGTTACGATCACACAACAGTCGGTCAGCCAGGAGAACACTCCACCACAGCACAGCTCTTCAACGCAAAAGCTAAGTGCTAACGAAATCGTGCACCAAACCTGTTCTAGACGGAATGTGCGATAGTCCCTTCTTCCAGAAACCGGAATAGGAGGACAGGCAGATCGATTAGCTCTATGATGAGACAATAGCTGCAGATACCTATCAAGGAACAAACTATTCGAAGTGAATTTGGACATTTAAGTTAGTATAATAGATTACAAGATTTTGTATAGCGTAGAGG
Source organism: Oncomelania hupensis (assembly GCA_036898135.1). Classification (NCBI taxonomy): domain Eukaryota; kingdom Metazoa; phylum Mollusca; class Gastropoda; order Littorinimorpha; family Pomatiopsidae; genus Oncomelania; species Oncomelania hupensis. The sequence goes on along the minus strand of CM072512.1, from coordinate 48,121,616 downwards.
AAATAAATGTGATATTTACTGTTAACAAGTGGCTGGACTACCTATGTTTCATAGCCGTGTGAGAGCTAGTGTGACAGTGAATCTTTTACCATTTTCTTTCTATCTCTGTAACCCCAGCCTAAACACAGACCGAGCTAAACTTATAAATGTATTAAGATTAGTCACCGGGAGATTAACTAGCGATCCCCATCGACGAAAGACGAGTGGGTAATAGCATTCCATTGTGCAGAGCCTATCAACAATAGACCCACCGTCACAGCACCTCATCTCCATGCTTTGTATTCTTCTTTGTAGCAAGAACAGTAGCCTCATAAACTGCTGCCAGGTCTCATTATAACTGAAGTGTTGTTTTTTTTAAACTCATCACTGTTCCCTTCACCCACTCACACAAGTACACTCACTCACACACTCACACGCACACACGCACGCACGCGCACACACATACGCATGCACACACATACACACAAACACACACCTTCTAACTTCCCCGATCACTTAGCCTTTTAACTTCACATATATACCTTATAGGGATTTGTGGATTGCGGGAACATACCAATTTATTCCCATGGAGGATAGCAAAGCGAAATTGATTCCCATCTTCTCTGTCAACGTGCGCATACAAGTCAAATTCAAACTTTTTCCGTTGGAGAGAGAGAGAGAGAGAGAGAGAGAGAGAGAGAGAGAGAGAGAGAGAGAGACGTAAGACATTTTATTGAATAAACAATACATTGTTCATTTCAAGGCCACAGGCCACATTAAAATCCAACAATGAAACGCCTCATAAATGTATAAACACAAAAGTACACGTCCCTAAAATCGGTCCATGATTTAAATACGATTAAGAGAAACCAGTTAAAAAAAACTGTTAAAAAAACATTTCTGACCTTAAGTTAACACAAGATGTATACGACACACACACCAATGCCCTTATACCACAACTATCCTTTCTCATTTTCTCCCAAACGCATGTTTTTAATTCTTGCTGTTATTGAACTTTCTAGCATCATTTTTCTGTCAAATCTACTCAGTCTCTCCCTTATTCTAAAAATGCAACTATCTTCATTGCATCATTTTCCCACAAACATATGCCTCTTTACCCACAACTTTCGTCCATTCGCATCGTGTTCTCATACACACTGCTTTCTGACATCAATCTGTCCATCCGCAAACATTTTATTAAACACCTGCATTCTAACACACATCTGTCAATCTAGTATCATTTTCTCTCAAACACATGTTCTAGCATAACGTCTTGCTATCTTACAACCATTTTACCAAGTAAGCACATTCATTTTAACACGCATCTATATCTTTAAATCTTCCATCATTTTCTCTCGGACACCAGCATTCTTACACAACACACACAACTGTCTATTTTGCATTACATGTATTTTCTTTCAAGACATCCGGTTTTTAAATGTAAAAATAAATAAATAAATAAATAACAACAACAACAATAATAATAATAATAATAATAATAATAATAATAATAATAATAATAATAATAATAATAATAATAATAATAATAATAACAACAACAACAACAACTAAATAAATACATAAATAAAATAAAGAAGAAGAAATAAACAACAAAAACTATGTCATAAACCATTTCTGCCTATTAATTTTCTCTAGCATGCTCTTGTCGTTTCTGGAAAAACAAGGTATTTTGACAGTTGCATAATAACTTGTTCTTCATCGTTTGCCATAATCAATTCTACAGAAACATTGTTCAGATTACCCACAGCATACTCCAAAAAAGGAATACCCCGTCTTAATTCAGCATACCCTGTACAGTCTAGTAAAACATGTTTTTCAATTTCATCTTCATTTGCACTTTGACAGACTGGGCACAGAAGATGTCTTGGTATAACATCCTGACGATATCTTAGCTTATGTACGCGAATTGGTGAAACACCAAATCTGAACTTGATATATGCTTGCCGAAAACAGCGAAGCTGGCTGACATTCAAATAATTCTCAGATCCAAAAGTACGTTTAAAACTGGCATAAAACTCAAAACGATCAGAAGAAGTAATTTCAGCCATCCAGTCTTGTCTGTACTGATCAACCAATCGCTGTTTAAAAATTCCCAGAAATACCTTCACCCTTCCCACCCCCTGCTGCATCCATACATTTCCAAACCCATTCCGGAATAAAAGTTCTTTCACATAATGTGCCCAAGACCTCTTGCCCAGGCTCTCCAAGTGATATAACATCTTATAAACCTTTCTAGGGGGAGAGAGAGAGAGAGAGAGAGAGAGAGAGAGAGAGAGAGAGAGAGAGAGAGAGAGAGAGAGAGGAGTGGGTGGAAGGAGGGTCGAAGGGTGTGGGGGGGTGGATAGGAAAGGAGGGAGATGTAATGGACTCCGTACACTCGATTTACAATTTTGAATAAATGTTTGATCGCCGTCGCTGTCAGGTGGTAAGTCAGTTGATTTGATGATGATGATGATGATGATGATGATGATGATGATGATGATGATGGTAGTAGTGGTGGCGTTGATGATGATGATGATGATGATGATGATGATGATGATGATGATGATGATGATGATGATGATGAATGATGATTATTATTATTGTCACGTGACCCGTGAGATTTACGTGAAACATATAAACACACAGACGTTAACACAGGCGGCGGAAGCGGGGGGGGGGGGGGGGGGGGGGGGGGGGGGCAAGGGGGGCACTGGCCCCCCCGAGAAAAATATTAGGAGGGGGGGGGGGGGCAAACCTATACATTTGCCCCCCCAATATTCAGCCCCTCAAAAAACATTATTTGGAGGTTCAAACCAATATTTTCCCCCTTTCTCTGGACTGATGCAAGTTAACAATACCTGTGCTGAGACCATTTTCAAAGCACTGAAGGACTGCTTGATCAGACTTGCCTTTTTTTTTTAATCCAAAGACTTTCAATTTTTTTAAATTGTTTTTAAAACATTGCAGTTCTTAGTCACTTTTGGTCCAAAGTACAAAGTGTTATTTATAGTCATTCAACTGAAATCCATTTCAAGGGATCCGTTGAAACGTCCAAAGCGTTTTCCCGTTGAAACGACCAAGTAACCCAACCCCTAAGCCTAAATTAGTAAATGCAGCCATATTTTCTTGTTCTGGCCGCAAGCCTCTTCCAGCACCTTAACTTTGATACTGCCCTAATCCACCAAAAACGACTTTTTAGAAATATTAATTAAGATGCTAAGTTGATAATTATGACAATTCGTTGTAACGAACATCCATTGAAACGACCATCGCTGAATCGTCCAAAAACATCGTTGAAACGGAAACCCTTGACAGTGAAGCTGCAGAAAAGGACAAAAGATGTTGTCGATGCCTACAGGGAAATCAAAGAGGTCAGTAACTGCATGTCTTCTATTAGAAGAGATGTCGACACAGCGTTCGTTGCCTGGTTTGGTGAAGTCAGCAAAATGGCAAATGCTTTGACAACTGGTGTTATTGTTCCTCGTCAAGCATCCCGACAGACTCTCCGTGACAACCAACCTGCGGCCACTCCAGAAGAATATTTCAAGATTAGCATTGCCATTCCTTTCTTGGAACACCTGTCAACCGAATTGGACTCGAGGTTCAAAAATGCTGGTCTAGCAGTTGATGGTCTCTGTCTGGTGCCAAGCACTTTAATAGACAACCAGGATGGTTTCATGCAGGTTCCAGAAGGGGTGATGCTGGCAATGTTGTGGGAGTCTGACCTACCAGACAACGCTACCCTTGATGCAGAATACCAACGGTGGGTTTGCAAATGGCGAAGTGCTGCTGAGAATGCGACAGCTATCATCCCATCCACGGCATCAGAAGCACTGAAACATTGTGACAAGGATTTTTATCCTAACATGTTCATCATGATAAAGAACCTTTGCACCCTGCCTGTCACTACTGCCGAGTGTGAGCGTTCAAACAGTCATTTGCGCAACCTGAAAAACTACCTGCGCTCTACAATGGGGCAACAGAGACTCAATGGACTTGCTTTACTGAAAGTGCACAGGGATGTTGATATTGATTTCAAAGAGGAAGTGAACTGTTTTGCCAGAAGATACAATTCACAAATGGTACTAATGCCGAGGAACCTAGTGCAGCAAGACTGAATTAAGTGAAAGCAGGGCGGTGATGTTCATAAACTACAAGGTAAAGCTTTATACCGTTAACGATCAACAAAAAGTAGTGAATAATAATAGTATACAAAACATCTCTGCTGATAAATAAATGTTTGTGTGTGTGGGTTTTTTTTTTTTTAAGGGAGAGGCAGAGGATAATTTTTGTACCCCAGATTTTGTCAGTTCAATTGTTCCAAAGGGTCAAAGTCCCAGACCATCACAGATGGCTTTTTCAAGGTTCAGATTGCACCAATTTGCATCCTTGAAAAAAATTTTTCCGGGGAACCATGCCCCCGGACCCCCCTAGAGGGCTCGACGCTTCGCGCCTTCGCTGAATCTGTAACCCCCCGCCCCCCTCCCTCGACTTTTCCCAGGTCTGGCCCTGATGTCAGTGAATAAAATGTGTGTGCCCCCCCCATTATACTGAACACCTTCCGCCGCCTGTGGTTAAGTACAAACTACTCATAAATTTTACGAGACCACACCGTTTTGCTGAGTTTTTTGCCGTTTCACATTTCTATTCTTTCATACACACTTATAAAACATGCACATCAATGAGATGGCATATATGCGTGCATGCATTATGCCATTGACACCATTCATTCAAATATTATTGGTGTTAAAAAATATTAATTATTACTTCTTTATCTTGATATAAAATAATACTTTACTCACTTTTCTTGACTTCCATGCAAGACGCAATTAACATTATAAATCTACCTAAAGTTTATCAACCACAGCTTCAACACGTGAAGATAAAGGGATTCTTGCCTTCAGACAGTCAGTCAGATCTTTACTTCTTTATCACCCGTGGAATAATAGTTCTTTATTGTAGTTCTTCAGCAGATATGGCCTCCTCTATACTGTTAGTATGAAACTCCGTCTACGGCCCATTTCCCATTCGTTTATAAAAGTTGTTATACTTCGAAACCAAAGTCTATAGAATTTATTTAATAGTTGAATGTTATTCTCAAAAAAAAAAAGTTATTTGTTGATATCTGTAGTGGTAGATAGTCGTTTACGTAACACAGATGATATTATTCGTCCTTAGTGATCCTTCTTAGGATTAATCGTAACGTTGTCATCACACATGTAAATATAAATTAATCGTAGTTAAGTTCAACATTTATCTCAACCCAAATCTAAAATTAAAAACGTCCAGATCTAACGAAGAAAATACCCGAAACATATGATCAAAACAGAAATGATAGCGAGACGCCGCCATATTCACGCGATGACGTCAGTCAGTCTCACCATCACTTCCGCCTACGCCATTCCCTAAATGGCTAACAAAAAGAATCAATTTCTGCATTCTCCGCGCTGTTGAAAACCCGAATTAATGTACATGCAAACATGCACGAAACGATCGAATAACGAAACGCACAGTTCATTCATTCAATCATTCGAAACTGGAAACCAGCGCCACGCTCGCGCGACCGTTACCGACGTAAAAACCGACGAAAAAGAATCTTGATCTTTCGTCCTATACATAATTATCTATGATCCACGGATGTTTCCAGTCCGAATCGCTGGTCCTGATTTGGCTCGGAAGAGTCCGCTGGACCTAAAGCAATAATCTTGTATTGTATTGTATTGTAGTCCGAATCGCGCACAACCGGCGGCTACCTACCCAACGGTGTCTGAAAAAATAATCTATCACACTCTTGCTATTATCAAAGAATGTACAGCTATTATGGCTGCAGTACGCCCTCACACAAGAATCTGTAGCATTACAATGTTGCTTCCACTGCCAAACATTTTTACCGCTTGCTGACAGATTCTGCAAATGGAAGTGTAGCTCCCACAGCATAGCATTCTTCCAAAACGTGTGTAATGTTCATGTTCCACACTGCAGACCTGTTGGAAACTAAAGTTATTTCCACAGTCAGAATGGTATTTGAGCATTCAGCTCTTTTTGAATAAATAAACATTGAAGTTTAACGTCTACATCCATTAATGGCGAAATGGAAGACAGGGGATTACCATCCCAGGGAAAAGAGATGGGGCGTGGGCAAGTGGAGGGGGAGTTAAGGAGGGGGGAGGGAGGGAGTTAGAGACGTAGGCCTACATCAACTTTCGTCATAATTATTAAGCTGTAAGAATAACAGAAGATTCGTTGTTGTTGCTTTTTTTTTTAATCGTTCTTAATGTATATAGCACTTATTTCCAGTTCAAGAGATCCTCAAGGCGCTGGCCGATACAGGATTTAACCAACAATGGGCATTAACCATAGTCCGAATGGCTCCTCGACAGCGAAGAATTAGTGGATCCTCGTTAACATAATAGTAGCAGCAATATGTTTATTAATACGCAGGACCCGCTATGCTATACCGAATATCAACTAATATCCATTCTACTTGGTGAATGCCCGTATGATCTAACTCAAGCCGCCCGAGACGTCCACTGTCTCTGTACATTCTACTTGATACCATCTTTCATCCTTGTTAGGTCTTGGCTACACCATGATGGCGCTGGTGTCCATCCTGACCGTATATTACAACGTCGTGGTAGCTCAGGCCATCTACTTCTTCTTCGCCTCCATGCAGAACCCCCTGCCCTGGACCAAATGCGGGGAGTGGTGGAACACGTGCTACTGCAGAAACGGGCAGGAGAACGCTACAGAACCCGTGGACCCTTTGCAATGGTACAACTCCACTGGCTTAAACTGCAGTAAGCATAGATCTAGTATATTTTCATAGGATCGTGTAGTGTAGTGCGTTATTTTTCTATAATTATGTTTCAATTATTTTTATACTATAGGATAGGAGTCCGTGAGAATGCGAATTGAAACACTTTTCTGCCGTGATTTGACAAAACCGAGTAAGTCCACCTAAGGTCGAAAATGAGTTTTTTGCGCCATCAAACTTGCAAGAGAATGACGCATCTTACCTGTAAAAATCAAATCCGAACTATGCTTAGATTTGGAGATATCATAGAGTAAGTCCTTGTTAAAAAATGTTTAAGTGGGGGAATAAACTGATAAAACCAAGCAAGTCCCCTGCGATTTTGTTTCGGCGATCCTCTGGCTGATGCTCGAGTTGGCATGATGACGTCATTTTCTACAATAACCTGACAAAGAAAAGTAAGTCCTCCCGACCAATGAGAAAGCGCCTTAAGATGAAGTGGACCAGTGAGAATCCATGTTATTGCTGCTGTGCAATATTATTTTCCTGTGAAAATGATGACGAAATTTCGGTCAGCAAAGGACGTGTTCGGCTTTTTGAAAAAGAGTTTTCTTCATGTACTTTCCTGCCCACCATGAAGGATCCTGTAGATCTTCCGCCTACGCGGCAACTTCCACGAGGTGTGGAAATAAACAAACAAACTATCCTATCCTATCCTATATCCTGTCCCGTAACCTGAGGTCGTAGGGGCACCACAGATGATCGTTTAACCAGCATACTCCATCTCTCTCTGTCCTCAGCAGCCCTGATGGCTTCGCTCAGTGTCAAACCAGTCCATTCTCGAATGTTGTCCTCCCACCTCTTTTTCGGTCTCCCTCTTCTTCTACCTCCTTGCACTGTGCCTTGCAGAATAGTCTTTGCAAGGCCTGATGATCTGGTGACGTGGCCATACCATCGGAGTTTCCGTTTCTTCACCACTGTGAGCAGGTCATCGTGTTGTCAAATGGCTTGTGTGATGGTCTGTCGGACTTCGTCGTTGGTGATGTGTTGGGTATAGGAAATGCCCAGAAGTCTTCTGTAGCACCTCATCTCCATGCTTTGTATTCTTCGTTGTAGATCTGCTGTGAGGGTCCATGCTTCGCAAGCATATAGGAAGATGGAGATGACAAGGGAGCGCAGCAGTCTTACTTTGGAATGTAGAATGATGGTCTGTCTTTCCAAATGGCTTCAACCTTGTCAGGGCAGCAGTTGTTTGTGCGATCCTGGAGAGGACTTCCTGTCGGGACCCATTGTCTGATACAATGGCTCCTAAATATTTGAAGCTATGCACTGTGTTGAGGGATTGGCCTTGGACTTTGATGTCCGTGTTGATGCCATTGGTGTTGTTGGTCATCATTTCGGTCTTCTCTGCACTTATTTCAATTCCACAAGCTTTGGAGGTGGTGTCAAGCCTCTGTACCAGCTGTTCAAGTTCTTGTTCCTCTCCAGCCAATCCATCAATGTCATCCGCAAAACGAAGATTGGAGATTGCTCTACCCCCTATGCTGACTGTGCCTTCGTGATCTGCAAGAGCATCTGACATGATGCGCTCTAGGAAGATGTTGAAGGGTGTTGGAGAGAGTAGGCATCCTTGACGCACACCGATTGTTGTTCTGAACCAGTTCCCGATAGCGCTGTTGTGGAGGACTGCACTGGTAGCCTTGTCATACAGGTTTTTGATGACTTCAATAATTTTAGGTCTGATGTTGTACGCTTTCATTGTTGCCCATAGAGCTGCATGCCAGACTCGGTCAAACGTTTTCTTGAAGTCTATGAACACATGATATAGATGTTGTTGGTGCTGTAGGTATTTCTCACAGATTATTCTGAGGTTGAAAATCTGTTCAGTGGTACTTCGCCCTGCCCTGAATCCTGCTTGTTCTTCAGCTATGATTTGTTCAGCTTGGGGTTTCAACCTGTTGAGTAATATTTTCAGGAGGACCTTGCTGGGATGGATGATGAGGCTGACGGTGCGGTAATTTTCACACTCCTGAAGGTTACCTTTTTTGGGAAGAGTGGTGAAAAGCGACTGGGCCCATGGTATAGGCCACTCTCCACTCTGCCAGATCTTGTTACAGATAATGGTGAGGGCATCAATCATCGCTTCTCCTCCTGCTTGTAGCAGTTCCGCGGGTATGTTGTCCATCCCGCTGACTTCCCTTTCTTTAACGATTGCACTGCTGCCTCAACTTCTTCCCGGAGAATTGGGAGGATTTCTTCTTCTCTGTTCTCGGGACATGCTAGAACTGATGGGTCTCCATTTGGTGTATGGTTGTAAAGGTCAGAGCAGTACTCTGTCCATCTGTCCAAGACTTCTTGTTCTTCTGTAAGGCATATGCCAGACTTGCTTTGGATCGTGGAGACTTTGGGCTGTTTGAAACTTGTCAGCCGCTTTACAGTCTGGTAGGCCTTCTTGCTGTTGTTCTTGTTCAGACTGTTCTCCATTTCCTGGCATCGATCTTCTATCCAGTTCTCCTTTGCTGTGCGCATGCCTTTTCGGATGTCATTGTTGATTTTTCGCTAGACATCAGCTCCCTGTGAGGTGTTCTTTTCTTTCTTTTTTTTTAAATCTCTCTTCGTTTATCACACAGATCCAAAAGTTCAGGTGTGATCCACGGCTTCTTCTTTGGTCGGTGCTTGCCAAGGATCTCAGTGGCGGCATCTGTCACAGCTGAGTTGAAGGTGGTGGTCATGGTGTTGACATCTACTTCACCAGCCCCCAAAATGAGCAGTGGTGCAAATTTCCCTTCAATTGTGGCCTGAAATAGTTCTGCCACCTCCGGGTCTTGCAGTTTGTCCAGGTCGAACTTCAGTCTAGTGCAGTATTTACTCTCTTCAAGTGGAGCCGGAAAGACATCATCAAGAGATTGTGGTCACTTCCGATGTCTGCTCCTGGAAAAGTGCGTGTCCTGCCAATGTTGATGCTTGATCTGAAGCGTTTCTTGACCATGATGTAGTCTATTTGGTTGTAATGCTCCCCCTGGGACTGTGCTATGTCCATCGTCTGGAGTTTTTGTGGAGACCAAGCGTGTTTGCCAGAACCAGATTGTTGTATCTGGCAAACTCCAAGAATCTCAGACCCCTGTCATTTGTCTCGTTGTTGCAGTGGGGTCCACATGTGTCTCCCCAGTTGTGGTGCGCATCTTGGCCAACCTTGTCATTCCAGTCGCCTTGCACTATGAATATGTCCTTCTTCGGCACTTGGTCAAGGACCGCCTGTAGATTTTCATAAAAATCCTCCACTTCGCTGTCGTCATAGTCTGATGATGGGGCATAGGTCTGGATGATGGTGATGTTGAAAGGGGCTGCTCTCAGGCGGATGGTAATGAGTCTACTGGGCGGTAACCCATGACAGTGGCTAGAATGTTCTTGTGGACTAAGAATCCAACGCTGTGTTCGTGCCTGTCATCTCTACCGCTGAAATAGAGCTTGTGGCCTTTGTCTGTCGTTGTTTCACCTAGGCCTTTCCAGCGCAGTTCGCTAATGCCTAGAACGTTCCATCGATAGCGGTCCAACTCGTGGGCCAGTTCTTCTAATTTTCCTTCCGCAGTTAGGGTCCTGACATTCCAGGTTCCTATGACGATGTTGTTTCTCGTGCGGATCTTGCTAAATTGTCCATCAGTAACATACTTAACACCTCCGTCCTGGTGGCCAACAGAAGGCGCGGTCCTTGAGCCGGGCGACGACCTATCCGGTATGGAATTAGTGGATAGTGTCATCATGCATGTAGTGTGTCTTGGGCAAAAAAGGACCTGGCGGTGCCCAATCCTCTCCAGGCTGTTGGGCACAGCCGAAATCCACGAATACAGTGTGGCTCGCCTTGGCCCCGAGCACGTGGTCGTTGAACCTGTAGCAACGTGAGGTTCCTCGCCCTGGCCGGTGACTTCTGTGTAGAAGACTTTCGCCCAGTGATGCCGTGCTAACATTACTTCTGTAAGTCGCCTCTTACGACACGCCGGGAAACGTTGGGCCTATTCTATTCAGTGCCCGAACCCACAAACAAACAGCAACAAATATATTACAGACACACTACAAGGGCAACAAAATACAAGACATACACAGGGTGTAAAGGCAGGAAGATCGCTACAATAGGAAACTGAAAGGAAAATAGTTTTGTATTTTTAAAATTAAATTGGCTGCATCTAATATTATTTTGAAGGGAGAGCAAAAAAAAACCCATGACTCCTGCATACCAACCCAGGAATATTAAGTGAAGAATGGCTAAAAACAATAAACAGGCACACATATACACTCACTGTAACTGCCGCACCCACATCTTACAAACCCAACTTATTTGACTCATCTCGTCAGACTTTTTAACAAAGAAACGAAACGGCCTATGGGACTTACTTGGTTTGGTGAATTTGAAAACAAGGATTTACTTAAAAATAAACTGACAAAACCAAGCGGATTTGACTTACTTGGTTTTGTGAATTTTTTTAACAAGGATTTAATTCAATAATAAACTGACAAAACCAAGCGGGTGACTTGCTTGGTTTTGTCATGTTCTCAACCAAGATCTATCTCAAGAATAATCTGACAAAACAAAGCAAGTCCACAAATAGTCTTAAAACATCAAATCTATCAAACATTTCTTTAACATTCAAGGTATGCATTCTTAAATCGAGGAATTGCATTATAATATGCCCTTAAACTTCCAGAAACGATCGCGTAATATAGCGCAACACAAAACGTCGATTTTCTCGAAAGTAGGTTTTGTGGACTTGCTCGGTTTTGTCAGTTCACGGCAATTTGTTTTGCGCTCGCTCTCATTCGAACATAATACTACTCGACCAATTGTATACCGAGTCTAATATGCGGTTTTGAAACAACGCTATGTCCAATTTTTTTTAGCAGGCAAGGACCCCTATTCATGGCGCTAGAATAACAATGCGAGGAATGAAGGGAAAGAAGAAAAAGATGTTGACGACGCCCGGCGATGATGATTGTGATGATGATGATGATGGTGATGATGATGATGATGAAGATGATGATGATGATGATGATGATGATGATGATGATGATGATGATGATGATGATGATGATGATGATGATGACTAGTATGGCGCAGAACCCTGAAATTATTTATTTGTTTAATCACTTTTATATAGCGCTTTTACATATCAAGAGCAGCAAAAGGCAGTTTTGCTAAGTTGCGACAGGTAGGTAATATACAATACAACAGTACTACATGTAGGTAATATACAGTACTGCAGGTAGGTAATATACAGTACTACAGATAGAGTACTACAGGTAGGTAATATACAGTACTCTCGGTAGGTAGTGTATAGTGCGACAGGAGGTTATATACAGTACAACAGGTAGGTAATACACAAAATTACATGTAGGTAATATACAATACTACAGGTAGGTAATATACAGTACTACAGATAGAGCACTGCAGGTAGATAATGTTGTTGTTGTTGTATCAATTTTTATTCATCAGATTAACATAAGTTGTACTGATTAATCATATTAATAGGTAATATAGGTAATTAATAGGTAATTATAGTAATAGGTAGGTAATATAGAGTATTACTGGTAGGTAATATGGAATATTACAAGTAGGTAATGTAGATACTACAGATAGGCAATATACAGTACTACAGGTAGATCATGTAGAGAACTAAAGGTGGGAAATATACAGTATTACAGAAAGAGCGCTAAAGGTAGGTAATATAAAGTATTACTTGTAGGTAATATGGGTATTATAGATAGATTGTGTAGAATACTACCGGTAGATAATATACCATACTACACGTAGGTAATATGGAGTACTAAAGGTGGGTAATATGAAGCGCTACAGAGTACTATAGGTAGTTAATACACAGTACTACAGGTAGATAATGTGGAATGTTACAGGTAGGTAATAATTATGGAGTACTACTGGTAGGTAATATGGAGTACTGCAGGTAGAGTGCTTCAGGTAAGTAGGCCTAATGCAAAATATTTCAGGTAGGTAATAAAGAGTACTACAGGTAGGTAAGATAGAAAACTACAGGTTGATAATATAGTGTCATTTTCAATAGTCTTGCTCAGTGTAAGTTAGAAAACAAAAAGCAACAACAGAAATTTGATGGCAGTAAAAGACGAAGACGACGTTATATTGAATAATACTGCTGGCGATGATAAATTATTAATACCTAAAACTTTACGCCTCTCAGCCGATGACAAACGTTTATTTCAAGCAAATAATTTCTATATAATTGTAGCTTTCGCTGTTCGTCTACCTAAGGGGCATTAAAAATCAAGTACAGTGAATCCTCCATAGCAAATTATTATTAGCGGTAGGACCCGCTGTGCTATCGAGGACCGACTACTTCTTCTCTATCAAGGGTCCATTCTACTTGCGTAATACTTCCTGTGTTCTAACTCAAATTGTTTCAGTTCGCAATATTGTGAGAAAATGACGAAAAACACTTGTACAAAATGTAATATATGTAATATGTACAGCCGCTTGTCGCTGACATCATTTGCGCATACTGACTGGCAGAGATTACGTAACTGACAAAATAGATTAACCCAATACGAAAACGACTACGACCGCTTTACTACCTCACTGATAAATTACAGTGCAGTGGTGCCAACACAGATCACAGCGAAAACAAAAAGGCATCAAAATAAATGCGCGTTTGAGTCACACAATCACATTTACAATACTGTAAATCATAATAATGAATAGTCATACACAACAATCCAAAAAAAACTATTGCACATCAAACACAATTAAAGCTACGAAGTTGCCATAAAAATACATTCTTATATAAACCATGCAATTCTTCATTAATCCATTCACAGTATTTGATTTGCTTCAATTTGATTGCTTGATTGTTATATACCTGCATTGTTGGTTGATTGGGTTTTAGTCATTACGTTTTGGAGAGGACCAATGGCATCGACGAGCCTGGAAAGCTGAAATGGGACCTGACCTTGTGTAACCTAGGAGCTTGGGTCGTCATCTGCATTTCTCTCATTAAAGGCGTGTCATCTCTGGGCAAGGTCAGCAGCAGCAGAAGTAGCAGCAGCAGTAGTAGTAGCAGTAGCTGCAATAGAAGGAGTAATAATAATAATAATAATAGCAGCAGTGGTAGGAGGAGCAGTAATATTAGCAGCAGCAGTTGTAATGGTGGTGATAGTAGAAGTAGGAGGAGGAGGAGTAGAAGTAGTAGCAGTAGTCAATTCAATAATATTAAGTTCAACAAATCTTTATTACCTCTGACAAAGAATTAGGACATATATTAAACATTGCTCAAATAAGGATAGATATTCAAACTGGAGATACATAGGG
>CM072512.1:47922556-48102556 GCA_036898135.1 Oncomelania hupensis | reverse complement strand
ACGGGATAGGATTGGATAGGAAAGATGGGGAAACTGGCTCTCGGTGAATAATTTTAAAGGAAAAAATGATGACATTTTCACTTTGATTGGAGACACAGAGATAAATGTTTTGTGATGATTTATTATAGAAATCAAATACTGTTTTAATCGAGTTTTGTATTTAATTCGCTGGAGAGTTTGAGATGAAGGATTGTATGAATGGGGGATTTGGGTACTTAGATGCTGCTGGCCTTTAATGAATTGATGTTGTTTTTTTTTTTTAAATTATTTTTTGTTGTGTGAATGTTATTGTCTATGGCTGTTGTACATGTACCGTACATACATATATTATATTAATATATTATATTATATTATTATATTATATTATATTATATTATATTATATTATATTATATTATATTATATTATATTATATTATATTATCCCGTAACTCTGAGGTCGTTGGGGCACCACAGATGATCATTTAATCGGCGTACTCCATCTTTCTCTGTTCTGATCAACCCTCATGGCTTCGTACAGTGTCAAACCAGTCCATTCTCGAATGTTGTCCTCGCACCTCTTTTTCTGTCTCCCTCTTCTTCTGCCTACTTGCACAGTGCCTTGCAGGATGGTTTTGCCAAGACCTGATGCTCTGGTGACGTGGCCATACCATCGGAGTTTGCGTTTCTTTCACCACTGTGAGCATGTCATCATGTTGTCCAATGGTTTGTGTGATGGTCTGTCGGACTTCCTTGTTGGTGATGTGCTGGGTATAGGAAATGCCCAGAAGTCTTCTGTAGCACCTCATCTCCATGCTTTGTATTCTTCGTTGGAGATCTGCTGTGAGGGTCCATGTTTTGCAAGCTTATAGGAAGATGAAGATGACAAGGGAGCGCAGCAGCTTTACCTTGGAATGTAGACTGATGGTCTTGTCTTTCCAAATGGGCTTCAACCTTGCCAGTGCAACTGTTGTTTGTGCGATCCTGGAGAGGACTTCCTGTCGGGATCCATTGTCTGATACAATGGCTCCTAATATTTGAAGCTATGCACTGTGTTGAGGGATAGGCCTTGGACTTTGATGTCCGTGTTGATGCCATTGGTTTTGTTGGTCATCATTTTGGTCTTCTCTGCACTTATTTCCATTCCATAGGCTGTGGAGGTGGTGTCCAGCCTCTGTACTAGCTGTTTAAATTCTTGTTCCTCTCCAGCCAATCCATCAATGTCATCCGCAAAACGAAGGTTGGAGATTGCTCTTCCCCCTATGCTGACCGTGCCTTCATGGGCATGCAAGGGCATCTGACATGATGCGCTCTAGGAAGATGTTGAAGAGTGTTGGAGAGAGTAGGCATCCTTGACGCACACCGATTGTTGTTCTGAACCAGTTTCCGATGGCGCTGTTATGGAGGACTGCACTGGTAGCCTTGTCTTACAGGCTTTTGGTGACTTCAATAATGTTAGGGCTGAGGTTGTACACTCCCATGGTTGCCCACAGAGCTGCATGCCAGACTCGATCAAACGCCTTCTTGAAGTCTACGAACACTTGATATAGATGTTGTTAGTGCTGTAGTATTATATTATATAATATTACATTACATTACATTACATTACATTACATTACATTACATTACATTACATTACATTTACATTTACATTTACATTCCATTACATTATATTATATTATATTATATTATATTATATTATATTATATTATATTATATTATATTATATTATATTATATTAATATTATATTATATTATATTATATTATATTATATTATATTATATTATATTATATTATATTAAACAGTCAACAGATTCCCTTTGCTCTTTGTTGGCACAATAAAGATTATGATTCTGATTCACACATTCCCAATGCAGAAACACGGCTGACAGTCTGATTCTGATTCACATATTCCCACTGCGGAAACACTGTTGACATACTGATTCTGATTCACAGGTTTCCAGTACAGAATTACTGCTGACATTCTGATTTTGATTCCCAGATTCCCAGTGCAGAAACATTGCTGACAGCCTTGCAGGATGAGTACAAGTTCCTGCGAGGCAAATGGCGGTCGGTCATCTTCAGGATTACCATGTGTACTCTAGGCTTTCTTCTGGGACTGCCACAAACTACACAGGTTTATTGCTTCACAAACTGGTTACGTGCTTATAACGTTTATCAACTAAAGGCTGTCAACAACAACAATAATAATAATAATAATAATAATAATAATAATAATAATAATAATAATAATAATAATAATAATAATAATAATAATAATAATAATAATCAGAAGACAAAGAAGAAGTAAAAAAAAAAGAAGAAGAAGAAGAAGAAGAAGAAGAAGAAGAAGAAGAAGAAGAAAAAGAAGAAGAAAAATTAGAAGAAGAAGAATTAAGAAGAAGAAGAAGAAGAAGAAGAAGAAGAATGGATTCTATATACGCGCTTTTTTCCCAGTAGTCACCAATCAGACTCAAAACGCGGAGATCTGTACCTATACATATAAACTCACATGCTACACACACTCTCGCGTACACGCACACACACACACACACACACATACAAACACCCCTCCTTCCTGTCATGAACTGGCTAGTTTTAACTCTGCTCATTGACTATTCAGCCTTGTGTAGTTTTTGTAACAGTAGAGAGTCAGTATATAACACAGCAGCAATACAAGTACACACCGCGAGCCCGACCCACGCTGCGTAGTTAATCAGCACTGTGTGCGAGAGTCGTAAACATTTTACCCAATGAGAGCTTAGGCAAAGCGGTTCGAGCCAGTTTGACTGGGTCCGAGCCTAACACAGCTTTGGTCAGTTGGGAGGAATACACCGAAGTGTTAACAGCTAGAAAGCTGGCAGAGAAATCTCTCCACACTTAGACCAGGAAGCAGGACTTAGAATCATAGAATTCTATCAAGTCATCACGGGCCTGAACTTGTCAGACAGGTAAATGAACACCCTTCTGTTTCATCGTGATATATTTATATTATTGTTGAAATTATGTTTGAAGAATTTGCTATGCATAAATGAGAATTGTTAATCCGAATTTGCCGTACCACGTGGAAGAGCCGACCACGAGGCTCAACACGACCGGTTGCGCCGCCATGTTGTATCCCGTACGGAACCACTGTTGTTTAACTTATATGTATGTTTGCAGACCAGTGGCTGTACCCGTGAATGTTTATATTATTATTAATTCTGTATGTGTATAGTTAGACACGATTGATATTCATGTATGTATAGGAATTTAGAGTTGAGATTCCAGTGGACCCCGGAAGTAGCAGAATGTTCGTCGCTTATGTATAGAGATGTGGAGCTATCACTGAGGGCTACTTGGCTTTCAGTGAGACGCTCTGCACAAACCGATTATTCAGGGTTGTGCAGAATTTCGTCTCTTATATTACAGACGAGCAGGCGAGCTATCCCGAGCTATCCCGAGCTATCCCGAGCTATCCTGTGAACCCCACTCCACAGAAACAAGTTGGCGGAGTATCCTCTACCGCACAAGACGGAAAGAGCTACCCGGAAAACCACCCTGTCAGACCCCACAGCGAGGCAAGGGAACCCAACTACACAACGACAAAGGTGTACCAGAAGCTACCTCACAGAAGGACTTCGACCGCACCATCAGAAAGTTAAGTGTAATCAACGAAGGTGCACTTAAACTGATCATAACAGGACCACAGTAGTCCAACTCTTCAGAAACTGTATAACGGACCACAGTAGTCCAAATCTACATGAGAACTTATAGCAAGTGCCCGATGAAGATATAACAGCTGCCTAGACTATCAGCGATCGAACTATTAGCAGTGACTGAGACATTTTAAGTTAGATTAGTACTTAGAGAATCTTGTATAGAGTAGAAGAAATAAATGTGTGATTTTAACTGTTATCAAGTGGCTGGACTACATATGATTCATAGCCGTGTGAAAGCTAGTGTGACAGTAATCTTTTACCATTTTTCTATCTATTTCTGTACCCCAACCTTAACACAGAACGAGCTAAACAAATAAATTTATTAAAGTAATTCATAGGGTGACTTACTAGCAGTTCCCACCGAATAAACGTGAGGGTCCATAATTCCATTGTGCAGAGCCCATAAACCCCACATGACACTTTAATTGGCGAGCCTAGCTAGGATCTGTGTATAATAGGAATTGGGTATAACCGGACCTAAGTACAATAAAATTAGATAACAGTAGGAGTAGTAGAATAACTTAGAATAGTGTAAGGGTATAACACTGATCAGTTGGGTGCACTATTCTTTAGTTAAAAACTTGTTTGCTTCAATTATTTTTGTGTCTGTATGTTGCATTGTTCTTTTGCAGGTTTTGCTTAAGTAACTGTTGAATGCCATTTGACTCTTGGTTTATTCTAGTATTGATTGCGAATTTTATGGTCTTTGCATTGTTGTTATTGACTTGCAATATTGCTAGTGTTTTTGTATTCCACTTGATTCAGAGGTGGTTCATAGACACGTTTGGCAATGTCGGACCCAGTGGCCTTGAGATTGCGTTTCAAGGAACTAGGAGAAGCTTTACACTTAGCAGGGGCAGACCTAATTGCGTATATAAATGCAAAGGTAGAGAAACAGGAGGCTAAGGCAGAGAGAGCAGCAGAGAGAGAGGCGAAGAAACTAGCATTAGAAGCAGAGCAAAAGAAAGCAGAGTTAGAAGCAGCTAGAGAGCAGAAGAAACTAGAGCTAGAGGCAGAAAGAGAACAGAAGAAGGTTGCAGCAGAGAGAGAAGCAGAAGTTAGGAAATGGGAGTATGAGAGGGCAGAAAAGGAAAAAGACAGACAGCATGAGTTAGAATTGAAAAGATTGGAATCAGGAGCGTCAAGTTCTTCCTCAACCCCTCCCCACTCAGATCAGCTAGAGGTAGCACCCAACCCCGTACAAGGAATGTCATTTCCACTGGGGACATTCAATGAGAGAGAAGAAGGTCTAGATCTCTATCTGACTAGGTTTGAGCGTCTAGCAACAGAGTATAAACTAGATCCCACTCACTGGTCTTTTAAGCTTAGTCAAGGGCTTAGAGGAAAGGCTTATGACATCTACAGTAAGCTACCGACTGACAGAGTGACTGACTATCACAAAGTAAAAGAGGCACTCCTAACGGGATTCGAACTAACAGGAGAATGCTATCGGCAAAAATTCCGCACCAATCGGAGAGTGAAAGGAGAGAGCTATGCGCAGTTCGCGGATCGGTTGTCCACAACGCTGGATAAGTGGATTAGCCAGTCAGCCACGGCTAAAACGTATGATGGACTGACAGAACTGTTAATATGGGAACAGCTACGGGAAACCATGACCCCCGAGCTGAGGACATTCTCAGTAGAGCAGGGCGCGGAAAGACTGGAAGATCTGGTCAAGGTCGCAGATAGGTACGTGGCCGCACACGGAGAAGCCAAGAGCTTCAGGCGAGACCTAAAGCCTAACGGGAAAGAGGCACAGAAACGAAG
This sequence comes from Oncomelania hupensis, assembly GCA_036898135.1. Taxonomy (NCBI): domain Eukaryota; kingdom Metazoa; phylum Mollusca; class Gastropoda; order Littorinimorpha; family Pomatiopsidae; genus Oncomelania; species Oncomelania hupensis. Next base: position 48,097,110 of record CM072512.1, on the reverse strand, counting down.
CCCTAACCGGGAAGAGTGCACCGCGAATAAGCCGAATAACCCCAGACCTGGGCAGAATAAAGGACCCAACACGGAATTCGGGAAAAGAGGTCCTGCAGAACAAAGACGGTATTGTTCGTTCTGCAACAGAAACAATCACTCCACCGCAGAATGTTTCAAGTTGGCCGCACAACGTAGGGAAGAGCGCGAAAGCCGGCCAGCGCACAGAGTTCTAACTCAAAGTAGCGGTAACAAGCCACACACGATCGGAGATCACCCATCGGTGACAGACACGGTCAAGGTCAACGGTAAAGAAGCGAACTGTCTGTATGACACAGGTCTATCATACGACGCGATAGTCAGCGAATCTCTTGTATCGCGCGCGGACTTGACGGACAAGACAGTCGAACTACAAGGAGCAGACTTGACGAAACCGACGACTACTTGCCCAATAGCATGGATCGAAGTAGAGAGTAGGTACGTCACAGGACGAATCCAAGCAGCTGTTTTACAGAAACCCCTGTATGATCTAGTGCTAGGTTGTAGGTATGTGTTCTTAGGCACGCCCCCTAAAACTGTAGAGATAGCTGCAGTGCAAACCAGGGCCCAAGCTAAAACCCAACCACCCCAGCCCGAGTTCGCTCCGAATCCAGGACTCGAAGAGATCAAAACAGCACAGAAAGAAGACACCTCGATAGCGAAGTGCTTCCAGAAGCTACCCAAGGCGCACACACACCCGCACAAGGGAGACTTCTACATGGAAGAGGGAGTTCTACATCGACAAGGAGATGGAGATCACACCCAACTAGTACTACCAGCCACCCTTCGAGCCCAAGTACTAGAACTAGGCCACAGCATGCCACTCAGCGGACACATGGGAATTGGAGCCACAGTGCAGAGAATCAGCGCACACTACTATTGGCCAGGAATCACGGAGGATGTCAAGCGCTACGTGAAATCTTGCCACCAATGTCAACGATATTCCCCGCGACATCACACCGTACCAGTTACCTTAGGACCATCGGTAGTAGTCGGCGTGCCATTCCAGCAAGTCTCAGTAGACATAGTGGGACCACTGCCCATGACCAAGAAGCGGAACAGATTTCTACTCACACTCGTCGACGCATGTACGATGTGGTGCGAAGCAGTCCCGTTGCCAGCGATTGACACCAAGAAGATTGCAGATGCACTCATCGCCATCTTTACCAGAGTCGGATTCCCGGACAGCATTAGAACGGACAACGGATCTCAGTTCACCGGCCGCCTGATGCAAGACGTGTTCGAGTTGATACAAGTTCATCACATTCGCACACCACCATACCACCCAGCCAGCAACGGACAAGTAGAAAGACTGAATGGAACCCTTCTCACCATACTCAGGAAAGTCGCCGACGACAATCCAGAAGCGTGGGACACCTACGTGAATGCGGCACTGTTCGCATACCGAGAAACACCCCATGCAGCCACAGGCTACACCCCGTCAACATTGCTATTCGGCAGACCTCTAGCCGGACCGCTAGAAGCCCTACGCAGAAGTTGGACGGAGGCCAAGATAGACGACACACCAAGAGGTGCCACCAAGTACGTCGCAGACCTGCAGGAAACCCTCAAAGCAACGTGGAAGAAAGCTGGTGAAGCACTGAAGAAGGCAAGAGCCTGCCAGGCGAAGTACTACAACCGCCACGCGAAGGACAGAGAACTGCAAGTCGGCGATCAAGTGCTACTCTTACTTCCAAGTGGAACCAACAAGCTGGACATCGCTTGGAGAGGACCGTACCGGGTGACTGCCAAGAAATCCAAGACAGTCTACCAAGTAGAGGTGAACGGGAGAGCCCGGTACCACCACATCAATCTCCTCAAGAAATACACGGACCGACCAGCGACCCCCAGCACTCACAACTTGTTAGCCATCGCCATCGCGGAAGAAGGAGAGAGCATGGAGACCAATGCAGTAGAGTATCCCCTGCACTCCAAGGAAACCTACAAAGACGTGATACTCAACGGAGACCTAGCCGCTAATCAGCGACAGCAAGTACTACAGGTCATTCGCCAACATCAGACTGTGCTCACAGACCGACCAGGGAGGACAGACCTCGTCGAAGTAACCTTAACGGTGACCGACCCAACACCCGTCCGCCAGAAGCTCTACCCGATGCCACTGTCTCAGCAGCGAGCCATCAAGGAAGAGATAGACACTTTACTGGCAGCCGGAATCATCTCAGAGTCTACCTCACCCTACAGCGCAGGCACGGTATTGTTGCGAAAACCCAACGGAGAGCATCGACTGTGCATCGACTTCAGACTCCTGAATGCGGTAACGCAGTTCCAGCCAGAGCCACTCCCGGACCAGACCGACCTATTTGCCAAGCTACAGCGCGCTAAGTACTTCTCACGCATCGACCTCAGCAAAGGATACTACCAGATACCAGTGCAACCGCAAGTCCGAAAGTATCTAGCGTTTAGCACTATGGAAGGACACTTCGAGTTCAACGTACTTCCATTCGGACTCCACAACGCACCCAGCATCTTCAGCGCCATGATGCGAAAACTCCTGGCACCCCTGAGCAGCGAGCACCTACATTCGTTTATGGACGACATCCTCATCGCAACACCTACGTGGGAGGAACATGTCACGCTCCTACAGCAACTACTCGCCCGCCTCAGAGACACGGGATTGACGGCAAGACCCACCAAATGTCAGATCGGATTCACCGAGCTAGAATTTCTGGGACACACCATCAGTCAAGGAAGCCTGCGACCGGTAGAGAAGACAGTGAAACGCCTACTCGACGCTCCTAGGCCCAAGACCAAGAAGGAAGTGCAGTCGTTTCTAGGACTCTGCGGCTTCTACCAGAAGTTCATCCCCAACTACAACAGCATCGCCGTACCACTGACAAATGGAACCCGGAAAATCGCCCCGGACAAAGTAGTTTGGACAGCGGAATGTGAGACAGCCTTCCAAACACTCAAGGACAGAATGACATCGGCGCCAGTACTCCACCTACCCGATTTGACTCAGCCGTTCGTTCTTCGCACCGACGCAAGCGACTTAGGCCTCGGAGCAGTACTGCTACAGCGCGACCCCAAGAATGCAGAGACGCTATTCCCTGTCGCCTACGCCAGCAGAAAATTGAGACCCGCCGAGACCCACTACGCCACGTCGGAGAAAGAATGTCTTGGACTAGTCTGGGCCATACAGAAATTTCAACTCTACCTGTATGGGACCCACTTCACAGTTCAGGTGGACCACCAACCACTATCGTTCCTGGCAGCCTCCAAATCCTTGAACTCTCGCCTGATGAGATGGGCACTCACCCTTCAAGCGTACTCATTCCAAATCGAGTACATACCCGGCAAAGAGAACCACGGAGCCGACTACCTCAGTCGCCAATCTCGTGGAGGACACAGCAGCTGTCGCCCACCCAACACAACTAAGGGCCACAGCACCAGAATTCGTCCCCGCCCAATAAAACCCTGTCACTAGTGTCCATAGCTACCTGGCACAGCATTGCAGCTCAGGTAGAGCAACTTAATTAGTTCGTAAATAGGACCCTAGGATAGTGCAGTGTTAAACTAGGCTCTGTAGTAGAAAAAGGTCGAATCCAAAAGTCATCGCCTTTTTTCAGTTGAGGGAGCCTGTCATGAACTGGCTAGTTTTAACTCTGCTCATTGACTATTCAGCCTTGTGTAGTTTTTGTAACAGTAGAGAGTCAGTATATAACACAGCAGCAATACAAGTACACACCGCGAGCCTGACCCACGCTGCGTAGTTAATCAGCACTGTGTGCGAGAGTCGTAAACATTTTACCCAATGAGAGCTTAGGCAAAGCGGTTCGAGCCAGTTTGATTGGGTCCGAGCCTAACACAGCTTTGGTCAGTTGGGAGGAATACACCGAAGTGTTAACAGCTAGAAAGCTGGCAGAGAAATCTCTCCACACTTAGACCAGGAAGCAGGACTTAGAATCATAGAATTCTATCAAGTCATCACGGGCCTGAACTTGTCAGACAGGTAAATGAACACCCTTCTGTTTCATCGTGATATATTTATATTATTGTTGAAATTATGTTTGAAGAATTTGCTATGCATAAATGAGAATTGTTAATCCGAATTTGCCGTACCACGTGGAAGAGCCGACCACGAGGCTCAACACGACCGGTTGCGCCGCCATGTTGTATCCCGTACGGAACCACTGTTGTTTAACTTATATGTATGTTTGCAGACCAGTGGCTGTACCCGTGAATGTTTATATTATTATTAATTCTGTATGTGTATAGTTAGACACGATTGATATTCATGTATGTATAGGAATTTAGAGTTGAGATTCCAGTGGACCCCGGAAGTAGCAGAATGTTCGTCGCTTATGTATAGAGATGTGGAGCTATCACTGAGGGCTACTTGGCTTTCAGTGAGACGCTCTGCACAAACCGATTATTCAGGGTTGTGCAGAATTTCGTCTCTTATATTACAGACGAGCAGGCGAGCTATCCCGTGCTATCCCGAGCTATCCCGAGCTATCCCGAGCTATCCTGTGAACCCCACTCCACAGAAACAAGTTGGCGGAGTATCCTCTACCGCACAAGACGGAAAGAGCTACCCGGAAAACCACCCTGTCAGACCCCACAGCGAGGCAAGGGAACCCAACTACACAACGACAAAGGTGTACCAGAAGCTACCTCACAGAAGGACTTCGACCGCACCATCAGAAAGTTAAGTGTAATCAACGAAGGTGCACTTAAACTGATCATAACAGGACCACAGTAGTCCAACTCTTCAGAAACTGTATAACGGACCACAGTAGTCCAAATCTACATGAGAACTTATAGCAAGTGCCCGATGAAGATATAACAGCTGCCTAGACTATCAGCGATCGAACTATTAGCAGTGACTGAGACATTTTAAGTTAGATTAGTACTTAGAGAATCTTGTATAGAGTAGAAGAAATAAATGTGTGATTTTAACTGTTATCAAGTGGCTGGACTACATATGATTCATAGCCGTGTGAAAGCTAGTGTGACAGTAATCTTTTACCATTTTTCTATCTATTTCTGTACCCCAACCTTAACACAGAACGAGCTAAACAAATAAATTTATTAAAGTAATTCATAGGGTGACTTACTAGCAGTTCCCACCGAATAAACGTGAGGGTCCATAATTCCATTGTGCAGAGCCCATAAACCCCACGTGACACTTCCCTATCTCAAACGTGTGGTGTAAACGTTTACAACAAAGGCAGGGAGGTCACTGTATAGGAAACGGAATGGAAATCGATTATGTTTTGAAATTATCGATAGACTGTGTCCAGTTGTGAAAGGGGGGGGAGAAAAACCGGAGTACCTGGAGAAAATCCTCGGTGACATGAAAAGTCTCGTACCTAAACCACATAAGTTCGTCCTCTGCGAGATTTGAACCCGCGACTTTCGGGCATACGAAACAGGCGCTTAACCAACTGCGTCATCAGAACAGGCTACCTCAGTTCGTACTTTACGCAAGGGAGGGGTTATAGAAACGTAAATAAAAGTTCGCATAAGTTTGTCATAACGTAAATTTGAACCCCGAGGTAGGGATGAAGCAGAAATGAGGTTTAGCCGGCCGACCAATTACAAACTTCAAAGCTTTGGGTTATTTGAATAAATGCTTTAGGAAATTGTTCATTGTTAATTTTGTTCTTGTTGTTGTTTTTGGGAATGTGTGTTCCTTCGTGTGTAGACAGTTAGTTTTGCTATTGTTTTGTTACAGGGTGGTACCTATTTGTTGGATCTCTTGGACATTTTTGTGGGCTTTCCTCTTCTTCTGGTGGGGCTGTTTGAGTTCATCGCCATCGTTTGGGTCTACGGTGAGGTTTTAGCTGTTTAGTTTATTTGCCCTCTTTGACAAGGGCTTGGTTAGGCCCCAGGGCCATTACACTTTTGAAGTTTTCATAAGCTAGATGACAACTCGTTTGCGGAAACACGATGATGATAATAAGGATGATGATGATGATGGATGGCGGATGGATGGATGGATGATGGATGATGATGATTGATAATTGATGATGATGATATTTGTTGCTGCAGGCTTCCGACGTATCAGCGATGACGTGATGCTGATGGTTGGGGATCACGTGGTCACACGATACCTGTACTATGGCTACTTCAGCTGGACATGGCTCATTGTCGCCCCTGGCCTGTTGCTGGTTTGCATACACCTTTGGCTTTCCATTACATCCTACTCCGCACACCACAAGACACAACACATCACAGCACAGCACATCACAACAACACAACACACCAAAGCACAACGCAGCACAGCACCACACAACGCTGTAATGTCAGAAATGTTGACGACAAAGATGTGGTGACTCAGCTTAGAGATAAACAGACAGTATTGAACAAAACCTGACGTTAATTTACCAGCTCTCTAAAGGGAAGGTTCGCAGATGTTAAATTAACATTCTTGAAACGTTCACTCCCGATACCATCTAGCAGAACTCGCTAGTAAGAATGTCAGTTAGCTTACTCGTACATCTGACCAGGGTCACTTGACCGCTAAGTAGCCACGCGAATCATATCACTCTAAGACCTACCCTGTGAGTCTCCTCTGACACGAAGTTGAGAAGTAACAGATAGTGGCCCAGAAGCAGGACAGGAGAGTAGAGAATTCCGAGAAAAGATTCCCGTAGTCGCGAGAACGAGATGATTGGTCGGAGATGACGTAGAGACTCCCGTAAATTCCCTGTAAACCCCACATTAACCGGGTAGTCACACGCGAAGCTTGGAACGAGGCGGGTCTAAACAAGGAGCGAACTGAAGTGAACAATAATCCTCAGCCATCAACAAGAAAGTGATTGACTAGAGAGGTTTCACGATTCCCAGAGAATAGAAGTAAGTTAACACTAGTAGTTTCTAGTACTTGTATGTTTATATATTATATTGATTGCCATATATTAGTATGCTCATGTTATATGTATTTACAGAAACCGATTATTGTTTTTGACATGCTGTGCATAGTGCTTGATATATCTTAGCCTTAAAATTCGGATATAGTAGTGTGCATATGGGAAACTCGGCAGGTGTCTGATGTTACAGACTCCCTGCAGAGGGCACCACATACCAATATATCTGAATAGAATATTGTAGCCAGAGTTTTTGGATTTTACAGCTCAGCTCTGGGACGGTTTGTGGAGTCAACGCATGACGCTTGCTCCCGTAGAAAAAAAGATCACCTCGAATCTACCTCGCCACGTCCGGCCCCGTAACTACAAGACTCGCCCGATCATCATGAGAGTGACCAGACTACCTCAGAGTGACCACCAGACTCAAGCACTCACAGAAACTGAGAAGCTAAGTCACTCTCATCTACAACTGACGTCAACCATTACTCGGAACGATAATCCAAACATCCAACCAAACATAGGAATGCTTAGCAAGTAATGAAGAACTGCTAAAGAAATTGCCCAGCACATTGAACAGTTATAGTTATTAATTTACATTTAATTAAAGTCATGTTAGAATGTGTGTTGAACATATAAAAGTTGAAATCACATACATACGACTGGTGTCATTCTCTTTGTATTGTTGTGTGTCCACTAGCTCTTCTTCTCTTGAGACCAATTAAACTAGTCATTTGACTAGCAAAAAGCATTTCTTAAAGTGAGCCAATGATACATTAAAATCCGAGAACAAAATAATATAAATTTTTATGTGACCAAGCACCGTGATATATATAATTTAGTCTCTCACATCGCTTTGGAATCTTGGTAAAGAACGTCTGATAGAGGTAGCTTAACGCCCCATTTATCTACAAGTCTTACTCCTCTTGTAAGATAAGCGTTATCTTCTCCAGGATAACATCACAAACGCGAACCCAACACATTATACAAGACCAGTGCAGCTTCATTCGCCTGTAAACCTTTTTACCTGTCAACGTCTTAGCCCACTGAAGACGATGTTCTCCGAAGATCAGCTTTCTTTCCTATTTAATATGTAATAATTTATCTTTAATATTGGTATTGTAAAACTAGATCAGACATTATTTTCGACATTAGATTATTAATTCATGCTATTATGTCAAATGGTGTAGGAATTTCTTTTTGTTGGGTTCCTTCACATTGTGGCATTTATTTTAATGAAGTTGTGGATACTTTAGCAAAGGAAGGGTCATTCTCTGTAAGTGACAACAACATTGTTAGACCATCTGCATCAGAACTCATTTCGTTGGTAGAAAGATCAATGTACTCCACCTTATCACAAGGTACTGGAATAGATCATTACTCATGTTCTAGAAACTTGTGTAGAATAATCAATAAGCTAAGAGTCAACTCATGGAATACTAAATTTTTAGCTAATGCTGTGTGTCCATGTTCTCCACCAATTTCCGTTGAACATCTGTTAAAAACTTGCCCCATATTAACTTCACAATATTTAAACAAAAATATTAAAACAAGTGAACATTCCACTGTTGGACTGCTGCAGTATCCAACAATTATTACCATAGCACAAATTATTAGCCAGTCTCCAGTGAGCAACTTTTTGTGATTACTTTGTCTGATTTTTGGATGTGCTTTTTGCATTTTGCGTGTGATTGTGTGTATGCTTGCGTGTATGGTCTAATATCACAAACTGTGAATAGACGTTAAATAAAATTATTGAATTGAATTGTTTTCTTTCCTTTCATCACAAGCCGTTGTACCACATGACACAACCTTTTCAAGGCACCAGTTTTATTTCCATAGACTAGTTATTGTCCCTAAAAAGGAAGCACTCCACTGTAGTTGCAGAAGATGTAGACTATAATTATATAGACCTATCATCATGATGATAATGACGATGGCGACGATGTTTTTGTTCCTTGTTTTTTTTTTCTTTTTCTTATACTTTTTTTTTTACAGCCTTAAATCACAATAAAAGAGGTTATACGAAGATTTAAGCAGCTCACTTTTTATCTAGTTAATAAATAACATAGAAACTAAAATCCTACACTAATTTTGTTAATTATAGATTACAAGTTATATAAATGGTCCTCCACATTACACAACAATAACAAAAACACAATAATTTCCTGTAGGTCAAATTTCCAATTACATCAATTCAGTCATGACTGTGATGGATGATCGATGACCGATGACGACGATGATGATGATGATAAGGAGGAGGAGATAATGAAAATTCGATAAAAATTCGATAACGACTGAAAAGAAAGATGCAAATAGAGGACATTCACGCCGATTATGATGATGATGATGATGATGATGATGATGATGATGATGATGATGATGATGATGATGATTATAATAATAATAATAATAATAATAATAATAATAATAATAATAATAATAATAATAATAATAATAATGGATGCTATATACGCGCCTTTCCCCTAATCAATCGGGCTCAAAGTGCGGCGATCTGTACCAACATACACGCTCACCTGTCTCATCCACCATCACACACAACAAATACACATCCATCACTCAAACAGATGGTCTAAAGGCAGGGAGATCGCTATTGGAAGACCGAGAGAAAATCGAATTTTTATTTTTGAAATTTTTATATTGACTGCGTCCAGTACCATTATTGAAGGGAGGGAGGAAACCGGAGTGCCCGAAGAAAACCCTCGGTGACCTCAATAGTCTCGCACCTAAGTCACATACGTTCGCCCCTTGCGGGAATCGAACCCGCGACCTTCGGCATAGGAAACCGGCGATGTTGATGCGGTATTGTTGTTTGTTGTTATTATTTATTTATTTATTTATTTGGGTATTACCATTTTTTTTTAATCAACAGTCTATCATCATCTTCAATGCCATCAACTACGTGCCTATCACCGGGCCAGGTTATCCAGAGTGGTCAGAGACTCTGGGCTGGTTAATGGTTGCCTTCGTTATGATGTGGATACCGTGCTGGTACCTAGGGACGTACTGCTATAAAGGAGGATTCAAAGTAAGTTTTTCAATGCCTGGAAATGTAGACTATAATGTGACAGACTGTAGAAGTAGGTAAACTGCATGGGTATCCTGTATAGGTATAGATTTAGCCACTTTGGAACTATTATAAGAACTATAACATAAAATAAAAATAAATATAAATATAAATAAAAAAATAAAAAAGTGAGAAAAAAAAATTTGCGTTTTAAAAATAAAATAATAAATAAATACATAAATAATAATGAATTATATAAATAAACTAAATGAAATTAAAAATTGAAATAAAATAAATTGAATGAAGTTAAATTAAATGAAATGAAATTAAATTGAATGACATTAAATTAAAATAATTGTAAAGGGATGTGGTCCTACACTCTCTATATTCAGCGTTGTTGCTGCACTTGTCTTCTCCCTTGTACTGTCCCTTTTCAAGCGCAATGAGCATGAACTTTTTTCGTGGATACCTGCGCTATACACGACTATTTCATCATCATCATCATCATGCACTGTAGCTGCGGCGCTTTCGTTGTGAAGACAGCCGGAATTTTATCCATAGGAAGCGTTTCCATACCTGTCAAGTGCTACGGATTTTTGCGTAGCGCTACGCATTTTAAACATTTTTCCATTGCTACGGCGTATCACAAAGCTGCTACGCAATTTTTCAAAAGTGACGATAATATTTTTTAACCAAGGGGGTTTTCGCGCGAAAGTAGTCCGGTTTAAAGACACTTAGTAAAAGAACCGCACTTCCGCAACACGTGTTCGTTCAGAACTTCAGTCTACGATCAGTCTTTGTGAAAGAGAGACAGACGGAGTTGAACAAAGAAAATGGCAAAGCCTCCACCTAAAAAACTCGAACGACCAGGAAGGCACCTGCCTGAATGGGAAACCGATAAGGATTTTGAAGGCCTAGTGGAGAAGTCCAAAGAAAGTAGACTCAATAAAGTTTAGTAATAGCATATGAGTTACTCATATGCTATTACTAAACTTTATTGTCTACTGATGCATTAAAAAAATTGTTTTCCTTACCAGTGCTAGGAAAGTTTAGATCTACATGGAAGCCATGTAAATGATGTGATGCTGAACCTGGTCTTGAGACAAAATAGGAGATTTTCCTACCAATTTCTTTTCTCTTCTTCTTCTTTTTTTTTTTTTTTTTTTTTTTTTTTGCATTTTCACTTTTATTTTGAAAAACGTACATGAAATTTGAAAATGTTTATAATGATAATGGTAATAGCTAAAGTGTTGTGCATTAACAAGATTTTACAATAAATTTGTAAACACATTGGATGTGTGTGTTTATATTGGATGCAGAAGTTTCCAGTTTTGTTGCGAATCGCGTGATTCACATTAGTGCTACACCAAACCTCCATTTGCTATGGTTTTTCTGATAAATTGCTACACCACAACCCCAAAAACCCTTGACAGGTATGCGTTTCACTTAACATCTAAATTAAAATAATCTTGACCACTCCAATGTCGGCCCAGACTAGCTCAGTTGCGATGACGCTAATAGACAATTTCCACTGCGTTGGGTTTTGAAATCCAATAGTACTGATAATAATAATACCCATAAGACATCACTAGTGGGCTGTTACTAAGGTTAGTATACGGACAGTCGGCTCGAAAGCGACGCTAGCTAATCCCAGTATGAGTGTGAGATTTTGGAGGATCAATTACAGTCTATTCTCGATAGATCACTGATACTCAGCTATCGTCAAGATCCCCTGTTTAATGGCCTATTGTATATGACATACAAACTTGCGCCAAGTGCCCAGAGCATGTTTGTCAGAGTGGAGTTGTGCGCGTTACAAGGCTACATCATTACCAATCATAACGACACAAACATTTGTTTTTCAATCTCGCTGCATTTAAAAAAATTTATTTCTTGATACACAGCTTCTGGTGAATCTGAACCAGCCACTTATACCTCAGTGGGGCCCGCTGAAGGATGAAGACCGTAAAGGCACGCGCTACGAAAGACTAGAAAGCAACAGTCACAATCACGACCACCACCCTGAGGAGCCCCCGTACATCAGCCCCAACAGTGTGGCACTCAAAATACAGAACAAAGGCGTGGAAGCCGGTTATGAGAACCATGGCTATGAAAACTCGGGCTTCCACCTCCGAGACGAGCATGAGGTCACCAAAATGTGAGCAGCTTAAAACAATACAATCAAGATTTTTAGGCCTACGAAGGTTCCCATTGATTACATTCTTGTTTTGCTCGCATAAGCTAAAATCCTAAAACCATGGACATTTCCGTAATTATAGAATGGGGGATCCTAAAGGTGAAGATGTGATGATTCGTCCTTTTGCGTTCCAACGCTATAGGACGTTCAAAACCTTTTTGTTTTTCGACGAAGAGAACACAGAAACGTGTGTGTGTGTAAATAATTTAACTATGATGGCGACCTCAACATCAGACAACAAAAATGTAAATGTAAGTCTAGCGTAGTGAACACCGGGGTAAAATGGGGTACTTAACACAAAAACAGGAACAGAATGACGCACATCAAGACGCAGAATAATTGGTTTACATGAATACAAACCTTGGTTATCTCACAACATTATAGCAAAGCAAAAAGATTGTAGCAAGTCATTTCAATGATTTATTGAACTTCAAAATACATAACCCATTGCACCCCATTCTGCCCCATACCTTGGGCAAAATGGGGTACCACATTGGGGCGAAATGGGGAAGCATAAAAATGAAATTAAGCTGATAGAAAAAGACCTTTGTTGCTAAAATAAAATAAAATTGAAAATTACGACTTGTTGCTTTTCGATTGTTTCTGTTTGTTTCAAGTATAACTGTGCATTTTACAAGTGAACAGAGATGTGTCAATCATCATCACACAGTTCGCACTTAAAGACAGGGAGTTCCGTATCCTCCTCGTCAAGCCCGGCACAGGAATAGTGTGCCCATTGCTGGCATTCAGAGCACCCCGTTTTGCCCCACCCTCCATACCCCATTTTACCCCACAATTAGTGCAAATGAAACACACGCGCTTGCTACGTAATAAGTCACAAGAGAACTAAATGGACAGTTTGTAGATAATAAGACGACTTAGAAATAGAGGCCAAAAACAATATTTCAACCATTCATGCTCCGGAGATTTCACGCTAAACGTGTAATTTGAAAAATAGATCTTAGAATTCAAAAATAATGTCTTATCACTTACTGCGTCTTGTCATGTGATCTGTCGAACCAATGAGAGCGTGTCCTTGATATGGCCCTGCAAGTGTACAATGTCCTGCTTCCCCACTTTACCTCGATACCCCATTTTACCCCAGTGTCCACTACTAGTAAGCCCTCTTCGTCAGGCCGATAGTCTTTGACCAATTTACCAAACAATGTAAAAATCGTAGTGAGTATGGGTGAAAGAGGCTGTATCAAAATAGGAAAACAGTAAAATATACTCATTACATATGTATAGGCCTTTTTGTGATTTTTTACTAACAGTAGTAGCATGTCGCCGTTTTATTGCGTTAGTGGAAAAAATCCAAATTATACAGTTTCCTCTTCCCAGTGTGTATACATGAGCGCGCTAGGGTGTGCGTGTGTGTGTTTGCGTCCTTGTTTACACAGAGTTATCTGGACAAATCAGTGAACATTTACATAACTTGTATTGACATGCCTACTTGTTTTGACGTGAGAACAATGATCCGTTAGGGTTAGGGCTGGGTTAGGGTTAGGGTTTAGGGTTCGAACACTTCAAAGTACTTAAACATGGGGACGAAATATGACCCATTGTCAGCAGAACGTAGGTGGCGTTTCGGGAAAGTCATGATAATACTGTGTAACCTCGGCTGTGCGTGTGTGTGAGTGTGTGTGTGTAAGTGTGTGTGCGTGTGTGTGTGTGTGCCGCGGGAATAAGAGTATAAGAGTGCGTGTACATTATTTTAAATACAATATATATTTTTTGCTGTTTATTTTCTACCAAATATAAATACATTTTGAACCTGGATACACAGCCACATATCAAATCGAGAGAAGGGACCTCGGACGGCCTGGGTTAGACCCTGTTTCTGCCAGCCCTTGAGCAGCTCTTGAGATGGTAAAGTGTTATACAAGAACGCTGAAATAAATAAATACAATGAAATAGATCAATCAAGATTCGCTGGTTTATTTACTTTATATAGTCTAGTACATGGTCCTCCGTGAAGTGCGAATGCAATCACTAATATTTTTTCTGGAACTTTGTCCTTTCATTTCAAATAACCTGATGTAACTACACAAAATGACAAGAAGGTTTATAGCCCTGGGGGCTGTATAGCCAAAATGAGGAGTTTGGGAGGTAGAGAGAGTTTGGGATAGACATAACATTCGTACCATGAACGGCATTGTATAGCACTGCATCATCATAAAAATATATGCAGCAACAGGACTGCTGTAGATCATCATAATACATAACCACAAACACTAAGGAATTTACAAAATACAAAATAAATGTGGCAACAAAATAAATGCACACAGAAGGAAATCAATTCGACATCATAGCAGTACAGCACAATAAGACAAATAACACAGAAATCCAACAATATGTACAGTAAAGAGTCGGCGAATTGCATTTTTAAATTCACGAAAGACCACTTGTTATAACCAAGTAGACGGCAATATAGAAGCCAAATCTATTCTATTTCAGAGTACAAAATCATAATGATATGTTATTTTAATGTAAATAAAGAGAAGATTATTCCAATAAGAGGACTCGGTTTAATAAGCTAGTTTTAGATTTTGAATTTTTCAGTTGTCCATCACTCGCACACAATCTTCGTCTATACGCTCTAAAAATATAATTCCACTATCACTTTTCCATATTAGTTTGATGTATTCATTGTTTTTATTTGTATTATTATTATTATCATCGGTCGGTGGGTTATCAAGAGGTAAAGCATCGCTGAATGATCAAAAATAAGGGACAGTGAACATCCGAAATACTAACATTTTCCCATACTTTGCTGCATTTCTCGCCACAGAATGTTTAAATTAAATTATTTCATTGTCAAAAGGTTGTGTTTGTCAATCCTTACAAAATAACACTCCTAGCCTAACTCTTTATGTAATGGTGCAGGTGTTTGCTTTATTAATGTTGTTCTTAAGACTGTACGTACTAATCTAATTTTTAATCATTGTTAAAAAAAATAATGAATATATATATATATATATATGTATATATAATATGCTAGTGTTTTATTTCTGCTCAACAATCATTTTGTTGATATTATTGATAATATCTGAATGTGTAACTAGTAATAAATATGACAATGAATATTATAAATACAAGCATATCATGCTTCTCAAAATTCCATTTTATTGTATATATTTTATGTATTAACATATAAGCAGATATATTTGCAAAATAAAATAAAAATGATTACAAATTTAGAAATGTAAAAAGTTGGTTACTTTTTGTACACTCTATCATTGTCAAAATTTCTGTGGAAAACAATATGTTTGTTTTGTTGAGTATATCTTCATGAAAAAATTTTTTGGGTGGGGGTGGTTTATTTGTTGTGTTAAATGTGGTGTAGTCATGTGTGTGAATGCGTTTGGCACGACTACGTCAAGGGAAATAATAAGGGCCCAGGTTTCGAACGATGAGAGTTGGTACAGTTGCTTCCCTTTGTCTCGCTCTCTTTCTCTCTCTCTCTCTCTCTCTCTCTAATATATACACACATGTTTTCACGGTGTTATTATGACGTTGTGTTGACAATGGGTCATATTACGTCCCCCTTTTAAAGTACTTTTTAGTGTTCAAACACTAACCCTAACCTTTACCATAACCCTTACCGTAACACTGCCCTAACCTTTACCATAACCCTTACCTTAACACAGCCCTAACCCTAACGGATCATTGGTTTGACGTCAAAACAAGTAGGCCTGTCAAAACAAAGTTATGTAGATGCTTACTGGTTTGTCCCAATAACGCCGTGTAAACAAGTACACACACATGCACACACACCCACACCCACACACCCACACACACACCCACACCCACCCACACACACACACCCACACACACACACACACACACACACACACACACATCCACGCTCTCTGTCCTCCCCTCTCTCTCTCCCCTCCCTCTACCCCCCGCCCTCGGTTCTGAGCACACAGACAAGAGATCGCGGAATTTCATATCATGGAAGTGTTGCTATCATACGAACCCTAGCTGACATTTGTATAGTCTTAGCTCTCACTGCTAACACCACTCTAACGAGCACAACATTCGAAAGCTTCGCCGATGAATCAGTTATTGAGTTATATGGCCTCCGTGCATTTCTATCTGCCATGTCATAATAACATTTTTTTAAAAACAACAATTCAAATTATGCCTATTTCTTACTACAGCAGACTTGCTCTCTCTCTCTCTCTCTCTCTCTCTCTCTCTCTCTCTCTCTCTCTCTCTCTCTCTCTCTCTCTCTCTTTCACTCTGTCTGTCTGTCTCTCTTTCTCTCTCTCCTGGCTGAGTCCTTCATTCTGATTTCTCATTATAAGTTTAATGCGGCCATACTTCATGGGTAGACGGATTTGATCACGATGATGTATCTCAACCAAGAGGACTGTGAGGCATTTGGAATTTGCCTAGAATTTCTCGCTCCCAGTCTCCATTACGTGCTCATTGCGCTATTCTCTGACCTCCGCCCCACCAAATGGTACACACTGTAGTGATCAAGGTGCGTGGCAGTTAATGAGCACGGATGATGATGATGATGATGATGATGATGATGATGATGATGATGATGATGCTGATGATGATGATGATTATTATTATTATTATTATTATTATTATTATTATTATTATTATTATATTATTATTATTATTATTATTATTATTATTATTATTATTATTATTATTATTATTATTTATTACTGCCACTGAACGTGTAATGCACTGGGGCAATAACCAAGCAGAATGTATCCTCGATAGCATAGCGGTAATTCTAGAATAAGTAATTCTAAAAAAATTCTCAACAATACCGATCGACGAAAATTATCAACATTATACAAAGCTTCTTCTAGCAACAACGCCACATCAAATCAAAGGTAAATACACTCTGTTATTGCATGCTTTTGCAAAACAAATATATATGTTACGATTGAGACACGCATGATAGATCCGATCAGTTTGTTTTAGAATTACTTGTTTACTATTGACCGAAGCTTCGAAATAGATCTGTAGCTAAGCGATTCTCCTAAAAAATAATGACGCAAGACAGTGCATAGTTCCGGTGACGCGTTTTATTTTGATTGGGAGTTATTGCGTCATGCTGGAATGTTCGATCTTTTTCTCGATTGCAGAGAGGCTATATAAGTAACGCGCAGTCTGATTGTATGTGATTGGTCTTATTATTTACATTTTTATTAAACCCTTGAATGCGTTTTATGATGCGTATACTTGCGTAGGCGAATGGCACCCCTTTATTAACCCATCTTGTATTTTAAACCTATCCTGGACAGCCTTTCCCGATAAAAAGGGACAATAAAGCATTAAAATCTTAAATCTAAAATCTAAATCTAAAGATTAGTACGTTTTACTCGAGTATTCTACCTGTTTAAAAAAAATCTGTTTTCTGCCTTCCAATGCCACAGTGACTTTTTAATCTGCTGCTCGCTTATTGGTTGCAAGTCCTGTTATTTTACATTCCCTATCCCTAGCGGTGTACAGCCGAGTACCTTTAACGTTTTAATGTAGCCTATATTGACTTCTTAATTTCTCGCGTCCTTTGATTAGTTTTCCTACAGTCTCCTCATTTAAGCAAATTTTTTGTTTTGTTTTGTTGTTGCTGGCCTGTGTTTAGCAGCTACCGGTAACCTATTCCTCCTGAGATGGTTTTAATTATTTTACCTCTATTTTCCCATTTTAATATTACCTGTTATCTTTGATCGAGTTAGTAGGTTTTTAATCTACTTTTAATTGCTAGCCCCACTAGGCCCCCTCCTTGCGACTGTCACGCGGGGTTTATGGGCTCTGCACAATGGAATTATGGACCCTCACGTTTATTCGGTGGGAACTGCTAGTAAGTCACCCTATGAATTACTTTAATAAATTTATTTGTTTAGCTCGTTCTGTGTTAAGGTTGGGGTACAGAAATAGATAGAAAAATGGTAAAAGAATACTGTCACACTAGCTTTCACACGGCTATGAATCACATGTAGTCCAGCCACTTGATAACAGTTAAAATCACACATTTATTTCTTCTACTCTATACAAGATTCTCTAAGTACTAATCTACTTTAAAAGTCTCAGTCACTGCTAATAGTTCGATCGCTGATAGTCTAGGCAGCTGTTATTTCTTCCTCGGGCACTTTGCTATAATATCTCATGTGGTCCGTTTTACAGTTTCTGAAGAGTTGGACTACTGTGGTCCTGCTATGATCAGTTTAAGTGCACCTTCGTGTTATGCACTTAACTCATGAGTGGGGGTTCGAAGTCCTTCTGTGAGGTAGCTTCTGGTCCACCTGTGTCGTTGTGTAGTTGGGTTCCCTTGCCACGCTGTGGGGTCTTGTAGGGGGTTTTTCAAGGTAGCTCCTTCCAACTTGTGCGGTAGAGTCTCTTCAACCAACTAGTCGTTTCTGTGGAGTGGGGCACGCAGGATAGCTCGGGATAGCTCGGGATAGCTCGGGATAGCTCGCCTGCTCGTCTGTAATATAAGAGACGAAATTCTGCACAACCCTGAATAATCGGTTTGTGCAGAGCGTCTCACTGAAAGCCAAAGTAGCCCTCAGTGATAGCTCCACATCTCTATACATAAGCGACGAACATTCTGCTACTTCAGGGGTCCACTGGAATCTCACTCTAAATTCCTATACATACATAAATATCAATCGTGTCTAACTATACACATACCGAATTAATAATAATATAAACATTCAGTGGTACAGCCACTGGTCTGCAAACATACATATAAGTTAAATAACAGTGGTTCCGTACGGGATACAACATGGCGGCGCAACCGGTCGTGTTTCGCCTCGTGGTAGGCTCTTCCACGTGGTCCCGCAAATTCGGATTAACAATTCACATTTAGGCATAGCAAATTCCACAAACATAATTTCAACAATAATATAAATATATCACGATGAAACAGAAGGGTGTTCATTTACCTGTTTGACAAGTTCAGGCCCGTTGTGACTTGAGAGAATTCTAAGATTTCAAAGTCCTGCTTCCTGGTCTATGAGTGTAGAGATTTCTCTAGCTGTGGAGATGTTGACTCTACCTCGTCTCACACACGACTGATTCAAACTGCGCTAGGATTTGACACATTCAGAACTGCTCTACCCACTGAGCCTGCTCTGATTGGTTAAAACGGTCCGATTCAAAGCTCAAGTGCTGACTCACTGCGCTAGCGTGGGTCGGGCTCGCGGTGTGTGGTCTGCTGTGTAATTTAATTGCTGCTGTGTAATAGTCTAACTTCTCTACTGTTACAAGTACTACACATGGCTAAATAGTCACTGGGCAGAGTTAAAACTAGCCAATTCATGACAGGCTCCCTCAACTGAAAAAAGGCGATGACTACTGGATTCGACCTTTTTCTACTACAGAGCCTAGTTTAACACTGCACTATCCTAGGGTCCTATTTACAAACTAATTAAGTTGCTCTACCTGAGCTGCAATGCTGTGCCAGGTAGCTATGGACACTAGTGACAGGGTATTATTGGGCGGGGACGAATTCTGGTGCTGTGGCCCTTAGTTGTGTTGGGTGGGCGACAGCTGCTGTGTCCTCCACGAGATGGCGACTGAGGTAGTCGGCTCCGTGGTTTTCTTTGCCGGGGATGTACTCGATCTGGAATGAGTATGCCTGAAGGGTGAGTGCCCATCTCATCAGGCGAGAGTTCAAAGACTTGGAGGCTGCCAGGAACGATAGTGGTTGGTGGTCCACCTGAACTGTGAAGTGGGTCCCATACAGGTAGAGTTGAAATTTCTGTATGGCCCAGACTAGTCCAAGACATTCTTTCTCCGACGTGGCGTAGTGGGTCTCGGCGGATCTCAATTTTCTGCTGGCGTAGGCGACAGGAAATAGCGTCTCTGCATTCTTGGGGTCGCGCTGTAGCAGTACTGCTCCGAGGCCTAAGTCGCTTGCGTCGGTGCGAAGAACGAATGGCTGAGTCAAATCGGGTAGGTGGAGTACTGGCGCCGATGTCATTCTGTCCTTGAGTGTTTGGAATGCCGTCTCACATTCCGCTGTCCATACGACTTTGTCCGGGGCGATTTTCCGGGTTCCATTTGTCAGTGGCACGGCGATGCTGTTGTAGTTGGGGATGAACTTCTGGTAGAAGCCGCAGAGTCCTAGAAACGACTGCACTTCCTTCTTGGTCTTGGGCCTAGGAGCGTCGAGTAGGCGTTTCACTGTCTTCTCTACCGGTCGCAGGCTTCCTTGACTGATGGTGTGTCCCAGAAATTCTAGCTCGGTGAATCCGATCTGACATTTGGTGGGTCTTGCCGTCAATCCCGTGTCTCTGAGGCGGGCGAGTAGTTGTTGTAGGAGCGTGACATGTTCCTCCCACGTAGGCGTAGCGATGAGGATGTCGTCCATAAACGAATGTAGGTGCTCGCTGCTCAGGGGTGCCAGGAGTTTTCGCATCATGGCGCTGAAGATGCTGGGTGCGTTGTGGAGTCCGAATGGAAGTACATTGAACTCGAAGTGTCCTTCCATAGTGCTAAACGCTAGGTACTTTCGGACTTGCGGTTGCACTGGTATCTGGTAGTATCCTTTGCTGAGGTCGATGCGTGAGAAGTACTTCGCTCGCTGTAGCTTGGCAAATAGGTCTGTCTGGTCCGGGAGTGGCTCTGGCTGGAACTGCGTTACGGCATTCAGGAGTCTGAAGTCGATGCACAGTCGATGCTCTCCGTTGGGTTTTCGCAACAATACCGTGCCTGCGCTGTAGGGTGAAGTAGACTCTGAGATGATTCCGGCTGCCAGTAAGGTGTCTATCTCTTCCTTGATGGCTCGCTGCTGAGACAGTGGCATCGGGTAGAGCTTCTGGCGGACGGGTGTTGGGTCGGTCACCGTTAAGGTTACTTCGACGAGGTCTGTTCTCCCTGGTCGGTCTGTGAGCACAGTCTGATGTTGTCGAATGACCTGTAGTACTTGCTGTTGCTGTTTAGCGGCTAGGTCTCCGTTGAGTATCACGTCTTGGTAGGTTTCTTTGGAGTGCAGGGGATACTCTACTGCATTGGTCTCCATGCTTTCTCCTTCTTCCGCGATGGCGATGGCTAACAAGTTGTGAGTGCTGGGGGTCGCTGGTCGGTCCGTATACTTCTTGAGGAGATTGATGTGGTGGTATCGGGCTCTCCCGTTCACCTCTACTTGGTAGACTGTCTTGGATTTCTTGGCAGTCACCCGGTACGGTCCTCTCCAAGCGATGTCCAGCTTGTTGGTTCCACTTGGAAGTAAGAGTAGCACTTGATCGCCGACTTGCAGTTCTCTGTCCTTCGCGTGGCGATTGTAGTACTTCGCCTGACGGGCTCTTGCCTTCTTCAGTGCTTCACCAGCTTTTTTCCACGTTGCTTTGAGGGTTTCCTGCAGGTCTGCGACGTACTTGGTGGCACCTCTTGGTGTGTCGTCTATCTTGGCTTCCGTCCAACTTCTGCGTAGGGCTTCTAGCGGTCCTGCTAGAGGTCTGCCGAATAGCAAGGTTGACGGGGTGTAGCCTCATGCTGCATGGGGCGTTTCTCGGTATGCGAACAGTGCCGCATTCACGTAGGTGTCCCACGCTTCTGGATTGTCGTCGGCGACTTTCCTGAGTATGGTGAGAAGGGTTCCATTCAGTCTTTCTACTTGTCCGTTGCTGGCTGGGTGGTATGGTGGTGTGCGAATGTGATGAACTTGTATCAACTCGAACACGTCTTGCATCAGGCGGCCGGTGAACTGAGATCCGTTGTCCGTTCTAATGCTGTCCGGGAATCCGACTCTGGTAAAGATGGCGATGAGTGCATCTGCAATCTTCTTGGTGTCGATCGCTGGCAACGGGACTGCTTCGCACCACATCGTACATGCGTCGACGAGTGTGAGTAGAAATCTGTTCCGCTTCTTGGTCATGGGCAGTGGTCCTACTATGTCTACTGAGACTTGCTGGAATGGCACGCCGACTACTACCGATGGTCCTAAGGTAACTGGTACGGTGTGATGTCGCGGGGAATATCGTTGACATTGGTGGCAAGATTTCACGTAGCGCTTGACATCCTCCGTGATTCCTGGCCAATAGTAGTGTGCGCTGATTCTCTGCACTGTGGCTCCAATTCCCATGTGTCCGCTGAGTGGCATGCTGTGGCCTAATTCTAGTACTTGGGCTCGAAGGGTGGCTGGTAGTACTAGTTGGGTGTGATCTCCATCTCCTTGTCGATGTAGAACTCCCTCTTCCATGTAGAAGTCTCCCTTGTGCGGGGGTGTGTGCGCCTTGGGTAGCTTCTGGAAGCACTTCGCTATCGAGGTGTCTTCTTTCTGTGCTGTTTTGATCTCTTCGAGTCCTGGATTCGGAGCGAACTCGGGCTGGGGTGGTTGGGTTTTAGCTTGGGCCCTGGTTTGCACTGCAGCTATCTCTACAGTTTTAGGGGGCGTGCCTAAGAACACATACCTACAACCTAGCACTAGATCATACAGGGGTTTCTGTAAAACAGCTGCTTGGATTCTTCCTGTGACGTACCTACTCTCTACTTCGATCCAAGCTATTGGGCAAGTAGTCGTCGGTTTCGTCAAGTCTGCTCCTTGTAAGTCGACTGTCTTGTCTGTCAGGTCCGCGCGCGATACAAGAGATTCGCTAACTATCGCGTCGTATGATAGACCTGTGTCATACAGACAGTTCGCTTCTTTTCCGTTGACCTTGACCGTGTCTGTCACCGATGGGTGATCTCCGATCGTGTGTGGCTTGTTACCGCTGCTTTGAGTTAGAACTCTGTGCGCTGGCCGGCTTTCGCGCTCTTCCCTACGTTGTGCGGCCAACTTGAAACATTCTGCGGTGGAGTGATTGTTTCTGTTGCAGAACGAACAATATCGTCTCTGTTCTGCGGGACCTCTTTTCCCGAATTCCGTGTTGGGTCCTTTATTTTGCCCCGGTCTGGGGTTATTCGGCTTATTCGCGGTGCGCTCTTCTCGGTTAGGGCTTCTTTTCTGTGCCTCTTTCCCGTTAGGCTTTAGGTCTCGCCTGAAGCTCTTGGCTTCTCCGTGTGCGGCCACGTACCTATCTGCGACCTTGACCAGATCTTCCAGTCTTTCCGCGCCCTGCTCTACTGAGAATGTTCTCAGCTCGGGGGTCATGGTTTCCCGTAGCTGTTCCCATACTAACAGTTCTGTCAGTCCATCATACGTCTTATCCGTGGCTGACTGGCTAATCCACTTATCCAGCGTTGTGGACAACCGATCCGCGAACTGCGCATAGCTCTCTCCTTTCACTCTCCGGTTGGTGCGGAATTTTTGCCAATAGCATTCTCCTGTCAGTTCGAATCCCGTTAGGAGTGCCTCTTTTACTTTGTGATAGTCAGTCACTCTGTCAGTCGGTAGCTTACTGTAGATGTCATAAGCCTTTCCTCTAAGCCCTTGGCTAAGCTTAAAAGACCAATGAGTGGGATCTAGTTTGTACTCTGTTGCTAGACGCTCAAACCTAGTCAGATAGAGATCTAGACCTTCTTCTCTCTCATTGAATGTTCCCAGTGGAAATGACATTCCTTGTACGGGGTTGGATGCTACCTCTAGCTGATCTGAGTGGGGAGGGGTTGAGGAAGAACTTGAAGCTCCTGATCCCAATCTTCTTAGCTCTAACTCATGCTGTCTTTCTTTTTCCTTTTCTTCCCTCTCTTTTTCTTTTTCTGCCCGCTCATACTCCCATTTCCTAACTTCTGCTTCTCTCTCTGCTGCTAATGCTGCCTTCTTCTGTTCTCCTTCTAATTCTAGTTTCTTCTGTTCTCTTGCTGCTTCTAATTCTAGTTTCTTTCGCTCTGCTTCTAGTTCTGCTTTTCTCTGTTCTGCTTCGAGTTTCTTCGCCTCTCTCTCTGCTGCTCTCTCTGCCTTAGCCTCCTGCTTCTCTACCTCTGCATTGATATACGCAATTAGGTCTCCCCCTGCTAAGTGTAAAGCTTCCCCTAATTCCTTGAAGCGCAATCTCAAGGCCACTGGGTCCGACATTGCCAAACGTGTCTATGAACACCCTCTGAATCAAGTGGAATACCAAAACACTAGCAATATTGCAAGTCAATAAAAACAATGCAAAGACAATCAAATTCGTAATCAATAATAGAATAAAACAAGAGTCAAATGGCATACAACAGTTATTTAAGCAAAACCTGCAAAAGAACAATGCAACATACAGGCACAAAAATATTTGAAGCAAAAAAGTTTTTAACTAAAGAATAGTGCACCCAACTGATCAGTCCTTGTTACAAGTATTCTAAGTTATTCTACTACTCCTACTGTTATCTAATTTTATTGTACTTAGGTCCGGTTATACCCAATTCCTATTATACACAGATCCTAGCCAGGCTCGCCAATTAAAGTGTCACGTGGGGTTTATGGGCTCTGCACAATGGAATTATGGACCCTCACGTTTATTCGGTGGGAACTGCTAGTAAGTCACCCTATGAATTACTTTAATAAATTTATTTGTTTAGCTCGTTCTGTGTTAAGGTTGGGGTACAGAAATAGATAGAAAAATGGTAAAAGAATACTGTCACACTAGCTTTCACACGGCTATGAATCATATGTAGTCCAGCCACTTGATAACAGTTAAAATCACACATTTATTTCTTCTACTCTATACAAGATTCTCTAAGTACTAATCTACTTTAAAAGTCTCAGTCACTGCTAATAGTTCGATCGCTGATAGTCTAGGCAGCTGTTATTTCTTCCTCGGGCACTTTGCTATAATATCTCATGTAGATTTGGACTACTGTGGTCCGTTTTACAGTTTCTGAAGAGTTGGACTACTGTGGTCCTGCTATGATCAGTTTAAGTGCACCTTCGTGTTATGCACTTAACTCATGAGTGGGGGTTCGAAGTCCTTCTGTGAGGTAGCTTCTGGTCCACCTGTGTCGTTGTGTAGTTGGGTTCCCTTGCCACGCTGTGGGGTCTTGTAGGGGGTTTTTCAAGGTAGCTCCTTCCGACTTGTGCGGTAGAGTCTCTTCAACCAACTAGTCGTTTCTGTGGAGTGGGGCACGCAGGATAGCTCGGGATAGCTCGGGATAGCTCGGGATAGCTCGCCTGCTCGTCTGTAATATAAGAGACGAAATTCTGCACAACCCTGAATAATCGGTTTGTGCAGAGCGTCTCACTGAAAGCCAAAGTAGCCCTCAGTGATAGCTCCACATCTCTATACATAAGCGACGAACATTCTGCTACTTCAGGGGTCCACTGGAATCTCACTTTAAAAGTCCTATACATACATAAATATCAATCGTGTCTAACTATACACATACCGAATTAATAATAATATAAACATTCAGTGGTACAGCCACTGGTCTGCAAACATACATATAAGTTAAATAACAGTGGTTCCGTACGGGATACAACATGGCGGCGCAACCGGTCGTGTTTCGCCTCGTGGTAGGCTCTTCCACGTGGTCCCGCAAATTCGGATTAACAATTCACATTTAGGCATAGCAAATTCCACAAACATAATTTCAACAATAATATAAATATATCACGATGAAACAGAAGGGTGTTCATTTACCTGTTTGACAAGTTCAGGCCCGTTGTGACTTGAGAGAATTCTAAGATTTCAAAGTCCTGCTTCCTGGTCTATGAGTGTAGAGATTTCTCTAGCTGTGGAGATGTTGACTCTACCTCGTCTCACACACGACTGATTCAAACTGCGCTAGGATTTGACACATTCAGAACTGCTCTACCCACTGAGCCTGCTCTGATTGGTTAAAACGGTCCGATTCAAAGCTCAAGTGCTGACTCACTGCGCTAGCGTGGGTCGGGCTCGCGGTGTGTGGTCTGCTGTGTAATTTAATTGCTGCTGTGTAATAGTCTAACTTCTCTACTGTTACAAGTACTACACATGGCTAAATAGTCACTGGGCAGAGTTAAAACTAGCCAATTCATGACAGCGACCAACTTCAAATATAGTCCCGTATATGCAGTAGTGTACGAGGACTTTAAACTTAAAATAAGATTGTATTTGAGATTGATGATGAGTTTTTGACGATGATCCTTAAAGTGATTTTTGGAAAGCGATCTTGTACATGTATGCAGTTGTTGATGCTTGCTGAATAATGTTGGAAAACTTTATACGACGATTCCTGCCTTGTTGCTGAGTGAACAGGCTGCGTGGATAAACAAATTCGAGCTACACTTATCAAAATTCATATATATGTTACCGGCAATGATATATGTTACCGGCAATGTGTGAAATCCGGCAATAGAATGACATATATATGAATTTTGATAAGTGTAACTCGAATTTGTTTATCCACGCAGCTTGTTCACTCAGGAACAAGGCAGGAATCGTCGTATAA
Organism: Oncomelania hupensis; assembly: GCA_036898135.1. Taxonomy (NCBI): domain Eukaryota; kingdom Metazoa; phylum Mollusca; class Gastropoda; order Littorinimorpha; family Pomatiopsidae; genus Oncomelania; species Oncomelania hupensis. The sequence goes on along the minus strand of CM072512.1, from coordinate 48,070,772 downwards.
AGTGTTCATATATATGTTACCGCAATGTGTACAATCCGACATTTTATAGAATGCCTAGATAGAATGACATATATATGAATTTTGATAAGTGTAACTCGAATTTGTTTATCCACGCAGCTTGTTCACTCAGCAACAAGGCAGGAATCGTCGTATAAAGTTTTCCAACTTTATTCAGCAAACATCAACAAATGCATACAAGATCGCTTTCCGAAAATCACTTCAAAGATCATATATGAATTTTGATAAGTGTAACTCGAATTAGTAAATATATAATACAAATGGTTGTGTATTACTGCCGCTGTGATATTGAGGATCAGTATGTACCGTTGCGCATGCGCTATAGCGGATCCGCCCAACTTGAGTACTGTCCCTTTGAAGTAGGCTACTGTCTATAGGTGGTATACCACTTTTTGTTTAAAAGTAACTTGTTGAACACGGAAATCAAGTAAAGATAACAGAAAAACAAGAAAATGGAAAATAAAATCGGAAAAAAAAGGGTACAGGAGAGAGAGAGAGAAAATAAAAGCAGAACAGGAGCAGAAGCAGAAAGGCTTTTTTAATTACGCAAAACGTGAAGGATGCACGTAAACGGGAAAATATCAATTACTTATTCAAAGCTCACATGTCTCCTTCTTCTACTATAATCTCTCTCTCTCTCTCTCTCTCTCTCTCTCTCTCTCTCTCTCTCTTTCTCATGTCAAAGAGGCACAAACACACGCACGCGCATACGCACACACAACATACACATCACACGCACCGACCACACACACACACACACACACACACACACCACATACGCGCGCTCGCACTTATATGTTAAGACTAAGTCAAATTTAAACGTAATAGGTAATTTAAAGTTAACATACAGAAATAAATATATACTGGAATAAAATAAACCACATTTGATACAATCACTCATATATACCTCAACACCGGTCATAAGAAAACAAGCAAATACAATCATAAAATACCCTGTATGGCTTTATTCAATACACATATCGATTTCAGGCTTAATGTGACATATTAATTCGATTTCAGTCTTAGAGTAACTTGTTAATTAACCGTAATCAATAATAATCAAATACTATTGTTGAATCTAGTAATACAGTTCAGAAACTTCTGTTATTTAGATGGCATTGATGACCATCCCGACTAGGATCTACAGCGAAGCGAAATGTCCACCTCCATAGGTCAGTGGTATAGCGCGTCCGCCTGGCGTACCGATAACCCAGGTTCAAATTCTACGGTGGGCAAGATTAAAGTGGCCACTTTTCACTGTCTGTTTTACCAGTACGGTTGCTCTGGTGGTTCAGTGTTGATTTAGGTCGATCCATACCCCCTTCTTCGTTGGGTTAGTTATCTCCGTCTGCATTTCCCAACGGGTTGTAGGCGTGGACGTTGCACGTCAATGTTCATTCATTCAGACGCAAAATGTTAATGTTGTTGTTCATAATGGTGATGATGATGATGATGATGATGATGATGATGATGATGATGATGATGATGATGATGATAATGATTAGGAGGAGGAGGAGGAGGAGGAGGAGGAGGAGAACGAAAACATAGTCCACGACGACGACGACGACTGATGATGATGATGATGATGATGATGATGATGATGATGATGATGATGATCATCATCATCATCATCATCATCATCATCATCATCATCATCATCATCATCATCATCATCATCATCATTATCATAAAGACGACGAAAATAATAATAATAATAATAATAATAATAATAATAATAATAATAATAATAATAATAATAATAATAATAATAATAATAATGATGATGATGATGATGATGATGATGATGATGATGATGATGATGATGATGATGATGATGATGATAATGATGATGATGATGATAATAATAATAATAATAATAATAATAATAATAATAATAATAATAATAATAATAATGATAATAATGATAATAATAATAATAATAATAATAATAATAATAATAATAATAATAATAATAATAATAATAATAATAATAATAATAATAAAAAATAATAATAATAATCATCGATCGATCGATAATGATGCTGCTGCTGCTGCTGCTGCTGCTGCTGCTGCTGCTGCTGCTGATGCTGCTGCTGCTGATGATGATGATGACGATGATGACGGCGGTGATAGCGTCGCTGCTGCTGCTCATGAAAATAATTATGACTGGATTAGAGATCCGTTTCCTAGGCCAAATGCTGCTGATGACGTCATTGATAAGGATGACAGATATATCGACAACAACAACAACAACAACAACAATGATGAAAACGACAAAGACAAGTATGATTAGTCGATTCTTTTCTACTTCCTCATCTTCACATTACCATTTATTTATTTATTTAATCTTTATTTCAGCGTTCTTATATAGCGCTTTTACAGTTCAAGAGCTGCTTAAGGCGCTGGCTGATACATGATCTACCTAACTCAAACCACTAGGACCAACGCGAGTGAATCCACACAGTAATAATAGGGGTCTTTCGGAACGGGTGAAAGTAAAAGTGATTGTGTGTTCGTTTCGTCCAACGAGAGGCACGCCGCTGATTCTTACGCCGCGTTACGAAACGAAACGAACGTGTTTCTGTGCGCTTTCGATTCCAGCACCTAGTTTCGTTGTGATTATTATGCCTACGTAAGGCTTCTTCTAACAAATCATGATTTGATACGAATGTAACGATTAGGTTGAACTTTAAAGATGGATTAGTGCTCTAACATTGAAGATATTTTACATTCTAGCTTCGAGTTTCATTTTTGTCACATAAAACAGTTTTTGGACTGCTGATTGGTGATACAGAATAGATAGATTCTAGACAGCCATGACGGCATGAGGGTTTGGGCACTCTTTTCAGTAGCTCGTTTGAAAATAAGCTACGTTTTAAGTCTGAGACCGAGTTTAGATCCCCATTATTACTTCTAAAATGGTTGAGTAATGTACCATATACAAATTCAAATCATTTTTGGACATTTTACAAACGATTTAACTCTTTCCCTGCCAGGCATGTTTCCACGTTTGTGCCAGACATTTCTCTGGCACCGGAAAGAAAGTTCAGTACCTTAGGCATTTAAGCTACTGTTCTTTCAATAATAGTTGTTAAATAGACATATTTCATATCAAATTAAAGGTAAAAGAGTGAAGAATAAGAAAAAAAACCACAAAAATGTTAATTTGATTATGTTATTGAAATATGTGTTTTGAAAGCATGTTGATCTTTTTGAAATGATAAAATAAAATAAAAAATATTTCTACATACCACAGTGATAAAACAAATCTGGAGGAATAATTCCAATCACTGAATCAGCTTCACAAACCAGCAAGAAAATTTATTTAGGATCAAAATACACTTTACAGTTTGAAATTATATTGATTATTAGCACAGAGTTTGACACACTGTCGATTGTGCCCATCACTATGCTTAGTAAAATGCACAATAAACACTCTAAAAACGAATCAATTTGAAGAAAAAAAGCGCCTGTCGATCGAGAACGAAAGTAGAAAGAGTTATCTCTCTTTGGTTAAAATAAAACTTGGATTGGACTGCGCAAAAAACCGGAACGAAACGGAATACTGAAATCGACGATATATCGTCGATTGGCACAAACATGGCGGCTCAGATCGACGATATATCGTCGATTGGCAGGGAAAGAGTTAATAACCAAAATGTACTCACAAACATTAGTTCGTGGAAAACCTGATTTCCACGAAGTTTTATTCGTTGTGGTAGGCAGACTTCGTGACCTTTCACCACGGGAAGTAAAAGCGTCACATAAATTGCTGACGTCACAACAATAAGTAGTCCCGATTCACATTCACTTTCACTTTCACCCGCTTCCGAAAGATCCCTAATGTAATTTCTCTGTGAACTAGAGAGCGCTAATGAGTGACCCTGACCTGTACACGTCCATAAGAACGCACATAAACCAAGGACAGCGGCCGCTGGACGCGGTGGTAACGGCTCACTGCTTATCAGAAGCACTTCGTTACTGGGAGTGGACCGCCGCTTGAGCGAGGGGCCGCTAGTACATGTAATAGGGCCCGCTGAGCTGATCGAGGAGGACGATGATGGTAAGGGCTGTGAGGAAGGGTGGGTGGGACAAAGGGTTAGGGGGTGATGGTAGAAAATGTGATCGAGGTGGTAGGGATGGCAAATTTGAATTTTTTATAAATTTTAAGACAAACTGCATTCAGTGCCATTATTGAAGGGAGGGAGGAAACCGGAGTGTAACAAGAGGCCAGTTTTACCCAGCACATTTTGAGCTTTTGCTTGTTTAGTCAGTTGTAAAACCGTCGGTTAATATTAGTCTGTAGCAGACGATAAAAGTACTGATGTGTGCGTGCTACACTCTGCTAGCTTGACGCGAGCGCAGTGTAGTGACATCATCGCAGCTTACGTTAGAGCGCATTGAATTTACATCCAATCAGAACGCAGCGAGATTAGGTAGACCAGTTCTGCCTGGTCAGGTAGACAGCGAGATAGAGTCATTCTGCATTCAAACCGCGAGCAGTACACAGCTACGCTCTAAATATCTCTCCACTAACAGACTAGGGAAGCAGGACTTGTTGAAAATTCGATTCAGTCAAATTAGCCACGGCCTGACATTGTCAAAAAGGTAAATGAACATACTTTTGTTTCATCGTGATGTATTGATATTATTGTTGAATTATGTTTGTGAAATTTGCTATGCTTAGAGTTGAATTGTTAGTCCAACGTTGCGTGACCACGTGGTGAACACGACTGGGTTTGACGCCATGTTGTATTCCATACGGACCCACTGTTGTTTAACCTATATGTGTGCTTGCAGACCAGTAGCTGGACCAGAGAATGTGTATCATTAATTATTTCTCTATGTGTATAGTTAGCCATGATTTATATTTATATATGTATAGGAAATTAGAGTGGAGATTCCAGTGGACCACGGACTTAGCAGAATGTTTGTCGCTTATATATAGAGATGTGGAGCTAATCACTGAGGGCTACTTCGGCCTTCAGTGAGATGCTCTGCACACACCTATTATACAGGGTTGTGCAGAATTTCGCCTCATATGTTACAGACGAGCAGGCATCGTATCATGAGCCCAACCAGGCGAAGGACAAGAAACAGTCTTCCCTGAAAGTTGACCTGCAGAGGCATCGCTAGCAATGAGCAACGAGAGCCCACCAGTCTAGCAACAAGGAGAAGACTCCACAACAACACAGCGCATCAAGTATGCAACCACAACACAGCGCTTCGACAACACAGTTAAGTGCATACCGAAACAGTGCACTAAACCTGTATCAAAGGACCACAGTAGTCCACTCTTCCAGAACTCTGACCATTAGGGCAGAAAGTATTCAGTGCCCGATGATGATAAAGTAGCTGCCTAGAACTCACAAGAGCGAACCATTTGCATTGACATTTGAACTTTTAAGTTAGTATCGTACTTCGCAGATCGTGTATAGAGTAGAGGAAATAAATGTGTGATATTTACTGTTATCAAGTGGCTGGACTACCTATGTTTCATAGCCGTGTGAGAGCTAGTGTGACAGTGATCTTTTACCATTTTTCTATCTATCTCTGTACCCCAGCCTAAACACAGACCGAGCTAAACATATAAATGTATTATGTTAAGTCACAGGGAGATTACTAGCGATCCCCATCGACAATAGACGAGTGGGTAAAAGCATTCCATTGTGCAGAGCCCAGCAACAATAGACCCACCGTCACACGGAGTACCCGGAGAAAACCATGGTAGTGGTGATGGGGATGGAAGGAGAGTGTGGAGAAGGGGGAGTGAGATGTGTGATGAAGAAGTCTTCACCTTGAACCGAATCCTTAACAACAATAACAAAAAAAAATGGAAAAAAAGATGGCAAGCCATTCAAATGTCTTTCCAGACACTCATAACACGAAAAATAAGCGTTTTCAGAAATGTTCATTTTCTTAGCGTTGCTGTGATCGCATGAGGCGCCGAATGAATATATACAAAGAATGTTATTTATAGTTTTTTTTTTTTTTTTTTTTTTTTTTTTACTCATACGACGCCTCATATGATCGTCTTCATCCTAACGAATGAAAGGGAAAACATGTGAACTAACCTGCAAGCAAAATATTATTAAAATCGGCTTAGTCGAGTTTTAGATGCAGTACAAAAACGTGTTCAGCAAATAGTGAAGCACAATGACCTTGACCTTTGAGAAAAAACAAATACGTAATAACATGCTTCGCAGTAGTTACAGTATTCGCAAATTTAAAAACGATGAATTTCGGTTCAGTTAATCTTGAGATAATAAGGCAAAAAGGTGTTTATTATTATTATTATTATTATTATTATGATTATTGAGGATTTTTATAGCGCACTTATCTCGCCGTACTTGACCAGACTCTTGGCGCTGGCCGATACAGGATCTAACTCAAACCGCCCGAGACGCCCACCCGCAGCCTTTGGGCGCATGGTCTGACGCCCGGACAACTGAGCACTATCTTGGCCAGCCAGGGATGGGGGAGAAGGACCAAGTGCATGCTGGGTGTGTTCTTGTTACCGGCACTAACCCGTCTAGGACATGAGCGTCAGGATCTTTAAAGTCCGTTATGATGGAATGTATGCCACACACAGACTAGACCTCGGTTTATACTCTCATCCGAAGGAGTAGGAAACGGGAGTAAAGTGTCTTTCCCAGGGACACAACACAATGGCCCGGACAGGGCTCGAACCCGGGACTTTCAGATCCGCAAGCCAAAGCTCTACCATTAGACCACCGTGCCTCTCTAGAACAAACAAAAAAAAAGGTACATTAATTGTGGGGGAGGCGGATCCACAGACCGACAGATTGACTGACAACCGGACTGCTTCTGAAGTGTGGCCACTGATTTGAAGTAAGCCTACTCGAATGCCAAACCTCAACAAAATAGTTTCAATCATTCTTGAGATATTGAGCAAAACGTGTTTAGCAGTAAAACGGCTCCAGTGACTTTAAACCTTTGCAACCGAGCAAATGTGATGGCACGGGAAGTTTGGTAAACTCCGTTCAGCGTTTCTTGAGATATGGCTGCCAACGTACCGACCCAAGCCCTTTAGGTCAGATCGACCTTTTGGTTCGTTCTGCATGATTCCCATTATTTTCAAAGTATTGACAATAATTGAATATGTTTATTGTGTATGTTCATACGTTTCTTTTTTTGTGTGTGGAAAGGTGGGGGGGAGGGGGAGGTTATGCTTTCGTGTATAGTCTATTTATGATTTTAATTAATTTAGGGTCTGAAAGTACACGTGACAACAGTTACATTAAGAGGACCACCAGGGCCGGATCACTTACTCTTGGAGGGGGGGGGTTCCAAAAATTTTTTAAGGGGTTAGGGGTGACAAAAACGTGTCCGCTCGAGGAACTTGAGTAGAATGAGGAACGTTTTACTTACCAACAGTGTCAACTAAATTAAGAGCTTTAAAAAAAACTCCATATATATTTTTTTTTCTGACTGAGTGAGGTACATCGAATGGCCAGGGGGGGGGGGGTTCCGGAACCCAGGAACCCCCCCCAGATCCGGCCCTGACCACATTAAAGTGAACGCTCGACAACGCGGTCTTATCCACTAGGCCACCGTGGGGCAAGCAGGCCATTGGAAAGACTGACACAGCAGACTGAATGAGCATCTCTCTCCTCCCCAGCTCAGCCAGTCCGCCACAAGCCACCACCGCCACTAAGAAGATCGAACCGCCAAGGTACGGACCTCCAATCGCTGGTCGCACGCGTTCTCGCTCAGTGTTTCTCTCTCTCTCTCTCTCTCTCTCTCTCTCTCTCTCTCTCTCTCTCTCTCTCTCTCTCTCTCTCTCTCTCTCTCTCTCTCTCTCTCTCTTCTTCTTCTTCTTCTTCTTCTCGCATCCTCAGCATCAAGTCCGCGCAAGAGACACAAGAGGCGATGTAGAGCGTCCCTGCCTTGGCTTTGAAGCCGTCCCCTCCCCCCACCCCCCCTCTGTCACGAACAATGGATCGCGCCGCGGGCCGACTGAAGCATCTGTGAGCGGCGTATTTGCATTTTTGCAGCAAGGGCTGAGATGTCGGCGGCACCCGGCCTCAAGTTCCAAGTATACCCTCCTAACTCCCCCCCCCTCCCACTTCCATCCACTTTCCCTTCCTTCTTCCTTCCCCCCCCCTCCCCACATACACGCACCTTATCCGGTCCCTTTCCAATATTGCCTTTGCTTTCAGGCTTTGATCCGTGGGCGCACAGACAAGGCAAAGCGAGAGAGGCAAAATCGAATAAGAAAAGCAGTGAGTCGGTTGTAGCAATAGCTAAAAAGCACTCCTCCTATACAGGCATAAACAGGCACCGGATAGGGATAGGATAGTAGCCAAAACGAATCGCACGCCGCTTATTAGAAAATTGTAAGAACAGCGGTAATAATAAAGCAGCTGTGAATTGTACAGTGCGCGATGCCGGTTTTGTGCCTGTCAATGGCCTGTGGTGGCCGTGTCGTCTTGGTCGTCATCAGCCAGTGACAGAGTCAAGCGGGCCACAGTGTAGGAGATTGTCCAGCACACCACCGGAAGAAAGGGGGGAGCACGTCAGTGACATCTTCCTCCACTCTCGACACAGTTGGCATTCAAAATGGCGAAGGTGCCAGGACTTGCAGGTCAGCGGTTGACGATGACAACGGCGGCTTGGTCTCAAGACGGGGCAGCAGCAGCAGGCGCAAGAGAAGAGTCCGGGTGGCGATGGGCTCAGGGCGCATCTGTATCGGCCATCGATAGCGCTCTTCCCCTCCGTGTGTAGCAGCCCGCCTCGCTCGCTTCTCGCTAGCCTCGTAGTGCCACCATCGCCAGCGCCGCTACCACCACCACCGCCATCGCCGCTGCCGCCGTCGCTGCTGCTGCCGCTGCTGTTGCTGTTGCTGCCGTCAATGCTCGACGGTTTGCCTGTGTGCCATCAGTCGCTGCCTCCCTTCTTGTGTACTGCCACCACCACCCCCACCGCAGCCACCTTTACCACGATCATCACCACCATCGGCACTAGCAACATCATCATCGTCATTGCCACCACCAACCATCGTTTCTTGGCTTTTCTTGCGTCGAGCGTAACTGGTGTTTTTTTTTGGCCGCGTCAGTCATAATCACTCCTATTTTATTTCGCTTCTTCCACGTCGTTTCTGTTCAGTTTCAGCTGCCTGCGTCGTCTTGGAGTGTCTTGTGTGTTGTGTAGTCAAGCGGAGTGCCAGACTCCCAGCTTGGTGTGTGAAATTGTGAGCGGATACACGGCATCAGACAACGGCAAACTACGTCTGTTTGTACCTTCTTCATGGTCGTCGTCAGTGATTGTTTCCTTTCGCCTTCACCCCTTGTATCGGTTGTTGTCAGTCAGCGCCCTAGGCCAGTGCTGTCGGCCTTGTGTTTTGATTTATCAGTGCGCACTTATTACCGGATCCACTGAACCCTCCTCAATAGCCACCGACCTGTGATCGTGTTATCTGGCATCCGTCTTCATACCGCTTACATTATAGTACTGAGGAAGTAAAAAGGAAACAGAAAGAGAGCACAATCATTTTACTACAGCGAGATATCCAGCAACTTGGCTATCGCCACCACCATCACCCCGACAGCATCTCTCCGCGATTCCCCATCTCATTGGCGATCGCGGTTTGAGTGTCAGTGCGGTGGTATAGATCTTTCCACTCCATCTTTCTTCTGTGGGCCTGCGCCATGCAATTCCCAATCAGTTCCTAGCGTAAGCCTTGGTGTGGATGCTACGTCTTCACTGTCTATTGCCTGCCACCACCGTTATCTGACAGCCGCCAGTCCAGCGCTGCTGCCTATTCGCCGTCATGGCCAGGAATCTTTTGTTGTTCTATGTGCTGCCTTTATCGTAGCCGAACTGCTACTGGTTTACTGCCACCGCCTTAACGATGACGAGGATGCGGGTGGTGGCGGGGATGTGTAGCGCGAGAACTATCGAAATCAGCTCCGTCAATGGAGGCTAAGGAGTGGGTTGGTCAGCTCAGGACAGAGGGGAGGCCTTAGAACACGCATCAAGCCTGACCACACCACAACAGGCGGATGTAGAGACGACCTATATTCATATGGGTCCAGGATCGTTATACAACTTCATCACGACCTAGCAGTGATAGTGCAGCGTGTATGAAAGGCCTTTGGCCTGAATGTGTAGAACGGAGTGTCCATGACGTCGCTGCCCTGATGAGGTCACGGGCAGAGCAAGAGGAGACTGGCTGAGACCGCACTCCCCCTATCCTCCCACTGGCCGGAAGTCGGGTCAGTCATTGAGGTAGCAAGGTCATACAGTCGCTTTCTTCTTTCCCCCACCCCCCACGACCACAGCTTGACGCACAGCAAGGCTCCGCGGTGTTCAAAGTGCAACATGGATTGATACAACAGTCACAGTCCACACTGGTTGGTAAGAAAGACGCTGTGCCCACGAGTACGCATACTGTTGCTTTAATCTCTGCAATGAAATTTTAAAAATGAAATGTTTACACCGTTTGGTAGACAACTGTTTACTTCAAACTCCGTGTTCTTTTGTTGAAATTCAGCGGCAAGATCCTGTATAAATTCACGTTTTAAAAGCGCACATCTATCACACACACAAACACACACCAACACACACACAAACACACACACACACACAAGAAACTGCCAGTGCTATTTATTGATTGGTGTTCATATGATCGCTGTGTGAAAATGCTGTTGCTGTGTAGCGTGCGCTCTGGTAGGCATTGAATCTTCTACTGAAACATTGTACGTTATCATCTTCTGTGTCGTCTGGAAGCAAAGACTCTGGAAGCTCAATACTCAACAGGCTGGTTTTGTTTACAGCCCTTAAGGCCAGTCATTGGAGTAGTTTAAAAAACTAAAGTAACGAAACACTGAAGTATGCTTGAGTCCACACTGCGTAGGAAGACGACAAACCAAATTGTTTTATGTGAAAAGCAGGTCTTTTTTCCTTTGTAGGTGTACCGTGAATCAGTTGATCTTATGGAAACAGTGGGCGAGCTTTGCTCGTTTAAAACCTATTACTGTTCAATTTTGATCCCGTTTTTAAGGCAGCATAATTACTCTTCAGATGTACTGGAACTGTTGGCAAAAGTTAGAAGATGTTTTCTAGTTGCATCTGGAGTCTAAAGTGCAGTTTACAAAGTGTGAAGTGTTGTGTTAAAACGAAGTACATGATCAATATTTAAGTTCAACAGCCGCGGGAAACCTACACATCAAGCAGTACAGTGCAGTGTATAATAGTTGTGTCCACTGAAGAAACGTCGTGACGAAATCGGTATTAACCTTGTGTTGACAATACATTAAAATTATTGCCATATGAAGTTGTAATTCATCTTGTGCGGTTTGTTTATTTTATTTCAGAGAGAGGCAATGATTAATATTTGCCTATAACAATTTAAAGAGGAAAAAAGTGTGCGATAGTGTACCGTACAGTTTTGTCAGCATTTTGTGGAGTACTTCAGCCCTGCGCTCCATGTGAGCATCCAAGTCTTTCACTAGTGTCAGTACACACGGCAGCAGAGGAATACCCTTGTCTCCAACTCTGTGACGTCAGTATTTCCTTGTAGCTGGGCATGAGCAGCACTTGGTGTCCGGAGCTCTTCCTCCATCACACCACCACCGCCACTACCACCACCATCTGCACCACTACTAGCGACGCCAACTGCCCATTGCCTGTGGACTGTGGTGGTCAGCGTTGTCGTCACTGCTGTTGTGTTTGCAGGACGCTCAGGCAGGAGGGGAAGATTGGGGCTGAGACGCCAGTCAGTCTCCGCCACCACCCCAACTTCTTCCAGCTTCTCCCTCGTCGTCGTCGTCGTCGGATCTCCCGGCGTCGTCGTCGACTGCCGTGTTGCTGTCGCTGCCTCGTGGTGAGTGCCCTGTCAGAGGTGTGGAGTGGCCATGAAAGCGACGGTGAGCAACAGCGCTTGTTGGCTATGTGCAGTGTTGGACGTGCTGGCCGCTGTCACATTGTCGGCCGCCACCCACCTGCCGCCCATCCCCGACCACGGACTATGGGCTAGGCTGGCAGGAAGCGGCAACGAGGCCAGAGAGTTCAGAACTCAGACCCAGCAACTGTGGGGGTCGTTGAGGACTTCACCGCGCGGTGCCGGCGCGAAGAGCGACATTGACGTTGTGAACGACGATGAGGAGGAAGGACTGATGCTGGAACAACCGTTGCCGGAAGGCCGGTCTCGCCGACCGAGGGCTCTGCATCCCCAGCAGACGTCGGTGAACACGCAACCTTACGCCAGGGATCACGAGATGGGCGTGCAGCCCAAGGACGTCAAGATCACCAGAGTGCTGCAGTTCATCGACTCGCAGATGCGCACCAAGTGCCTGCCCAGCCACTCTCTCAACAACAGCTACCGAGAGATCTTCCTGGAAAAAGAGGGCTACGACTACGCCTTCAAGGACCGGCACTTCCACACGCCATTCCTGGAGCAGGTAAAGAAAGCCGTACAGCTGGCCAACGTACTCAACAGCCTTTTCCTCTGCAACGACGATCGCGTCTCCGGCTCTTCAGACGTCTACCAGAACGTGACGTACTTCGCGCTAATCCACAGCCTGGTGCAGAGTGACACCAAGGTCAAAGGCTGCGGCATCGCCTTCCAGAATGAACAGTACAACCCGGCGACTCCTTCCTCGGCCGGAGGAGGGAGAGGAGGCGGCTCCTTTTTCTTCCCTTACACCTACCGCACAGCCAGCGGCGCCATCGTGGTGTCGGACTTGTCCAGCCTGTACTATCCATTCAATACGTCCTGGTTCTTAAACCAGTCGCGCCGTGAACCGTCCCGCTACTACCAAGACGGGGAGAACATGTTCACCAAGAAGAGCGACGTGGGCAAATACGACCACTACCTCCTGAAATGGAATAAGACCGTGCGTGTGACGGAGGCCAGCGGCTACTGGGCTGTGCCGTACTACGACTGTAAGCTGGAGGCTTGGATAGTGCAGTTCTCCGTGCCGTTCTTCGAGATGCATACCTCAGGCACAGCCATCTTCAAGTAAGTATTACTTCTTTGTCTGATGCGTATCGGCCTACATGTTCTGCTCAAAACTCTATGGCCTCATAATCTTTGCTAATGACTGTATCTACTTCTGTGACTGTCGCGCTCTCGATCTCTGTCTCTGCTTTGTCTCTGATTTTGTCTGTCTGTCTGTCTCTCTCTGTTTGTCTTTCTCTCTCTCTCTCTCTCTCTCTCTCTCTCTCTCTCTCTCTCTCTCTCTCTCTCTCTCTCTCTCTATTTTCTGCTAGTGGCAATGCAACGAAGCCTTTAATTAAAATTCACAAACGTGCAATGAAATAAGTTTTTCTTTAAAAAAATCTTTGCAGATAACTATAAACTATGACTATAAACTGATCAATATTCTACCTCTTACCTCCCAGTTTAAATAAGATACTAAGAACTTTGACGATGTCACACCGGAAATCATTTGCCAATTATGCCCGCTAATGTATGAGGAGAATGCCACTGTGTATTAATTTCATCAGCAAAACTTTGAGGGTTTTCCTGGCATAGCATAGCACACTGCCCCACGTAGCAACGAACTTACGGGGCTTAAATAGCGTCATTTCAGATGATCACGTTAGCTTTTCAATAGATCTACAAGGTTCCAGTCCTGTGTTTCAGAGTGCGCAGTTTGCTTTCCTCACTGTGAGTGTATAGGGCGGTGGGCAGTGTGATCCGAAGATCGGGAATCTCCTACCTGCAGCGCGTCATTATTAATAATGTATTGGTAATTAGTATTATGTTCTGGTTTGGACTTTGGAATGCTTGGTGCAAGGTGCTTGTTGTCAATGTACGTTGCTGTTCGCAATCTGCCGGCGCAAGAGGTGTTGCTGTCAAGGAGCGTTTCCTTGAGAACCGACAATCTTTTTCGCCGTCATCTTCTACAGGTTGTCGTGATTTAACCCGATCCGGTACAGGTGTTTCAGAGGGCTATAGCGCTCACAGTGTGCGTCTTGGGCGGCCTGAGGTCAAGCCTAACTATAATACATGATACACTGTTTTGTGCATGCTCGGTGACCAGAGCCTTTTAGCCGTTCTTCGAGCTGACAAGCGCGCTGTCAGGATCGTTTTCTGTACCTGAGGTACTAGATTAGAGATCGCCAGATTACACTGGTGTGCTACCAAGTCATAATTTTGAAAAGCAAGTGGGTTTGGGCCATCGGTTTTGTATTTATTATATGTATAATGTTGTGTGTTTTCTTACTCTAGCATTACCCTCTGTCTTTCTTTCCATCGTCGTCATCATCATCATCATCATCATCATCATCATCATCATCATCATCGTCGTCGTCGTCGTCGTCGTCGTCGTCGACAGCCACAAAAGTATGAACGTAATTTGGAGGTTTGTGTGGGTAGATCATGCATTTATTCATAACATGTTTACACTATCACAGTTGTGTTGTACATGTAATTGTCTAATTGTCTGTGTATTGATTTGTCAGGTGATTGTTGTTAGTGTTACACCTGATGAAATGGAGGGTGGAGAGGAGGGGAGAGAGAGGGGGGGGGAGGGTTGGGGGCGAAGAGAGAGACAAAGAGATACAAATCGAGAGAGAGACAGACAGAGTCAGATTTTGATATTCAGACAGTTTATATTTGTATTACGGCAAGGATTAAGATTTTAGGCTACCTGCCCCAAGAGAGCCTGAAGCAGAGTAACTAAAAGTCAAAACCACGTTAGAACACACCAACCCCAAACCGGAACGGAATTAGAGAGGGTGCATGAGAGTCAAAAATCCGAGCCAGTGAGATAGACCTAAAGTCGGAGATAAATCAGCTCCACTACCACTTTCCTTAAAATGTTTCTGTTAGCTCTGAAAGCAGAGAAGCAGCAGTAAGCTATTATAATACATCCAACTCCAACATTCAGCCAAGACGGGGCCGGGTAGCTCAGTTGGTAAGAGCGTCTTGCTAGTAACGGAAAGGTCGCTGGTTCGAATCCCGGATTGGTCAACGTGTGATCATATTATTTTTCCCTTTACCAACAACTGGCCCGCTGGTGTCAGTATAAATCGGTCCAGTAGTCACCTATATGCGAAAGTGTCGAGTGACTATAATCTACAAACAACAACAACACAACAACATTCAACCAAATCAAAACCAGAATCAGAAGCCAACATAGTCTCTTCGCTACATGGGCAGTATGGTAAACATCAACTAGAAACGGACAACGCTATGAATCAATCAGTCATTTAATGTCTTTTCACACATTTAGATGAACTTAGACATTTAAAATTAAACTTTTAAAACACGTTAACTATTTAAGAAAGAAAAATGGGGGGAAAATCCAATCATATTAGTCTATAAAGGATTCCCAATAGGAGATCTAGAATGAACTTTTCACAACTCCTGCAACATTTGGATGATGCAGAACCTCGTCTACAGAATGCCCATATTCCATTACATTATGTCTATTTTTCTTGTAAAACTGGGCATTTAAGTAAACTAGGATTATTAGATTTGTACATATACAGTTATATATATATATATATATATATATATATATATATATATATATATATAGAGAGAGAGAGAGAGAGAGAGAGAGAGAGAGAGAGAGAGAGAGAGAGAGAGAGAGAGAGAGAGAGACATTTAAAAAAAATATTTATATATATATAGACACACACACACCTACACACACACACACCCACACACACACACACACACACAGTATCTCTACGGAGAATTTAAAATATTCATTGCGTTTGGTCTTAACGTAGAAAGTGTAGATGGTCTTGAACAGTCTAATATATTAACCTTTTTTTTTAAAGCTGTTATCTTGGCAAACAGCATGTTCTAGAAACAGGACTTCACGGTTCTCATTAGATCTTTACAATATATGAGAACTGAAGTCAGACTCACAGAAGCGAAAACCCTAACCAGAATCAGAACTAAAGCTAGTCCGTGTCATCGTCAGTTCACTACAGATGGCGCTTGACCGTGAACACTATTCATATTGGCGCCCTGTGGAGGAGGGGAGGGGGAGGGGGGAGAGGGAGAGAGGAAATATTGATCACAGGTCAGTGTGTGGCTGGATCCGGTTAGTGTGTGTATGACCAATCATAAACATACTGTATACTTAATATGTGTGTGACCAGTTATTAACAAACCTCGCTGTGTGTATACGTCTGTTTGACCTATCAGTAACAAATAGTATTATCATAAACTATCAGAATTATGTCAGTGGGTAGAGCGAAGGTCGGGCGGTCGTTGGCTAGGAACAGTAAACTCATGCATCCAGCTGTTTACTGAGAGAAAAGGATTAGAACTTAGCCTGTGGCCACGCAGACAGATTATCAGGCTTGTCGTTAGTATAGAACAGAGCACATTACCCTTAGATTTAGAGAGAGGTATTTAAAAAATTGTTTTTATTTATTTAAAGTGAACACCGTTATGACTCGTCTGGCCTGTTCTATCTAAAGAAAAATAAAGATCATTACATTACATGATTATTGCTTTAGGTCCAATAAAGATCATATAAAAGCAGGATGTTGGACAACAGTGATTAGCTCAAAGGGCGGCGATCTGTACCAACATACATGCTCACATGTTTCACCCTCTGTCACACACACAACAAACACACATTTATCACTCAAACATGTGGTGCAAATGCAAGGAAATCGCTATTAGAAGACGGAAATGGAATCGATCTTTTTGGGTTAAATTTCTTTATACTCCTCCTCCTCCTCCTCCTCCTCCTCCTCCTCCTCCTCCTCCTCCTCCTACTACTACTACTACTACTACTACTACTACTACTACTACTACTACTACTACTACTACTACTACTACTACTACTACTACTACTACTACTACTACTACTACTACTACTACTTTTACTCCAAAATTACTACGGCTTGTGGTGGTGTTGCTGCTACATCATCATGCATCACATCATCATCATCATCATCATCATCATCATCGTCATCATCTCATCATCATCATCATCATCATCATCATCATCATCATCATCATCATCATCATCTTCTTCTTCTTCTTCTTCTTTTTCTTCTTCTTCTTAGCCTTCGCGATCGTCACCTGAACAACATTATTCCAAAATCTCTGTCTTTTCTTAAACTGTTAAAAAAATAAAATAAAGCATTGCAGTAAGTCTTTAAGTACATACTGTATACATGTACACCCCCTCCCTCAGCAGTAATCTCCGACACTATCTTCCCTTTATACCTCCACAACCACACCCGACATACACACTCAAAGAAAAATATTAAATAAATTGTTTTCGCCACTGAATTTCCAGGCCAGGGGGAAGATAATTTTTCGTGCTAGTCTTTTAGCTGCTTTGTGGGATCCATGTGCATAAGTGATGTGCGTGGGTGTGGGTGTGTGTGTGTGTGAATGTGTGTGCGTGTCTGCTATAACGAAACCATTTCAGAAGGACATGCGTTTGTGTAATGCTCTATACGATGCAGGATTCCGAATAAAAATCCTAGTTTGGGTGATTGGCTCTTTAGGACTACTGCACAAGAAGCTGGTGTCTGGACTATTACGGCGGCAGAGTAACAGTCTCGCTGGATACCTATGATATCAACCAGTGTCATGATCGGCGCTAGAAGGTAGTGCGAGAAGAGAAGTTGACGAGCTGGGCTGAGTTCATTACAACGTTGTTAAAGTTAACGGATTTGGTTGTAATAAAGTTATCAAATATGTGTGTGTGTGTGTGTGTGTGTGTGTGTGTGTGTGTGTGTGTGTGTGTGTGTGTGTGTGCACGTGAAAAAGCGCACAAATGGGTTTCAGACCTTGTCTTTTCTAGTAACAAATGGGTTTATTTGCTTGGAACCCACTTTTTTTCCAGGACCCCACTTTTTTCTAAGTGCGCGGGAGTGCTCTTTTAGTGCATGGGAGTGCAGTTGTAGTGCATGAGAGTGTTTTAAGTACACAGGAGTGCTCTATCCAGGACGGAGAAAATCCAGTCAATTTTCGGAGAAATTTTGAAAAAAATTCGACCTATTTCGTCGCCTATTGGAGACGAACTAGGTCAACTTTTTAGACAGAAAGAGACAATTTTGCATTAGATTCTTACATTTTTAGAAGAAGTTTGCGTTCTTTCCGTCAAAAAATCACTTTCCGATTCATTCTTAAATAAACCCAGTTGTGATGTATTGCAAATATGTGTGTGTGTGTGTGTCTGTCTGTTTATCTGTCTGCTATTCCCTCTGTGTTTATCCCTCTAATGTGTTGGCTGACGGTATCTGCCCGTTTCCGTCTCGTTGTCTGGGTCCTTTCCGTAACGAAAATAAATGATTGCCATTTAGAACCGGCCATTGAGTTATCATACTATTTAAAGTAGATGGGTCCGAAGCTCTAACGTTATCATTGATCTGGTAAAGAAATCTGCCAACTGTACATGCAGCTGTATCACGAGTTTTTGTTTCAGATGCTAGCAATAAGCTCCAGTTCCAGCTCTTTAAGCGATACACCTCCTTTCTGTTGTCTCCCTTGTATCAGGAGCTCTTGCCGGCTTTTCATTGTTTCTGCTAAACTTCAAAATACTCCACGGTTTTTCACGGAAAAGTGTTATTTCTTTAAGACAAGACAAGAGCTAAAAAAAATCTGAAAGAGATCAAGGTTTAAAGCTTTGAGGTTTAAGGTTCTCTTTGCATCCTTTTATGCCTCAAGATTGAATCAGTTTTGCCCAGCACCATTCTGAAACTTTCTCAGTCTTTTTCCAGTATTACCCCCACGTTCTCCCCCATGCCGCTTCTCGCTGTCGTCATCATCATCATCATCATCATCATCATCATCATCATCATCATCATCATCTTCTTCTTCTTCTTCTTCTTCTTCTTCTTCTTCTTCTTCTTCTTCTTCTTCTTCTTCAATAAAGAAGAAGAGGCGGAAGGCGAAGTAGACGAAGAACAAGACGAAGAAGAAGGAGACGGGGAGATGAGAAAGAGGGTTCCATGTTATTTCAGCGCCAGCACTTCAGCACCAGAACTTCAGCGCCATACACTTCAGCGCGAGGATACTTCAGCGCCGTACACTTCAGCGCTGGGACTTTTCAGCACCGTACATTTCAGCGTGGCGAAATTTTAGCGCCGTACATTGTAGCGCCGTACATTATAGCGCTAGAGGAAGACAGAGAGAAAGAGAGAGAGAGAGAGAGAGAGAGAGAGAGAGAGAGTGTGTGTGTGTGTGTGTGTGTGTGTATGTGTGTGTGTGTGTGTGTGTGTGTGTGTGTGTGTGTGCGATTTTGGGCTGGTTTGGGGCGTAAGACAGGTGCTCCCCCACCTCCTGCACCACTCTCAGGTGCAGTCTGGCCTTACATGTACCATTGTCACATCACCAAAAAGACAATTCTGGATCTTTTGTACTGTTCTTATCGAAGCGGAAGGAGTAGCCATTGTAGCTAAACTTTTCTTTTTTCCGTATGCTTAGGTAGGACTCTGCAATCTCTGCCATGTTTCCACGGCAAAGAACGTCAGGAATAATGAACAGAAAAATAACCCGATTTCAACTCAACTCCGTCTGAATATCAATCACACCACTCACAACACCTCTCTCTCTCTCTCTCTCTCTCTCTCTCTCTCTCTCTCTCTCTGAATATAACTCAAACCACTCATTCAGACCTGATCTGTAACTCACGAAGTGATCTCTCTCTCTCTCTCTCTCTCTCTCTCTCTCTCTCTCTCTCTCTCTCTCTCTCTCTCTCTGACGCCAATAGTTTTACCCCCTCCCCCGACATTCCCTCCTTTTCCCCATATCATGGCGCTGAGATGTACGGCGCTGAAGTCTCCCGGCGCTAAAGTGTACGGCGCTGACATTCCCCGTGCTGAAATGTACGGCGCTAAAAAGTACGGTGCTGAAAAGACGCCGCGCTGAAATGGTGGCGCTGAAAGGTATGGCGCTGTAGTGCTGGCGCTAAAGTGACGTGTCACCGAGAAAGAGGGTGAGAGAAGGAGACGGAGGAGAGGAAGACGAGGAAGAGGAAAGAAGACGCAGATGGTGGTGTGTTGTTATTTTGTGAGTTATTTATATTTCTTTCAACAGATTTTTTTCTGCGACACCTGACGTGAGTAGAAGCAGTTGAATTGATTCCATTGGATTCCTGCAAATATTGTATTTGTTGACAATGAATTGATTTATGTTAATTGTTTAATAGAGGGTGTGACGATTAGTTCAGTGTTACGAGTTAGAGAAGTTGTGAGACGAGAGAAGACGCAGATTCACGCATACGCGTACGCAAATTCTTGAAATACCCCTTTTAGTTACAGTGGGGGAGAGAGAGAGAGACAGAGAGAGAGACAGACAGACAAACAGAAGAAGGAGGAGAACCAGAAGGTTTAAACTATAGCTTATTGTTATAAAGGATGTGAGAAGGAAGATAGAGACAAAACGAAGAAATAGGCAGCAAATCGATGACAAGATGAATAGACTAGAGAGGAATAGAGGAAAAAGAGAGACAGATAGAGGGAGAGAGGGGGGAGGGGAGAAAAGAGAGAAAGAGGGTGGGGGGGGATTAGGTGTCCCCATTCGCGGACAACTTCCTATTGCGGACACCTACGCTTTTTTCAATGTCAGACGTCATAGCACTTCAATAATGGTACCGGACGCAGTCAATATAAAATTTCAAAAATAAAAATTAGATTTTCTTTTGTTTTAACATAAATTTATTCAACAAACAAACCAGATATTATTAAAGGCAAAACATCAGGGCGCACAAAAGCACAAGGCTTAAATAAGTACTACCCAAATCATAATAATGTGTCAAAATATCACTGGCGGACGACAGGAAACAACAACAGAACATTGATAGAAATACAAGAAATTAAAAAAAAAAAAAATTTATAAAAAGAAAAGGAAATTTTAGACAAAAAAAGATTTCCAAGTGAAGGGGAAGACAAAAAAAAATAGGGGGGGGGGGTGCATGATGGTGGTGGGGGAGAGGGGTAGGGCGTGGAGGGGGAGGGGCGGGTGTGAGAGAGTTATACTTGTGGGAAGAAACTAATGAGTGTGTTAAAGATCAAAGTTAGAAAGCGAAGTATGTGGAAAGTCGTTGAAAATAACATTTGAAAATATAATATAATATAATATAATATAATATAATATAATATAATATAATATAATATAATATAATATAATATAATATAATATAATATAATATGCGGTCAAAATCGGTTACATGAAAGTAAAAATGTGTGAACAGTTGAAAACGTCTTGGCATTTTCTTGCAATGACAATTCTGCATTTCCAAAGAGTAAGGTATTAACTTCCCTTAGGATAGGATCTAGAAGACCAATCGTTTGAATACGGGCATCGTCAAACAAAGGACAAAAAAGCAGGAAATGTTCAGACGTTTCGGCCGGGTGTCCGCAACGGCAAATCGGGTCGTTTATCAAATGGCGACGATACATGTCGTAGTTAAGGTTGCTTACACCCAGCCGAAGCCTGCAATGGATAATTTGTTGTTGTCGTGCACCATGATAATAAAAAGGCGGGACTGCAGAGTCGTCTTTGGAGAGATGTCGTTTAAATAGGCTGACTGACGGATTGGCTTGAATTTCCTCAGGGAGTTCATTCCACATGATAGTAGAAGAGGGGACAAAGGAATTTTTGTAGATTTCAATGTTGTGTGCGGGGACTCTACGCTCGAAAGGCCTTCGACGGTGGTAAGGATTAACTGACGAGACAAGCGGTGGGACCAAGTCGGAAAGATACTCAGGACAGCGCTCATTGACCATTTTATGAAAGGTAAGTAGTTTGTGCCGCCTACGTCTTTCTTTCAATGGGCAGAGCCCGGATTCCCTGTACAAGGATTCATGGCTAGTTCCCTTTACTGCCCCTACAATTATTCTAATCCCTTCAAGATGAAGTTTTTCAAGTGAAGTAGCTTGAGCGTCAGTACAATTGTCCCATATTACATCGCCATAATCAAAATGAGGTAAAACAAAGGACTTATACATGACTTCGAGGGCTTTTCTGCACAGTTTGTATTTGTATGACCGTAAGCATGCCAGTAGAAGAGTTACCGTCTTAATTATGCTATTTATGTGTATATCCCACTTACAATTGTTTTGCAATGTCAGGCCTAGATGTTTATGGTGATCAATTTCAGACAATGTCGTGCTATTAAATATTAGAGGATAGATTGGCAATGTGTCACGTTTAAAGGTTAAGAGTTCGGTTTTTTGTTCATTGAAAATTACTTTCCATTTTTTTGCCCAATTACTAATTTTATCTAGGTCTGAATTTAGAATTTCGGCTCGAATGTCAGGATTTTTTAGGGCTAGAGATATGCTAGTGTCGTCAGCAAAGAGTTTGATGATGGATTCAATGTTTACAACAATATCATTAATGTATACAAGAAATAATAAAGGTCCCAAGACAGACCCCTGAAGTACGCCTGCGGAGATGGGTTTGTAGGTTGACTTACTGCCTTTGATGACGACGGCTTGTCTACGGTTTTTAAGATAGTCAACAAAAAACTGAAGAAGTTTGCCTCTTATACCTATAGCTGCTAGTTTAGCTAATAATCCCTTGTGCCATACTCTATCAAAAGCTTTGGATATATCGAAATAGATAGATTGGTTTGTTGTTCCTTTGTTATAGGCCAGGCATATGTCATTATAAATAAAAATTAGCTGATTAATAGTAGAATCGCCCTGTATAAATCCAGACTGAGATTGAGTTAGAATATTGTTATTGTTCAAAAATGAATACAAATGGATATGGATACAACGTTCAAGGATTTTTCCGATGCAGCTTAAAAGTGAGATAGGACGGTAGTTAGTACATAATTCAGTGGGACCTTTTTTGTGAATTGGCGTGACATGTGCTATTTTCCAAGTTTCTGGGAACAGTCCTTCCGACAAACAGCGGTTAAAAAGTAGACTTAACGGTTCAGAAATTACATCAACCGCTGCTATCAGTAATTTATTATGAATTTTGTCTGGGCCAACAGCTTTATTTGGGTCTAGATGTTTTATAACTTTGGCTACTTCTGATGGGGTAATTACAATTTCATTAAGTTCATTTTCTAGGTAAGGCAGCTCAGGAGGGTCGTCATCAGGTGTTTCTAAGGTTGATTGTTGGATAAAATATTCATTAAAAGCATTTGCTTTTTCCTCATTGGTATTGCATAGTTTTCCGTTGAATAGGATTGGTGGTATGCTATCGGAGATGCCCTTTTTGTTCATAAAAGCTTTAACTAATTTCCACCAGTCTTTGGTTCCAAACTGTGTAGGGTCAGATGCCTTTTGGTCTAATTCGTTTAAAAAATCTAATTTTCTTTGTTTAATCTTATGCGTCACCTGGTTTCTAAATTGTCGATATGCTTTCCAATCGTTGGTTTTATTGGTTTGTTTGGCATGTTTAAATAATGTATATCTTCTTTTAAGGGCGTGGCGGATTTCATTAGTTAACCAGGCAGCATCTCTGCTACGTATAGTGACCACTTTCACAGGCATACATGTACAGGCTATATCAAAGAAAGACGCAGCGAAATCTTCGGCGCATTTGTGTATGTTCCCTGTTGTGATCTTTTCGTGCCAATTTATTTCTGAGAGCATATTACAGAATTGGTCAGAGTCTAGTTTATCATAATTATATATAGTTCTTGTATATGAACATTTTGTGTTAATACTGTTGGTAACTGTAACGCACGGTACACAGTGATCACTGCAAATTTCAGGAAGTACTTCTACGTTTTTAACTAAATTGGTGCTCTGTGTCATTACTAAGTCAATACAGGTGCTAGTAGTTTCAGTTATCCTTGTGTCTGAGTTTGTAAGCTGATTTAAACTAAACATATCGAGGGTATCTAACAAGTGTTTAGAGGGAGAATTGAAGTCGTCATTGAAGTCACCTAGTATTATGAATTTGCAGCCCGTGTTGTTGACTTTCCGAAGGCTTTCTTGAACTAAATTCCAGTATTCAACAGACAGACTAGGTTGACGGTAAAAGGATCCTATTAGTAATGGTTCGTTGTTAAGCTGGGTTTCTATCCATATTGTTTCTAAGTTGGGTACATGGAGATCTGGTCTAGGTTTACAAACGAGATGACATTTAACATAGATAGCAACACCACCCCAACCCTGGTTGACTCTGTCTAATCTAACTGGGGGATGGAAATTCTGGAGGTCAGTTTCATTACTTGTGTGGGAAGGATTAAACAACGTTTCAGAACAAGTAATGATGTCAAACTTGTAACTTTCAGCTTCAATTAAACTTTTATGTCGTGGAAAACTTCTACAGTTCAAATGAATAATTTTAAGTTCATGATATGGGTTAGGCCCTGGATTGAGTTCTATATCTCCGCAGACCAGCAAAAGTAGTAGAGCTAAAGCAAGCAAAGAGTTTAAAGAGTGTGAGCTTGGTGTTTGAGTAGTTGGTGGCAAGGGATTACTCCATGTCCTATTTGGTTCAGAACTGAGCATGATGTTAGAGAATAGAGTACTGTTGGAGAGGAAAAAAACAAAGAGGGATAACGATAAACCGCTTTGGTTAAAATTGAACAAGAAAATGAGGAAAGCTGCGACATCAAACTTATTGTGGAATATCTTACTATTACAGCTGACCGCTTGAGAGTAAAAGTATCCAACCCTGGATTTTCTTTTCGTCTTCCAATAGCGATTTTCCTGCCTGTACACCACCTGTTTGAGTGATGGATGTATATTTGTTACGTGTGTGTGCGTGTAAGAATGGATGAGACAGGTGAGCGTGTAGGTTGGTACAGATCGCCGCACTTTGAGCCTGATTGATTTGGGGAAAGGCGCGTATATATTATTATTATTATTATTATTATTATTATTATTATTATTATTATTATTATTATTATTATTATTATTATTATTATTGCTAAACGTTTTCTTCCTTTTTGTTATGTTTTTTTAAATTTGAACGAACACGTATAAATGCGATCGACCTACCTTTTTTTAGTTTTTTTTTTTCGCCCCGGTAGTACTACATTACAATACTAGTTTAGCTATCCAATATGTATACTTGTTTTCATTAGTTCGTGGGCCGTAATCCGACACTTTGTAGGTCTGCTTAATAGTTTAGGACATAGGCCGTTTTCGCCCCGGTAGTACTACATTACAATACTAGTTTAGCTATCCAATATGTATACTTGTTTTCATTAGTTCGTGGGCCGTAATCCGACACTTTGTAGGTCTGCTTAATAGTTTAGGACATAGGCCTATTTTTTCCCATAAATAAAGAAGGAAAATCACACCGCGTCCGCAATTGCCAACACACGTCATTTTGTTCATTCAAACCCGCATTTGTTTGGTTTTTGTAATTTTTTTTTTTTTCAACTGTAGCTTAACTGCCACTAACTGAAACAAGAGAAATGAGAGAGCAGTTTGAACAGCACTTTAATACAATTCCCAAAGTAAATATTGTATGTTGTTCAAGGGCAATTTATAGATTGATATACAAACTACCATTGAATTCATGGAGTACGAAGTATTTGAAAAATATTAATTGTATATATAAAGGGACCGGTGACACGTCATTTCAGCGCCGTACATTTCATCTCGACAACAATTCAGAGCCGTACAATTTAGCGCCAAAATTAATTATGACAACACATTTGACACTAGAGAGAGCGAGAGAGAGAGAGAGAGGGGGGGGGGAAGAGAGAGAGAGAGAGAGAGAGAGAGAGCTATTACGATATTACAAAGAAAACTACACTTTATAAAGTACTTTTCTTTTAAACTCATTTATTCAAGAAAAATATGCAATAAAACGCATCTGATGTCACAACACTCTAAAAATAAGCACAGCGCGAATGAGACAAAACAATTATAAAATGCAACACTAAAAACACTGTAACAACACCCTTAAATCACTGTACACTTGGTTGGCTTACAACATGAACGCAAATGCCAGTCCCTCCATCGTGTCCCTGACAGACCGATCCTCCTGCATTGTACGGCTGGACTATGCTTTTAACACGTCGTTGTAAGTCTGTGCACTTTCGCCGCTTCGGTGCAGGAGCCTGACCTCCAAACAATTAGACACGTGGCGTCAGCTCGAACCATACCCTGTTCCTTTTTGAGGATGGCAGTCAGCCTCCACAAATTAGGCGAGTACGACCCAACGTGGGCCTGGAAAGTTTGTGATATCCTTTCACACTGTTGTTGGATTTGGCTGCCTCAGAAAGGACTCGGGCATGCACATTCCATAGTTCTATCTCGAAGAGTGGTGAGTGAACGGGACCACGACGCCGGGGGTATGCCAATGTAGTTATCCTCGAAATAATCAAATATCGGTTGACAACGGATGTCATACACAGACTATGTGGGATCAAAGACAGTCTCAAACGTCCGCTCGACGTCTGCAGGAGGCCAATATGCCAAACCCGGCAGCATTCTGATCAATTTCGCAAAACTGTCGTCGTCTCGGTAGTCAGTTGCAAGTCCAAGGTTTTGAATTTGACGCCAGACGTTTTTGTGCCAGATAAAAGTGGCAACCCGTTATCTCCAATCAGGGAAAGCAGCTCGGAGTGCTGAAATTCCCGCTCTTTCCAAGCGTGTTTGGCGTCATTCCTGGTTTGAGCTTGTTCAAAGCTTGAAGAAACCTATCGTACGTGTCCCGTGGCTTGTTGGGCAGCAAGGCAAAGACTATCGGAATGGTCGTTCTTAGGTAAACAACATGAACCGTGTACATTTGAATAAAGTAACCAGGAGCCGTCTTGAAGGGTCCCGCCAGCGAGCCAATCTTTCTGCTCTAGCATCAACTGGAGACCATCGGGTGTAGCAAAAATGAAAATCTTGTCCGCTCCTTGACCTGGGTCATACCTTAGCAAAGGAGTTCCGTCACAGAGAACTTGAAACACAAAAAGCGTTTGTGTGTTAGACACTGTGTGTGCCTCTCTCTCCTCCCTCCCTCTCTCGCTCTCTCTCTCTCTCTCTCTTTCTCTCTCTCTCTCTCTCCCTTCTTTGTCTACATCCTTCTAGAGAGAAACCCAAATGTCACCTTTGTACAGACAGACAGACACACACACGGACACACACACGCACACAGTCGCACGCCCACACAGTCGCACGCACACGCACACACACAAAACACACACACAATTGCAGCTCTCACCTTTAGTTCCTCTGGGATTTCTCATAGTTGTGCAAGAGTGGCTGGGAGGACAGGAAGATTGTTCCGTTGCCTCTCGCGTTGAATCGCCCTCGTGATTGCTTGCTTGTTTGAAAGGCTCGCTACAGTTGCCTGGGACAATCCTTGGTGGGCGTCAGCAATGATTTGACGCGTAGCATCCCTGTATCTTGTGCTTGATTTTTCATCGGCTGTACTACCTTTGAAGCTTCAATCTTTGTAAGATTGGGCGCAAGTGATATAATATGCACTACGGACTTTTTAGTGACATCACCTGCCTTCTTACGGAGCCTTGCTCGACAGCTGGCAACATCACATCATCAAAACGATAATCCTGGATCGCTAGTACTTGTTTTGTCATTCTGATAAGAGTACCCACCAAAGGAAATCTTTGCCTTCTTCCGTATACTATGATATGTCTCTGCCATCCTTTTAGTTATACCCCCACAAAGGTAGTTATTCTTTCTTTGACTGTGATATGAATGATCACTCACGCAAACTTGTGAACGGTGATATCCAATCCATGATTAAATTTAGCTCACAGTCAAAAATAACCAACCGCGCTGAACTGTCGTCAAACCCGTGTGAATTGTCGCGGTGCTGAAATGTACGGTGCTGAATCGTCGCCCCGCTGAATTGACGGTGCTGAATCGTTGGTGGCGCTGAAATGACGGTGCTGAAATGTACGGAGCTGAAATGCTGGCGCTGAAATGTAATAGAACAAAATGGACCATCTCTTTAAATCATTTACTGTTTGAATGTACTGTTTTGAAACCTTTATACAAACAGCAAGGAATTATATTATCAGCAGAAGATGACATTCAAAACATTGTATATAGCACAGAAATACGTGACATTGCCGATGTCATTATGACAACAGATTTATATAAGACATTATAATTTTGAAGAACCCTAATTTGTTACTGTTAATTTTTATTGAATTACATGAAATTATTATTATTATTATTATTATTATTATTATTATTATTATTATTATTATTATTATTATTATTATTATTATTATTATTACTACTATTAATATTATTATTATTATTATTATTATTATTATTATTATTATTATTATTATTATTATTATTATTATTATTATTATTATTTGTGTTAATGTTATTTTTATGTATTATTTTAGTTCATTTCATTTTAAATATTCCTTCTTTCTATTATTATATTTTTTAATTTTGAATTTTGATTTTAAATTGTTATTAAATTGCTAAATTTAATGTATTAATTTATTTAACTTTATTTTCAATTTTCTTTGTTGTCTACAATCACATTGACGTGAAATTAAAATACTGAATTGAATTGACGAATGAGAGTATAAATCGAGTTCTAGTCTGTGCAAGCTCGCATTGAATCGCATAGGTTTTAAAGATCCTGACGCTCATGTTCTAGACTGTTGAGTGCGGCTACACAAATATACCCCAGCACGCCTTAGGTTCCTGCTCCCCCTTCCACACTCCTGTACCACCCACCTTCCCCACCTCCCAATTCCCGGTCGTCTAGGATTGTGCTCAGTCGTTTGACCGTCAGACTATGCGCCCAAAGGTTGCAAGCGGGCGACTCGGTCGGCTTGAGTTAGATCCCGTATCGGCCATGCGCCAGTGCCTTGAGCAGCTCTTGATTTCGAAAAGCGCTCTATAAAAAATGATTACATACATAAAATCTAGACATGTAATAAAATAACAGTGGTTGACTGTAGTAAGGATGTTAAAATTGTCAGCCCTGTGTGGGCAGTGTATGTACGATCCAGTGTTGTACACTGAAAGTAGTCTATTGTTGTAGAAGCTCAATAATGATCGAAAAGCATGGACAAGAGACGCTAAGAGGAACAGAAAGACCAAGACACAGAGGGATCGAGAGAGAGAGACTGAAAGGAAGAAGGAATGAGAGAAAGAAACTGAGAGATCTAAACAGAGGATGTCATTTGTATATTGAGAAGGTTGCTGGATGAAGACAGAGACAGAAGGAACAAGCAAAATGGTAATGGCAAGATGGATTAGAGACGCCACAAAAGAAAAAAAAGAGAGAAAGAGAAAGAAGAATGAAAGCACACAAAGAGACCGAAGAGAAGAAAAATTAGAGAAAGAACATTATAGAGATACAAGGATCTGTCATGTGCAGGAGGAGGGTGGTTGTCACAAGAGGCTATTTAGACCCTGCACTAAGGCTTCTCGCCTTAACTAGTTCAGCCTGCTTTGGCCTGGGTAATGTAAAGTCGCTGCCTAGCAGACGACACAAGTTAGCAGACGACACAAGTCAGTCAGCTAAGCATGTGTAAGCTAACGTTCGCTCAGGTAGGCAGTGACCTCATCCCGCTGACGTATCACCACCACCCCCCCGATAGACGGCGCTCAGATCTCACGAGATTTTCGCGGGCTTTGGCTGACCACAAGGCTAGGTAGTTATTCTTTGTCTTTGAGACGGACACGTGGAAAAATCTCTCTCAGAAAGACTAAAGCAGGTGACGGGTGAAAATCATTCATCGCAGTATAGCCACAGCCTGACATTGTCAAAAATGCAAACGAGCAAGCTTTTGTTTCATCGCGAATTATTGATATTATTGTTGGATTATGTTTGTGAAGTCTTGTCATGATTTTTCATTATAAATGTTTGTAAAGCTTAGCGTGACCACGTGGCGGACACGAGACCGGTTTTGGCACCACGAGGTAGCCTCTACTGTCCAACTGTTGCTTCTCCTATGTGTATTATTGCAGACCATTGGCTGTACCGGAGAATGTGTATATTGTTAATTATTTCCCCATGTGTTTAGTTTAGCCATAATAATTATATATATATATATATATATATATATATATATATAATATATATATATATATATATATATATATATATATATATATATATATATATATATATACAGGAATGTGGGAGATCTCAGTGGACCATAGAAGATTGTTCATCCCTTGTTTTTATAAGTGGATGCGCTCTCAACTGAGGGCTGTTTCTGCCATCAGTGAGACGCTCTGCGCAACCCTTGTATACAAGGCGTTGCAGAAACTAGTCTTATGTTTTACAGACGAGCAGGCAAGTTGGTCTGAGGCAGGGATAGACCACTAAGAGTCAACCATGACATTCGGTCTGCAGTGGAGCATCTAGCACTGAGCTACGATAGCCCGATAGTCAACAACCAAGGAGAAGACACCATCACCACACCTCAACACATCAGTTAAGTGCAAGAAGAATTGTACTTACACTGATCTAGAAGGACTGTGCGGTAGTCCACTCTCCTGAAAACAAACATTAGGCAAACCAGAACAAATAGCCAATGATGAGGCAGTAGCAAATATCAAGAACAGTAGCAGCATAGACCCATCAAGGAGCGAACTAGTCGAAGTGATTTTGGAAATTTAAGTTAATAGAGTGTTTAGAGAATTATGTATAGAGTAGAGGAAATAAATGTGTGATATTTATTGTTAACAAGTGGCTGGACTACCTATGTTTCATAGCCGTGTGAGAGCTAGTGTGCCAGTGAATCTTTTACCATTTTCTCCCTATCTCTATAACCCTATCCGCACACAGACCGAGCTAAACTTATAAATGTATTATTGTTAAGGAGCGGGATGCTGACGGAAAATGAATTATACTTCTTGTCCTAATTGAAATCTTAATGTGTTCCAACTCCTATTCAATAAACAGGTGCATGCAAGACATCTCTCAAGCATCCATTCCCCTTTTCACACAATAAAGCACTAAGGATACCGTAGTCAAATGTGTTTACTCTAGATGCTCAATTTAATATCTAATTACCACACATTTAAACAATAACACAACTAATAAAACAACCACCCATTTCTTCCCCTAATAATAAGAAGATCTCTCCAACGCACACCAGTCTTTTGCAAGAGTTCAAGTCTCTACAGAGGAACTATGTCCTGAGGAATATTCATTTTTCTTGTACTCACTGTTCTGTAGTACTACACAAAAACCACGCCTTTAGACCTTCACGTTCCTTATGAAGCGTCTCCGGATGACGGGTTGTAGTTCCAAGACGATGGCCTAGGAACTGCAGCGAAGGCACACACAGCGGTCAGGCCTTCTCGCTGCGGACGTAGGATTGCTCGACGGCCTGTCCTCAACGTCCCAGTACAGTGGTTGTCGACCTGCACCCGTAGATTTGGGCTGCCTTGGACACACCACATCAGCCTGCTCCCAGACTGAGAAGCTGATTCCAACAAAACACTTGTTACTGAACTACTCTGTTCTCTCATATTATTCAGTCCTTGATTATTCATCTTTCCTCATGTTCCTCAGACTTATCTTTCCTTATATTCCTCATAAACCAATAACCATTTTATTATTCCCTACTAACATTAAACTCACAAGTCAAACGTCACACCAAAAAATTAACATTTGCACCTTCTTTGCTCAGCCCCTCTTCTACCATTTTAACAGCATTCCATTAATAATTATAACTCTTTCGTTTTACATTCATCAGTCAAAGAAATACATTCAAAAAAGAAAACATATTTCCCACCATGACAAAACAAACAGCACAAGATATAGCTCGAAGTGCAATCAAAATATATAACACTTGTTTACACTACTAGTACTAATCACCAGTCATGTTTCTGCGTTCATCTTATTATAATGTATCTACACTAAAGTTTTCTTTAACCAAATATACTAGTTGTCATCCAGCCTCACTCAAACATTGTCAAAGTATTCATAATTACCTGCAACAATGCAGCTATTTTCACGATGGCTTTACCAACGGAGATTCATGACGCCATCTATACGCCAGCTCAACGGAATCTGACTTATTTTATAAAGTAAGTCCCTTGGAGTAGCTTCCCTTTGGTTCCGCATTTTTCTAATAAATTAATTTGTGACTGACTAGAATTCAGTGTTTTCTTACTATAATATAATTATCATAAACTATAATCACCCTTTCTATTTATTTATATATGTATGACTACCTGTCAATTATTATAATTCCTAACAATACTCCCCCTCTTTAAAAAAAAACAATGACCGAATTGCTTTTTCCTAAAACTTTCACAGCTAATATTTCTTTAAAAAAAAAAACCAAAACAAACGAACAAAGCAGCATTTTCCATTCCTGGCCCCGCCAACAAAATCATGGAACCAACTGATCCAAATCAGCACGAGAAAGCAAGTCCGCAAAGGTATTTTGAGAACCCGGAACCGGTTGAACCTCAAATGCATATTCCTGCAGAGCCAGTGCCCAGCGCATGATTCTGGAGTTTTTGAACTGAGAAGTTCTCAAGAACGTCAACGGCCTGTGATCAGTTTGTAGGACAAACTGTACACCCCACAAGTACCGAGAAAGCTTTCCACTGGCCCAAACAATAGCCAAACATTCTCGTTCTATTGTGCTGTATCTCTTCTCTCTGTCAATCAACTTTCTACTGATGTACACCACAGGGTGCAAAACTGACTGAAAATCCTGCAATAAAACTGCGCCCAACCCAACAGAACTCGCATCTGTGCGAACGACGAATGTCTGATCAAAACGGGGTAATAACAACACTGGGAATGTGGACAACATCTTTCTTACCACCTCCATAGCCACATCACAATCCGGTGTCCAACTGATCGCTGATCTCGAACTTGCCTTTTCTTTCTTTGACCCCGTATCTTTAGTCAGATCTGACAAGGGAGCTGTCACTGATGCAAAATCAGGTATATACTTCCGATAGAAGCTCAACAATCCCAACAGTGATCTCACTTGTTTCTTCGTTGTGGGCGTAGGTATCTGCAGTATCTTCTGTACTTTCTTTTTCTCTGGTTTCAAGAACCCATCACCAACCTGAAAACGTCTCATCTTTGCCTTTCGATCGAAGTACTTTTTCCCTTTCTCTGATGCTGCCTCCGAGTTTTCTAAAGCTATCTGACATGCCCCACTGATGGTATTTTTCAACTCAAACAAGTACGAGTACAACGGCTTGCTGTTTTCATCCCTGCCAACAGTATCTGTCCACGTGTCCTGCAAAAGAGAAATAGGACCACGCACCTGACGACCTAACAATAACTCAAAGGGAGAGAAGCCTGTACTGTCTGACGGTAATTCTCTGCACGCAAACAACAAAGCAGGTAGATATCTATGCCATGCTTTTGGTTTCTGTCGTATAACTTTCTTGAGCATGCTCTTCAATGTTCCATGAAACCTCTCAACATGACCATTTGCTTGCGGATGGTACGGAGATGTTTTGATGCCTCTGCATCCACAAAGAGCATGAAACTGTGACATGAGTTCGGAAGTGAATTGAGTTCCACAATCTGACAAAATTTCCTTTGGGAACCCCAAGCGAGCAAAAATGCTCAACAGCGCCTCAGCCACACTCACCGATGAGATGTCCTTTAAAGGTACCGCCTCAGGATACCTAGATGCTACATCAATTAGCGTCAAAATGTACCTGTGACCTTGTTCAGAAGGTGGAGATAGAGGACCCACAAGATCTATCGCCACTCGATCGAATGGAACACCGATCAGAGGAAAAACAGCTAAAGGGACTGGAGGTACCTTGCCTTTTGAAACTGTTTTCTGGCACACATCGCAAGAAGCAACATACTTCGCAACATCAACTGTAACACCTGGCCAGAAAAATTTTGTAAGCAGTCTAGCTAATGTACGCCTTGCCCCACAATGCCCTGAAAGTAGCAAGTCATGAGCAACAGTCAACACAGTTGCTCTGAGTTTTTCTGGAACAACCACCTGTTCGTAGCTGATCTTATTTCTGGTGAAATTTCTAAATAGTACATCACCCGACATGAAGAAATAGTGGGCCGTGTCCTTTGTTTTACGCTCTTCCCCACTGTCCGCCAACTGAAAACAAGCCTTCAACGAGGCATCCTCCTGCTGCAACTTCACCAATTCTTGCCTGGTAACGAACAGATCTTTCGGAACCTCTGTCAACGGTTTTTGTTCTACAATATGTTTTGCTCGAGCTCGAGTGACCACCGCCAATGAGTACTGATCACATGGAAGGTCGCCACATTCCGATTTTAGACCACATACACCTGGGACATTTCCAACAATGATGTCAGCCACTGGACTGTCTAGAACACAACAGGTAATTTCACCTGACAAATAGGGAGTCTGGATCACTATCCGAGCTAAAGGAAACTCCTCAACTCTACCACCAAAAGAAATGCATTTGACAGTAGTACCCAAGAACTGATCGTCTGACACAAGACGCTTCCGTACACCACACACTGTAGCACCTGTGTCCCTCAGAACCGATGCTCTGGTACCGTTCACCATGCCCGAGTCCAAATGTAGCTTACCTGTAAAAGCAGTACTGGAACAAATAACTTCAGGTTGTAACACAACTGATGACTGTGTCGCCTGGATTTCCACTTCAGCTGCGGCAGTTTTCTGCAATGCAAAGGGACATGAATCTTTGGGGTGAGCTAATCCACAGATTATACACTTTTTTTCTCCCGACTTCCAGTAACATGTTCTATAGCCGTGACCTTTCTTCTTGCAGAGAAAACATTCACCCTGCACAGATTTACCAGCGTTATTTCCTGTCACATGGCCGCCACGATTTTGACCACCACGATTTTGACTTCCTCGTGGCCAATGACCTCCTCGACTTGAAGTAAATGACCCTCCACGTGAGAACTGACCTCCTCGACCACGATTGGAACCAAAACGTTGTTCTGAATTTGGAGTGTCTGCCAGCTTGGGTTGTGGTTGAACATGACCTACACTACCAAACACCGATGGAGAAGTCTTTCGCGCAACATTTTTGTCTGGATGAGCTAAGCGGTATGCTTCCGCCAACTTGACCATGTCATCAAACGTTTTAACATCTTTTTCTCGAATAGACGTAGCAATGTCTTTAGAAACTGTCTCTAAGAACTGTTCACCCAGGATCAAACTGACTAAATCATCAAATGACTTTTTAGTGCCCGACAACGAGATCCAACGGTCTAATAGCCTACGCATTTCGATCGCGAACGTTTGAAGTGGCTCTGTATTTGATGGCCTGGCATCGCGAAAACGCTTTCTAAACCCATCTGCTGTGCACTGAAACTTGGTCAGTAAGTTTTGCTTAAGACACTCATAGCTTACCTGACCAGTATCACAAAGACTTCTGTACAAATCTAGAGCTGCACCACTCAACAAAGCAGCTAAACTTGTGACCCAAATTGCTTTGTCCCAACCGACGACTTCGGCATGAGTCTCGAATCGGTACAAGTATGAGTCAATGTTGTCAATCTTGTCATTAAAGTTAGGCAACTTTGGATATATTGGCTTTTGACTAAACTTTTTCCTGTGCTCAGTTTCCTGAAATTCCCGGTGTTGGAATTCTATTTTCTTCAATTCTAATTCCACTTCCTTTCTCTTTTCTATTTCCACCAGTTCCAGCCTTTTTAGCTCTAGCTGGTATGCCCTTTTATCCTTTTCTTCTTGAGCCTCTCTCTCTTTTTCTTTTTCCTGACTCCAAATCAGAAGGTTGCGTGTTCGAATCACGTCAGGGTCACCAGTGTTAAGGAGCGGGATGCTGACGGAAAATGAATTATACTTCTTGTCCTAATTGAAATCTTAATGTGTTCCAACTCCTATTCAATAAACAGGTGCATGCAAGACATCTCTCAAGCATCCATTCCCCTTTTCACACAATAAAGCACTAAGGATACCGTAGTCAAATGTGTTTACTCTAGATGCTCAATTTAATATCTAATTACCACACATTTAAACAATAACACAACTAATAAAACAACCACCCATTTCTTCCCCTAATAATAAGAAGATCTCTCCAACGCACACCAGTCTTTTGCAAGAGTTCAAGTCTCTACAGAGGAACTATGTCCTGAGGAATATTCATTTTTCTTGTACTCACTGTTCTGTAGTACTACACAAAAACCACGCCTTTAGACCTTCACGTTCCTTATGAAGCGTCTCCGGATGACGGGTTGTAGTTCCAAGACGATGGCCTAGGAACTGCAGCGAAGGCACACACAGCGGTCAGGCCTTCTCGCTGCGGACGTAGGATTGCTCGACGGCCTGTCCTCAACGTCCCAGTACAGTGGTTGTCGACCTGCACCCGTAGATTTGGGCTGCCTTGGACACACCACATCAGCCTGCTCCCAGACTGAGAAGCTGATTCCAACAAAACACTTGTTACTGAACTACTCTGTTCTCTCATATTATTCAGTCCTTGATTATTCATCTTTCCTCATGTTCCTCAGACTTATCTTTCCTTATATTCCTCATAAACCAATAACCATTTTATTATTCCCTACTAACATTAAACTCACAAGTCAAACGTCACACCAAAAAATTAACATTTGCACCTTCTTTGCTCAGCCCCTCTTCTACCATTTTAACAGCATTCCATTAATAATTATAACTCTTTCGTTTTACATTCATCAGTCAAAGAAATACATTCAAAAAAGAAAACATATTTCCCACCATGACAAAACAAACAGCACAAGATATAGCTCGAAGTGCAATCAAAATATATAACACTTGTTTACACTACTAGTACTAATCACCAGTCATGTTTCTGCGTTCATCTTATTATAATGTATCTACACTAAAGTTTTCTTTAACCAAATATACTAGTTGTCATCCAGCCTCACTCAAACATTGTCAAAGTATTCATAATTACCTGCAACAATGCAGCTATTTTCACGATGGCTTTACCAACGGAGATTCATGACGCCATCTATACGCCAGCTCAACGGAATCTGACTTATTTTATAAAGTAAGTCCCTTGGAGTAGCTTCCCTTTGGTTCCGCATTTTTCTAATAAATTAATTTGTGACTGACTAGAATTCAGTGTTTTCTTACTATAATATAATTATCATAAACTATAATCACCCTTTCATTTATTTATATATGTATGACTACCTGTCAATTATTATAATTCCTAACAATACTCCCCCTCTTTAAAAAAAAACAATGACCGAATTGCTTTTTCCTAAAACTTTCACAGCTAATATTTCTTTAAAAAAAAAACCAAAACAAACGAACAAAGCAGCATTTTCCATTCCTGGCCCCGCCAACAAAATCATGGAACCAACTGATCCAAATCAGCACGAGAAAGCAAGTCCGCAAAGGTATTTTGAGAACCCGGAACCGGTTGAACCTCAAATGCATATTCCTGCAGAGCCAGTGCCCAGCGCATGATTCTGGAGTTTTTGAACTGAGAAGTTCTCAAGAACGTCAACGGCCTGTGATCAGTTTGTAGGACAAACTGTACACCCCACAAGTACCGAGAAAGCTTTCCACTGGCCCAAACAATAGCCAAACATTCTCGTTCTATTGTGCTGTATCTCTTCTCTCTGTCAATCAACTTTCTACTGATGTACACCACAGGGTGCAAAACTGACTGAAAATCCTGCAAT
The DNA here is from genome assembly GCA_036898135.1 of Oncomelania hupensis. Classification (NCBI taxonomy): domain Eukaryota; kingdom Metazoa; phylum Mollusca; class Gastropoda; order Littorinimorpha; family Pomatiopsidae; genus Oncomelania; species Oncomelania hupensis. The sequence goes on along the minus strand of CM072512.1, from coordinate 48,033,337 downwards.
AAAACTGCGCCCAACCCAACAGAACTCGCATCTGTGCGAACGACGAATGTCTGATCAAAACGGGGTAATAACAACACTGGGAATGTGGACAACATCTTTCTTACCACCTCCATAGCCACATCACAATCCGGTGTCCAACTGATCGCTGATCTCGAACTTGCCTTTTCTTTCTTTGACCCCGTATCTTTAGTCAGATCTGACAAGGGAGCTGTCACTGATGCAAAATCAGGTATATACTTCCGATAGAAGCTCAACAATCCCAACAGTGATCTCACTTGTTTCTTCGTTGTGGGCGTAGGTATCTGCAGTATCTTCTGTACTTTCTTTTTCTCTGGTTTCAAGAACCCATCACCAACCTGAAAACGTCTCATCTTTGCCTTTCGATCGAAGTACTTTTTCCCTTTCTCTGATGCTGCCTCCGAGTTTTCTAAAGCTATCTGACATGCCCCACTGATGGTATTTTTCAACTCAAACAAGTAGTACGAGTACAACGGCTTGCTGTTTTCATCCCTGCCAACAGTATCTGTCCACGTGTCCTGCAAAAGAGAAATAGGACCACGCACCTGACGACCTAACAATAACTCAAAGGGAGAGAAGCCTGTACTGTCTGACGGTAATTCTCTGCACGCAAACAACAAAGCAGGTAGATATCTATGCCATGCTTTTGGTTTCTGTCGTATAACTTTCTTGAGCATGCTCTTCAATGTTCCATGAAACCTCTCAACATGACCATTTGCTTGCGGATGGTACGGAGATGTTTTGATGCCTCTGCATCCACAAAGAGCATGAAACTGTGACATGAGTTCGGAAGTGAATTGAGTTCCACAATCTGACAAAATTTCCTTTGGGAACCCCAAGCGAGCAAAAATGCTCAACAGCGCCTCAGCCACACTCACCGATGAGATGTCCTTTAAAGGTACCGCCTCAGGATACCTAGATGCTACATCAATTAGCGTCAAAATGTACCTGTGACCTTGTTCAGAAGGTGGAGATAGAGGACCCACAAGATCTATCGCCACTCGATCGAATGGAACACCGATCAGAGGAAAAACAGCTAAAGGGACTGGAGGTACCTTGCCTTTTGAAACTGTTTTCTGGCACACATCGCAAGAAGCAACATACTTCGCAACATCAACTGTAACACCTGGCCAGAAAAATTTTGTAAGCAGTCTAGCTAATGTACGCCTTGCCCCACAATGCCCTGAAAGTAGCAAGTCATGAGCAACAGTCAACACAGTTGCTCTGAGTTTTTCTGGAACAACCACCTGTTCGTAGCTGATCTTATTTCTGGTGAAATTTCTAAATAGTACATCACCCGACATGAAGAAATAGTGGGCCGTGTCCTTTGTTTTACGCTCTTCCCCACTGTCCGCCAACTGAAAACAAGCCTTCAACGAGGCATCCTCCTGCTGCAACTTCACCAATTCTTGCCTGGTAACGAACAGATCTTTCGGAACCTCTGTCAACGGTTTTTGTTCTACAATATGTTTTGCTCGAGCTCGAGTGACCACCGCCAATGAGTACTGATCACATGGAAGGTCGCCACATTCCGATTTTAGACCACATACACCTGGGACATTTCCAACAATGATGTCAGCCACTGGACTGTCTAGAACACAACAGGTAATTTCACCTGACAAATAGGGAGTCTGGATCACTATCCGAGCTAAAGGAAACTCCTCAACTCTACCACCAAAAGAAATGCATTTGACAGTAGTACCCAAGAACTGATCGTCTGACACAAGACGCTTCCGTACACCACACACTGTAGCACCTGTGTCCCTCAGAACCGATGCTCTGGTACCGTTCACCATGCCCGAGTCCAAATGTAGCTTACCTGTAAAAGCAGTACTGGAACAAATAACTTCAGGTTGTAACACAACTGATGACTGTGTCGCCTGGATTTCCACTTCAGCTGCGGCAGTTTTCTGCAATGCAAAGGGACATGAATCTTTGGGGTGAGCTAATCCACAGATTATACACTTTTTTTCTCCCGACTTCCAGTAACATGTTCTATAGCCGTGACCTTTCTTCTTGCAGAGAAAACATTCACCCTGCACAGATTTACCAGCGTTATTTCCTGTCACATGGCCGCCACGATTTTGACCACCACGATTTTGACTTCCTCGTGGCCAATGACCTCCTCGACTTGAAGTAAATGACCCTCCACGTGAGAACTGACCTCCTCGACCACGATTGGAACCAAAACGTTGTTCTGAATTTGGAGTGTCTGCCAGCTTGGGTTGTGGTTGAACATGACCTACACTACCAAACACCGATGGAGAAGTCTTTCGCGCAACATTTTTGTCTGGATGAGCTAAGCGGTATGCTTCCGCCAACTTGACCATGTCATCAAACGTTTTAACATCTTTTTCTCGAATAGACGTAGCAATGTCTTTAGAAACTGTCTCTAAGAACTGTTCACCCAGGATCAAACTGACTAAATCATCAAATGACTTTTTAGTGCCCGACAACGAGATCCAACGGTCTAATAGCCTACGCATTTCGATCGCGAACGTTTGAAGTGGCTCTGTATTTGATGGCCTGGCATCGCGAAAACGCTTTCTAAACCCATCTGCTGTGCACTGAAACTTGGTCAGTAAGTTTTGCTTAAGACACTCATAGCTTACCTGACCAGTATCACAAAGACTTCTGTACAAATCTAGAGCTGCACCACTCAACAAAGCAGCTAAACTTGTGACCCAAATTGCTTTGTCCCAACCGACGACTTCGGCATGAGTCTCGAATCGGTACAAGTATGAGTCAATGTTGTCAATCTTGTCATTAAAGTTAGGCAACTTTGGATATATTGGCTTTTGACTAAACTTTTTCCTGTGCTCAGTTTCCTGAAATTCCCGGTGTTGGAATTCTATTTTCTTCAATTCTAATTCCACTTCCTTTCTCTTTTCTATTTCCACCAGTTCCAGCCTTTTTAGCTCTAGCTGGTATGCCCTTTTATCCTTTTCTTCTTGAGCCTCTCTCTCTTTTTCTTTTTCCTGACTCCAAATCAGAAGGTTGCGTGTTCGAATCACGTCAGGGTCACCAGTGTTAAGGAGCGGGATGCTGACGGAAAATGAATTATACTTCTTGTCCTAATTGAAATCTTAATGTGTTCCAACTCCTATTCAATAAACAGGTGCATGCAAGACATCTCTCAAGCATCCATTCCCCTTTTCACACAATAAAGCACTAAGGATACCGTAGTCAAATGTGTTTACTCTAGATGCTCAATTTAATATCTAATTACCACACATTTAAACAATAACACAACTAATAAAACAACCACCCATTTCTTCCCCTAATAATAAGAAGATCTCTCCAACGCACACCAGTCTTTTGCAAGAGTTCAAGTCTCTACAGAGGAACTATGTCCTGAGGAATATTCATTTTTCTTGTACTCACTGTTCTGTAGTACTACACAAAAACCACGCCTTTAGACCTTCACGTTCCTTATGAAGCGTCTCCGGATGACGGGTTGTAGTTCCAAGACGATGGCCTAGGAACTGCAGCGAAGGCACACACAGCGGTCAGGCCTTCTCGCTGCGGACGTAGGATTGCTCGACGGCCTGTCCTCAACGTCCCAGTACAGTGGTTGTCGACCTGCACCCGTAGATTTGGGCTGCCTTGGACACACCACATCAGCCTGCTCCCAGACTGAGAAGCTGATTCCAACAAAACACTTGTTACTGAACTACTCTGTTCTCTCATATTATTCAGTCCTTGATTATTCATCTTTCCTCATGTTCCTCAGACTTATCTTTCCTTATATTCCTCATAAACCAATAACCATTTTATTATTCCCTACTAACATTAAACTCACAAGTCAAACGTCACACCAAAAAATTAACATTTGCACCTTCTTTGCTCAGCCCCTCTTCTACCATTTTAACAGCATTCCATTAATAATTATAACTCTTTCGTTTTACATTCATCAGTCAAAGAAATACATTCAAAAAAGAAAACATATTTCCCACCATGACAAAACAAACAGCACAAGATATAGCTCGAAGTGCAATCAAAATATATAACACTTGTTTACACTACTAGTACTAATCACCAGTCATGTTTCTGCGTTCATCTTATTATAATGTATCTACACTAAAGTTTTCTTTAACCAAATATACTAGTTGTCATCCAGCCTCACTCAAACATTGTCAAAGTATTCATAATTACCTGCAACAATGCAGCTATTTTCACGATGGCTTTACCAACGGAGATTCATGACGCCATCTATACGCCAGCTCAACGGAATCTGACTTATTTTATAAAGTAAGTCCCTTGGAGTAGCTTCCCTTTGGTTCCGCATTTTTCTAATAAATTAATTTGTGACTGACTAGAATTCAGTGTTTTCTTACTATAATATAATTATCATAAACTATAATCACCCTTTCTATTTATTTATATATGTATGACTACCTGTCAATTATTATAATTCCTAACAATTATGATTAGTCATAGGGTGATTACACTAGCCGACTCCCGCAGACGATAGACGAGTGGGTAATAGCATTCCATTGTGCAGAGCCCAGCAACAATAGACCCGCCGTCACAGTAGCTAAAGACAGAGAGACAGAACGAAAAAGCAAACTAACGGCGAGATCATTCGAGATGACACGAACATTGAAAATAGAACGAAAACAAACACGCAAGGAGACGAAAGGGAAGTCGGAATGAGAGAGAGAGAGAGAGAGAGAGAGAGAGAGAGAGAGAGAGAGAGAGAGAGAGAGAGAGAAGAAGAAGAAGAAGAAGAAGAAGAAGAAGAAGAAGAAGAAGAAGAAGAAGAAGAAAATGGGATACAGAACAGAGAATTTCCTATAAAAGGAAGAAGGAAGCTGGTTGACAATAGACAGAACAAAGAAGCAAAATGACGTCAAGATGGGTCACAGACGCCACACAAACAAAAAAAGAACGTAAACACGCAAGGAGACGAAAAGGAAGAATACATAGAAGAAGGAAATGAGAGAAAGAACACGGGAGATCGAAACAGGAGGATTTCATATAGCTGACGATGTATCATACAGAACGAAACAAGCAGAAATGATGGCCCGAAGACTCAACACTCAAATGATTTGATTTCACTTTCATAGAAGAATATTTTGGCGCTGTGAGATATAAAAACTGGGGAGAAATAAAATGGATAGAGACGCGAGAGAGAGAGAGAGAGAGAGAGAGAGAGAGAGAGAGAGAGAGAGAGAGAGAGAGAGAGAGAGAGAGAGAGAGAGAGAGGAAGAAACACACAAATAGTCAAGAAAGAAAAAAAAATAATGAAGAAAGACGAGGAAAGATATTCGTGGAAAGGATGTGGGAAGGATGCTTGACTGAAGCGAGAGAGAGAGAGAGAGAGAAAGAGAGAGAGAGAGAGAGAGAGAGAGAGAGAGAGAGAGAGAGAGAGAGAGAGAGAGAGAGAGAGAGAGAGAGAGAGAGAGAGAGAGACGTGGGAGCGAGGCAAGGCAAGGGAAGCTTCTTCACCGGCACACCGCGTAGCTGAGAACTGTCTTACTGTTCTTGCTAACTATCAGTTGGCGAGGCGAACATGTAAGCAGCCCTCGGCTATATAGTCTTCAACCAAGCAGTGTGGCTTTCCAGTTGGGTTCAGTGTGGCAGTATGTATTGATCGTGTTGGAAAGGCGAACAGTTCTTTTCCTACCACGTGTCGAAGCCACTGGGCTAGCTTCGTTCCACAGTGGGAGTGTGAGAGCTAGCTAGCAGCTAGAACTAGTACTAAAGGCGACACAGTCATAGGCTTATATATGAGAGTGATGAACGGATGTTATGTCTTAACTTATGCTTTGGTCTATGGACCGTCGATATGACTCATTTGTATTAGACATCTTAATTGTAATACCCATAAAGCCGAGTATCTATAGATGACTTTTTGGTCTATACATGAGCTGGCCTTAGATAACTCTTTGGTCACCCCTTGGGGTCATGAGCAATCTTGCCACTGTAGATTGTTCAAACCTATAAAGGGAACAGTGAAAGCCACAGTTGAAAACCTGTCTTTCCTTTATAGGTAAGACAGATTCACTGCGGCAACAGTACCCCCGTTGGAGTGCCGGGGGTTTTCAGTATAAATAGTATCCCCACTTTATGGAAATTTAGTGCTTTAAATTCCCACTGTCGCTGTCTTCCTCATTTACTCTTTCCTATTCCTGCTCTGTCCTTCACTCTGCTATACTATCTTCTTCTTCGCTAGATCAATGACCTACCTTTTTTCTTGAAAACTCTTCCTGGACAAGACTCCTTGTTTGTGTATGAGGTCTGTTGGATCAGCTTGGGAGTGTTGGACGCTTTCTGCCGGGTGGTCACTAGGGCTTCCTATGATTGTACTATTTAGCACTATAGGCATTTTATATGTATGTGTTTTATTGATGATTTATAATGATGTTTGTATTCTATTTTGTTTTTGTAACCGGGGTGTTCGCGTAGTTGAGGTCAACCCTCAGCCGTCCCCCGCGTGGGATGTCTTTATTGTAAAGTGACTGGCCGGTGGAGGGCATTCAATTTTCCCACTGGGGCTGTTTCAGCAGATCTTTTATGCGGATCGGGGGTTGTCCGGTCCTGATTTGGCTCGGAAGAGTCCGCTGGACCTAAAGCAACAATAAATCAATCAATCAATCAACTCTTTGGTCGGACCGCGAATATTTTGTTTTCTACACGCGTTTTACTCAATTTTAATTATGTAATATATACTTTATGTGTGAAATGAAAGCTGATAGTTATTGTGTCAATTAGAATGTGTCAATTAGAGTTGTATTTGTGATATGTCCCGAATCCTTTTTAATGTCATGGAAAGTTTTAAGAATTTTATGGTAAAATGCAAAGAAAATAAATATGTTTTTTAAAATTCCCTTTTATACCATTACCTAAATTTTAATCTTGTTTTGTATATGCATCTTTAGAACGAATGCTGATAGTGCTGTATTCAGTTTAGAGCGGATTTGTAATTTGTCTTAACTATTTTTAATTGGTTCTGGAAGGTTTTTAGAATATCAAGGATATTTTTTAAGTGTGTTTTAAAAGTTATGTCCCCTCAAAGCGATGATGTCCGGGGACGTTAATTTAGAAAGAGCAAAAAAGGAAAAAATGAACGGAGGTTTTTTTTTAAATTAAAAAAAGACTCAGAAGGTTCAGGAAGAGAATGAACTTTAAACTGATCTTGTTTTGAGGAAAATAAAAAAGTATTAGTGTTGAAGAGTGAGTTTTAGAATGAAGAAGAGTTTGTAACAGGCGATAAGAAAAGAAGAGAGAGATGCTACATAATCTATATACTATAATACAGTAACCGTACAATAACAACACAGGATGTTGCCATCTCGCGCTTTTGTTGTTGTATTTTCAATGGAAGTCAAAGGAAGGCGATCTAAAGTGATCGCGACTATTATAGGCGGCGCGAAAATAAAACAGTTTTTGTTTGTGAAATTTAAATGGACTGCATCCAGTACTATTTATTGTTGAAGGGAGGGAGGGAGGTAAATAGCGGAGTACGTAAGGAGAAAACCTTCGATGACCTCAAAAAGAAAAGGCTCGTCACTAAGTTGATGATGATGTAGACTTGTATAGCGCAGGTATCCACGATTACAAGGTTCATGCTCATTGCGCTTGTGGAGAGGAAACAAGAGATTAAGATGTGGCCATCAGACAAAAACTATGTACAGCTGATTTCTTAAACGTTTATTTGGTAGATGTGAAAAAGAGCGTTTTCAAGGCTCTCTTAAAAACCGCCACAGAGCTGGATTGTTTCAAGGTCATGGGAAGACCATTCCATAGCATTGGAGCTGTGTTGGAGAAGGCCCGATAGCCAAATGTTTTCTTGTTGGTGTTGCCAGACTTCCCGCTTGGAAGTCTTAACCGTTGTTGTGAGGAAGAACGAAGTCACATTAGTTCGTTCCCCTGCGTGTTCGAACCCGCGACGCCACGCCACACCAAGTCAGGATTATTACTCTTTACGCTGAGACATGTATGCAGGAGGCCAATAGTGCCAGACCCAAATCATAGTACTTTTTAATAGCAATAAAAAAATGCATAGGATCAGACACTTCTCACACATTGGCATTGTTATCGCATTATACAATGATAAAGCGGACTTTCCTTGCTCAAAGCCACCGCTAACGTTTGAATTTTCAATGTCGGTTCTGACAGCGACAGGGAGTGATTTCCCCTGATTAACGGTGCCTTTTGGCCTTTGACCCTATTTCTGAGTGAATGAAGCTGAAGAGTGTGTCTTTGATGTCTGGGGTATAGGTAGGATAGCGCCTATTTGATCAACATAAAAAGAAAAAAAAACTTACGAACAATTGTTTGTACGGGTTCTATCTCTTACCAGCTTTGGTAGCTGCTATTTTTAGCTCCAGAACGTAGGCTGGCTAGCGGTTGTTGCTATTGACAAACACAAAAACTACGGAATGTATTCATTATATATAATCTATATATTTATATATCTATATAGATATATCATATGCTTTCGAAAGAGTTATATTTTTTCCAGGGGAGGGCAACACTTACTGTGAATGTTAACAGGATCTGTCGAGGGCGGCATTGTCAAAGTGGGTCCTTTAAACTGTATTTAGAGCAAGAGTTCGGGTTATGTTTGTAACGACTCTGTTCTCTTTATTGTCCTCCCAGTGATGTCTGATGTTACCTGGCATTCGTTTTTTTGTGTTCTACATTGAAAACTTGTCTTGCGCAAGAAATACAGTTTAAAGGTCTACGTTTTAACATTTTAAAGCTATTTCTCAGTGTGTGTCGTAAAGGGAGGCGACTGGTTCAAGTTAGGAAGAGAGGTTGTCTACCTTACAATTTTTTGGTTAGACTAGCCTTGGGTGGCTCCTACTGTGCAGAATCCTTTGGAGTGGTCATTGGGTTATGCAGGACAAAGCGACACGACATTAGTTGTCCATTCATCTTCTGCTTTTGGTGATGAGCAGGACTACATTGTCGGCAGGCATTTTATGCAAGTCAGTGGCAATGACTTGTATGGATTGTCGTGGCACTAATACCCGGCAACCCGGTTTACTATCAACAGGCTTCACCGTCTTGCAGGGCAAATAATTATTTGTATGTCTCTCTTATGAGGGATATAAAAAAGAACAGCTCGGGTCGGGCCGTGTTCTCAAGGTGGGTGGCCGAGACGCGGGAGTCAAATACTCCGCTTGGCTACGTCTGTATGCAGATTTCCTACACAACTAATTGTGCACAGTATTAGGTTTATTTAATGTTGGACTCCAGCCACATACCACCACATCAGCAGAGTGACCCAGCGTGTGTCCGATGATAATGACCTTCAAAGGTCGGGACAGCTTGTCACACACTTTGCTTTCAACCAACTGTGGTCCTCATTCCTATGTAATATATAGAGAGTGGGAGAAAGTATTCCAGCAATACAATCATCTTTATCCTTTCAAAGTGCAAAAGGGCGGACCATAATGCGTGACTGGAGATGCAAAATCACTGTCTTGAAAGTGGGCTGCTGCACTTCGTATTGAAAGATACAGTGCCTGACAGCATGTCATTGTTCGCTGAGCAGTTGGTAAACTTGCAGGGCAAGAGCATAACCGCTAGCTGAACCGCAATGTAGGCATTAACACATGCCCTGTCAACATAATTATTTCCATTAACATCATCATCATCATCATCATCATCTTCAGCATCATCTTCATCATCATCACATTTTTAATCGTTCTTAAGAGATCGAGAGCTGATCAAGGCGCTAGCCGATACAGGATCGAACTCAAACCGCCCGGGGGCGCCCATTTTGCAGCTGATGTCACTCAATCGTCTAGCACATGTGCGTCAGGATCTTTAAAGTCTGTACGATGGAATGCGTGGATGTGAGACAATGAAAAGAATACATTGAAAATTGACTATTGTAAGGAGGGGGAGGGAAGAAAAAACAACAATATGCAAACACTGAATGATTTATTTCAGTTAAAGGTCCTCTTTGTCCAGATTGATTTAAAGAACCTCCCGGGGCAGGTCCAACGGTTGGTCGCGCGCCAGTGGCTCTGGTGAAAGAAGATGGTGGCTGGAGGGTTCTGTGTTGAGAGTGCGAGGCATGGGGGATCGATAGCTTAGTCATAGGCCATTGACTGGATAATTACATGCATTTATACTTAGCTCGGGCCTGTGTAGAGACGTCATACTAACATGCGTGCGGAGTGGAAGTTATTTTGGGCGGTGCTATTTTTGATACGCGGAGAGCGTGGAAGGGAAAGGATGGAGGTGGTGCGGGGGTTGTGGGGAGGAATATATTTTGCTGGTCCAATGGTTCGTATTGTCTTTCTACCACGATGTGCTTGTGTGTTTTGCGCGAGAGAGTGAGATAGACAAATAATGCGTGTGTAATAAAATGTGTGATATATGTTGCTGAATGGAGATTTGAGGCTGAAGAGCTGAAGAGCATGCGTTTGTTTTCGTGTGATCGTGTATAAAGGGCCATCTCGACTGAGAATAGTTGTGTGTAGGGGTAGGGTGTGCGCGTGAGGGGAAAGGGAAATGGAAGGTGGGAGAGAGGGAGAGAGAGAGCGAGAGAGAGAGAGAAAGAGTGAAGTGGAAGGGAGGCGTGGTGGGAGTGAGTGATCAAGAGATTATGCGTGCGTATGGATATTTCTACTAGTATTAGTGACTAGTTTCAATTTTCAGAAGGCATTATATATTATATTTGTCTCAATATTTCTGAATTTATTCTTATTGAATTTCCATGCGTGATTTGTCCCCGTGCATTTTTTTTAATAACAATAATGCTGTAGGGTCTACTAAGCCTAACCAACAGCATTAAAGAATTATTTAACCACAACACAAAAATAATGAACCATAATGACGACGATGTTTCTCGCTACGTACGTTTGAAATCAACTACTTATCTCCCTAAACCACGCCTTCAGAGCAATCTGTGGCCATACAGTATCTTAATTTCATTTTCATGCTTCATAAAATACCCATAGCGGCGTCTGCTTTCTAGGCTTCATGGGCAACTCAAGGAGACTTCATAGCTGCAATAGGCAGTAACGTCACGTATCCTATCAGCAGTAATATAGCCTACTCGGAATCCAGTGCAGAGATTGCGATAAAACTATAGTTCCATCTCCTATACTAACTCACGCCCGCGAAAGCACCTTACATGGCTATCATATTTCCTTCAGATTTCGAAATGAATTGAAACGGATGGGGTTTTGTATACAACTTAAAGTTCTGCTCAAGGTGCACGCGGAAGAGCGTGTATGTTGGTATAGATCGCCGCGCTTTGAGCCTGATTGATTTGGGGAAAGGCGCGTATATAGCATCCTGTATTATTGTTATTATTATTAATTCAAGCTTGCAGAATGTTGTTCTACTGGATCAACTACACCACCACACACGCGCACTTACGCATACCTCACCAAAGGCCTACGGGAGGGTTTATTCTTCATCACTCCACCTTTCCTGCCTCAAGCGCAAAGGACTTTAAAGATCCTGACTCTCATGTCCGCTCCTAGAGGGGTAAGGGTCAGAAACCTCGAAACACCCACCAGGCGCTATTTCAACAAATCTTCATGAACTCTTACAAAAAAATGATGACAGGCATTAAACATTGCTCAAGTTAAGTTACAGACATTCCAACTTGGGATACACAAGGTACACAACGTAAAAATGCATTATGCACAATAAACACTCCGTTGCCTACGCACGCTCTTAATATCTACCGCACTTGCAACTCCCTCTCTCACACACATTATAATTTACATTTAAAAAATTGACTTTACATAGTACATAAGAGCAGCACATGGCAAACATTTAGCTTACAGTGTAAAACTAATAGGCTAATATTTGTTTAAGTACATCAGGCACATCCTTATCACACACACTATCCTATCCTATCCTATTTCGTAACTCCGAAGTCGTGGAGGCACCACAGATGATCGTTTAACCAGCGTACTCCATCCTTCTATGTCCTCAGCAACCCTCATGGCTTCGCTCAGTGTCAAGCCAGTCAGCTCTTGAATGTTGTCCTCCCACCTATTTTTCTGTCTCCATTCTGCTTCCTTGCACCGTGCCTTGTAGGATGGTCTGTGCAAGGCCTGATGCTCTGGTGACGGGTCCACACAATCGGAATTTCCGTTTCTTTACCACTGTGAGCAGGTCATCGTGATGTCCAATAGCTTGTGTGATGGTCTGTCGGACTTCGTCGTTGGTGATGTGCTTGGTAAAGGAAATGCCCAGAAGTCTTCTGTAGCACCTTATCTCCATGCTGTGTACTCTTCGTTATAGGGTCAATTTTTCGCAAGCGTATAGGAAGATGGAGATGACAAGGGAGCGCAGCAGCCTTATCTTGGGATGTGCGATCCTGGAGAGGATTTCCTGTGGGACCCATTGTTTGATACAATGGCTCCTAAATATTTGAAGCTATGCACTTTGTTGAGGGATTGGCCTTGGACTCTGTTGTCCGTGTTGATGCCATTGGTGTTGTTGGTCATCATTTTGGTCTTCTCTGCACTTATTTCCATTCCATAGGCTCTGGAGGTGGTGTCAAACCTCTGTAACAGCTATTCAAGTTCTTGTTCCTCTCCAGCCAATCAATCAATGTCATCCGCAAAACGGAGATTGGAGATTGCTCTACCCTCTATGCTGATTGTGCCTTTGTGATCTGCAAGGGCATCTGACATGATGCGCTCTAGGAAGATGTTAAAGATTGTTGGAGAGAGTAGGCATCCTTGACGCACACCGATTGTTGTTCTGAACCAGTTCCCGATGGCGCTGTTGTGGAGTACTGCACTGGTAGACTTGTCATACAGGCTTTTGATGACTTCAAGAATTTTAGGACTGATGGTGTACACTCTCATGTGTGGCCACAGAACTGCATGCCATACTCGGTCAAACTCTTTTTTGAAGTCTACGAACACATGTAGATGTTGTTGGAGTTGTATGTATTTCTCAAAGATTATTCTGAATTTGAAAATCTGCTCAGTGGTACTTCGCCCTGCCCTGAATCTTGCTTGTTCTTCAGTTATGATTTGTTCAGCTTGGGGTTTCAACCTGTTGAGTATTATTTTGAGGAGGACTTTGCTGGGTTGGGTGATGAGGCTGATGATGCGGTAATTTTCACACTACTGAAGGTTACCCTTTTTGGGAAGAGTGATGACAAGCGACTGGGTCCATGGTGTAGGCCACTCCCCACTCTGTCAGATTTTGTTACAAATAATAGTGAGGGCGTCAATCATCGCTTCTCCTCCTGCTTGAAGGGTATTTTTTCCACTCCCGCTAACTTCCCTTTTTTCAGCGATTACACTGCTGCCTCAACGTCTTCTCGAGGAATTGGGAGGAATTCTTCTTCTCTGTTCTCAGGATATGCTAGAACTGATGGGTCTCCGTTTGGTGTGTGCTTGTAAAGATCAGAGCAGTACTCTGTCCATCTATCCAAGACTTTTTGTTCTTCTGTAAGGCATATACCAAACTTGCTTTGGATCGTGGATGGAGACCTTGGGCTCTTGAACACTTGTCAATCGGTTCACGGTCTGGTAGGCCTTCCTTTTTGTTGTTCTTGTTTAGACTGTTTTCTATTTCCTGACATTAATCTTCTATCCAATTCTCCTTTGCTGTTCCCATGCCTTTTCGGGTGTCATTGTTGATTTTTCGGTAGGCCTCAGCTCCTTGTGAGGTGTTCTTTTTCTTTTTCAACTCTCTTCGTTTATCACACAGGTTCAAAAGTTCAGGTGTGATCCACGGTTCCTTCTTTGGGCGATGCATGCCAAGGATCTCGATGGCGGCATCTGTCAGAGCTGAGTTGAAGATGGCACATACCTCTGCTGCTAAATTAATATCCCAATAAGTGTCCTGTTCCCTCCCTCCTCCTCTTCCTCTTCCCCTTCCCCTCACCACTGTTGTTCTGGGTGACGCTGAGAAGACAGGCCCAATTTTGTCCGCATGGATGGTGGAATAAAAATCCAAAATTCCAATGTGTTTATATATATATCAGTGAGTTCTGAAGTTCCGAACATAGTATGTTGTGTTCTGAAATTCTCAACATAGTATTTTGTTTGATAATATACCAAACAGCATTCTTTGTTCAGAACTTCAGAGTTCACTGATCAAACAGCGCAGATCTTTACAAATATTTATGTTCAAGACGTGTTGAGCGTTTGATGCAAGCTGTTGCAACTCGTAAGGTTGATTTCTAAATCGCAGGGCTGGGGTCTGGCTGACGACAATCGACCGGGTGCGCAAGCCTAGGAAATGGGAATGAGTCACGGGTGAACGGGAAGTGAGTAACGTGGGATTGGGAAATGGGGAAAGAGTAACGGGGAATGGGAAATGAGGACTGGGCTATCTATGAGAAATGTGGGGAAGCGGAGAAACGACAATCTGGCAGATGAAAACTGAAGCGCGTTCACTTGTTGATTGTGGAACGGCGAGGTTCGGTAGGTTAGAAGTTGCAGATTTAAATGTGGAGCATTTTAGGGTTAGACTTAAAGGGGGTTAATTTCCGGAAGAGAAGAAGAATATAAGATTTGTCGTCATTGTTGTCCTTGTTAACAACATCGTCATTGTTATCGTCCTCAGCCGAAGTGATTGTATATCTTCATCATCAACACCACCAATGGCATCATTGTCGCTCGCAGTAGATTTTCACCATGATCACTGTCCTCATCCTCTCGCTTCTTATCTCGTCATCATCATCATCATCATCATCATCATCATCATCGTCGTCATCATCATGGTATTGGAAGCCTATCCTATCCTATCTTATCCCGTAACTCGAAGGTCGTAGCACCTCATCTCCATGCTTTGTATTCTTCGTTGTAGATCTGCTGTGAGGGTCAATGTTTCGCAAGCGTATAGGAAGAGGGATATGACAATGGAGCGCAGCAGTCTTATCTTGGAATGTGGACTGATGGTTCTGTCTTTCCAAATTGGCTTCAACTTCGTCAGGGCAGCAGTTGTTTGTGCGATCCTGGAGATCACTTCCTGTCGGGACCTATTGTCTGATATAATGGCTCCTAAATATTTGATGCTATGCACTGTGTTGATGGATTGGCCTTGGACTTTGATGTCCGTGTTGATTCCATTGGTGTTGTTGGTCATCATTTTGGTCTTCTCTGCACTTATTTCCATTCCATAGGCTCTGGAGGTGGTGTCAAGCCTCTGTACCAGCTGTTCAAGTTCTTGTTCCTCTCTAGCCAATACATCAATGTCATCCGCAAAACGAAGGCTGGGGATTGATCTTCCCCCTATGCTGACTGTGCCTTCGTGATTTGCAAGGGCATCTGACATGATGCGCTCTAGGAAGATGTTGAAGAGTGTTGGAGAGAGTATAGGCAACCCTGACGCACACTGATTGTTTTTTTTTCTGAACCAGTTCCCGATGGCGCTGTTGTGGAGGACTGCACTGGTAGCCTTGTCATACAGGCTTTTAATGACTTCAATAATTCTAGCGCTGATGTTTTACACTCTCATGGTTGCCCACAGAACTGCATGCCACACTCGGTCAATCGCCTTTTTGAAGTCTACGAACACATGATATAGTTGTTGTTGGTGCTGTAGGTATTTCTCGCAGATTATTCTGAGGTTGAAAATCTGTTCAGTGGTACTTCGCCCTGCCCTGAATCCTGCTTGTTCTTCAGCTATGATTTGTTCAGCTTGGGGTTTCAACCTGTTGAGTATTATTTTCAGGAGGACCTTGCAGGGATGGCTGATGAGGCTGCTGGTGCGGTAATTTTCACATTCCTGAAGGTTACCTTTTTTGGGAAGAGTGATGACAAGCGACTGGGTCCATGGTGTAGGCCACTCCCCACTCTGCCAGATCTTGTTACAGATAATGGTGAGTGCGTCAATCATCGCTTCTCCTCCTGCTTGAAGCAGTTCCGCGGGTATGTTGTCCACTCCAGCTGATTTCCCTTCTTCAGCGATTGCACTGCTGCCTCAACTTCTTCTCGGAAAATTGGGAGTTCCTCTTCTTCTCTGTTCTCTGGACATTCTAGTCAATCTAAATTTCAGAAAATAAAAATTGATTTCTCTTCCGCCTTCTGAAATAGCGATTCCTTTTAAATCGCCGCGCTTTGATTTTGATTGAAGAAAATATCGCCGCGCTTTGATTTTTATTGAAGAAAATATCGCGCAATAGCATTATATCATCCTCATCCTCATCCTCATCCTCATCCTCATCCTCAATCCTCATCATCATCATCATCATCATCATCATCATCATCTTCTTCTTCTTCTTCTTCTTCTTCTTCTTCATCGTTTATTTTTTTCATCTTCTTCTTCTTCGAGCTTTTTCTTTTTCATCATCTTCTTCTCAGCGTCACCGCCGATGATGTTTTTCGGTATGCAACGTTCTTGAGATGAAAAGTCTTCAGAGCAATTACTTACCAAGAGCACTTTGCACTAAACATCTTCATTAACTACTCTTCGTTTCACCCAATTCTACATCCAAAAACGTTAAGCACGAAAATATGACGGCCTACTAGCGCCAAAACCGAGAGTTACCATTATCACGAGATAATTAAAATTAACACGTGTTCTGTGTAATTTACGGAGATACCGGTAAATAACAGCGTCAATGAATAATTATCAGTATTTGCCACGCTTTCCTAGTGCAAAAACCTGATAATTACAAATAGCATGACATAATTACAAATTTCATAGGAAAATTACAATTATCAAGGGATAATTACAATTATCATTGAAACAGTACAACTATCTTCGCGTGATCATGTTTAATTTTCAGCCTTGACTCTAGCAATCCGTCTGGAAATGGGCCAAAACCGACAATTGTAAATTTTACTTGTTAATTGTAAATATGTCTTTGATATTTGTAATTATCACATGATATTTGTAATTATCCGGTTTTGGCGCTAGTAGGCTTCATAACGTGAATTACACAGAACGCGTGTTAATTACTATAATCACTGATACATGTAAATACAAGTTTTAGCGCTAGTAAGCCGCCTTAGTCAGAATTAAGCATGATCACGTAAACATTGTAATTATGAAGTAGGCAGCTAGGCACTTGTGAATACAGAACCTAACTCAGGCCGTCCGAGGCTCCAGCTTGCAGGTACATCGTCTAACGTCTCAATCGTTGTATTTATGTAACTGGCATTCACCCCCTAGGACATGAGCGTAAGTATCTTTAAAATGCGGGAATAGTATCTTCATAATCCTCCTTCTCCTCCAACTTCTCCCTTTGTATCATTTTTCTCCTTTACTGTCTTTATTCCTTTATTATCTGTAGCTTTGTTTGCAAGATGGAAACGGCGTCTATTAAACAACTATTAAACAATTACTCCATTAAACAACTATCCTATCCTATCCTATCATATCATCATCGTCGTCATCATCATCATCATCATCATCATCACAATCATGGTATTGGAAGCCTTTCCTATCCTATCTTATCCCGTAACTCGAAGGTCGTAGGGCACCACAGATGATCGTTCAACCAGGGTGCTCCATCTTTCTCTGTCCTCAGCAACCCTGACGGTTTTGTTCAATGTTAAGCCAGTCCATTCTCGAATGTTGTTCTCCAACCTCTTTTTTGGTCTCCATCTTCTTCTACCTTCTTGCACCGTGCCTTGCCGGATGGTCTTTGTAAGGCCCGATGCTCTGGTGACGTGGCCATAAAATCGGAGTTCCGTTTCTTTACCAATGTGAGCATGTCATCGTGTTGTCCAATGGCTTGTGTTGTGTGATGGTCTGTCGGACTTCGTCGTTGGTGATGTGCTGGGTCTTATGTAGCACCTCATCTCCATGCTTTATATTCTTCGTTGTAGATCTGCTGTGAAGGTCCATGCTTCGCAAGCGTGTAGGAAGATGGAGATGTAGGCTGATGGTCCTGTCTTTCCAAAACAACTATTAAACAAAGGTTAACATGTGTCTATCAGAATGAATTGAAGTTTATTATGGTGTTTGTGTGTGAGTTTGTGTATTGTGAGTGTTTGTGTTTGTATGCTGGATTGTCTTAATGTTTTCTCCCCTCCAACTGTTTTAAATTGGGGACTTTGCGCATTTTATTACTTTATTGTTGCTTGTTGCTTCGTCATATAGACTATTACTTTATTGTTGCTTCGTTATAGTCTATGCATTGTTTTAACCTTTTAATGAGTAAATGTTGTATTTTCTTACACATTTATTGCAATTGGTCTTAGTACTGTCAGCAAAGCATGTCTTAATTTTTCTGTTTGAGATAATAAAGTTTTATTGAATCTTGTCAGAAATACAGTTTGTGTGTGTGTGTGTGTGAGTGTGTGTGTGTGTGTGAGAGAGAGAGAGAGAGAGAGAGAGAGAGAGAGAGAGAGAGAGACAGCACGCGAGGAAATTCTGCGCCCTTTAGGGTCCAGCACTTGTAGTAACTTCATTCGTTTTAATACTTTGTTCCATGCACACACACACACACACACACACACACACACACACACACACACACACACTATTTTTATTTTATTTTATTATATTTTATTTTATTTTTTTCTTCCCCGTCACTTGAAATTTTTTTTGGTCTACAATTTTCTTTTCTTTTTATAAAAATTTTCCTTTTTCTATTTCTTGTATTTTTATTAATGTTCTGTTGTTGTTTCCTGTCGTCCGCCAGTGATATTTTGACACATTATTATTATTTGGGTAGCACTTATTTAAGCCTGGTGCTTTTGTGCACCCTGATGTTTTGCCTTGTATTAATATCTGGTTTGTTTGTTGAATAAAACTTATGTTAAAACAAACTTGAAAAAAACACGTTGTCATGCGATAATTACTGTATGCATGATATTGTATTTTAACAAATTTAATAATAACGTATAACAAAGATTTTTTTAATAGAAGTTTTTATTATGGCATAGATGTGTGATATGGGTATATAGGGTGTGCCACGGTAAGAAAAATGAATGAATCTCGTCAATTCATTAGATTCTTGAAGCAAATTATTTTTTTAAATTTTAAGAATTTTCCTTTATTTTTGCATGCTTGTATTCATTCAAATGTGACACGAATGGCTGTACTTCCTTTGATGGTAATACAGATTCGTTGAATTTGAATGGAATTATCCGCGCCTCTAAAACATGCTCGGTGTGAGTTCTAACAAGCTATTTACTTACATGCGAGGAACTGTGTTCTTGTTATCTGGTGGAGCCGGAGGAATACATTAGTTATAATAATCGTGGGATGCGTCAAAAC
The DNA here is from genome assembly GCA_036898135.1 of Oncomelania hupensis. Taxonomy (NCBI): domain Eukaryota; kingdom Metazoa; phylum Mollusca; class Gastropoda; order Littorinimorpha; family Pomatiopsidae; genus Oncomelania; species Oncomelania hupensis. The sequence goes on along the minus strand of CM072512.1, from coordinate 48,014,194 downwards.
TGACTTCGCAGGGCTTGAGAGGTATAAAAGGAAGGAGCACGTGGCATCTATCAGCGCCCGTTAAATAACGTTCACACCGATGAACTTGAAAGATAAGCCTCCAGAGTTGTTTACGGGCTCGCCGTCCTTTAGCCTGAAGATGATGACGAGGACGATGAGGGGGAGGATCAGGGAAGAGAATGGTGGTACGGTGGTGATAGTGATGGTGGTTCTTGCTTTCTTCACCCTGGCTCCTGCATCCAGCAGGCCTATGTCAGTTCTGCGAACGCACGTATTCCATCACACGATCTGTAAAGATCCTGACGCCCATGTCGAAGACTGGTGGGAGTGTCAGATCTATCTATTTAAAGATATAGCCTGCAATGCGCAAGCACTTAGGTCCTATTACTCCTTTTTATTTTTTATTTTTTGCTGCAGTTTATTATCCCTTTCTATCGGTAAACTCTGGGCCGCCTCCCCCGGAGAAGGCGTTGTCGCAGCCAGTGGCGCGCCCAAAACCCTACCTACCTAACATTATTTGTGAATTTTTTGCGAATTTTTGCTGGGGGAGCAAACCGGAGTACCCGGAGAAAGCCCCCGAGACGTTGCCCGAGTCGAAAGTAAATAATATTCGGAGAAACATAACGCCCAGATGCTGGCTCGAACCCACACCTGTCAGGCTCCATTGGTTTCTGGCTTGTGGACAAGGCAAGTTAGTCCCGCCTTAGCCCACTTGGCCACAACGCTCGCTGCCCCCTTCCCCTCACTTCCCTTTCTTTGTGGGCAATGAAACCATACCTCTCTCCCCCCCCCTCCCCTTCACTACACCCCACTCCCCAAGGGTAACGAATATGATGGATGTAATCTAAAATTCGATATAACACTAAATGATGATGATGATGATGATGATGATGATGATGATGATGATGATGATGATGATGATGATGATGATGATGATGATGATGATGATACTGCTGTTGATGCTGCTATTATGCTCCATTTGCTAACTTTAGGTTTTACTATTGAAGCCGTTTCCATCTTGTAAACAAAACTAGTATAACCTTTGAGGGAAAGTTATACAGGGGAAGAAGATGATGATAAGGGATGATTATAGAACTTGTAAGCTCGACATGGTTATTGTAGTGAGTCAGAGGGGCAGAAGTGTTAGTATTAGCTAGCACGTGCGATACATGTGCGATGGGTCAGCTGTGTTTGTCCGGCAAGAATGACTAACGGCCACGTTTAGTGCATGTACATGCAGCAGGTCTATGGTCGGCAACCATTGGTCTCTTGTATGTAAAGAGCGTGGTCAGTTCTGACCACGTGATAGGTACAAGTCCCAGAAATCTTGGGTGGGGCAATGACGTAGTAGTTAGGGCATCTCCTTATGTAGAGAGGTACGTCTTTTCGAAGTTATGCTATAAAAGCCGGAGGAACAAAGAAATCTTCCTCTTATCTTTGACCTCCTGCTTCGTCCAGTCCGCTCTTCTGTACAGAATGCTAGAACGTAGGGCAAACAGTATATAATATGTAGTGAATTTAATAATATAAAGAGACTGCGGGCTCTTTTCTCTTGTGCATAATGAGTTAGGATGTGTGTAGGATAATTACTACAAAGCTTGGTGGCTTGCACTTAGTAGTTGTTTAATTGGTGATTTTGTTATTTAGAGGCAAAAGTGAGATTGAAAGTTAATCAGTAAATGAGCTGATAAATAAGTTAGGGCCGGTCGGTTCTAAGGGTATGTGCATAGCTTAGACTGCTGTTTTAGTCTATTACTGTTAGTATAGGGTGAAAGTTCGTGTTTTCAATGGAGGAACGAAGGGCGAAAGAAAATGGAAAGATACGGTAAGAAACAATGAATTTACTTGACTATTATTTGCATTGTTAGTTAGAATATATGTGCATGCGAGTTTTATGTTTCTTGGTTGACACGTATTAGTTAGATTATTAAAATTGTATAAAAAATGGAGACAAGCTGTAGTTTATTGTGTTTTATTTGAGCGCGTGGCAAACCCTTTTGGAATGGCAGTGAGACTGATTCTACCTTGTTTGTCTTGTATATTATAATTTGGTTTGTCATGCCCTTTCCCCGTACAAGTTTAGAATTAAGTAGTTTAGATTAACTCTCACAAGATAACGCAAATAATAGAGACGCGTTACATTGGTGGACTTGCGGTTGTCCCTGACCATTTCAGACTATAGAATTTTTTTTGGGAGCAATATCAATTAATGCAACTGCAGGAATTGTATGTGCAGAAAGAGGATGAGTTAGAATAAACATAAAATAATGGCTGGACAGGTCGGTGCACGCCGACTGAGACGGTATTTTTGGACCGAAAGAGCTGCACACAAATTTGCACCCCTGTATTCCCCTGTTTCTCATTAGCTACGTCAAGGTACGTAGGCTCTGCGCTTGCAGTGGTAGACTATGATTAATCACGGCAGGGCAAGTGCCTGGCCTCAGCAGTGACCCTTTGACCTTATCAGTTAGTCTGGAGAGCTATTCGTAACCTTGAAGCACATGCTGTTATCTGTCTCTTTATGCCGATATCGCCATTACCAAAGTTAGTGATACACAACTCGTGAAACGACATGATGGCAATTAAAACCAGAAAGTAATGAAACTTATTGTGTAGCCTCCTTAAGTGTACTCGTGTAGCTCCCTTCAGTCTCACAAAGCTACACAACAGAACGATGAAACTAGTGATATTCGATCCCAGGAGAAGGGTCGAGCGTCACAAATGAATGTACCTCCTAAACGTATTTCTCAAAACAGGTCGCAGGTAACGAGCACAGGTCAGTCTCAAGGTGATCCGGTAGTATCATCGTCCAGTACAGATATCGAAGAGCCTGTGTATGAGGTAGAACGATTGCTTGCAACAAGGATGAGAAATGGACAAAGATACTATAGGGTTAAGTGGCGAGGGTACTCGAACACTACGTGGGAACCCGCGACTAACATATCTGAAAAGTTAATTCAGCAATTTCATGTAAATAAAACTTTGCAAGGACGTAAGAGACGTCGAAATCGCAAACGGTGATTACCTAGGTGTTTAAAAGTGCGATCACACCCGGACTGTGTTCAAACTAATTACACTAAGGATTGTACAAAGTATACATACTTGTTTTTATTGTGGTTCATATGGTGTAATACTTGTCTTGCATGACAGACTATATAAGTCATTGAGGGTCATATTTTGGAGCCCACACCTTGTTGATGAAGCACTGATAATGTTTACTATGTGTTTGATTCATTACGAAAACGATGAAGCAAATGAATGCACTGCTTAAGCATTCATGATGATGATGATGAAGATGATGATGATGATGATGATGATGATGATGATGATGATGATGATGATGATGATGATGATGATGATGATGATGAAGATGATGTTGATGATGATGATGATGATGATGATGATGATGATGATGATGATGATGACGATGAGGATGTTGATATACAAGGTACCAATTCGTGCGCATAAGCTGAAATGTGCGCTAATAAGTACAATAAATGTGGGGAAATCACTAAGTATGTGTAGTGTGATGAGACGTTCCATGACGATGGAAATTAAACGTACGTGACGACGTACGTCAAGTATTGAGGATCTAAGAGATGCGATGTGATGCTGTCGTACATAAGGTGGTACGAAATTTGCGTACACCGGTGGTACGAATTCTAGTGTAAACAGGGACACTACAGTGAACAAGTACACTAATGTTGTACTGGGTAAAGGTACATGTGGTGTACCTTAAATACAGATGGGATTGACTCTGCAATACTTGCATTGAGTCTTACTGTATCCAGACTTGTAGGAGGCTTGGAGAATAATAAGATGATCACTTCTTTACAGTGATGTGGTGCCTTTGCATGCTTTTCAAGCCTAATGACTTAGCGGACTTAGACATTTGGAGGATGTGTTTGATTGATTTACATCATACTTGGTGTGTATGATGATGTGTATAATCTTTTATTCAGTTTTTAAGTTGCAGAACCGATGTTGATGATACCTTCCTCTCCGTCTCATGCAAAGGTTTGGCGCGCGAACTTTTCGTCACCTCGTGACGTCGGCATGGTACGGATTGACAAGTATCGTTCCATCATTTTATTTACGGGTTCAATTCTTTTGTGATGTGACAGAATTCAGTTCTAAGTTGAAGAATAAATTCGTACGTATGACAGAATACATACTTGAGGTACATTTCAAGTTTGATTAGTACGGACTACTACTTTTCATATTACTACTATTTATAATTTGCCAGATTGTATTAAATTGTTTAACACTTCTTCCTTCAGGTCACCAGCTTCAACTTCTTCTAATGTGCTTATTTATAATGTATTTTTACACTTTTTCTTGCAGAAGACAGCATCTTGCTTTGGCCAAACTTCTTCATCTCACGTTACAAATGTAACTCTGTTTTTCGTTTTCTTATCACGAATACGTTATTTCACATGTTCACTGTTCTTTAATTGTTTCAGTCGCTTCTTCTTCTCCTCCCTTCTTCTACTTACCTTCATCACTGGAGTGGTGACAACTCGTGCAGCTCGCTTGATTGATGGCATCTTCTTCAAAGGTTTTGGTCTTCTGGTAACAACTATCCAGCATTGGCAATATACCTATATCTTCATGGTACTTAAAGTAACAGTCATGCCAATGTCTAGCCTTAGTTGTATTCAACATTCAGGTAACATGAGCACGATATGTGTAGCTCATGAAGTAATTTTAACATTGTTCATTTTCATTCTACAATTTATTATAAACAACAGAATATATAGTTGCTTTTCAAGGTGATGACTTGTATTTAACCATTAAAATGCTCATTTCTTTCAGGACAGCTTTGTTTCAAATTTTTCAGGTTATCACGCCACCAGTTCCCATCAATCACACAACGCCTCATGCCGCTCGATTAGTCAACATCCCAGACTTCTTGGCTATCTTGTCTGGTCAGCCTCCTTTCCTTGCTGACGGACACTAGTCTCACAGCTGGATCTACTATTCCCCAGGCGCTTTTCCCCCTCCTTTTTCTTCCGTCCTTCTCTCTCCGTTCGCCTAATGCTCCTCTATCTCTCACCCCACCACCTCCACCTCTTCCGTTCTCCTCCTTACCGTCGCCTTACTACTTATTGTTTTTATCTGTTCTACTGGTTTCTTGTTGAAGACTACAATTTATCGTACGGAAGTTAACTAAGAACTTTTTAATGGCCAGCGCTTAGTAAATATTTATTTTGTCACACTCCCAGCTTATCCTAGTCAATATTATTTTACTATAAATAAATGATTCCGTTATCTTTGCGGAGGTTTCCATGCGTTACACCTCCTGATCTCGATATTACATGGCTTGAGTTACATGTTACAATACACAAACGGAAGAAATCGTGCATCTTCCCCGCGTGCGGCGCATTCTTGTCTCACAGTATGAGACGTGCAAAATAAATTCGGTACTCAATCATCCTCAAAGCAGGGTGCTCGTTCTCGTGATTCGCCACTGAAAAAGGCGACGGCTTCGGTTTCTCCGTCACTAATTCAACTGCAATCCGAAATGGATGAAATTGATTAAAGTTCTTTCATTAATGCTATGTTCAATTGTTGCCTACGGTTCTTGTGTGAACGGGTAACGATATTCGTCATCCATCTCGGAAATGCTATGCATGATACGCATGACCGTTGCATGCAGTGTTCATTGATGTGTGTCATATTTTCTCGCAACAGTCGGCAACAGTTTTGTCAATTGTTGAGATAAAATCCTTGGGTCAACCTTTTGTGCATGATGTTGACACTTATATTTACTTGTTTTTGATAATGGTGCTAATTCCGGGTTTTTACGAATCAGCACATGGTGGATTAATTCATGTGCATGTTATTTATTGATTCTTATGTCCTTACTTAGTCAAACGGCACATCTGTTGCCTCCAGTTGCTATATTATATGAAAAATAAAAATTTTTTTATGTACTTGGTTCAACATGAAATGTTCACAATCGTAATTATTCTTTATGGGTATCTATGTTGCAACGCACTCATTCGAATTTCTAATTATTACATGCGTTCATTTCCCTGAAGTGTGTTGCACTATTCAGCAACGTTGTCGATCACTTTACTACAATGTCTAGAGATGACACTTACTTTTTGTTGTATTTTGGGTTTATTCAGTGTGTTCTATGTGCATGTCAATGACATTGGAATTTTTCATGGGTTTTCAATGATTTTGTGTACACGTATTTTGCTGACACTTATTCTCACAGTAACCTTACAATGTGTGTGCAGTAACGTTGATGTTGTGTGTTTAATAACCTTCATGTTGTACTCGCAATACTGTTGATGTTGTATCCGTATCTATAACGTAATTTACAAGTTCTTCGTTTATGACTTTATATTTAATGGACTGTATTTTTAATTACTGAATTGCGTCTGGTAGACATGAGTCTCACAGATGCTCGACTTAATGTATACTCAATGTTACATGTTTTTTTTGCATTGGTTTGTGTATTATGGCCACTGCAACTCACTCGTGTTAATATATCATGTTTGAATTATTACTCTCTATTGGCATTATTTCGTGTGTGTGTTTTTTATTCATGATCAATGATAATTTATATTTCGTTGTGCTCCACATTGTATGCTCCTATTTAATTTTTTATAAGTATCATCTTTGACAATTTTATTGTATAATGAGTTGTATTGGACATCTCTTTTATCGCATAATTGTTTTTACCCTATTATTTTATTGTGATGCCGTTTTTTTTTTAGGTACCATTCTTGTCTGTCGATTTATTTCTTCTCTCCCCTTTCTCTCCTCTTTACACCATTCTTTTCTATACGCTGAGAAATTCCGAGTATACACATGATAGGAATGTTCATTCATAGGGGTGACCTTTTAACCTCTTGACCTCTCGGTCTTGTAGTACTTTCTCCCTCACATAAGCAGATCTCTCTCTCTTCTTTTTCGTGTCTATCCATTCCCTCTGTGTGCTCTGATCTTCAGTTGTCTCCCCCCATCTGTGTATTCCGTCCTAGTGAGCAATCTTCCCCTCCTTCTCCTTTATCTGTTTATCTCATTATCCCTCCTATATTTTATTTAAGGTTTACACTTTTTGTTATTTCACACATGTTAGTTCTACTGTTATCGTTATCACTTTGCCTTTTTGAAGTTGCCTTGACATGGCACAGTATTTTGCTCATCAATTTATGACTCCCTTACTTTGTAAAGTTTTTTTCTCTTTTTCAAATATTTTTTTTTCTGACACTTGTTACATTGGTTGTTCTGCACTTTAATGGGTTTTTTTTTCTTTCATGTCTTTTGTGCATATTTTGCTCACATTTTTACTTGTTGATTTTCAATGTTCTTCTCCTTCATATTTGTCATTTCAGTGGTATAATGATTTATGGTTGATTGTGTATTGGTCTTTACCGTTTTCAACCAAGTTTATCCATTGTTTTTTTCTATTTTTCTCGTGTTCTTTCAGATATTGTGGTGATTGTAATTCAATAGTGTTGTTTGCAGGTTATAGAATGTCCGTCACGGTGTTACCATGTCACATATTTTGGTGTGTCGTAATTAATATTGATATTCAGTGCCTTGGACGCTTTGCAGTGGTTGTGACAATTATACTTTAAAAACAAACATTTTCCAACAAAACTTTCGTAACAGTGATCAACGTGTCATACTGACTTTATGAGAAATATGTCTCGTATCTACCTTAGTCTTCGGGGATGTCTTCATACCTTCACGAACATCAACGTCTCCAAGTGATGTCACCATCACACCATGCAGTACCTCCCTTCTTCAGCCATCGCCTTACCCTGCCTTGGCCTTCTTGGACCCTTCTTCACGTCAACTTTATACCCGTCTACGATTGCATTAGACCTTTCATCTTCATTTAACGAAGCACCCCTGATGAAAGATCCCGCCTTCGCCTCTTGTCTGAAATCTTCACAACCTTCGTTCCCACCTACACCCACTTGGACTGCTTGCCCCTACCCCAATTTGCCCACTTCATCCAGTTGCAGAGAACATCCCTCCTTGTATTCCCCGACCAAACATTCTACCACCTTCTCCCCACGTTTTGGTCATCTCCCATGTTCCTATATTACAGACGGGGGAGAGCAAAGACTGTCGCTAAACGAGGTTGGAGCTCTTCTCCTCGACTATTCTGTAATCTCCGTTCCCATTCCCTTTGTGTGCTCAACCTCAACGCACACTCCCATCCCCCTCGCTTGCTGCATACTCCTGGGTGCCTCGTCATGTGGGACTACTTCTTTCAGACACTACGTATTTCGTCATAATCTACGGTCGAATCCTGGTTGCAAGGTCCGCTACACCACGGTTTCTCCATCAACGGAGGTTTGCATGGTGCGGTGACGTCACAATCTTCTTCTGGCGACACTCCACGTTCCTTCGTCAATAGCAAGTCTACACGTCCGTCTACAATATTATTTACGCTCACTTACGCGTAAACGCCTTAAGGTGCTGCTTGGCTTGTGGGGACAGTCCTCATGTGTCCTCATTGCCAAGTGTCCTCATAGCCCTTTTGGTCGTTTCTCATCCTGGATCCATCGGTCTTCACTTCAGGTTCCTGCACTACCTTAAAATTTTTTGTGGCACGTAAACTTTCCAGTAATTTGCCGTCGGACTTATTTAATTGTGTTTTTCGGTGTTTTGTGCTTACTTGTCATTTGGTGCATGCAACTTTCTTTTGCAATTTTTATATTTTGTAAGTCTTACCTCATCTTCGCCACTTCGCCTCCTTAGATCGCTTTAGTAACGTCACTTTGTGCCCTCTTTGATTTTTTTTTCTTCCCTCTTCATGGTTACCTTTTAAGGAGCGAGGACGCTCCTTCGCAGGCCGGCGGCAATTATAACCTTTGAGGGAAAGTTATACAGGGGAAGAAGATGATGATAAGGGATGATTATAGAACTTGTAAGCTCGACATGGTTATTGTAGTGAGTCAGAGGGGCAGAAGTGTTAGTATTAGCTAGCACGTGCGATACATGTGCGATGGGTCAGCTGTGTTTGTCCGGCAAGAATGACTAACGGCCACGTTTAGTGCATGTACATGCAGCAGGTCTATGGTCGGCAACCATTGGTCTCTTGTATGTAAAGAGCGTGGTCAGTTCTGACCACGTGATAGGTACAAGTCCCAGAAATCTTGGGTGGGGCAATGACGTAGTAGTTAGGGCATCTCCTTATGTAGAGAGGTACGTCTTTTCGAAGTTATGCTATAAAAGCCGGAGGAACAAAGAAATCTTCCTCTTATCTTTGACCTCCTGCTTCGTCCAGTCCGCTCTTCTGTACAGAATGCTAGAACGTAGGGCAAACAGTATATAATATGTAGTGAATTTAATAATATAAAGAGACTGCGGGCTCTTTTCTCTTGTGCATAATGAGTTAGGATGTGTGTAGGATAATTACTACAAAGCTTGGTGGCTTGCACTTAGTAGTTGTTTAATTGGTGATTTTGTTATTTAGAGGCAAAAGTGAGATTGAAAGTTAATCAGTAAATGAGCTGATAAATAAGTTAGGGCCGGTCGGTTCTAAGGGTATGTGCATAGCTTAGACTGCTGTTTTAGTCTATTACTGTTAGTATAGGGTGAAAGTTCGTGTTTTCAATGGAGGAACGAAGGGCGAAAGAAAATGGAAAGATACGGTAAGAAACAATGAATTTACTTGACTATTATTTGCATTGTTAGTTAGAATATATGTGCATGCGAGTTTTATGTTTCTTGGTTGACACGTATTAGTTAGATTATTAAAATTGTATAAAAAATGGAGACAAGCTGTAGTTTATTGTGTTTTATTTGAGCGCGTGGCAAACCCTTTTGGAATGGCAGTGAGACTGATTCTACCTTGTTTGTCTTGTATATTATAATTTGGTTTGTCATGCCCTTTCCCCGTACAAGTTTAGAATTAAGTAGTTTAGATTAACTCTCACAAGATAACGCAAATAATAGAGACGCGTTACACTAGCTCTGCTACAGATTCTCACCTCATTTCCACACAGCAAATTATTCCTGCCGAGAGAAGAGGTACGAGCTGGAATGTATCGATGTAAATATAGTTCCGAGTTTTACTAGCAGAACCCCACTCCAGCTAGTACTTAGCCCTACCTCCACACTGAGCTCAGAGCTCAGAGAGGGAAGGGAGGGAGAGAGAGGGAGGGATTGAGAGAGAGGGACAGAGAGAGAGAGAGAGAGAGAGAGAGAGAGAGAGAGAGAGAGAGAGAGAGAGAGAGAGAGAGAGAGAGAGATGCGCGTTTCTATATTGATTACTATTACATTCTCGTAACCTGGAATAGAATAAAACAGAAAATTATGGCATTCAAGTTGTAACAATAATGAGATACAAATGGATAAATAAAATTATCAGAATGCTAATACAATACAATACAATATAATACAATACAATACAATACAATACAATACAATACAATGTAATGGCCATTTTCGAGATGCCGTTATTTAGAAATGAGTCTTGTAACCGAATGTAGTGTTGCTGATTATAATAAATTACAACTGAATTTCGGACCCAGCATTTATGATGAAACTTCCGTCGCAGTTGTTTCATCACAGTTTTGGCATTTGGAGAGTTTGGGAAGACTGTATTATTTAGGGGGTGAAAGAGCGGTCGATGTGTTCAGATGCCACTCTTGGTGTATGTAGTGTGGTGTGTTTCTGCATGCTGTGTTTGTGCTGTGGTATGTTTTTGCATGCTGTGGTGTGTTTCTGCATGCTGTGTTTGTGCTGTGGTGTGTGTGTTTTGTTTTGTTATGTTTTGTGTAGTTTTTTTGTTTGTTTTTACTATACGGAGACTTTGTAAGGTCTAATGGCTTATTCTGTGCCTCGCCTTTTTAATAATTCTTCAAACTCAAAATACGGCGATCGCTACTATACTAAACTGAAGTGTGAATGGAGAACAACTGGTGTGTAAATGTCCGCCAATAGATTCCAACCTTTAATAAGGTTTAGGGCAGAGCAGCTGTAGTGTACACATGAAATCATTCTGCGGCACCACACCACACCACATTATAAATCTATAGCTTTCAGAGTTCCAGTCTCTTATTACCTGCATTACGGTTTTGTAAATATGTCTCAATTGTATTTGTTAGCCATAAGGACCAGACAGCTGTTTCTATTATGGGAGGGTCTTCAGTGACTTGGGGAACGTCTTTAATGGTTACGGCGCTATTAAGATACAGAAAATTTGGCCCATGTGCCGCCACAAAACTGTCTTGGCCGCCTTTGAAACGGTCGAGACAGTTTGCCAGCTGAAGTTTCCCCTACTGTGCTGCTCCAAGGCAGAGGATGAAGGGTAACCAAGCTGGAACTGGAAGAAGATTGGTACTGATGAATTGTCGTGTTGGAGGCTTGGAACTCTGCCGCTCGCTTTTGGATCCAGAAGCCAGGATGCCAAGAAGATACAGTGTATTTCAAGGGAGTGAAACACAAGCGGTGCTGAAGACCCAGCACTAAAGCAGAATCTACCCTATGCAATCAAGCAAGGGGCGACTACCAGGATTAAAATGACTATGCTACTGTAGAAAACTGACAGAAATATTACGATGCTTCTCCAAACCTGTGGGATGCTATCCGCGTCACCTTCCCTCATGTATCCCTAACGGCCCCACCTGCCGAGGGATTAACCAGAGGTACACAATAAATCTGTTTTTAGTTTTGACATTACATTGACTTGCCTGCACCTAGTACAGTTAGTCCTGAAAGGGAGGAAACTGGAGTAGCCGGACAAATTTTCAGTGACCCTGGGGTGATCTGGTAGCCCAGTTGATAGGGAGCTGGCTTCCTCTAGTCCTGATTTGGCTCGGAAGAGTCCGCTGGACCTAAAGCAACAACCATGTAATGTTGTCGTTTAATAGCAGTAGAAAAGAAGAAATAAACTAAAGCAAGTCGTATAAAGTTTTTTGTTTTTTTTTCAAATTTTTTTTTCAAATGTTCGTCTTTATTTATACAAGTCTATATATTTTTCATTACGCCAACACGACTTTCCATGCTGCAGGACACCATAGAAATCACATATCAAGAACCACTGGATGGATTTTGACCAAACGTCATGGGAACATGACCTAGATTAATGGTCTGCCTTCGTGCCATCATATTTGCTCTGCTGCAAAGGTCAAGGTTGTCTATTTTGGCTAAACGCGTTTTGCTCAATATCTCACAAACAGTTAAAGCGATTTTGTTGCGTTTTTGGTATACAGGTACTTTAAATCATGGGCCATCCTTGAGAGCAGTCCGATTGTGGGTCAATCGACGGGTCCCTTTCTCCGAATTTCTTGTTGTTGTTGTTCAAAACGCACTTTTGGCATTATCTCAAGAATAACTGAACGGAAATTCATCCTTTTTGCTTTGCGGATACTTTAACTACCGCTAAGAATGTTAAATATTCTTATTTGTTTTTTTTTCTCAAAGGTTAAGGTCATTGGGTTTCACCAATCCTCTAAACACGTGTTTGCGCTATATCTAAACATTGCCTGATCCGATTTTGATAATGTATTGCTTGCAGATAGTTCAGATTGTGGCCTGTCGTCCCATGTCTTCCTCTTGCTTCGTTAGGATGAAGCCCATTCACAAAACCGCCAAGAAAATGTACACTTTTGAAACTGCGCATTTTTCGTGAATGTCTGGAAATACATTGGAATGGCACGCCATCTTGTTTATTTCCAAGGATGCAGATTGTGGCGAGTGCTTAATCTTCAACAAATCGTTTCTTTTCACACACACACGCACACACACACACACACACACACATCCACACACACCGATATTCGGACACCCATGTCAACAACTTTATCTGCGATCATGCAGCATGCACAGTACTGTAAGGAAAGAAGAAGAAGAAGAAGAAGAAGAAGAAGAAGAAGAAGAAGAAGAAGAAGAAGAAGAAGAAAAGAAGAAGAAGAAGAAGAAGAAGAAGAAGAAGAAGAAGAAGAAGAAGGGGAGGAGGAAGAAGAAGAAGAAGAAGGTGAAGAAGTAAGAAGAGAATATGGATGAAGCCGGAGTAGGACGAAGAAGAAGGCGAAGAAGAAGGCGAAGAAGACGAAAAAAGAGACAGAAGAGAGGATATCGCGGAATTGAAAGAGAGAAGGAGACGGAGAAGATGAGGACGAGGAATAGAAAAGGAGATTGAAAAGAGGATGACGAGGAAGAGAGACGGATTGGAGGACGAGGAAGACAGACGGGGAAGAGGAGGATTGGGAAGAGAGAAAGAGAAGAAGAAGTAGAAGGGGAAGAAGATTAAGGAGTCAGCGGAAGAAGACGACGTAGATGTACAAGAGACTAAAGAAGGAGTCATCGCCGGTTGACTGGGAACGTAACTGCGTTAGCTATGTAAACAATGACTAACTTCTCTGGCGACGGTGATTAGGAGTGTATTATTATTTGTGAGTTACTTAACCAATTCTTTCAACCGATTTATTCTGCGGCAATTGACGCGAGTAGAAGCCATGGTATTTATTCCATTTGATTCTTTTAAGTTGTGTATTTGTTGACAATGTAGTAATTTATGTTAATTGTTTAATAGAGGATGTGACGATTAGTTCAGTGTTTCGTGTTTGAGAAATTGTGAGACGGGTTGAAGACGCAGATTCACGCATACACGCACCCATATTCTTTAAATACCCCTTTCATTACAATGATGATGATGATGATGAATGCTTGAATAGTGCACGTTTTCCTGTGCTATAAACTTCTGTGACTTTCTTAAACAAGAAGGCTCATCATTGTCTGCGTATCTTTTCTTCAGTCGAACTCAAAGAGCGGCGATCTGAAGACATCGCTATTAGAGAAGCCGGAGAAGAAGTCAATTTATTTTAATTTTTGAAAACTTTAGATTGACTTCATCCAATATTATTATTGAAGGGAAGGAGGAAACCGGAGTACCCGGAGAAAACCCTCGGTGTACTAGTAAGCCTCGGGGAGTCTCAGCTACGCAATGTGTACTGTGAAGCGTGAAAACAGTGGTAATATTTCCTGTCTCAAAGTGGCCGAGTACGGTTTTGAGTTTTTGAAGATGAATGTGTATTTAGAGGGGTTTTGGGGGTGGAGGGTGGGGTGGGGTGGGGTGGAAGTTAAGGGAGAAGGAGGGGATGGAGAAAGGGAGACAGAAAAATGGGAGAGAGACGGGTGGTGGTGGTGGTGGGGGAGAGAGACGGTCGGACAGACAGAGAGAACTAGGGAGAAAGAGAGACAGACAGAAAGCAAAGACAAAACGAGAGCAGCGTGACAAAGGCATGGAGACTGACGGACAGACATACAGAGAGAAAGAGACAAGGAGGCAGACATGAAATCGACAGAGAGACGCAGACAAAAGCACAGAGAGAGAGAGAGAGAGAGAGAGAGAGAGAGAGAGAGAGAGAGAGAGAGAGAGAGAGACCTGGAGAGGAATGGAGAGAGAGAGAAAGAAAGAGAGAGAAAGAGTGGGAAGACAGAGATTAAGAAAGAAAGAAATGGGAAGAGAGAGAAGAGAGAGATAGGCCTATACACAGACAAAGAAATAGACGGACTGACAAAGACAGGCAGAGACAAACAGACTGCAGCACAGAGAGACAAACAAGTGTCGTTTGATTTAATTTGCAAAATTCTTTTTTATTTTTATTTTTATTTTTTATTTTTTATTTTTATTTAGTATTCACATTTCGCAATGGCAGCATTGCAAGAGGAACACTGCTCACATGCAAGTCTGAAGCTGGTGGCGAACGACTTGCAGGCTATCCCGCCCTACCCTCCTTCCCCCCTACCCTTGGTTCTGTCTTACTGTACTACCGTCAGCACTAAACCTAGGATAGGATACATTCCAGGACAGTCTACTACGGGATAGGCCTAGTTCGATATTTTAAACTATAACAGAGCTGGAAGCAGAAGACCTCTTCCAATATTCCAATACACTCTACTACCAGGTGGTAGTACGTTTGTGACATTATGCAGGAGTGAGTGAGTGAGAGAGAGAGAGTACGTGTGCGTGGGTGTGTGTGTGTGTGGGTGTGTGTGTGTGTGGGTGTGTGTGTGTGTGTGTGTGTGTTATGTGTTTAAAAAGGAGCAGATTATCAAGGATTTTTTTTGGAGGGAAGGGGGGGGGGGTATATAAGAGCTTACTGGAGACATTGCATTAGTGTCTGATTTTGGGAAAACTGCAGTTGTTGTCACAGTAAAAGAATAAATAATGGGCCATGTTTGGTCAGGCCGACCGCTAAGCTTGGATGTAGTTGAATTGAAGTTGAATTGAGTTGAATTGAATGGCATCTCTTCTTTGTTAAGTTAACAAAAAATATATTGCTTACCATATTTACCCACTCTGTCGCATTTTGTTAAGAACCGCCTTCACGGTTTTATTAAATATGTACATAAGTTCCCAAAAATGTCTGTTTACGGTATCCCGACCGACCCTAATTTGTTTGGCCCGACCCTAAACTTTTTTAGAGATCGTCTGGAAAAAAAATTGAAGAAAGCCCAAAAAATCGCATCCAAGTTGGAAAAGGTTTAGAAAAAAAAGAAGAAGCCGACCTACCGATCCTATTTTTTTCTTATGTTACCGTTAACATATATTTTTTTTTGCCTAAACAAATGAATTGATCGATTTATATCAAAACCGTACTTGTAGAAGAGGTTGTTAGGCTTTTACAAATTATTTTAATATTTTATTTATTTATTTATTTTTTTTAAATTAATTTCTTTTTGGGGGGAGGGGGGTGGATGAGCTTAATCTCATTATTTTGTTTCAGATGGGTAATATATACTAAAACAAAAAAAGGGGGGTGGGGGGAGGGGGTATGTGACGTTGAAATGGAAATGTGCATGGTTCTCATTTCTCTTGAACGGATAGAAAACATCAGGGGTCGATGGTTGAAGAAGGGATGGGTAGAAAGATGTACTTCACTTACTCTTCACACACACACACATACACACACACACACACACACACACGTACACAAATCTGTATTCATGGAAAACTTCGGTGTGGGACGAAATGTAGTCATCAGACAACTTTTATTTTAACGGGAAGAGCGCAAAATTCATCTAAAAATGTAAGAATTATATTTTAAAAAACGACTTTTTACGTATAAAAGTTGACCGAATTCGTCTTCTAACCCTAACCCTTACCCTAACCCTTTTACTTCCAATTTGTCTGTAAAACAGCACATCCTGGATAGAGCACTCCCATGTACTTAAAACAGTCCTATGCACTACAAGAGCACTCCCATATAATAACAAACACTCCCATGCTCTTAGAAAAAAGTGGGGCACTGAAAACAGTGGGTCGGTATCTAAATGCCCCGATTTTATGCCTAAAGAGGCAAGTTTAGCACCCCATAACTACATGAATACACGCTCCCTCACACACATACACACACACCCACACACAATCACACACACACACACACCCACACACACAACGGAAGAATAGTAAACAACAAAACTTCTCCCACCTGCGTTGCAGGCAGACCACTCCAACTGAAGTTCCCGGTTTCAACAGAGGTGGTCGGTCGGTATTTACGTGTCGATTTTATCCAACAAGAATGCACTCTACCCTTGGCCTAAAAGATGCATACACACTTCAATGCACACCTAAAAGTACTAAGAAATTCCCCTATAGTTTGAGGGAAACGCCTACACAACACTCACCTGCAACCTGCAGATGCTGACCGTCTGAGATACAGGAGGGAAATAAGACAACTGCGCCTCAGGTCTGTCTATGAGTTCAACTCACCTGTTACATTTATAGGGAAAATGTCCATTTAAACGATTCCCGTAATGGGGCTGTCGTGCTGGAATGTTGATAATGCTGTTACTTTAGATAAATGGAATAAAACAATGAGGACTGATATAATTCAATAACGAAAAACAAATGCCAATACTTAAGCCAAAAGAGAATGTTTTACGTTATCTTGAACAGATGATTTTTATTCCCAAAGCATATTATCAACAAATTGCTCAAACAGATTTTTAATAATATGAAGCCATTTGAGAACGGCGTTCTTAGAGAATTCGATACGCTACCGGTGTGGCTTCGAAGTTTTTAAACGAAACCGTTTGAGAATTCCTGTTCCAGTATACGTGTGCCTATGACGGTCTAATAGCGCCGAAGCCTGATAATTACAAATATCATGAGATAATTATAAATCCTATCCTATCCCGTAACTTGGAGGTCGTAGGGTCACCACCGATGATCGTTTAACCAACGTACTCCATCTTTCTCTGTCCTCAGCAACCCTGATGGTTTCGCTCAATGTCAAACCAGTCCATTCTCGAATGTTGTCCTCCAACCTCTTTTTCGGTCTTCTTTTTCTTCTACCTCCTTGTACTGTGCCTTGCAGAATGGTCCTTGCAAGACCTGATGATCTGGTGACTTGGCCATACCATCGGAGTTTATGTTTCTTTACCACTGTGGGCAGGTCATCGTGTTGTCCAATGGCTTGTGTGTCTGTCGGACTTCGTCGTTGGTGATGTGCTGGGTATAGGAAATGCCCAGAAGTCTTCTGTAGCACCTCATCTCCATGCTTTGTATTCTTCGTTGAAAATTTGCTGTGAGGGTCCATGTTTCGCAAGCGCATAGGAAGATGGAGATGACAAATTATTATTATTAAATTAATTATAAATATCATGGGATAATTACAATTATCAAGGCATAATTACAATTATCATTCAAAAATTATGAATATTTTTGCGTAATCATGTTTAATTTTCAGTTTTCGCTCTTGCAATCTGCCTGGAAATGCGCCAAAACCGAAAATTGTAATTATCACATAATAATTACAATTTTCACTTCATAATTACAATTTTTACATGATCATGCTTAATTCTGATTAAGGCGGCTTACTAGCGCCAAAACATACATTTACAGGTATCAGTGATAATAGTAATTAACACGTGTTTTGTGTAATTGACATTAGGACGGCCTACTAGCGCAAATACTACAAATATCATGTAATAATTACAAATATCAACGACACATTTACAATTAAGACGTAAAATGTGTAATTATGAAGTGAAAATTACAATTTTCGGTTTTGGCCCATTTCAAATGGACTGCTGGAGCCAAAACTGAAAATTAAACACGATCACGCGAAGATATTTGTAATTTTTCAATGATAATTAAAAGTATCCCTTGATAATTGTAATTTTCTAAATATTATGTGATAATTACAAATATTAACGACATATTTACAATTAAGACGTACAATGTGTAATTATGAAGTGAAAATTACAATTTTTGGTTTTGGCCCATTTCCAAATGGACTGCTAGAGCCAAAACTGAAAATTAATCACGATCACGCGAAGATATTTGTAATATTTTTCAATGATAATTGTAATTATCCCTTCATAATTGTAATTTTCCTATTATATTTTTAATTATTCCATAATATTTGTAATTACACGTTTTGGCGCTAAGAGGGAGTGGCAAATACTGATAATTATTCATTAACACTGTGAATTACCGGTATCTTTGTACATTACTCAGAACACGTGTTAATTTCAATTATCTCGTGATACTGGTAACTCTCGGTTTTGGCGCTAATAGGCCGTCATATGTGCCTTCTTGTCATCATCAACGTGCCGTTTTGGAAATTTAAACCGACTGACAACGCTCTTGCTAGAGATTTAGACAAAAAAGGAAGTGTCAAAAACTGTTGGAGTTGGAAGGAGGTGGAGGAGTCCATGACACTTTCTTTTTCAACCCAACCTTGCACACAAGTCTTTTCTTTCTATTGCAAGTACTTTCATAAGCAAGCGTTGAATAGAGCTAAGAGACAGCAATTCAGAACAACCACATTTTCAGCATTTTGTTCTTAGTAATTTTAGTAAATTTGTTTTTAATTATATGAACTACTAAATAACGCCATCTGCTTATGTTCAAATGCACACCCAAACAACCATCAGCACGGCTTCAGTGTTTGACTCTATAAGTGATTGGAGACAAAACAGTGTGCTTCTTTTCACAGCTCAGATGTCAGGAGAGTGATACTTTTTCAATCAGAAATATGAAAAACGCTCAGCTTTAGGGGGCTTTGCCCCCTACACCCATACAAGGGGTTTCACCCCTTGACCCAACTGGGGATGTACGCTAATTAATTAATGTTATATAATTCAATTACTTTCAGTTAATTTCAGTATTCTCAGATCTCATGCCTGTCTATAGATGCACAGTGCAGGGCAAATTACACAATCTGGGTGTCGGTGATTGACCCTCGATAGCAAAGGGGGTAGACAGCACACCTCCTTGCCTATGCTAGATCATACAGCTTGGTGATATCAAAGAGCTTATTACGGAAAGAGGGGGAACTTCCATTATGTCATATACAAAAATGCGAGACGCTCTCACGGATTATTTCCCTTTGCTCGGGCTGGCTATATTTCATCATCTGCTATATGAATGATCTGTGCGTGGTAACTTATTGAGCCTATGCCATTGCAAAAGAACATTTTTATGGCAACGTTTGCAAAAACCAAACTTTTAACCATCATTATTATTAACATTCCGCTACTGCTGTCTTTATTTTTAATGTTTACTTATTGACATTTATTAGGTGCTTTTATGCTGCTTATGTGTGTATGTCATAGGTTCGTTTTCTGCCCTGGAATTTATTATTTTTTAATCAACGACAGATATTTTAAAATTAAAATATGCATGACAGACTGTTTCATTTATCCGAAACTGTGTAAATCCGTAATCGTGAGAGAGAGAGAGAGAGGGGGGGGGTTGGGGGAAGAGAGAGCTCTGTCATTCAATCAATTAATCACAATAAAGCACAATAACAAAATTTTTCACTAATAGTGTGAATTTAATTTATATCAGGTGTCCCCCTACCCCCCAACCCTCTCACCTCCCACATCACTGGATTAATAACATCAGTCACTTCATGGAAAATAATTAATTAATCAGACAGAACAATCAGAACCTAGATCTAATGCGCAGAAATTCACAGATCAGAACAAGGACTGAGTTTCGACATTACATTTTTTTCCCGTTTACACTCAAACGAAAAGGGATTACTACAGATCAAGGACCATTTTTGTGCCTAGGTAAGGGGTTATCTTGCACAGTATTTGATCACGAGGAGAAAACAGACTTAGTCTAATTTAACTTGTTAACATAAGCAGTTTGACGAAGCCAAACTGCCAATCTGGCTACTTTTGAAATATAAGCACAAATATAGTCAAACAACCTAGCAATAACGTAAACAGTGAGCGACCTGTTGAACGTAAACTGTCAGCAAGCAAACTGTTTTGGATTTAGCACATAGGTATAACATGAATCATTCAAGCCGCTCTCCGATTGTTTTAACACTAACAACACTGCAGCGGTCTTAGTTTAGGCCTACATAAACACAAAAAAATGAAGTTTTTCAATTGCAATTTACCTTTCTTTGTCTCTTGGAAATTTGAAAAAGGACTTGCCAACACAACTTTTCTTGTATCTGGCAATTGATGGCAGTGCAAAAGTCACCGCCCTGTTTCACTCGGTCGCCTTTTGACTTTTGCCACGAGCCATTTTCATCATGTCGACAAGGTAGCATAACTCGTACCTTTCGTCTCGCGGTTCTGGACCAAGGTGATATCCACCGCTTGGCTATTGAGGATATACTACAGGCACCCAGCTGGTGTAAATGCCCCTGAGAGCACGGTCACTGTGGGTTTCCGCATTTTTGTTTTTTTTAGTTTGGTTCAGTTCGGATTTTGGATTTTGTAGCAAAACTTATTTTTTGAACCCACGATAGTGAAATTCCCCTAGAGAACTAGAGAACTTCAGAGCAGCGCGAGATGTTAAAAATTAAGAAGAGATGGGGACGGAGAGGGAGAGGGAGGGAGAGAGAGAGAGAGAGAGAGAGAGAGAGAGAGAGAGAGAGAGAGAGAGAGAGAGAGAGAGGATCAGTCAACCGTCTTACTGAAAATCTACACTTAAGTCTGGTCTTAAAGCACGTCAGCAATGTTGGGGTGGCTGTGATTGTCAGTAGTACACTATGAACACTGATCAACAATACACGGCGGTAGCCGTACACTATGTGTTCGTTCAGGTAGTCCAACTAAATGGGAACGTTTGGGGCTAGCAAATGTCATTAAACAAAGCCCGTAATTACGTTTTAAGTCAGTGTTCCATCCAACCCTTGGGGGAATTTGTTTGGACAGCAAATTAACTGTCTGTAATGACGCTTTAAATGGTGTTTCATCCAATCTAACCTCACGCGCACTCCCAGCTTTCCCTAACCGCCTAAAATGTATGCTCGTTCATAATTTGAGCCTGTCGCTGGTCGGGCCTGTTCGTCAGAGTTGTCGTTTCTTCTTCTTCTTCTTCTTCTTCTTCTTCTTCCTCTTCTCATTCTCCTCCTTCTCCTTAAACACTTCTTTTTGTTGTTCTCTTTGTTGTTGTTGTTGTTGTAGTTGTTGTTGTTGTTGTTGTTGTTCTTCTTCTTCTTCTTCTTCTTCTTCTTCTTCTTCTTCTTCTTCTTCTTCTTCTTCTTCTTCTTCTTCTTCTTCTTCTTCTCTTCTACGGCACAAATTGTCTACACAGCAACATGCAAGCTGTTTTAAACCTCAACGATGCTTTTGTTTAGCTGTTTTTAAAAACCGTAGTATCGAAATCAAAGTGTGTCATTGTGTGTGACAACACATCGGTTTCACTGCTGCGTTGCTATGCTAAGCAGTCAAGGGCAACTAACAGAACAGCATAGAGATGTACAGGTGTAGGGAGTGGGGGTGGGGAAGGGACAGGGGACTTGTTCAGTGTTACGTTGTGTATTTCGCTTTGTCTGCTGTGTAATCGATATGTAGGAACTGCGCCGTTATTTCCTCCATTGCGCCTGTTCGATGTTTGTTACATCACATAACTTTGGAAAGAGATCAGCGAAGTCTACGGCTAGGTATTAAAAATTGCGAAATGCGAGATTTTAACAGGACAAAACTGGTTGTTGTTTTTTTCTGTGAAAGTTCTTCTTTCTTCTAGATAAATTTCCGAGTTGGTCTTTCTGTAAGTATATGTACCTACGTGCATGCAGTTTGAGTCTATTGTTATTGTAGTTTGTGAACTGTTGTTATTAGCTGGAACTGTTAGGTGCTTTACAGATTACAAGGCGATACTTTTTGCCTCGACTTTGATCCATGCATCTTATCATCATAGTGTGTTACGAGATATGATAGGATAGGATAGGTGGTTACATTCTGTTCGATCCCACGAAGTCAAGATTTAAAATCGTATCGATCGGGGCATTAGTGCAGAAGATTCAGACGTCTTCTTCGTTAGCATTCTGTTGGTAGCAGGAGACGATAATTAGGGTTTTAAACACAAATGTCGCAATGGCTAATTCACATGTCAGCGTGTCGTAGTTTCATTTCATTGTACGCGAGTGCATTCAGTACAACCAGTAATCAAACAAAGTTATTAGTCCCTTCATTTCTTCTTGGCGCTGTAGTATGGCTGCGATGAACCCAAATTTGCCAACATTGATGGAAATTATGCTAACGTTTTAGAAGAAAATTGCACGCCATGTTCATCGAAGTAATTAATATTTTAATCGAGTTTCCTTTTAGATGATTCAGGTCAGACCAGTGCAATGTTTTATTTCCATTGTACGCCAGTGTCTTTCCAAACAGCGGGTCATAATATAGGTTTTTGGTCCATTTCATTTTGACCCCGCGGTACGACTAGGTTGCGACCCGAATTTTTTGGCGATGCGTTGGGATAATTTTTTTAAAAATATATAACCACTGTAATATTCAATAGTTATACAAGTCAATTACTTAAAACAGACCGCGTGCCTCATTTCTAGAATACTTGCCAGTAATCGAATAAGCCGTTCCAACAAAATAATTCAATAAATAAGTAATTGCGTCATACATGTAAGTGTTACTTTCGATACTGTTACACTTTTACTAATGTCATTACTTTGAGGGCGTGGGGGATGGGGGAGGGATGAAAGAAGGTGTAGTGTGTGTCACGTGGGGTTTATGGGCTCTGCACAATGGAATTATGGACCCTCACGTTTATTCGGTGGGAACTGCTAGTAAGTCACCCTATGAATTACTTTAATAAATTTATTTGTTTCGCTCGTTCTGTGTTAAGGTTGGGGTACAGAAATAGATAGAAAAATGGTAGAAGATTACTGTCACACTAGCTTTCACACGGCTATGAATCATATGTAGTCCAGCCACTTGATAACAGTTAAAATCACACATTTATTTCTTCTACTCTATACAAAATTCTCTAAGTACTAATCTAACTTAAAAAGTCTCTTTCAATGCTAATAGTTCGATCGCTGATAGTCAGGCAGCTGTTATTTCTTCCTCGGGCACTTGCTATAATATCTCATGTAGATTTGGACTACTGTGGTCCGTTTTACAGTTTCTGAAGAGTTGGACTACGGTGGTCCTGTTATGATCAGTTTAAGTGCACCTTGGCGTGTTCACTTAACTGCTAGATGGTGCGTGCGAAGTCCTTCTGTGAGGTAGCTTCTGGTCCACCTTTGTCTTTGTGTAGTTGGGTTCCCTTGCCACGCTGTGGGGTCTGACAGGGAGTTTTCCGGGTAGCTCTTTCCGTCTTGTGCGGTAGAGTCTCCTCAACCATCTAGTCGTTTCTGTGGAGTGGGACACACAGGATAGCTCGGGATAGCTCGGGATAGCTCGCCTGCTCGTCTGTTTGACAAGTTCAGGCCCGTGATGACTTGAGAGAATTCTAAGATTTCTAAGTCCTGCTTCCTGGTCTATGAGTGTAGAGATTTCTCTAGCTGTGGAGATGTTGACTCTACCTCGTCTCACACACGACTGATTCAAACTGTCTAAGATCTGACACAGTCAAACTGCTCTACCCACTGAGCCTGCTTCTGATTGGTTAAAACGGTCCGATTCAAAGCTCAAGTGCTGAGTCACTGCGATGTGGGTGGCTCGCTCGCTGTGTGTGGTCTGCTGTGTAATTTAATTGCTGCTGTGTAATAGTCTAACTTCTCTACTGTTACAAAGACTACACATGGCTAAATAGTCAACAAGCAGAGTTAAAGCTAGCCAGTTCGTGACAGGCTCCCTCAACTGAAAAAAGGCGATGACTACTGGATTCGACCTTTTTCTACTACAGAGCCTAGTTTAACACTGCACTATCCTAGGGTCCTATTTACACACTAGTTAAGTTGCTCTACCTGAGCTGCAATGCTGTGCCAGGTAGCTATGGACACTAGTGACAGGGTATTACTGGGCGGGGACGAATTCTGGTGCTGTGGCCCTTAGTTGTGTTGGGTGGGCGACAGCTGCTGTGTCCTCCACGAGATGGCGACTGAGGTAGTCGGCTCCGTGGTTTTCCTTGCCGGGGATGTACTCGATTTGGAATGAGTATGCCTGAAGGGTGAGTGCCCATCTCATCAGGCGAGAGTTCAAAGACTTGGAGGCTGCCAGGAACGATAGTGGTTGGTGGTCCACCTGAACTGTGAAGTGGGTCCCATACAGGTAGAGTTGGAATTTCTGTATGGCCCAGACTAGTCCAAGGCATTCCTTCTCCGACGTGGCGTAGTGGGTCTCGGCGGGTCTCAATTTTCTGCTGGCGTAGGCGACAGGGAATAGCGTCTCTGCATTCTTGGGGTCGCGCTGTAGCAGTACTGCTCGAGGCCTAAGTCGCTTGCGTCGGTGCGAAGAACGAATGGCTGAGTCAAATCGGGTAGGTGGAGTACTGGCGCCGATGTCATTCTGTCCTTGAGTGTTTGGAATGCTGTCTCACATTCCGCTGTCCATACGACTTTGTCCGGGGCGATTTTCCGGGTTCCATTTGTCAGTGGTACGGCGATGCTGTTGTAGTTGGGGATGAACTTCTGGTAGAAGCCGCAGAGTCCTAGAAACGACTGTACTTCCTTTTTGGTCTTGGGCCTAGGAGCGTCGAGTAGGCGTTTCACTGTCTTCTCTACCGGTCGCAGGCTTCCTTGACTTATGGTGTGTCCCAGAAATTCTAATTCCGTGAATCCAATCTGACATTTGGTGGGTCTTGCCGTCAATCCCGTGTCTCTGAGGCGGGCGAGTAGTTGTTGTAGGAGCGTGACATGTTCCTCCCACGTAGGTGTTGCGATGAGGATGTCGTCCATAAACGAATGTAGGTGCTCGCTGCTCAGGGGTGCCAGGAGTTTTCGCATCATGGCGCTGAAGATGCTGGGTGCGTTGTGGAGTCCGAATGGAAGTACATTGAACTCGAAGTGTCCTTCCATAGTGCTAAACGCTAGGTACTTTCGGACTTGCGGTTGCACTGGTATCTGGTAGTATCCTTTGCTGAGGTCGATGCGTGAGAAGTACTTCGCTCGCTGTAGCTTGGCAAATAGGTCTGTCTGGTCCGGGAGTGGCTCTGGCTGGAACTGCGTTACCGCATTCAGGAGTCTGAAGTCGATGCACAGTCGATGCTCTCCGTTGGGTTTTCGCAACAATACCGTGCCTGCGCTGTAGGGTGAAGTAGACTCTGAGATGATTCCGGCTGCCAGTAAGGTGGCTATCTCTTCCTTGATGGCTCGCTGCTGAGACAGTGGCATCGGGTAGAGCTTCTGGCGGACGGGTGTTGGGTCGGTCACCGTTAAGGTTACTTCGACGAGGTCTGTCCTCCCTGGGCGGTCTGTGAGCACAGTCTGATGTTGTCGAATGACCTGTAGTACTTGCTGTCGCTGGGTAGCGGCTAGGTCTCCGTTGAGTATCACGTCTTTGTAGGTTTCTTTGGAGTGCAGGGGATACTCTACTGCATTGGTCTCCATGCTTTCTCCTTCTTCCGCGATGGCGATGGCTAACAAGTTGTGAGTGCTGGGAGTCGCTGGTCGGTCCGTGTATTTCTTGAGGAGATTGATGTGGTGGTATCGGGCTCTCCCGTTCACCTCTACTTGGTAGACTGTCTTGGATTTCTTGGCAGTCACCCGGTACGGTCCTCTCCAAGCGATGTCCAGCTTGTTGGTTCCACTTGGAAGTAAGAGTAGCACTTGATCGCCGACTTGCAGTTCTCTGTCCTTCGCGTGGCGGTTGTAGTACTTCGCCTGACGGGCTCTTGCCTTCTTCAGTGCTTCACCAGCTTTCTTCCACGTTGCTTTGAGGGTTTCCTGCAGGTCTGCGACGTACTTGGTGGCACCTCTTGGTGTGTCGTCTATCTTGGCTTCCGTCCAACTTCTGCGTAGGGCTTCTAGCGGTCCTGCTAGAGGTCTGCCGAATAGCAAGGTTGACGGGGTGTAGCCTGTGGCTGCATGGGGCGTTTCTCGGTATGCGAACAGTGCCGCATTCACGTAGGTGTCCCACGCTTCTGGATTGTCGTCGGCGACTTTCCTGAGTATGGTGAGAAGGGTTCCATTCAGTCTTTCTACTTGTCCGTTGCTGGCTGGGTGGTATGGTGGTGTGCGAATGTGATGAACTTGTATCAACTCGAACACGTCTTGCATCAGGCGGCCGGTGAACTGAGATCCGTTGTCCGTTCTAATGCTGTCCGGGAATCCGACTCTGGTAAAGATGGCGATGAGTGCATCTGCAATCTTCTTGGTGTCGATCGCTGGCAACGGGACTGCTTCGCACCACATCGTACATGCGTCGACGAGTGTGAGTAGGAATCTGTTCCGCTTCTTGGTCATGGGCAGTGGTCCTACTATGTCTACTGAGACTTGCTGGAATGGCACGCCGACTACTACTGATGGTCCTAAGGTAACTGGTACGGTGTGATGTCGCGGGGAATATCGTTGACATTGGTGGCAAGATTTCACGTAGCGCTTGACATCCTCCGTGATTCCTGGCCAATAGTAGTGTGCGCTGATTCTCTGCACTGTGGCTCCAATTCCCATGTGTCCGCTGAGTGGCATGCTGTGGCCTAATTCTAGTACTTGGGCTCGAAGGGTGGCTGGTAGTACTAGTTGGGTGTGATCTCCATCTCCTTGTCGATGTAGAACTCCCTGTTCCATGTAGAAGTCTCCCTTGTGCGGGGGTGTGTGCGCCTTGGGTAGCTTCTGGAAGCACTTCGCTATCGAGGTGTCTTCTTTCTGTGCTGTTTTGATCTCTTCGAGTCCTGGATTCGGAGCGAACTCGGGCTGGGGTGGTTGGGTTTTAGCTTGGGCCCTGGTTTGCACTGCAGCTATCTCTACAGTTTTAGGGGGCGTGCCTAAGAACACATACCTACAACCTAGCACTAGATCATACAGGGGTTTCTGTAAAACAGCTGCTTGGATTCGTCCTGTGACGTACCTACTCTCTACTTCTATCCAAGCTATTGGGCAAGTAGTCGTCGGTTTCGTCAAGTCTGCTCCTTGTAAGTCGACTGTCTTGTCTGTCAAGTCCGCGCGCGATACAAGAGATTCGCTAACTATCGCGTCGTATGATAGACCTGTGTCATACAGACAGTTCGCTTCTTTTCCGTTGACCTTGACTGTGTCTGTCACCGAGGGGTGATCTCCGATTGTGTGTGGCTTGTTACCGCTACTTTGCGTTAGAACTCTGTGCGCTGGCCGGCTTTCGCGCTCTTCCCTACGTTGTGCGGCCAACTTGAAACATTCTGCGGTGGAGTGATTGTTTCTGTTGCAGAACGAACAATATCGTCTCTGTTCTGCGGGACCTCTTTTCCCGAATTCCGTGTTGGGTCCTTTATTTTGCCCAGGTCTGGGGTTATTCGGCTTATTCGCGGTGCGCTCTTCCCGGTTAGGGCTTCGTTTCTGTGCCTCTTTCCCGTTAGGCTTTAGGTCTCGCCTGAAGCTCTTGGCTTCTCCGTGTGCGGCCACGTACCTATCTGCGACCTTGACCAGATCTTCCAGTCTTTCCGCGCCCTGCTCTACTGAGAATGTTCTCAGCTCGGGGGTCATGGTTTCCCGTAGCTGTTCCCATACTAACAGTTCTGTCAGTCCATCATACGTCTTAGCCGTGGCTGACTGGCTAATCCACTTATCCAGCGTTGTGGACAACCGATCCGCGAACTGCGCATAGCTCTCTCCTTTCACTCTCCGATTGGTGCGGAATTTTTGCCGATAGCATTCTCCTGTTAGTTCGAATCCCGTTAGGAGTGCCTCTTTTACCTTGTGATAGTCAGTCACTCGGTCAGTCGGTAGCTTACTGTAGATGTCATAAGCCTTTCCTCTAAGCCCTTGACTAAGCTTAAAAGACCAATGAGTGGGATCTAGTTTGTACTCTGTTGCTAGACGCTCAAACCTAGTCAGATAGAGATCTAGACCTTCTTCTCTCTCATTGAATGTTCCCAGTGGAAATGACATTCCTTGTACAGGGTTGGATGCTACCTCTAGCTGATCTGAGTGGGAAGGGGTTGAGGAAGAACTTGAAGCTCCTGATCCCAATCTCCTTAGCTCTAACTCATGCTGTCTTTCTTTTTCCTTTTCTTCCCTCTCTTTTTCTTTTTCTGCCCTCTCTTTTTCTTTTTCTGCCCGCTTATACTCCCATCTCCTAATTTCTGCGTCTTTCTCTGCTGCTACCTTCTTCTGTTCTGCTTCTAGCTCTAATTTCCTCGTTTCTCTCTCTGCCTCTAATTTCTTCTGCTCTGCTTCTAATGCTAGTTTCTTCGCCTCTCTCTCTGCTGCTCTCTCTGCCTTAGCCTCCTGTTTCTCTACCTCTGCATTGATATACGCAATTAGGTCTCCCCCTGCTAAGTGTAAAGCTTCCCCTAATTCCTTGAAGCGCAATCTCAAGGCCACTGGGTCCGACATTGCCAAACGTGTCTATGAACAACCTCTGAATCACGTGGAATACCAAAACACTAGCAATATTGCAAGTCAATAACAACAATGCAAAGACAATCAAATTCGTAATCAATAATAGAATAAAACAAGAGTCAAATGGCATACAACAGTTATTTAAGCAAAACCTGCAAAAGAACAATGCAACATACAGACACAAAAATAATTGAAGCAAACAAGTTTTTAACTAAAGAATAGTGCACCACAACTGATCAGTGTTATACCTTTACACTATTCTAAGTTATTCTACCTCTCCTACTGTTATCTAATTTTATTGTACTTAGGTCCGGTTATACCCAATTCCTATTATACACAGATCCTAGCTAGGCTCGCCAATTAAAGTGTCACGTGGGGTTTATGGGCTCTGCACAATGGAATTATGGACCCTCACGTTTATTCGGTGGGAACTGCTAGTAAGTCACCCTATGAATTACTTTAATAAATTTATTTGTTTCGCTCGTTCTGTGTTAAGGTTGGGGTACAGAAATAGATAGAAAAATGGTAGAAGATTACTGTCACACTAGCTTTCACACGGCTATGAATCATATGTAGTCCAGCCACTTGATAACAGTTAAAATCACACATTTATTTCTTCTACTCTATACAAAATTCTCTAAGTACTAATCTAACTTAAAAAGTCTCTTTCAATGCTAATAGTTCGATCGCTGATAGTCTAGGCAGCTGTTATTTCTTCCTCGGGCACTTGCTATAATATCTCATGTAGATTTGGACTACTGTGGTCCGTTTTACAGTTTCTGAAGAGTTGGACTACGGTGGTCCTGTTATGATCAGTTTAAGTGCACCTTGGCGTGTTCACTTAACTGCTAGATGGTGCGTGCGAAGTCCTTCTGTGAGGTAGCTTCTGGTCCACCTTTGTCTTTGTGTAGTTGGGTTCCCTTGCCACGCTGTGGGGTCTGACAGGGAGTTTTCCGGGTAGCTCTTTCCGTCTTGTGCGGTAGAGTCTCCTCAACCATCTAGTCGTTTCTGTGGAGTGGGACACACAGGATAGCTCGGGATAGCTCGGGATAGCTCGCCTGCTCGTCTGTTTGACAAGTTCAGGCCCGTGATGACTTGAGAGAATTCTAAGATTTCTAAGTCCTGCTTCCTGGTCTATGAGTGTAGAGATTTCTCTAGCTGTGGAGATGTTGACTCTACCTCGTCTCACACACGACTGATTCAAACTGTCTAAGATCTGACACAGTCAAACTGCTCTACCCACTGAGCCTGCTTCTGATTGGTTAAAACGGTCCGATTCAAAGCTCAAGTGCTGAGTCACTGCGATGTGGGTGGCTCGCTCGCTGTGTGTGGTCTGCTGTGTAATTTAATTGCTGCTGTGTAATAGTCTAACTTCTCTACTGTTACAAAGACTACACATGGCTAAATAGTCAACAAGCAGAGTTAAAGCTAGCCAGTTCGTGACAGGCTCCCTCAACTGAAAAAAGGCGATGACTACTGGATTCGACCTTTTTCTACTACAGAGCCTAGTTTAACACTGCACTATCCTAGGGTCCTATTTACACACTAGTTAAGTTGCTCTACCTGAGCTGCAATGCTGTGCCAGGTAGCTATGGACACTAGTGACAGGGTATTACTGGGCGGGGACGAATTCTGGTGCTGTGGCCCTTAGTTGTGTTGGGTGGGCGACAGCTGCTGTGTCCTCCACGAGATGGCGACTGAGGTAGTCGGCTCCGTGGTTTTCCTTGCCGGGGATGTACTCGATTTGGAATGAGTATGCCTGAAGGGTGAGTGCCCATCTCATCAGGCGAGAGTTCAAAGACTTGGAGGCTGCCAGGAACGATAGTGGTTGGTGGTCCACCTGAACTGTGAAGTGGGTCCCATACAGGTAGAGTTGGAATTTCTGTATGGCCCAGACTAGTCCAAGGCATTCCTTCTCCGACGTGGCGTAGTGGGTCTCGGCGGGTCTCAATTTTCTGCTGGCGTAGGCGACAGGGAATAGCGTCTCTGCATTCTTGGGGTCGCGCTGTAGCAGTACTGCTCCGAGGCCTAAGTCGCTTGCGTCGGTGCGAAGAACGAATGGCTGAGTCAAATCGGGTAGGTGGAGTACTGGCGCCGATGTCATTCTGTCCTTGAGTGTTTGGAATGCTGTCTCACATTCCGCTGTCCATACGACTTTGTCCGGGGCGATTTTCCGGGTTCCATTTGTCAGTGGTACGGCGATGCTGTTGTAGTTGGGGATGAACTTCTGGTAGAAGCCGCAGAGTCCTAGAAACGACTGTACTTCCTTTTGGTCTTGGGCCTAGGAGCGTCGAGTAGGCGTTTCACTGTCTTCTCTACCGGTCGCAGGCTTCCTTGACTTATGGTGTGTCCCAGAAATTCTAATTCCGTGAATCCAATCTGACATTTGGTGGGTCTTGCCGTCAATCCCGTGTCTCTGAGGCGGGCGAGTAGTTGTTGTAGGAGCGTGACATGTTCCTCCCACGTAGGTGTTGCGATGAGGATGTCGTCCATAAACGAATGTAGGTGCTCGCTGCTCAGGGGTGCCAGGAGTTTTCGCATCATGGCGCTGAAGATGCTGGGTGCGTTGTGGAGTCCGAATGGAAGTACATTGAACTCGAAGTGTCCTTCCATAGTGCTAAACGCTAGGTACTTTCGGACTTGCGGTTGCACTGGTATCTGGTAGTATCCTTTGCTGAGGTCGATGCGTGAGAAGTACTTCGCTCGCTGTAGCTTGGCAAATAGGTCTGTCTGGTCCGGGAGTGGCTCTGGCTGGAACTGCGTTACCGCATTCAGGAGTCTGAAGTCGATGCACAGTCGATGCTCTCCGTTGGGTTTTCGCAACAATACCGTGCCTGCGCTGTAGGGTGAAGTAGACTCTGAGATGATTCCGGCTGCCAGTAAGGTGGCTATCTCTTCCTTGATGGCTCGCTGCTGAGACAGTGGCATCGGGTAGAGCTTCTGGCGGACGGGTGTTGGGTCGGTCACCGTTAAGGTTACTTCGACGAGGTCTGTCCTCCCTGGGCGGTCTGTGAGCACAGTCTGATGTTGTCGAATGACCTGTAGTACTTGCTGTCGCTGGGTAGCGGCTAGGTCTCCGTTGAGTATCACGTCTTTGTAGGTTTCTTTGGAGTGCAGGGGATACTCTACTGCATTGGTCTCCATGCTTTCTCCTTCTTCCGCGATGGCGATGGCTAACAAGTTGTGAGTGCTGGGAGTCGCTGGTCGGTCCGTGTATTTCTTGAGGAGATTGATGTGGTGGTATCGGGCTCTCCCGTTCACCTCTACTTGGTAGACTGTCTTGGATTTCTTGGCAGTCACCCGGTACGGTCCTCTCCAAGCGATGTCCAGCTTGTTGGTTCCACTTGGAAGTAAGAGTAGCACTTGATCGCCGACTTGCAGTTCTCTGTCCTTCGCGTGGCGGTTGTAGTACTTCGCCTGACGGGCTCTTGCCTTCTTCAGTGCTTCACCAGCTTTCTTCCACGTTGCTTTGAGGGTTTCCTGCAGGTCTGCGACGTACTTGGTGGCACCTCTTGGTGTGTCGTCTATCTTGGCTTCCGTCCAACTTCTGCGTAGGGCTTCTAGCGGTCCTGCTAGAGGTCTGCCGAATAGCAAGGTTGACGGGGTGTAGCCTGTGGCTGCATGGGGCGTTTCTCGGTATGCGAACAGTGCCGCATTCACGTAGGTGTCCCACGCTTCTGGATTGTCGTCGGCGACTTTCCTGAGTATGGTGAGAAGGGTTCCATTCAGTCTTTCTACTTGTCCGTTGCTGGCTGGGTGGTATGGTGGTGTGCGAATGTGATGAACTTGTATCAACTCGAACACGTCTTGCATCAGGCGGCCGGTGAACTGAGATCCGTTGTCCGTTCTAATGCTGTCCGGGAATCCGACTCTGGTAAAGATGGCGATGAGTGCATCTGCAATCTTCTTGGTGTCGATCGCTGGCAACGGGACTGCTTCGCACCACATCGTACATGCGTCGACGAGTGTGAGTAGGAATCTGTTCCGCTTCTTGGTCATGGGCAGTGGTCCTACTATGTCTACTGAGACTTGCTGGAATGGCACGCCGACTACTACTGATGGTCCTAAGGTAAGTGATGTACGGTGTGATGTCGCGGGGAATATCGTTGACATTGGTGGCAAGATTTCACGTAGCGCTTGACATCCTCCGTGATTCCTGGCCAATAGTAGTGTGCGCTGATTCTCTGCACTGTGGCTCCAATTCCCATGTGTCCGCTGAGTGGCATGCTGTGGCCTAATTCTAGTACTTGGGCTCGAAGGGTGGCTGGTAGTACTAGTTGGGTGTGATCTCCATCTCCTTGTCGATGTAGAACTCCCTGTTCCATGTAGAAGTCTCCCTTGTGCGGGGGTGTGTGCGCCTTGGGTAGCTTCTGGAAGCACTTCGCTATCGAGGTGTCTTCTTTCTGTGCTGTTTTGATCTCTTCGAGTCCTGGATTCGGAGCGAACTCGGGCTGGGGTGGTTGGGTTTTAGCTTGGGCCCTGGTTTGCACTGCAGCTATCTCTACAGTTTTAGGGGGCGTGCCTAAGAACACATACCTACAACCTAGCACTAGATCATACAGGGATTTCTGTAAAACAGCTGCTTGGATTCGTCCTGTGACGTACCTACTCTCTACTTCTATCCAAGCTATTGGGCAAGTAGTCGTCGGTTTCGTCAAGTCTGCTCCTTGTAAGTCGACTGTCTTGTCTGCTCTCTCTGCCTTAGCCTCCTGTTTCTCTACCTCTGCATTGATATACGCAATTAGGTCTCCCCCTGCTAAGTGTAAAGCTTCCCCTAATTCCTTGAAGCGCAATCTCAAGGCCACTGGGTCCGACATTGCCAAACGTGTCTATGAACAACCTCTGAATCACGTGGAATACCAAAACACTAGCAATATTGCAAGTCAATAACAACAATGCAAAGACAATCAAATTCGTAATCAATAATAGAATAAAACAAGAGTCAAATGGCATACAACAGTTATTTAAGCAAAACCTGCAAAAGAACAATGCAACATACAGACACAAAAATAATTGAAGCAAACAAGTTTTTAACTAAAGAATAGTGCACCACAACTGATCAGTGTTATACCTTTACACTATTCTAAGTTATTCTACCTCTCCTACTGTTATCTAATTTTATTGTACTTAGGTCCGGTTATACCCAATTCCTATTATACACAGATCCTAGCTAGGCTCGCCAATTAAAGTGTCACGTGGGGTTTATGGCTCTGCACAATGGAATTATGGACCCTCACGTTTATTCGGTGGGAACTGCTAGTAAGTCACCCTATGAATTACTTTAATAAATTTATTTGTTTCGCTCGTTCTGTGTTAAGGTTGGGGTACAGAAATAGATAGAAAAATGGTAGAAGATTACTGTCACACTAGCTTTCACACGGCTATGAATCATATGTAGTCCAGCCACTTGATAACAGTTAAAATCACACATTTATTTCTTCTACTCTATACAAAATTCTCTAAGTACTAATCTAACTTAAAAAGTCTCTTTCAATGCTAATAGTTCGATCGCTGATAGTCTAGGCAGCTGTTATTTCTTCCTCGGGCACTTGCTATAATATCTCATGTAGATTTGGACTACTGTGGTCCGTTTTACAGTTTCTGAAGAGTTGGACTACGGTGGTCCTGTTATGATCAGTTTAAGTGCACCTTGGCGTGTTCACTTAACTGCTAGATGGTGCGTGCGAAGTCCTTCTGTGAGGTAGCTTCTGGTCCACCTTTGTCTTTGTGTAGTTGGGTTCCCTTGCCACGCTGTGGGGTCTGACAGGGAGTTTTCCGGGTAGCTCTTTCCGTCTTGTGCGGTAGAGTCTCCTCAACCATCTAGTCGTTTCTGTGGAGTGGGACACACAGGATAGCTCGGGATAGCTCGGGATAGCTCGCCTGCTCGTCTGTTTGACAAGTTCAGGCCCGTGATGACTTGAGAGAATTCTAAGATTTCTAAGTCCTGCTTCCTGGTCTATGAGTGTAGAGATTTCTCTAGCTGTGGAGATGTTGACTCTACCTCGTCTCACACACGACTGATTCAAACTGTCTAAGATCTGACACAGTCAAACTGCTCTACCCACTGAGCCTGCTTCTGATTGGTTAAAACGGTCCGATTCAAAGCTCAAGTGCTGAGTCACTGCGATGTGGGTGGCTCGCTCGCTGTGTGTGGTCTGCTGTGTAATTTAATTGCTGCTGTGTAATAGTCTAACTTCTCTACTGTTACAAAGACTACACATGGCTAAATAGTCAACAAGCAGAGTTAAAGCTAGCCAGTTCGTGACAGTGTGGACGGGGGCGTTTGGAGCCGGGGGGTTGGAGGAGTGAAAAGCTGTTCCGTGATATGGGCAAGGAGGTGGTGGGGTGTGAAGTTCTAGGAAGGAGGGAGAAAAAAAGAGAGAGAAAGAGAGAGAGAGAAAGAGATAGAGAGAGAAAGAGAGAGAGAGAAAGAGAGAGAGAGAAAAAGAGAGACAGACAGAGAAAGAGAGAGAAAAAGAGAGAGAGACAGAGTGAGACAGAGAAGAGAGAGAGAGAGAGAGAGAGAGAGAGAGAGAGAGAGAGAGAGAGATTTAGAAGTGTGAAACCCTATATTGCATGGCGTTCTGGCTGTGATCCAGTAGCAGTTCAAACAGGTACAATTCCATCCTACAAGTCTAAGGCTTGTTATTTCTTTCAAAAATCGCCTTTCGTTCTTGAAAGTGCCAAGGATATCAAGAATGTTTATCTATTTGTGTGCGCGCGCGCGTTTGTTTGTGCGTGTGTGTGTGTGTGTGCACACGCGCGGTCGTGTGTGTGTGTGTGTTTGTGTTTGTTGGTTACAGTGAGTTTATTTGGAACGTATCACTGTTGTCCCTTTATAAGATAAGGTAATGGGTAAGTTGTTGAAACAGACCGCAAAGCTTTGACTTGTCTTGTTTGTCTTCATTGCTATATAAATAAACAACTGCGCCTACGCTGCTACACACTTTCGAAGCGGAGCTAACTTTTTTTTTTTATTAATATATTTCTGTAGTCAATATATTTCTTTTTTTTGGGGGGTGGGGGGATGGGGGTGGGGGTGAAGGCTTGGGGAGGGGGGCGGGTTGCAATTTTGATCTCGATCTCAGATGCACTTTCAATTGGTTCAGTTCAGTTCATTGAGACGAGATTAGTCTCGCGGCTTCTTAATGTCCTTGTTTTTATTTTATTTTTTTATTTTTAATGTTCCTTTAATGTACCGCATTGTTTAGCAATGAATAGTTCAGTTCTCGTGGCTTCTGACCATGAGTGGACTGAAGTCAGATGAAGCAAATGAATCAACGTATTGATTGTGTCTGCACAACCGCCCCCGCCCCCCCCCCCCCCCCCTTACTACCTATCCCCCACAAAAAAGATGAAGATTTGATCTGATCTGATTGGGGACTTACTATGACGATATAGCTTTACCGATGTTTTTGTTTTGACATTGTGGCTGAACCGTGCTTTTGTTTCTTCTATACTCTCTCTCTCTCTCTCTTTCTCTCTCTCTCTCTCCCTCCCTCTCTCTCTCCCTTTCTCTCTCCATTATTGACTGTTTAGGCTGGACGACCATGACCGCTTCAGATTCTATAACCAATCTAGTATAATTATTTTCATGCTCAATTAACTGTCTTGATTGACATGTGGGTTTGGGGTGTTTGTCTGTCTGTTTGTTGACCTAAAGCAATAACCTTGTATTGTATTGTATTGTCTGTTTGTCAATTTGGTCTGTCTGTCTGCTAAAGAGTCTAGGAACATCTATTCATGCGAGTTAATGTTTAATGTACTGTTTTGATTAACACGTGTGTGTTTATGTGCGTCTTTCTATCTGTCTTTTTTATCTGTCTATCTGCCTGCCCGCTTGTCTGTCTGTTCGTCGGTCTGTCTGTTTCTGTATCTGTCTGTGTGTCTGTGTCTGGGTGTGAAAGGCGACAGGGGAGCTGCCTCACACAGCTAGGAGTGCGGAAAGAAAGTATTGATTGTTAATCCTAAATCCACAGCTCCATGGTAAGTCGTAGTGTTAGAACTCACTGTCCCCTCTGCTTCACTGGGCATGAAAAGTGTGTGTATATATATATATATTCTATAATTATTAATTAATGTTATTTTTTAAATATTTTTTGTTATTAACCGCGGTCTGAATTGATTTATTTAGAGAAAAGCGCTATTACATAAGTACACATTATTATTATTATTATTATTATTATTATTATTATTATTATTATTATTATTATTATTATTATTATTATTATTATTATTATTATTATTGTTATTATTATCATCATCCTCATCATCTTCATCAACATCATTATCATCACCATCCTCATTATTATAATAATTATAATTATTAATTACCATAATAATAATAATAATAATAATAATAATAATAATAATAATAATAATAATAATAATAATAATCCTATCCTATCCTATCCTGTCCCGTAACTCGGAGGTCGGAGGGGCACCACAGATGATCGTTTAACCAGCACACTACACTCCATCTTTCTCTGTCCTCAGCAACCCTGATGGCTTCGCTCAGTGTCAAACCAGTCCATTCTCGAATGTTGTCCTCCCACCTCTTTTTTGGTCTCCCTCTTCTTCTACCTCCTAGCACTGTGCCTTGCAGAATGGTCTTTGCGAGTCCTGATGATCTGGTGACGTGGCCATACCATCGGAGTTTCCGTTTCATCACTATTGTGAGCAGGTCATCGTGTTGTCCAATGGCTTGTGTGATGGTCTGTCGGATTTCGTCGTTGTCTGATACAATGGCTCCTAAATATTTGAAGCTATGCACTGTGTTGAGGGATTGGCCTTGGACTTTGATGTCCGTGTTGATGCCATTGTTGTTGATGGTCATCATTTTGGTCTTCTCTGCACTTATTTCCATTCCATAAGCTCTGGAGGTGGTGTCAAGCCTCTGTACCAGCTGTTCAAGTTCTTGTTCCTCTCCAACATGTCATCCGCAAAACGTAGATTGGAGATTGCACTACCCCCTAGGATGACTGTGCCTTCGTGATCTGCAAGGGCATCTGACATGATGCGCTCTAGGAAGATGTTGAAAAGTGTTGTTAGAGTAGGCATCCTTGACGCACACCGATTGTTGTTCTGAACCAGTTCCCGATAGCGCTGTTATGGAGGACTGCACTGGTAGTCTTGTCATACAGGCTTTTGATGACTTCAATAATGTTAGGGCTGATGTTGTACACTTTCATTGTTGCCCATAGAGCTGCATGCCAGACTCTGTCAAACGCCTTCTTGAAGTCTATGAACACATGATATATATGTTGTGGTGCTGTAGGTATTTCTCACAGATTATTCTGAGGTTGAAAATCTCTTCAGTTGTACTTCGCCCTGCCCTGAATCCTGCTTGTTCTTCAGCTATGATTTGTTAGCTTGGGGTTTCAACCTGTTAAGTATTATTTTCAGGAGGACCTTGCTGGGATGGCTGATGAGGCTGATGGTGCGGTAATTTTCACACTTCTGAAGGTTACCTTTTTTGGGAAGAGCGATGACAAGCGACTGGGTCCATGGTGTAGGCCACTCCCCACTCTGCCAGATCTTGTTACAGATAATGGTGAGGGCATCAATCATCGCTTCTCCTCCTGCTTGAAGCAGTTCCGCGGGTATGTTGTCCACCCCCGCTGACTTCCCTTTCTTCAGCCCTGTGGGTTCGGGCACTAAATAGAATAGACCCAATTATTATTATTAGTAGTAGTAGTAGTGGTAGTAGTAGTAGTAGTAGTAGTAGTAGTAGTAGTAGTAGTAGTAGTAGTAGTAGTAGTAATATTAGTATTAGTATTAGTATTTTGAAAATAACGTTATATAAATACACGTTATTATTGTTGTTGTTGTCATTATTGCTTTTGTTAGTTATTATTATTATTATTATTATTATTATTATTATTATTATTATTATTATTATTATTATTATTATTATTATGCACCTTTAAACAGGAAGTTACTTTTTATCCATCTGAGGGGTACGGAGGGGTATTAATAGTCTGTGGTGTATCGTATAGAATTATATAGTCTGATTTGTGGTAGTATAGAGTGGTATAGTCCTGGTATAGTCTTGTGGTAGTTGTATAAAATGGCCTAGTCATGGAATATACATTTATACATAATCTATGGTGGTACAGAGTGGTATAATTTGTTTTTAGTAGTATGGAATTGCAATACGTAGTCTGGTCTTCGTTCTTGCATCTGTAGGTCAGTCCGCCACCTAGGCAAGACCGTTGACTTATTGATTTGTGAGATTAGTTTGTGGTAGTAGATCAGGTCATCTGCTGAGAGTGAAACACCAGTATTGATCTGCTAATTGATTTAATCTCCGGCTATGTCGCCGCTCACAGGCCTGGGCGCAAACCCAGTACTGTTACACGAATGCAGGCACACACGCTCACATTCACGTAAGCAAGCAAGCACGCGCGCG
This sequence comes from Oncomelania hupensis, assembly GCA_036898135.1. NCBI lineage: Eukaryota > Metazoa > Mollusca > Gastropoda > Littorinimorpha > Pomatiopsidae > Oncomelania > Oncomelania hupensis. The sequence goes on along the minus strand of CM072512.1, from coordinate 47,975,161 downwards.
CACCCACACAGACACACAACACACACACAACACACGTATCCTCTCTCTCTCTCTCGCTCTCTCTCTCTCTCTCTATCTCTCTCTCTCTCTTTCTCTCTTTCTCTCATACACACACACATACACACGTGCGCGCGCGAGCATTCGATAACTATATTGCAACCCAAACCGTGAACTTTAACAACTTTGTAATAAATTCAGCACAGCTCATCAATTACGCTATCCCGATCCTGAACATCCTCACCCACACCGTTCTAGAGCCGATGATGACACTGGTTGGTAGCTGTCGAGCGAGACTTTTACTCTGCCACCGTCATAGCCCAGCGATCTGCAGCACACTTCTTATGTACTAGCACCCAAACTATCATTTTTGTTTGGAATCCGGCATCTTTTAGAGCCACACGCAAAGGCATGTACTTCTGACATTTCTGGTCATAGCAGATGTTTAGGAAAGAATCACAGGCGCGTGTATCTAAATACGCGAGCGTGTCCAGATACAAGCGCCTGTGGAAAGAATCATACGGTGTGGCCACTTCAAGAATAAACGCTACGCTATTAGCATGATAACAGACACACACACCTACACTCACGCACACACACACGCACACGCACGCACACACACACACACACACACACACCACCTCACCACACCACACATTTTGACAATTTATTCAGAAAGCATCGTATTACATTCAAGAAATTATGACGAAGCACTATATTACACGTCGTCTTTTGGTAATAATCAAATGTAAATATTGAAAGCAACAGGCGCACGAAAACATGAACGAAGGAAACTCACAATCAAGCAATCAAAAGGCACACAATCACACTCCCTGACACAATACACCAGCCGTAAACTAGTCTCTTTTTCTTTTTTTTTAAAATATATTAATCATTGCTAATCACTATGGATAATTATCCAACTATTTTTAACAATTCTGTATTAATTTATGTAAAGGTAAAGGTAGTCTTGGGCCAGCGTAATGAGGGTGATGCCCATCTCTCTCCCTCGCTGCTTTACCTTCCCCACCCTTAAGAGAGTAGGTACTCAGTCACAGTTGAGTCAACTGGGGGCGTTGTTATTTGTCGCTTCACGTTTTGCGGTCACCCATCCAAGTGCTAACCGCACTGGACGGTCCTTAACTTGCGACACAGACCATGTTTTATAACCCCTCCAACCACTGCGCTATCCGACACCCCGATTTGTTAAATAATAATTATAACAAATGTCAAATTTTGTGGATTTTATGCTCTCTCTCTCTCTCTCTCTCTCTCTCTCTCTCTCTCTCTCCCTCTGTCTGTCTGCACACCCGCACACACACACACACACACACACACAAACCAAAAGGACAATACTTCTCCATACTGAAGGAATAGTAGTTAAATATATCTCCTTTTTTGGAGGGAGGGGGAGGGGTTATAAAATACAGTAGAATAAAAAATCGGGAGCTCCCCAATTAAGAACACTAAAATACCCTAGAACTTCAGTTTATTTTAAACAAAACTTTACAACTGACCCAAACATTGACGCTTACACTCCCAAACATAGACGCGGGCGCGCTTTTTTCATACGTGCAGACCCACGTTCTGGATTAAGATGAACAGTCGCTTGAGTTGTTTGGCATCTGTCTCTGTCTCTCTCTCTGACTCTCGCTCTCTCCCTCTCTTATGTAAGCACAAACAAACACTATAAATCTCTGATAAGACAAAAAAAGAAAGAATTTAGACGCGGCAGAGCAAAGCAGTTAGCAGCTTGTGCTAAAAGCTCTTCGGAATTCTGGCAGCATGTTCGGACTCTTATGGGAGACAAGAAGGCTGACACCAGTAATAAAATCGACATTAAAACTTGGCATAACCATTTTCAGACCCTATTTACCGATCCTGATGCAAATGTCAATCACACTGATGATTGTAATACTAATGATGCTACTGACCACACATTAAATTCACGAATTTCTGAAGAAGAAGTGCTTAACTCCATTAAAAGACTTAAATCTGGAAAGTCAGGAGGAATTGATTGTATTTTATCTGAAATGTTAAAGGCAGGAAAACATATAACTTTATCATTTCTGGTTGATTTATTTAATCACATTTTTGAGTCAGGTAAATATCCAGAACAATGGGCAAATGCAATTATTGTTCCTATCCACAAAAAAGGTTCACACGAATGTCCTGATAATTATAGAGGTATATCACTACTTAGTACTATTAGTAAATATTTCACAGCTATACTGAATAAGCGCCTGTATGGATGGCTAGAGGATGAAAATAAGATTGCTGAAAATCAAGCCGGTTTTAGGAAAAATTACTCAACAATTGATCATGTTTTTACGTTACATGCAATAGCACAAAACTGTTTAAGTAAGAAAGGAAAAAAATTATACGTTGCGTTTGTCGATTTCAAAAAGGCATTCGACTCCGTTAATCACGGCAAACTTTTAGAAACACTACAAAAAGAAGGAATACGTGGAAAGTTTTACTGTATTTTATTATCAATGTACAATTCGTTAAAATCATGCGTACGAGTCAAAGGAGAGTTTTCTGATTTTTTTGACTGTCCTATGGGAGTACGGCAGGGCTGTGTGTTAAGTCCTACGCTTTTTTCTGTGTTTATTAATCAATTAGCCGAACATATTAATGAATCAGGCCGCCATGGAATACAATTATTACCTGGTCTTATGGAACTTTTCATTTTGCTTTTTGCAGATGACATAACACTCATATCCTCAACACCTGCTGGTCTACAAAACCAGCTAAATAGCTTAAAAGACAGCTGTGTCAAGCTTAAATGGCAAGTTAATATTGAGAAAACAAACATTATGGTATTTAGAAAAGGGGGATTTTTGTCCAAATATGAACAATGGTTTTTTGATGGTGTAAAAGTTGAAGTGGTTAATGAATACTGCTACTTAGGCTATGTCTTTACGACCATGCTTAGTTATAAAATTGGTACAAATCATTTGGTTCAAAAAGCAAAAAGATCAGTATTTAACCTATGTCGTGTTTTTCAGAAATTAAAGGAAATGTCGAAGGATAATTTTTTCAAAATTTTTGACTCAAAGATCCAGTCCATTTTGCTATATTCAGCTGAAATTTGGGGTACGTTTAGGATGGATGCTATAGAAAAGGTGCATCTGATGGCATGTAAACATTTTCTATCTGTACCTATTAGAACCCCTAATAAAATGGTTTACTGTGAATTAGAAAGATTTCCTCTATATATAAATGCCACCCTTAGAAGCCTAAAATACTGGTTTCGCCTGCTAGAATTAAGTACAGACCGTCTACCTAAACAAGCTTACACTATGCTGCTTAACATGGATAATAATGGAAAACAAAACTTGGCATCTAAAATTCGCCAAATTTTGTCAGATTGTGGTTTTTATTTTGTCTGGTTGCACCAGGGCGTTGGAAATGTTAACCTTTTTTTGAAAGAATTTAAATTACGTCTTCAAGACATGTTTAGACAAAAGTGGAATGCTGCCATTCACTCAAAAGAGCGCTATTCATTATTTCAATCATTTAAATATGATTTTAAAGAAGAAAGCTACATTACCAACATTGACATATATTGTTTCCGCGTTGCTCTGACTCAACTCAGATTTGGCGTTCTTCCAATAAATAGCAATATGTATAGATACTCCGAAACAGTCAGTGATAAATATTGTATTTTTTGCAAAAACTTTATTGAAGATGAACAACACTTTTTGTTTAATTGTCCTCTGTATGACGATCTAAGATCCCGCTTCCTAAGCAACCAGCCAAGTAATGTTTCCAATCTCCTGTCATTACACAACAGTAAACGTTACACAACAGTTAGCAAGTATACTTATCACGCCATTTGTAGAAGAAAGAAATTAGCTGAAGCTATTGATGATACCTAGATATTTTTAATTTTTTACCAAAAATATTAACTAGATAACGCTTTTTGTTTGTCTTAAGATAATTAAAATGTGTCCTCTTGATTTTTTCCCCTCAACTGCTTATGACAGATACATGTATATATATGTGTATATATATGTATATGTATGTGTGTATATATGTGTGTATATGTATGCGTGTATGTATGTGTATGTGTATGTTGCTTCTTAATTGTAGGGAAAGTAAATCCGGTTTTTGTGAATTAGTGTTGCTTTGGTAGAAACTAACAAAATTTGTGTACAGTACTGGAAGTATAGACTTTACATAATTATGATATGGCAGAAGAGTATCACTCGCGACTGTCCCTTCCCCCACTGTACCACAAGCGTGTGAATGTGTATGTCTTCGCGCATGGGGCGCGTGTGTTTGCAGGGGCGAATGGCCATAAAGCAATAAACTGTTAAAGTCTAAAGTCTCTCTCCCTCTCTCTCTCTCTCTCTCTCACTCTCTCTCTCTCTCTCTCTCTCTCTCTCTCCCTCTCTTTCTCTTCGTTCTCCCCCACCCCACCCCACCTCCCTCACCTTTTGCTAAGTTTGCCACTTTCTCTCTCTGTCTCTCAGCTTGCCACGAGAAAGGGTGTATATGACAAAACACGGTCTGGATCATCTTGGATTTTCAGAGGTTTGGTTAAATGGAGCTGGAAACGAAACATTAATTGTACGTGATTTGAAGCAACGTATGGGAGATTGCTATAATCAAGACTGGTTTGCCAAGCTAAGAGATAGCGATAGATATATTACTTACCGTTCTTTCAAATCAATATAATAGCCTGAAACATATTTCACTGATATAACGATAATTAAATTTAGAAATCCTTTCGTCAAGTTCCGTTTGGAGGTTATTGACATAAATGGAAACAAAAGATAGAGCAATTTGTCCAAGAAATGTCCATTTTCTAACCACATTGAAGATGAAATATATTTTCTTTTGTATTGTCCGAAATATGATGATCTAAGGGATAAATATATTTTCAAACATTACACAAATGTACCTTAACCACCTCTAAACTCTTTGTTACCAAATTATAACAAACATATTACAAGGTCCGTAGCAATGTATATTTATGTAATATATATAATATCTATATGTTGCATGTATGTGTAACTGGATGTAATTGTAAGGCGCCTTGAGCATTTGTATAAAAATGCGCTATATCAAATATACATTATTATTTATTATGCCATAAAAAGACGTGACGAGCAATGCAATGTCCGCACACAAACGATCACCTTGAAATAGTGTTCCACTGTTACTTTGCTTCTCCCTGGAAATGAGTTAAACTGTTGTTTATGTTGCCTTATTGGTTGCTAAGTACCTATTTGTTTATTTACGCAATTGTTTCTATGATTATTGTTGTTTGTGTTTTGGCGAACAGGCTGAAGGTCTCGTCAATAAGTTGTGAAGTCTTGTGAAGTCTCTCTCTCTCTCTCTCTCTGTCTCTCTCTGTCTCTCTCTCTCTTCTCTCTCTCTCTCTCTCTCTCTCTCTCTCTCTGCTCTTTCTCTCACTTTCACTTACCCCCTACTCCACAACCCTCTTCTGCACATTCCTCCTCTCACCCCTCCAGAACTGATGAAACGGGATTCTGCTGAACAGGTTCGACCGTCTAAATAACTGTTTAACAAGCACACCAATGCACCGTGGTCGGTGGTACGGTCGAAGCTATTTTCCGGACGGCTGAGAACATTGATTTGAGGCCGGAGCTGGGTTTGGAATTGGGGCTGGGTCTGGGTTCAACACTGGAAGTAACACTTATCTATGACGGCCTACTAGCGCCAAAACCTGATAATTACAAATATCATGAGATATTTACAAATATCATGGGATAATTACAATTATCAAGAGATAATTACAATTGTCATTCAAAAATTATACATATCTTTGCGTGATCATGTTTATTTGTCAGTTTTATCTCAAGCAATCCACCTGGAAATGCCCCAAAATCAAAAATTGTAATTATCACATAAAAAAATAATTACAATTTTCACTTCATAATTACAATTTTTACGTGATCATGCCTAATTCTGACTAAGGCGGGATACTAGCACCAAAACGTGCATTTACAGGTATCAGTGATAATAATAATTAACACATGTTCTGTGTAATTCACATTATGACGCCCTACTAGCGCCTAAACCTGATAATTATAAATATCATGTGATAATTACAAATATCTACGACATATTTACAATTAACACGTAAACATTGTAATTGGAAAATTACAATTTTTGGTTTTTGCCCATTTCTAGACGGATTGCTAGAGCCAAAGCTGAAAAATAAACGTGATCTCGCGAAGATATTTGTACATTTTTAATGATAATTGTAATTGTCCCTTAATAATTGTAATTATCCCTAAATAATTGTAATTTTCCTATGATATTTGTAATTATGTCATGATATTTGTAATGATTAGGTTTTGGCGCTAGGAAGGCTTGGTAAATACTGATAATTATTAATTAACACTGTGGATTACCGTATCTCTACCCCTTGGGGTCATGAGCAATCTTGCCACTGTAGATTGTTCTAACCTATAAAGGGAAAAGTGAAAGCCCCAGTTGAAAACCTGTCATTCCTTTATAAGCATGACCGATTCACTGCGGCAACAGTACCCCCGTTGGAGTGCCGGGGGTTTCAGTATAAATAGTACCCCCACTTTCTGGAAATTTAGTGCTTTAAATTCCCACTGTCGCTGTCTTCCTCATTTGCTCTTTCCCATTCCTGCTCTGTCCTATCACTCTGCTATACTACCTTCTTCTTCACTAGATCAATGACCTACCTTTTTTCTTGAAAACTCTCCCTGGACAAGACTCCTTGTTTGTGTATGGGGTCTGTTGGATCAGCTTGGGAGTATTGGACGCTTTCTGCCGGGTGGTCACTAGGGCTTCCTATGATGTTATTAGTTAGCAATATAGGCATTTTATATGTATGGTTTTTGTTGATAATTTATAATGATGTTTGTATTCTATTTTGTTTTTGTAACCGGGGGTTCGAGTAGTTGGGGTAAAGCCTCAGCCGTCCCCTGCGTGGGATGTCTTTATTGTAAAGTGACTGGCCGGTGGAGGGCATTCAGTTTTCCCACTAGGGATGTTTCAGCTGATCTTTTATGCGGATCGGGGGTTGTCCGGTCCTGATTTGGCTCGGAAGAGTCCGCTGAACCTAAAGCAACAATTAAACAATCAATCAATCATACCGTATCTCTGTAAATTACACAGAACACGTGTTAATTTGAATTATCTCGTGATAATGGTAACTCTCGGTTTTGGCACTATTAGGCCGTCATAGTTATCATAAGCCCAAACTCTCTCTGCTTCATAAAACCTCCTACACTTATAGAGTCAAGTAGAGCGCCGTGATGGCAAGCGTACTACACTGAACCGTGTTGACTAGTCATGGCTTTCCCTGCACATGTTGAGAATTAATAACAGGCGTTGTGTTTATGCTATCTAATAATAATAATAATAATAATAATAATAATAATAATAATAATAATAATAATAATAATAATAATAATCAGGCCTAAAACGCGGCGATCTGTACCAACATAAACGCTCACCTGTTTCATCCACTCTCTCTCTCTCTCTCTCTCTCTCTTTTTTTTTTTTTTTTCTCTCTCTCTCTCTTTATTCCCCCCCCCCTCTCTCTCTCTCTCACACACACACACATAAACACATAACAAACACACCTCTATCACTCAAACAGGTGATGTAAAGGCATCAGGATGATTCCTTTATTGTTCTGTTCCGTTCGCTACTACCCTACATTCTGATCACCCAAGACCAAAACGCACAAAAAGTCCAAAAATCGTGATTATCAATTTTATTTTACTTACTTTTTTTTAAATAAAAGAAGCCAATTTGTATTTTCAGTGTGAAATGAAAATAACCGGTTTTTAATTGTTAGCCGATAGATCCCACCCACCCTATGTGATAATTACGGTTTTGCAGGCAGACCAAGTGGCAGGAGGTACAGGCTGAACTGTGGATGGGACTCAAGACGGACGATAGATGCGAGTTTGCTGTATATCTGAATCCGTGTACCATTGAGTCACAAATTTTCGCTCGTACTTTAAACCATTTTAGCGAGTTCTTGCACGTGCCACATGAAGAACAAGGTATTTACAACAAAATCAATGGAAACCCGACACAAGAAGTTTTCCAGTTGCGAGAAGAAGAAAAAAAGACCCCAACCACTAGCAGATATTTTGAGTATCTGCAAAGACCATCCTGCAAGGCACAGTGCAAGGAGGTAGAAGAAGAGGGAGACCCAAAAAGAGGTGGGAGGACAACATTCGAGAATGGACTGGTTTGACACTGAGCGAAGCCATCAGGGTTACTGAGGACAGAGAAAGTTGGAGTACGCTGGTTAAACGATCATCTGTGATGCCCCTAGGGCCTCCGAGTTACAGGATAGGATAGGATAGGATAGGTAGTACATAATACATCATCATTATCTTCGTCGTTTCCGTCGCCGTCGTCGTCATCGCCATCATCATCATCATCATCATCATCATCATCAACGTCGTCGTCGTTATCATCATCATCATCATCATCATCATCATCATCATCATCATCATCATCATCATCATCATCATCATCATCATCTTCTTCTTCTTCTTCTTCTTCTTCCTCTTCTTCAACAACAACAACAACAACAACAACAACAACAGAAACAACAAACAAACAAACAAACACTCCCATTTTTTAGGGCAGAACTGTCCTGAGACTATGCCCTTCGTATTCATTATATAATAAGATTCTTGCTGATCGTTCAGTGTTGGCTTCGCACAAATATGAGTGTTATTAAGTTATCTGTCCATCAAGCCTAAGGACGATGATGCAGACGATGTTGTTGATGATGATGTTGATGATAACGATGACGATGACGATGTTGATGATGATGAATATGATGTTGATGACGATGTTGACGACGATGCTGATGTTAATGACGATGATGATGATGTTGACGACGATAATGATGATGATGTTGATGGCATCGCAGAAATCTGATTGCTTGTTTTAGTGATCTATAAAACCTGTTGATGATGATGATGATGATGTCGAAGATGTTGATGACGATGATGATATTGATGACAATGATGATGATGTTGACCACGACGATGATGATGACGACGATTATGATGACAATGATGAAGGCGATGATGACGACGACGACGATGATGATGGTGATAATGATGATAATTATGTCTTAAATACCATAGATCCTAAAATATCTGATAATGACTAGGAAATATTGTTGTTGTTTTTTCTCATAACTTGAAAATGTCTTCTTTAGTGGAGTTTTATTGATTTTTTTATTCACCCTCCTTGTCGTCTTCTGTACACGGACTCGGTAAAATGGTTTCAAGTACGAGCGAAAATGATGTTCAAATAAAACGGTTGATCAAAAAATATGATAAATACTAGTTCCGAGAGGTAATACACATTGCTGCGATCGGTAGAAAGTATCGCCAAAACTCCCGCTAGCAGCAGGTGAAAGTATTCCCTCCATCCCTTCAAAGTATACTTTGGGCTCGCTGCTAGCCGCGGATGCGAACCGCAGTACTGTTTAAAAGTGACGGAATAGAGTATATTGCTACAAGGGTTCGGGTAAGGGTTAGTTGTAGACCTATCCCTAGCCATTGCCCTAACCCTTTTCTCTACAAAAATGCTCTTTTTCCGTCCCAAAACCCATTTGCCTTCTAGGATTCTCAAATTGTATGAAACCAAGTGAGGATACTATCCGGCGTCAATAAACGGTTCGAAAATATTCTCAAACGGTTGGTAAAAGACAGTTGACCTAGAAACAAATACAGAGGCGTGACCTAATTCGTCGCCTGGAGGAGACGAAACTTTTCCGTTTCTAGTCTTTCACCGACACTGTAACTGAGCAGGCTGCTAACCTCGCCACAGTATCCCTTCAAGGGACATACTTTGGCCTGCTGCGCAGCGTGTGCCTGGAGTATACTTTCTTTCGATCGTAGCTATGTGCAATGGATGAGTTTCGATGGGTTCCTCGGCAAGCAATCTCCAATACTCAAGCGATGGTGCTGCAGTCGCTGGCGGTTATCGTGGTCTCTGGTGGGCTTTAGCGCTTATCTCAAGTGGCTGGGACCTGCCCTCACACGCTACTGTTGATGCTGCAGGTGCTTGATGATAAGATTAGACCGGCGGTTATCCTGCACGCAGATTGCTAATGGGATTACATTTTGCTGTTGCATTTCCTTTCTGCTTCTTGCTTTCTGTTCTAAATATCATTTCATTCTTTGTGGGATACCTATTGGAAAGTATTGTTTTGTTGTCTCTTTGTGTTTTGTCCGCCTGACTAAGAGCTTAGCTCCAAAAATTGCGTTGTGTCGTTTTGTCTTGCTTTTTCTTGACCAAATTATCATTCTTTCCGCTCATAGTTAGTTATTCACTGTTTATAGGGTCCAGCGGACTGCAAAGAGCCGAATCAGGACCACAACTTGGTTGAAGGAGGACTCACCCCTGATCCGTATAAAAGACCTGCTGAAAAAACCCTAGTGGTAACACTGAAGGCACTCCACCAGCCGGTCACTTTACAAGAAAGGCATCCCATGCAGGGGACGCTGAGGCTTTACTCTAATTTATTGAACCCCCGTTTACAAAACCAAAGTTAAAAAAAAGTGGAATATAAACATCAGTATAAAATATTAACAAAATACATACATATAAAATGTCTACATTGCTAAATAATAATACCATAGAAAGCCATAGTGACCATTTGGCAGAAAGAATCCCACACTCCCAAGCTGACCCAACAGACCTCATACACAGACGAGGAGTTTTGGGAGAGTTTTCAAGAAAAAGGGTAGGTGACTGGTTTAGCGAAGAAGGTAGAAGATAGTAGTTTGATAGGACAAGTTAGGAACGAGAAAGAACAAATGAGAATGACAGAAACGGTGGTAAATTAAAGCACTAAATGTCCACAAAGTGGGCATACTATTTATACACAAAACCTCGCCACCCCAACGGGAGTTTGTACACATGTGGTTCTCATTATGGTGTATTGTCCACCTAAAACGCAGCTTAGCTCGAAAATGTTCATCGCGATCTTGTTTGTCTTGTTTATGTCCCCGTTACCATTCTCGTGGTTGATGTACCTAGTGTATGACATCCTTTGTGTAAAATACCCGGAAAGTGCAGTGTTACTTCCAATGTTATTATTATTTGTTAGCAATGTAGGCATTTTATATGTATGTGTTTTGTTGATATTTTATAATGATGTTTGTATTCTATTTGTTTTTGTAAACGGGTGTTCGAAGTTGTGGTCTTGATTTTGTGGTCCTGATTGGGCTATTTGCAGTCCGCAGTCCGCTGGACCTTATAAGCAATGAGGGCTGCTGAGGACAGAGAAAGATGGAGTATGCTGGTTAAGCGATCATCTGTGGTGCCCCTACGACCTTCGGGTTATGGGACAGGATAGGATAGGATAGTGTTCGATAAAGTAGATTATAGCTTCAGCGTCCCTTGCGTGGGATGCCTTTATTGTAAACTGACCGGCTGGTGGAGTGCCTTCAGTGTTACCACTAGGGTTGTTTCAGCAGATCTGTTATAGGGATCAGGGGTGAGTCCTCCTTGAGCGAAGTTGTGGTCTTGATTTTGTGGTCCTGATTGGGCTATTTGCAGTCCGCAGTCCGCTGGACCTTATAAGCAATGAATAACTAGCTAACCCCTCGACAGATTGTTTAACACTCACAGTGAACGATTTTCTCCCGGGAAAAACAAAAGCTTGCAACAAAGAGCAACTCTTTCGAAATGGTAGTTAATTTTGAAATCAATCAAATCCGTAGTTTTTGTGCCGCCTATGAATAGCACCCGCCGTTGGCTAGACAGCCAACATTCTGGGGCTAAAAATAGCAACTACCAAACCAGGTAAGAGACAGAAACCGTTTAAAAAAATGTTCGTAAGGTTTTTCGTTTAAGGTTGATGAAATAGACCCTATCCTACCCTACCTCAGACACCAAGGACGCATTCTTCAAACCGCGTGCTTTCACTCAAAAATATGGTCAAGGATCACACGGCTATAGTATTGATGTATCGTTGAACCAAAACAATGGATATCACTTTCTGTCAGAACCGAAATTAAAATTTCAAACTGTAGCGGTTGGTTTGAGCAACGAAAGCCCACTTCATCATTGTTTAAAGTGATAACAATGCCAATTTTAGGGTGAACCTGTTTTCGCTAAAAGTAAAAACAGCATTCGGATTGGGAGCTTCTAAAGACGAAAAGCATTTCCTTTGATTAAAGTACCTAAAAAGCGCAATGTGACTACTATATCTATATATATATATATAAATTGCTTAGCCGGAAGTCCTTCTTCGCCTCTACTGTAAAGTTTGTCCGGTATGGACGCTGATCTGGGCAGGTGCTGGGCGCTGCGGATCGGCCTGCTGTGCGCTCAAAACCCACGAAATCGTTATAGCCGACATTTCCTTTCCGAACGTTTAACCGTTTCTGAAATAAATTAATAAACAAAATGTCCACAAACTGCAATAGCCTCATTCCGCGCGCTTCCGATTCAACCCGTGTCAAGAACGTGCCGTTCTGTAATACCGCACATTTTGTTTTATTTCCATTTAAAACACTTTTGCACTCATGTCACCAATCTTACAGCTGAAGGATACCTGTTCACTTTCTTTTTCATCCATACTTATATGCGCACAAAACTTCATTCGCAAACAATCTTGCAAGAATCCCATTCAAGCGCCAAACGTGAGGTCACATATAACTTTGCAGACGACATTTGACAACAGCGTCAGCTGTAAGTGTAAGTACACTGCAATAAATATCATGCCTAATATTTTTAAATAAAGATATGACATTTAAAAATACGTTGCCTAACATTAATACTAAATTAAAATAAAATATTTTAGTGCATTACTCAAACATGCACCTATACTCTGTTCTGCAGTACATGTCCAAATGAAACTCGCAGACTATAGTTGTCTCTCTGTCTACATTTTAAACAGCAACCTGTGTACCCTGGCTTGCCAGGGTACAAAACCACTAGTCTATCTATCTATCTATCTATCTATCTATCTATCTATCTATCTATCTATCTATCTATCTATCTATCTATCTATCTATCTATCTATCTATCTATCTATCTATCTATCTATCTATCTATCTATCTATCTATCTATCTATCTATCTATCTATCTATCTATCTATCTATCTATCTATCTATCTATCTATCTATCTATCTATCTATCTATCTATCTATCTATCTATCTATCTATCTATCTATCTATCTATCTATCTATCTATCTATCTATCTATCTATCTATCTATCTATCTATCTATCTATCTATCTATCTATCTATCTATCTATCTATCTATCTATCTATCTATCTATCTATCTAGGAGGAGAACAAGATATAAAAGTCCTTATTGCTTGAACGTTACAAGACAACTCATCACGTGGCCATCTTTATGTTGCTGGGGAAGTTGTATGCCCGGTTATTACGCTAAATAAACACTGCCGGTAGTTTAACATAGTAACACCATACTGTCGAAGGAGGAGAAGAAAGAGGAGAAAAGGAAGAAGAAGAAGAAGATCATAACCACCCCCACCAACAACAACGACAACAAAAACAACAACAACGACGACGACGACACAACATTAGGACCTCTGAACAAATGAACCATAATTGACTGATTGAGTCACACGAACTATGCTAATCATGCTTTCTTCTTATTTTCATCATCATCATCATCATCATCATCATCATCATCATCATCATCATCATCATCATCATCATCATCATCATCATCATCGTCATCATCATCATCTTCTTCTTCTTCTTCTTTTTATTTCAAAGTGCTACTTTTTTTTCCTCTCTGTCACTTTCCTCTTCAATTAATTTGATTTGTGTTCTTAACGAAATGGACTTTTAGGGTATTGATTGAATCAAGTGGGTTGGGGTCGTTGTTGAGTGGGCAATGTCTGCCATAGTGAGTGTACGTGCGCGCGCGTTTGTGTGTGTGTATGTGTGTGCGAGCGCGCGCGTGTGTGCATCTTAGGCGTGCGCGTCCTACTTCTGTCCGTCGCCTTTTTACTTGCGTAGGTCTACTTGATATTGTTAAGCTCTGCATGCATCTTTCCAAGCCTCTTCCTTATACTATACTCTCAAGCTCTTTCGCAGTTGATCTTCCATTTTGAATTGTGCCTTAATTAACCCTTAAGCTGGTTGTCACGTCAAAAGTCGCGCTGTACTTTTTTTTTTACAATGTTTGCAGTACTTACAGTCTCCTATACGCTCATGTGTTCGGGGACGTTAAACATTACTCAAGTGCAGTACTCTCCCTTGTTGATGATCATTGTTGTCAGGGTGGCGACGTGGGGATTCGTCCTTAACCCTTACGCAATAGTTTATTATCCCTTTCTATCGGGAAATTTTGGGCCGTCTCCCCTGGGGAAGGCGTAGTCGCAGCCTGTGGCGCGCCCAAACCCAACCTACCTAACATTATTTGTTATTTTGAAATTTTGCTGGGGGAGAAAACCGGAGTACCCGGAGAAAACCCCCGAGACTTTGCCCGAGTCGAAAGTAAATAATATTCGGAGAAACATAACGCCCAGATGCCGGATCGAACCCACACCTGTCGGCGCCATTGGTTTCGGCTTGTGGACAAGGCACGTTAGTTAGTCCCACCTTAGTTCACTTGGCCACAAAGCTCGCTGAACGTTAGCCTTCGTTTCCTTTCTCCTCCTAATCTCCTTTGTTGCTACGTAGGCTACAGGTTGTAAACGCTATGGCTAACAGTTCGATTTTGAGCAGTTCGGAGAGTGAGAGAGAAGATTGTTTGCCATATTTAGCAGTTTTAGTAGCAGATGAGGAAGAAACTTCTGGTGATGGTGGGTACGGCCTTGGTTCGGGAGCAAGGAGACACTCGGGGCTTATTCTGTTCTTTGATCCGATGACAACATTGTGTTGTGGTTTCGGCCATTTTCTTCAGTCGCAATGTCATGGCACGTTCTGATTGGTCTGGACTTAAGATTTCAACGAAAGAATTAGGACAGTCAGACCATCACACAAGCCATTGGACAACATGATGATATGCTCACAGTGGTGAAGAAACGGGAACTCCGATGGTATGGCCACATCACCAGAGCATCAGGCCTTGCAAAAACCGTCCTGCAAGGCACAGTACAAGAAGGCAGAAGAAGAGGGAGACAGAAAAAGAGGTGGTACTGAACGAAGCCATGAGGGTTGCTGAAAACCCAAAAAGATGGAGTACGTTGGCTAAACGATCATCTGTGGCGCCCAAACGACCTTTGAGTTACGGGATAGGATAGGATAGGGAATTAGGACAGGTTCTGTCAACGAAAAATACAAAGCATGGAGATGAGGTGCTAAAGAAGACTTCTGGGCATTTCCTATACTTAGCACATCACCAACGACGAAGTCCGACAGACCATCACACAAACCATTGGACAACGTGATGACTTGCTTACAGTGGTGAAGAAACGGGAACTCCGATGATATGGCCACATCACCAGAGCATCAGGCCTTGCAAAAACCGTCCTGCAAGGTACGGTACAATTAGGCAGAAGAAGAGGGAGGCAGAAAAAGAGGTGGTAGTGATTCGAGAATGGACTGATTTGACACTGAACGAGGCGCAGGCCATGAGGGTTGCTGAAAACCCAGAATGATGGAGTACGCTGGTTAAACGATCATCTGTGGTGCCCAAACGACCTTTGAGTTACGGGATAGGATAGGATAGGGAATTAGGACAGGTTCTATCCACTGAATTTACGATTGATTCGCTTGAGATTTTATCGTAAGCTTGTTGTACAACTTATTGCAGGGTGTGACCGGGTGATCTTGTGCGAATTGATATGTCTGACCGGGGCTTTACACACACTCCTATATACGCACCAAACACACGAATTATTCATTACCGAAACATATGGGACTATAAAGGCGAGTGGCTAGCAGAAGACGGAAAATTACTCGAATTGTATTTTTCTTTAGTGTGTAAATGTTTATTTAAAGATTGGCTGAATCCTAAATCATTATTGAAGGGAGGGTGGAAAACCAGAGCACCTGGAGAAAACCATCGGTGACCTGAATAGTTGTGTAGGTTACTTACTAAGCCACATAAGTTCGCACGTCCTCTTCTGGGAATCGAACCTTCGGCAATAGGAGAGCGACGTATCACATGTTGTGATATGTGCAACATGTGGGTACGTGTAACATGATAATCTACACTATTGGCAAATAAAAATTTACGGACCTGTCGATCTCGGTACTTTAAAAAAAAAACAGTTACCATAACAATGATTATATCGGAAGGACATTTTCCTATCAGGATCTGAAATCCGGTTTCCTCTCCAAATTTATTTTGAGCGTTTTACGCAGCTTTCAAATTTGATCAAAATTGTCGACCTTCTCCAAAACTCAAAAAATAATGTTAGGTAGGTTGGGTTTGGGCGCGCCACAAGCTGCGACTACGCCTTCCCCAGGGGAGGCGGCCCAGAGTTTCCCGATAGAAAGGGATAATAAACTGCCACAAAAAAATCCCTAGTTTGTAGGTTTTTATTTGCGGTAGTGTACGTGCACCTCAAGTGTGCTTTTACATCAGTCGTAACAGGTTGGATGAGTGTCTGTTGCTTTGCTATTCGCTTACTACTGTCATGTCACCTGATCTAGCTAATGATCACTGCATGACAATTAGATTTAGCATGTACGTTAAACGTTGGCACGATTATTTCGTTCCGCAACACGTTATTTGTAAATGATTGCATAAATGTCCTTGTTAAAACAACAACAACAACAAATCACATTACGGCGGTCGGTTTGAATAAAGAGTGCCCACTATATAAACTTTGACTGTGACGAGGACGACGACGACAGCATCAACATCGATGGCAAATTCTCAAGTATGAAAAATAAAAAAGAATTCCGTGGGACCTAGGCTCTTTGAAGGTTATGTTTTATGGCTAGATGCTACTGTAGTTCTATAACGACTGGAGCGACCTTCTTCTATTCACAACTTTCCGGCACCTCTCGTAAAAACTCGTGGGTATCGCCATTATAAATTAAAACGAGGTTAGAATGAAAACAAGTTCCGGTCTGGCTTGTTTTGCTTTTATCAAAGCTTGATGCGTGACTTTTAAATATGGCAAATTGCCGAAAACGACGATTGTTAGAGCCAGAAAACGAGTGGGATAAGTATAAAAACGGTGGAGGAATTACATGCTCAGTGAAAGGATGCAAAAAACAATCGTAGAGGCCTGTATTTGTGGCGACTTCGGAGGTGCGTCGATCATCGACAGAAACTGAAACAGGACCTGAAGACTCTTGTAGTTTTCCATAGCTTCGCCGTCGCAACCTTCACAAAACACGAAGTAGTTGACTATGTTAGGCGAGCGTTGTGGCCAAGTGGGCTAAGGCGGGACTAACTTGCCTTGTCCACAAGCCAGAAACCAATGGCGCCTCAGGTGTGGGTTCGAGCCAGCATCTGGGCGTTATGTTTTTCCGAATATTTTTTAAAAATTCACAAATAATGTTAGGTAGGTAGGGTTTAGGCGCGCCACTGGCGATAGAAAGGGATAATAAACTGCAGCAAAAAAGAAAAAAAAATGTGAGGGTACGATACTGGTGGCCAGTGACACATGTCTTCCCACTGTAAAACTTCCCATTGTACAACTTATGTTATTCTGATGAATAAAAATTGATGCAACAACAACACTGTAAACTTGACTCTGTCACAACTGGGACTTCAAATCCATCAGGCATTTTCTGCAAAACTTTCTCTTTATGCTCCCACCAACGCTTTCTCATGTGATTCGACATATTCTTGAATATTTGGAAATAACTCACTAAAACACGCGGAAAAAGAAACCGGAAGTATGTTTCATTGAGGGGATTCCCGTTGGTGCATAGGATAGCAGAAAAGTGTAAATAGCTCAGTGGTAGAGCGTTCGCCTGGCACACCGATGACACAGATTCCAATCCCCGAGTTGGGCCAGTTTAAAGTGGCCACTGTCCTCTTTAGCACTTTGATTGCTCTGGTGGTTTAGCGTTTAGGTCCGTCCCCGCTCTTCTACCTTGCAATGGTTATGGTAAAGGTGTCCCTGCAACCTTTCGGTCGTTGGGGAAGGAAGCGAGCGATTGGGACCTGCTCCCTTTTCTCTAGGCCAGCCCAATGAGGACGGTTTCCTATCTCCTCCCCTTCCAGCATTACCGTCCCCGGTTCGAAGCAGATCCAGCTACCCACTCACTGCTGGCTGGACTGGGGTGGGTCGTGCGCTTGTTTCAAACTTGGCGTGTCGATTGGTGGTGGTTGCTTTACAAGGATGGTCACCCATCCAAGTAGTAATCCCTTCCCGACGTTGCTTAGCATGAAACATTAGCGTGTGCCCAAACCACTACGATACCGCGCTGTTACGTTGAAACGCGAACGAAAGTATGTCGGAAGCGTGTACGATAGATCTAATCGTTTCGATTTGCAAAGTATTCAATAATGGAGTTTATTTACCTTTGATTTGAGTTTGCGTTGTTGTTAGGAGAGGCTTTGTATAACGTTGATAATTTTCGTTGGTCGATATTGTCGGAGAATACTCTGGATTTCCTTGTTTACCATCGATCGAAGGTTCGGGACGATTGTCGAAGTAAGAGAAGGTTCGGGGTATGTGTGGAGAGATGAATGACGTAAGTCAGTGATGACGATCTTTTATTCGATTGGTGGCAGTGCGTCATTTCTACGGTATTCGAAATCTTTCCGGAAAAGAGAGAGATTATAAAATTGTGTGCCGCACTGTTGTTGGGGATAGTAAAGTTGTTGATAGTGATTTAAAGAGTTGCTGTGAAAGTTGTTGAGTTGAGTTGAGAATTGTATGCAGTTGTTGATGTGTGCTGAATAAAAGCGGAAAACTTCATACGTCGACTTTGTGACTTGTATGCTGTTTGGACGGGTTGCGTGGATAAACGAATCTGAGTTACACAACTATCAGGAATTCAAGCATCGGGGCTGAATCAGATACTGATAGAAAACACCAACATCAAACCGAGTGTAACATTTTTGGGGGTCAAGCCGCGATTCACGCCATAGCCAAGGGTTCAACTGCTACAACAAGCGAGTCAACGTTACGAGAGGCAGTCATCGAGGGTAGCCGCCAACGAGTTGCGTCGAGAGGGGCCAACATACTGGGACTACATCACCGATAGATTCGGGTTGACTGCAAGGGCGTGTAGTCGCTGAAGAGTTGCTTCGTGAGCGAACAACAGATCGGGACTACGTGGCTGCCGTAAGACTACGTCGAGGGACAGTCTCGGAGCTACATCGCCAGTGTTACAGAGAGCGGCGAGCGGACGTCGCGTCTACTTCAGCACAGGAGCGTATACATCAACACCAGCGTGGTGCAGCGTCGCATACGACGAGGACAGCGGGGCCTGCGTCAACGAAGGCGACTAGTGACAAGCATCAGCGCTACTGCAGAAAGCGTGCTGTTCTAGAACAGTCTAGAAAGGTACAGCACAGTCAAGAACTTTCCAGAAAAAAAAGAACTCTCCAGTCAAGAACTTTCTAGAAAAAGAACTTTCCAGAAAAGAACTTTCCAGAAGCATCAAGATGGCTGACTTCTGGCAGAAAGGGATTGCACTGAATCTCAAAGGCAAACAGCTGACGGAGTACGTCAAGTCCCAGGAGAGAATACAAGAACGAGAATTAGAAGAGAAGCGTCTAGAAAAGGAAGAACAGCGTCGCCGAGAAGAAATAGAGTTAGAAGAGAAGCGTCTAGAAAAAGAACTAGAACTAGAACAGAAGCGTCTAGAAATTGAACAGCAGCGGCAAGAAAAAGAAGAGCAACGTCGCCGTGAAGAAAGAGAGTTCGAGCTGAAGCGTCTTGAAGGTGAGCGTCAGTACCAGCTAGAGTTGGCGCGTATACAAAACAATCAGCATGCGCCACAAGTTATCAGTGACAACAAAGCTCCAAAATTGCCAGCGTTTGTCGACGGGAAGGACCAGATCGACAGTTATTTGGCGAGATTTGAAAGGTTTGCCAAAAGCTCTAACTGGCAACCTCAAGACTGGGCGATTCGACTAAGTGCACTTCTGACGGGGCAAGCACTCGACGTCTACACCAGATTGTCGGACGATGACGCTAAAGACTACGACGTCTTGAAAGAGGCCCTATTGCAGTGCTACAACTTTACAGAGAAGGGCTACCGTAAACGCTTCCGTGAATGCCGGCCTAAGTCAGACGAGACGCCAAAGCAGTTTGTGGAGCGCCTGTCGTCATATCTACACAAGTGGGTGGAGTTATCAGGCGAAATGAAGTCTTACGACAGTCTCCATGACCTGATCGTGAAGGAACAATTTCTCAATGCCTGTCACAAGGACCTAGCGACCCACTTAGAAGAACAAAAGCTGCAGACGCTTAAAGATGTGACTGAGGCTGCTGAAAGATATCTTATCGCTCATGGGAAAACCCTGGGGCCACCCAGCGCGACGAAACATTTTCAGAAGACTGCAAACCATGGGAACCAGGTCCAAGGGAGCCAGACGAGCCAGAGACACACGGACTCCACGCCTGCAACGCTACAGACCACAGGGCGGCTAATTGTCCTCAAAACAAAAGTAGTGGACAGCGGAGCAGTACGGACAACGCAGCGGCGGGCAACCGGCAGAGGCGGTTCTCCAATCAACGGCAAACCAGTAGATCTGACCATCAAGTGTGCGGCGGGAGCGTCATTCTTCCGAGTGAGACCAAGCGCACAGCTACTCCTGCGGACGTGCAAGAGTGCATGACCGATGGCCAACTTCTCCTTGCCAACGGAAAATCCATCCCCGCGCAGCTGTGACCGTCCAGAACATGCCTGTTTCAAAGGGACGCGTCGGAAATCATGAAGTGACTGTCTTAAGAGACTCTGGCTGCAGTGGGGTCATCGTCAGAGAAGACCTAATCGCTAAAGAACAATTCACCGGCGATTCTAAATGGACACTTATGGCCGACAGCAAATGTGTGAGAGCGCCAGTTGCGAAGATTCAAGTCAGCACTCCTTTCTACATAGGCGAAGTAGAAGCGGTTTGCCTGAAGAAGCCGCTATACGATTTGATGATCGGGAATATCGACGGCGCGAGACGACCCGACGACCCCGATCCAGAGTGGAGTCCTGCCTCAACCCAACGCGTCGAAGTTGTGGAGGAGGATCCATTGCCGTTTCCCGATGGAGACCTTACAGAGCTGCTACGGGATAATGTGGCTACTCCGGCTCAGCCCTGCCGACCAGAGATCGTCGGTGCTGTTACTACCAGGGCCCAGGCCAAGAGAGACAAGACGTCTACGCCACTGAAGGTCGCCGACAACTCTAAAGCTGCCATCGTGGACAGAGATAAGCTGATCCAGCTCCAGGAAGCTGACAGTACTTTAAACAAGTACAGGAACCGCCAAGACCACGTGACAAAGGGCAGTGGCACGGTCTATTTTGAGGTGAAGGCCAAGATCCTGTACCGAATCTTCCAGCACCCGAGGGTCAACGGAGGGAAACCACTACGTCAAGTCTTGGTACCGTTACCCCTAAGGCGCCAGGTGATGGAAGTAGCGCATGACTCAATCATGGGAGGTCACCTGGGCATCAAGAAGACGTCGGACAGAATCCAGGCGGTGTTCTACTGGCCAGGACTTCATGCGGACGTCAGCCGTTTCTGCCGATCATGTGACATTTGCCAGAAGACCATACCTCGAGGAAGGGTCCCGAAAGTGCCTATGCAGAGGATGCCTCTGATCGACCGACCTTTCAAGAGGGTGGCCTTAGACTTAATCGGCGAAATAAGACCTCCGAGTGAAGAAGGTCATCGATGGGTACTGACTTTAGTGGACTATGCGACTCGGTACCCAGAAGCAGTGCCTTTGAAGAAGATTGACACTGAAACTGTAGCGAGGCACTGGTGGACATGTTCAGTAGACTTGGAGTGCCTGAAGAGATCCTGACAAGACCTCGGGACGCAGTTCGTCTCTGACTGCATGAAGGAGGTCAACAGACTGCTGAGCATCCGGCATTTGACTACGACACCCTACCATCCGATGTGCAACGGGCTTGTCGAGAAGTTCAATGCTACGCTGAAGTCCACCCTGAAGAAACTGTGCAGCGAGCAGCCCAGACAATGGCATCGCTATATCAACGCCTTACTTTTCGCCTACAGAGAAGTACCGCAGGAGTCCACCGGCTTTTCTCCGTTCGAGCTGCTGTACGGAAGAACCATCCGAGGGCCGATGCACATCCTAAAAGAACTGTGGACGAAAGAAGTAGACACCCCAGAGGTGAAGAACAGCTACCAGTACGTGTTTGAGCTACGGGAGAAGCTGGAGCAGACTCTCGAGATAGCCAGAGAAAACCTGAAGAGGTCCCAGGACTGTGGAAAGCACTACTATGACCGTAGGGCTGTGAACAGGAAGTTTAAACCTGGCAACAAAGTGCTGGTGCTGCTACCTACTGATCACAATAAGTTGCTGATGCAGTGGAAAGGCCCGTACGAAGTGGAGACCGTGGTGGGGCTCAACGACTACAAGGTGAAGGTCGGTCAGCATTCCAAGATATACCACGCCAACCTCCTTAAGCTGTACGTGGAAAGGCCATCAGAGACTGTGCATGCAGCAACAGCAGCTGAGATCGACAACAGCTTTGACAGCGAGGAACTGTTGGAACTGGGAGACTTCCATAGCAAAGAAGGCATCAATGATGTTAAGCTAGGACCACGCTTGACGGAAGGTCAAAAGATTGAGCTCAAGGACCTTATGGGCGAGTTTCCCCATAGCTTCAGCGATGTCCCAGGCTCTACGACTTTGGTCGAACATGAAGTCCACACCCAGACCTGGAAGGAGCATCTGCAGACCTTGAGGGAGCTGTTTCACCGTCCCGCAGAAGCCAACCTGACCGTGAGACCCAGCGAATGCATTCTGGGAGCTGACAACGTCGACTGCGTCAGACATCCGACGGAAGAAGGAGACAACGGAGGACGCACTGATTCCAGGGAAGCCCACGTGATCATCGTCTTTGACCCTGGGCCGATGACGACCGCAACGCAACTGACGAGGGCGTTGATTCCTTGCGAACGAAAGAACATTGACTGTGTGGACGAACTAAGAATATTGGTAATGAGAGACTTGCAGATGAGAAACTTTGACTCTGTGTGAATGAACTGTGAACATTGACATTATCCAGGCAGATTTGAAGATGAAAACCATTGACTCTGTGTAGATAAGCTGAGCGCAATTACAGTATTCAGAAAGTCTTAAATTAGTTTCAATTGTGGACTTTGTTTGGGCATTACGTTTCAACGTTGTTGAAAGAAATTGGGTAAATTTCTTCTTGAGTGGGGGGTTATGTTACGTTGAAATGCGAACGAAAGTATGTCGGAAGCGTGTACGATAGATCTAATCGTTTCGATTTGCAAAGTATTCAATAATGGAGTTTATTTACCTTTGATTTGAGTTTGCATTGTTGTTAGGAGAGGCTTTGTATAACGTTGATAATTTTCGTTGGTCGATATTGCCGGAGAATACTCTGGATTTCCTTGTTTACCATCGATCGAAGGTTCGGGACGATTGTCGAAGTAAGAGAAGGTTCGGGGTATGTGTGGAGAGATGAATGACGTAAGTCAGTGATGACGATCTTTTATTCGATTGGTGGCAGTGCGTCATTTCTACGGTATTCGAAATCTTTCCGGAAAAGAGAGAGATTATAAAATTGTGTGCCGCACTGTTGTTGGGGGATAGTAAAGTTGTTGATAGTGATTTAAAGAGTTGCTGTGAAAGTTGTTGAGTTGAGTTGAGAATTGTATGCAGTTGTTGATGTGTGCTGAATAAAAGCGGAAAACTTCATACGTCGACTTTGTGACTTGTATGCTGTTTGGACGGGTTGCGTGGATAAACGAATCTGAGTTACACAACTATCAGGAATTCAAGCATCGGGGCTGAATCAGATACTGATAGAAAACACCAACATCAAACCGAGTGTAACACGCGCGCCACCCAGTAAAATGGTTATCACCGTTTGCCATATTGCCAACGATGGGTGTAGGCGTTAGACGACAATGTTCACTCATTCAAATTCAATTGACTACTTCAGTGTTGGAAACAACTCTCTCTCTCTCTCTCTCTCTCTCTCTCTCTCTCTCTCTCTCTCTCTCTCTCTCTCTCTCTCTCTCTCTCTCTTTGTTTTTTTGTCTCTTTCTCTAGCCAGAGAAAATGAGAGAGAGAGGGGGAGATTTTATTCAATGATAACATGATGATGATGATGATGATGATGATGATGATGATGATGATGATGATGATGATGTTGATGACGCCCAAAGACAATGATTAATTGAAATATTGAAGCAGACTGTGTGCATTGGTGTGAGTGTGTATGTGTGTTATAAATAAATTTGTGTTTTCTGTTTTCTAGCATTACGTGTTCCCTAGAATTTTCTTATTTGTTTATGCACATGTTGTTATTGTTCGTGTTGTTAAGTGTTATGTAGGCTACTCTCGGTTCTGTGCACACATGGTATACATAAGAATCAGTGTGTGTGAGAGAGAGAGAGAGTGAGTGCGTGCCTGTGTGCTTATGAGTGCGCCATATGCGAGTGTCTGTATAACATTTAGTTGTGTTTGTGGTTTGCTTCCTTTAATTCTTAAGTTTTTCAATTATTGACTGCGTATGTGTCGTGCAAGTAAAAATTTGTACACTGTGTTTGGGAGTTCGGGGGAGGGGAGAGGAGTACATACTTTAGTAATATCATTGTTATTTCGTAGTCTGTCATTGTATCCGGTAATTTAAATGTTATTATTTATGTCCGTGTGGGTCGTTTATTTGTACGATTAGGTTGTTACATGAAGCGTCTTTGTTTTCACATTCGTTCTTGAATTTGATCGGTCACCTGTCCATATCGTTATGTTCACATTGATGAGAATTTTAAACGACCTCCCGCTGTTATTTTATATGTTGAAATGGACCAATGGTCTTTTTTCAATAAAACATCCTTATCCGAATTTCTCGCTCTCTAACCGTTCTAACAGTTACACGTTCTATCTCGCCATCTAGGATGGACTGGCAATTTTGAAACATTTACGAAACTGGACAGACGAAACCAACCGTCAAAGCATCTGCCTCATACCGCCATCTGTCGCATAGTAGCATACACAATTACTTAGCTATCAAATGGTGATTATCTCATGCATGTAGCACGCTTTCTGTAGTGTTCATCATCACTATCATCGTCATCCTCATCATCATCGTCATCATTATCATCAGTGTGACGGTGGGTCTATTGTTGCTGGGCTCTGCACAATGGAATGCTAGTACCCACTCGTCTATCGTCTGCGGGAATCGGTTAGTGTAATCACCCTATGACTAATCTTAAAACATTTATAAGTTTAGCTTGGTCTGTGTGCGGATAGGGTTATAGAGATAGGGAGAAAATGGTAAAGATTCACTGACACACTAGCTCTCGCACGGCTATGAAACATAGGTAGTCCAGCCACTTGTTAACAGTAAATATCACACATTTATTTCCTCTACTCTATACAAAGTCTTCTAATCTCTACACTAACTTAAATGTCCAAATTTCACTTCGAGTAGTTCGCTCCTTGATGGGTCTATGTAGCTACTGTTCTCGATACTTGTTACTGTCTCATCATTGGGCTATGAGTTCTTTCTGTCATATTATTCGTTTTTCTCGACGAGTAGACTATCGTAGATCAGTGTTTGTGCTCGGTTTCGGATCGCGGAGGACTTAGCTTTTATCGGCGATGTGCGGTGTTGTTGTCTCTTCTTCTTGGTAGTTGACTATTGAGCTAGTGGAGCCCAATGCTCTCGCCGCTCACGGTTGCAGGCCACGTGTCAGGGTTGCCTCTCTGTAGGATTTCTTCCCTGACGTGGACCAAGATGCCTGCTCGTCTGCAAAATATGCGACGAATTTCTGCAACGCCTTGTATATAAAGGTTGTGCAAAGCGTCTCATTGATGGCAGAAACAGCCCTAAGTGAGATCGCATCCACCTAAAAAAAATAAGGGACGACCAATTCTTCTAAGTCCGTGGTCCACTGGAATCTCCAACATAATTTCTATACATATACCTACATCAGGGCTAAACTAAACACCTGGAGAAGTAATTAACAATATACACATTCGCCGGTACAGCCACTAGTCTGCAATAATACACATAGGGGAAAAACAGTTGGACAGTGGAGGCTACCTCGTCGTGCCGAAACCGGTCGCGTGTCCGCCATTAGAGATGGCAAAACAGGATGAATAGAGTCCTTGCCTAGAAGGCTGTTCACAATGGAGAACATTTTGCGGGGATCATCCAACAGCGATTGTATGCCTAGACTTGATTGACCTGACTGGTTGCGTGAAGACACTTCTGGCATTCTTATTAATCTGCCGGTCCACTTCCAGCTCATTGGCTCGCCAGCGCTTCTCAGCTGGACACCGTGCAGTCTTGGCACGATTGAACGTAGAAGAAAACCAAGGGAATCGGGATGAGTTGGAACAGTTTTTACAGTCTCTGGGGTATATGTGTCCAAAAGAGTAGCTAACGTCTCATTGTACACGCATAAAAGTTTACCGATATCATCAGGAGGGGCGGTGACTAACTCTGAAGCACTCAGATAATGACGAGGTTCCTCACACGAATCTTCTTCTTAGGTGCTGGAGATCTAACCATGCTGGTTTCAAACATCACAAGAAAGTGATTAGACATCTGCAGGTCTTCAATGACCACTGACTGAACTAAAGCTGACAGGTCGGACCTAGAAATCAACCAGTCTAGAATGTGTCTCTTGCGATATGTAGGTTTATTAACATGTTGAATCAGACTAGAACTAGAGTCAAACAACTGAGCCAAACGATTCATGTGTGGGTCAGACAAAACATCCCAGTGAAAACTAAAATCACCCGGAATGAGTGGATTCTTGTTAGAGAGGGAAGTAACAAGCTTGCCAAACTCTTCATGAAATTCAAAATCCTTCAACAGATTTGTATCTGAGGGTGGAGGTCTGTAAACAACAACTGTGCCAACCGATTGTTTCCCTTGAGTGATGAAAATCAATATTCTCAAATGACACAAAGCGGCCAGCAGCTGCACACGCACGAACATGAACAGACTTCTATTGAACAAGGACTATCCCATCACCACCCTGGCCAGAAGAATGATGGATAGAAGGAATTACTTGAAACTTTACATTACTCAGTATAAGCAGAATTTATTCAGACAAAAGACAACATATATATTATGGAACTTGCCCCCGATGTTGGTAAACACACACACACACACACACACACGCACGCACGTACACACCCTTGCGTACACACCCACATACACACACACACACACACGTCCACACCCACACCCACAAAATACCTTTACAGAATTCTTTCCTTTTTTTAAAAAATCTTGCAGACATCGTTGAAACATTAGGCGCCAGCACACTGGAGGACTAAAATGTTAAACATGTTTATTTGTTTATAAGGGTCGGATGGCATGAGGATGCGTAAAAGGGGGACGAAGAAAGAGAATGGAATGGTAAGAATGAGATAGAGTGATGAGGAATGTCAGAAGAAAGAGAGAGAGAGAGAGAGAGAGAGAGAGAGAGAGAGAGAGAGAGAGAGAGAGAGAGAGAGAATGCAGTAGTGATGGATAGAAGAAATCACTTTGAAACTTGAAATCAGTCAGTCAAGGGTGGGGTGGCAAGCACGTTTTACATTTATAAAATAATAAATAACATGCAAGCCACTCTTCCGGTACCGAGTCACATGTGATATTAAAAATCAGTCTGCAGTCTAGATCAATCCTATCCTATTCTATCCCATAACTCGGGAGGTCGTAGGGACACCACAGATGATCGTTTAACCAGCGTACTCCATCTTTCCCTGTCCTCAGCAACCCTGGTTGTTTCGCTCAGTGTCAAACCAGTCCATTCTTGAATGTTGTCCTCCCACCTCTTTTTCGGTCTCCCTCTTCTTCTACCTCCTTGCACTGTGCCTTGCAGGATGGTCTTTGCAAGACCTGATGATCTGGTGACGTGGCCATACCATCGGAGTTTCCGTTTCTTCACCACTGTGAGCGTGAGCAGGTCATCGTGTTGTCCAATGGCTTGTGTGATGGTCTATCGGACTTCGTCGTTGGTGATGTGCTGGGTATAGGAAATGCCCAGAAGTCTTCTGTAGCACCTCATCTCCATGCTTTGTATTATTTGTTGTAGATCTGCAGTAAGGGCCCATGTTTAGCATGCATATAGGAAAATGGAGATGACAAGGGAGCGCAGCAGCCTTACCTTGGAATGTAGACTGGTGGTCCTGTGTTTCCAAATGGGCTTCAACCTCGCCAGTTTGTGCGATCCTGGAGAGGACTTCCTGTCTAAATATTTGAAGCTATGCACTGTGTTGAGGGATTGGCCTTGGACTTTGATGTCCGTGTTGATGCCATTGGTGTTGTTGGACATCATTTTGGTCTTCACTGCACTTAATTCCAATCCATAGGCTCTGGAGGTGGTGTCAAACCTCAGTTCCAGCTGTTCAAGTTCTTGTTTCTCACCAGCCAATCCATCAATGTCATCCGCAAAACGAAGGTTGGAGATTGCTCTAGATCAAAATCGCGAGAAATAATACAAAAATGTTGAAAGTCCAGTTCACCCTAAGAGATAACTGGTTTTGTTTATAGTTATTGTTGACCTCTTCGTCTTTTCTTTTCTTTTCTTTTCTTTTCTTTTCTTTTTTTGTATGTCTACGTCAATTTTAAAAAAAAATTGAAATCTAAATGTCGTGTTCGAGCGTTCCAAAGAACGTCCGCTACAGTAGTAGGCTAAATAGTGTATCTCCCTTAGAACATATAGGCACATCCTAACCACAACACAACAGCCACACGCAGCGGAGCGTTACCAACAAACATCAAAGACGTCAATGTGGATTAGCCATGGGAAACAGGGTGGTCCCTTCATGACCCTATTATATCTGACTCGCTGCTAGTGAAGCCGGCGAAACCTTATTAGAGACCTTTATGAATTTTAAAGCTGGTTACACGTCCAGCGGAGTGCTTTCACCTCAATACTGTGGATCAATGTATATGTGCATATTGGTTAGTGTAAACATTTGAAGGAGAAAAACACACACAAACACCAAATGATATCCCACTCACTTCAATCTCGTTATAAGACAGGGAGGTACTTTGATCGTTACTGACACGTCACCGGAACTGGTCATCGTTGACCTACCTATTGTTTGACCTTGTCGGAACCTTTCCACACACCATACGGATGTTCATTATAAACATGATTTTCTTCTTCTTCTTCTTCTTCTTCTTCTTCTTCTTCTTCTTCTCTCTCTCTCTCTCTCTCTCTCTCGCTCTCTCTCGAGTAAAGCGGGAGGGGAGGATTTACTTGTGATTTTTACCTTGGTTTGTTGTCGTGTGTGATTGAATACTACTAGAGGGTTTTGGGTCTAGACTGCCAAAGCTGTCTGTCCTATTCACACTTTTCTGCTATCCTATGCACCAACGGGAATCCCCTCAATGAAACATACTTCCGGTTTCTTTCTCCGCGTGTTTTAGTGAGTTATTTCCAAATATTCAAGAATAATAACATGTGTCACTGGCCACTAGTATCGTACCCTCACTTTTTTTTTTTTTTTGCGGCTGCAGTTTATTATCCCTTTCTAAACCCTACCTACCTAACATTATTTGTGAATTTTTGAAAAATATTCGGAAAAACATAACGCCCAGATGCTGGCTCGAACCCACACCTGTCAGGCGCCATTGGTTTCTGGCTTGTGGACAAGGCAAGTTAGTCCCGCCTTAGCCCACTTGGCCACAACGCTCGCCTAACATAGTCAACTACTTCGTGTTTTGTGAAGGTTGCGACGGCGAAGCTATGGAAAACTACAAGAGTCTTCAGGTTCTGTTTCACTTTCTGTCGATGATCGACGCACCTCCGAGGTCGCCACAAATACAGGCCTCTACGATTGTTTTTTGCATCCTTTCATTGAGCATGTACTTCCTCCACCGTTTTTATACTTATCCCACTCGTTTTCTGGCTCTAACAATCGTCTTTTTCGGCAATTTGCCATATTTAAAAGTCACGCATCAAGCTTTGATAAAAGCAAAACAAGCCAGACCGGAACTTGGTTTCATTCTAACCTCGTTTTAATTTATAATGGAGATACCCACGAGTTTTTATGAGAGGTGCCGGAAAGTTGTGAATAGCATTTGACCTACACAAATGCTCTTCTTCCTCTTTTTCTTGTAAGATTAGGTTAACACAGTAACAGCCTACAATCTCCATCGTTGAATGACTCCACCTTTTTAAAGTTAATCGCCTATCGCGATACGGCAGACGGGGGATAACCATATCCCAGCAAAGAGGAGGAGCAAGGGACCTAAATCAACACTGAGCCACCAGCGCAATCATACTGCTAAGGTGAACAGTTAAAACGGCCATTTTCATCTTGCCCCTCGAAACCATCCTGTTGTAGTGGTCTCTGATACGGCTCTTTGCAGTCCGCTGGACCCTATAAACAGTGACTAACTAACTAATCCTCGTTGTAAATGAAACGTCTGAATCTAACCCTGAATCTTATTCTCCTTCTCCTCTTCTTCTTCCTCCTTCCTATTCTCCTCCTCCTGCCATTCCTGTTCCACCTTCTCCTCCTCCTCCTTCGATCCTTCTTACTGCTTTCGCTGTTTTAGCACTTTTAAACAAGAGCACGCTTCCCGAACATTCGTCTGTCAGTCAATGAGGGCGCAAAGGTTAATTGTGGATTATAGTCACACGACGGCGGAGTGTATAATAGGGGACTATTGGTCATATTATTCTGATACCAGCGAACCAGTTGATGGTAAAAGGAAAATAAAATGGTCACACGTTGGCCAATCCGGGATTCGAACCAGGGACCTTAGTAAGCTGCTTTACCCACTGATCTACCCGGTCCCGGTGAGGCCAAAAGGCGTAGCTTGGTGTTTATAGTTCAGTGGGAGAAAGACGCACTCTTCCCGTCTTCAAGAGGAAAGGACCAGTCAAGGATACTTTGGACAGCTTCATAACCCCTCTTCTCCCCACCCCCACACACAGACGCTCTCTCTCTCTCTCTCTCTCTCTCTCTCTCTCTTGTTTCCCCCTTACCCAGTACTTGGCTGTTTTTCTCACTGTCTATTCTCTTCCGCGCTTTAGTCTGCGAGACAATGGGGCCAGTCCATTCCTGTGTGTCGGAGGGGTGGTAAGTAAGTAGTTTCGTATGTAAAATTTTAATAGGAAAAAAAAAGAGAGAGGGAGTTGGAAAAAAAAGAAAAGATTTCCGATACCGCGCGAGAAAAAAAAAGAAGAGGGGTAAGAGAGGACAGTGTGTGTGTGTGGGGGGGGGGGGAAGAGAGAGAGTGTGGGTGTAGGTGTGGGTATGGATGGGTGAGTTTGTGGAGTGACGACCCGTGGTTGGGGGGGATCGAGGGAGAAAGGACACAGCACATCTCTCGCGCAAAGCAATTCAAGTCTGTATCGATCTTGCGTGGCACTTCTTGTTACGCTCGCTCTTCCTCCCCCTCCCCCCCCTCCCCGCCCACCCCTCTCATTTTCTTGCCCATCCCTCTCCCCTTTTCTCTGTCCACCTCTCATCTTTTTGTCCTTCTGCCACACTCAACTTTCGTGTCCGCCTCTTGTCGTCGCTACGTTTTTTGTCAATGTTATTGTTTACGCATTATTTTATTTCTCTATACCTACTCAGCATTTTAGGTCTCTCATATTGACACTTTGGCAACTGTTAAAAAAAACAAAAAACAAAAAAAAACTCCTCGGGAGGAGGTGTGGGGGGGGGGGGTAAAAGTTTGAAGAGGTAAATTTTTTAAAAACACCTTTGACGCTATATCTCAAAATTGGCTGCAAACAGATTATGATTTTATTTATTTTTTATTTATTTCACTTTTGATGTTTTTGTTGTGTTAGCTTGCATAATTATAGTTCAAATAGTGGTCGTTCCATGATGGCATGCTGCTTCTGAAAGGATAAAACCACGATAGAACAGCATCTCGAAACAACCAATTAACAAGCATAGCTTGCCCCCTAGTTGGGCAGGGTAGCTCAGTTGGTAGAGCGGCTTACTAGTAACCGAAAGTTACCTGGTTCGAATCCCGAATGTGACCAGTAGTCGCCTATACGCTTCGATGTCGTGTGGCTATAATCTACAGTTACACGCCCCTTCGCCAGATCCGTTCACCATTCGCAGTGAATGTTGCGCCCTCTGGGGGGAAAAAATTGGCTTGCAACAAAACACAACTCTTTAAAAAAAAATATAGTTAATTTTGAAGTCAATAAATTCAGTATTTTTCTTTGTGTGTGTGTGTGTGTGTGTGTGTGTGTGTGTGGGTGTGTGTGAGGAGAGGTGGTGAGGTTGCGAGGGGTGGAGGTTGGGTGGTGCTATTAATAACAACCGCTTGCTACCTTTCTAGCGCTAAAAATAAATGTAGCGTCTAGTAGATCGTAGAGCGTATTGGTGTACGCTAAACAGTGGGGAAATCACTCCCTGCCAGTAGGCTACAACAAATGGAAACTTCAAACTTTAGAGGTTGGTTTAAGCAGCGGAAAAGCCCGCTTTTGTCTTTGTTTTATGTAAATAACAACCCGAGTTTTAGGCTCAACTCATTTTCGCCAAAAAAAAAAAAAAAGCCTACTGGGATCCTTTAACGCCGCGAGGTTAAAAGCCAAACTACCCAAGAGACCAAGGACAGCCCAGGACTATGAAGCTACTTCTATAGGCCCAATCAGACCTACCCATTAAATCATACAATTTGTTCCATGCGGTTTAACCTCAGGACTGATCACACGAAGCAACCGGTCACACGCTAAAATTAGAGCCGGGAGTTGGTTTCCGCTGCGGCTCGCTCATAGGCCTCTTTCCTTGTTCATGTAGTGCTCAAGATCTAGAATCAAACCCCTTAGTTTTAATTCTCTTCATATTTATTGTTTCCCACTAGCGTGTGAATGTAATGAATGACTTCCCGCCCCCATATCATCACGGCTTTTAAACGTGGTCCTGAAAAGATGTTTTAATTTATACAGTGCAACATCTTATCATTTTAGCTATTGTATTTACGTATTTATGCTCAGGTGTCTGGGGACATTAATTTATTCAACCAACCACCCAAGCTCTCCCTGCTTGCTGCTACGTAGAATACATGTTGTAAAAGTTATGGCCAACAGTTCGACTTCGAGCAGTTTGGAGAGTGAGAGAGAAGATTGTTTGCCATAATTAGCAGTTTTAGTAGCAGATGAGGAGAAACTTTTGTCGATGGTAGGTATGACCATGGATCGGGAGGAGGGAGACACTCGGGGCTTATTCTGCTCTTTGATCCGATGACAACCTTTGTGTTGTGGTGTCAGCCATTTTATTCAGTCGCACTGTGAAGGACCTTACAGCACGATCATGCAGATTGGTCCGGACTTTTGATTTCATCGCAGGGCATTAGAACATGTTCTATCCTCTGAATCTATGAAGGATTCGCTTGCGATTTTATCGTAATCTTGTTGTACAACTTATTGCAGCGGGTGACCGGGTAAATCTTATGAGAATCGGGATTGAGTGATGGATTGGTCTTCTCTATTGATGCGGCCACACCGAGTGCAGAGCGGCAATTAGTGGGACACATTCATCATTGCTGGTGACACTATTGTTCCAGACTTTTTGTAAAGTGCTTCTCTCGCTCGCTCGCTTTAATAAATGATAGATTTGTTAAAATTTTAACATGAAATGCACCTACATGTGCGCCATTAGATGAATCGTGCAAACGTGACTACTGATCAACCTAAACACACATAGCCCACCTGCACACACGCGTAAGCACACACATACACAACACACACAACACACACACGCGCGCGCGCGTACACACACACACACACACACACCCTCACACACACACACACACATGGATGTAGATTCGCCCATCCTCCTCCAAATTGTAATGTAACTAAATTAATTTCCACCCAAAGTTTGTAAACGACATTAATTCTTCTCTCTCTCTCTCATCATTATCATCATCATCAACACCATCGTCGTCGTCGTCGTCATCATCATCGTCGTTGTCGTCGTCAGGCTTTCTGCCTCATGATGGAGCAGTTGTTCAACTTATGGATGACGTTTAGCAAAGCAGACACGAGTATTTCAACACAAGGCATTACTGAGTGCATCTATCGAGACAGTGGCGTAGCTAGGGATTTGGGGGCCAGGGGGGCTTGGCCTCTTTGGGGGCCCCTGCATTTTGACCGGTGGCGTAATATTTAATATTTAATTATAACAAAAATTCTGACACTCCTTTTAGGGGCCCCCCTCAAGTGGGGTCCCGGGGGAACTTTGGAATTTGGACCCCCCCCCTCCCCCTACCCTAGTTACGCCACTGTATCGAGAGCATGTGCACTGGGTACAAAACCTACTAATCATTTCATATTAGCGAGCCAAGTCCCCCGCGTCGTGTGACCTTTCAAAGGAGGTGATGTGATTTCACAATCCGGAAAACTTAATCCTAATATGCAGTGTGACGTCTACCATCAATCAGAGGATTAACAAAGCTAGTCATTTGAAAACCAAGCCAAGCCAGTAATAATCAAGGTCAACTGGCGGATCAGCCGACTCGGTTATCAAAAGGAAAAATTAAAGGCTAACGAATGGTGAAGTTACGAAAGCCAGCGGAATCCATTGCGGGGATTACTCATTACAAACAACGGCTGTGCGACGAAAGGTTTAATAAGAACAAAGAACTTGCTTGCAGATGTAGTATTATAATGTAATATAAATTAATATTCCACCCCTCCCTACCTTCCCTCGCCTCTAAAAGGGGGAGTAAGGGGGATGAGTGGAGAGGAGGGGGGAGTGAGATGGGATTCTGCTTTCGATGGGTCCCTCCTTCGGTTTGCGCGTCTGTCTGTCCGCGCATTGTTTGCAGAGCTGGGTAAACTGATTGATATAAATTTTAGTGTAGGCCTACGACTTCAAAAATGCGTTTGACCGAGTCTGGCATGCAGCTCTGTGGGCAACAATGAGAGTGTACAACATCAGCCCTAAAATTATTGAAGTCATCAAAAGCCTGTATGACAAGGCTACCATGCAGTCCTCCACAACAGCGCCATCGAAAACTGGTTCAGAACAACAATCGGTGTGCGTCAGGGATACCTACCCTCTCCGACACTCTTCAACATCTTCCTAGAGCGCATCATGTCAGATGCTCTTGCAGATCACGAAGGCACAGTCTGCATAGGGGGAAGAGCAATCTCCAACCTCCGTTTTACGGATGACATTGATGGATTGGCTGGAGAGGAACAAGAACTTGAACAGCTGGTACAGAGGCTCGACACCACCTCCACAGAGTGCAGAGAAGACCAAAATGATGACCAACAACACCAATGGCATCAACACGGACTTTGATGTCCAAGGCCAATCCCTCAATACAGTGCATAGCTTCAAATATTTAGGAGCCATTGTATCAGACAATGGGTCCCGACAGGAAGTCCTCTCTAGGATCGCACAAACAACTGCTGCGCTTGCGAGGTTGAAGCCAATTTGGAAAGACAGGACCATCAGCCTACATTCCAAGTAAGACTGCTGCGCTCCCTTGTCATCTCCATATTTCTATACGCTTGCGAAACATTGACCCTCACAGCAGATCTACAACGAAGAATACAAAGCATGGAGATGAGGTGCTACGAAGACTTCTGGGCATTTCCTATACCCAGCACATCACAAACGACGAAGTCCGACAGACCATCGCACAAGCCATTGGACAACACGATGACCTGCTCACAGTGGTGAAGAAACGGAAACTCCGATGGTATGGCCACGTCACCAGATCATCAGGTCTTGCAAAGACCATCCTGCAAGGCACAGTGCAAGGAGGTAGAAGAAGAGGGAGACCAAAAAAGAGGTGGGAGGACAACATTCGAGAATGGACTGGTTTGACGCTGAGCGAAATCATCAGGGTTGCTGAGGACAAGGAAAGATGGAGTACGCTGGTTAAACGATGATCTGTGGTGCCCCTACGACCTCCGAGTTACGGGATAGGATAGGATAGTAGGCCTACGCCTGCCATACGTCATGACCTCGCCACCTTTAATATTATTTTTATTTATTTTATTTTATTTTAAAGGTAGTAGGTCAGGCATCGGTAAATCCATGTGTGAGCGCCTGTATGGGTATTCTAAGGTAGATTGTTGTTGTATCAAATTTTATTCATCAGATTAACATAAGTTGTACTGATATTCTAAGGTAGAGAAGTCACCTAGGGCTAATAGCAGAAGGCTCTTTGAACGGTCGAACACGTAATTTAGATTCTTTTCTCTTCTTTTTTTTGTGTGTGTGCAAATATTATACACATACACACACACACACACACACACGCATGCACACACACACACACGCACACACACACACACACACACACACACACACACACACACACACACACACAATGTAGTAATATATAAACAGATAGTCATCTCTTAGCCTGAATTAAGCATTTTATTACTTCGTTTGTTCTTTGTCGTTTTTCTTTCTTTTAATTCATTTTTTTTCTCACAATTTTGATCTCGTTCTCAGACCTTTTGCAAGGTCGGACACTGAGTTTAGATTCAATTCTCGCAAAATATTGGACACACGCAAAAATAAAAAAGGTATGAATATATAAATTGGCAAATAGTGGTAATTTCTTAACGTGAACCAGACATTTTTTACCTATTGTTGTTGTTGTTGTTGTTGTTGCGCAATTTTCCACTCGACCTCAAACGCACTTTATGCATACCATTATTTTGAAGAATAGGAATACATATAATAGGGAATTATGGAAAGCCGAAAGAAATTGAAATTCGTATCGTTCGACGCCTCGTTGCGCGCTGGATTCTTTCGCCACAGGCACGAGCAGGAACATCAAGAATATTCACTTAACACAAAGAAGGATCATTCCGAAAAGCTGCTATATAAATAACGATGACATTCCGCGCGAAGCAGTCCAAGCGGTCATCGTGTTAGAAAACTCTGGGAAGGCAATCCAATGCAAAGCGACAAGCAAGTAAACGAACCTCGAGTGTCGAATGCGGCTAATTGGTCGCTTTTTATATTAAACGACCCAAAATGTGCAGTAATTACGCACATATGCTTGTGAAACATTAAGTGAATGATCATTTTCATTAATAATATATTATTAATGAATTTCCCAGAATTTCCCGATAAAAAGGGACAATAAAGCATTAAAGCATTAAAAATAAAATAATGTACAAGAATATAAGTGGCAAAAAAATAAAGGTTTGTATAGATCAGATGTATGCAGATGTGTTTCAGAATGACGAAGCATGAGACCAAACTTGGTGACCAAAAATCGATAGTCTAGCACTCCAAAAAGTTTCCATCAGATGGCAAAAAAAATCAAGCGTACAAATAGATCTGCTTCAACAGCAAACAGCACAACGATTTTTATCTTCTTTTTTTTTTTTTAGTACACAGATTAATAACAAACACAAAGCGTTTCAATAAAGGCATCCCATGCAGGGGACGCTCAGCGGTACTCTAATTTATCGACCCTCCGTTTACAGAAACAAAATGGAATATAAACATCATGATAAAATATTAACAAAACACATACATATAAAATGCCTACATTGCTAAATAACAATACCTTAAAAGCCCTAGTGACCATTTGGCAGAAAGCGTCCATATTCTCATGTTGACCCAGTAGACTCCAAACACAAATGAGGAGTTTTGTATTGTTTTGTGCTAAAAGTCCTCTTTTAGACCCCCCCCCCCCCCCCCCCCCCACACACACACACACACACACACACACACACACACACACACACACCCCTCTGCAAACTCTGACGATAAAATTTACAATAGCAGAACATCTTGCATGAAGGTTTATAAAAAGGCAGGTTAGGTTACTGCAAAAAAACAAGAAATAGCCACTCACATCAGTTGTATTCAAAACTGACTTGATGCATGTACAAGAAATACCTGTACATCTAGATCTGATGAATAAAAAAAATAAGAAAAATAAAAAACTAATTTGGAGTTATATGAAACTGTGTGGTGAGTGAGAATTAGTATAGTTTTTTTCTCTTCTTTCTCCTCGTTTTCTCCTTCCTTTTTTTTAATCGCTAGGGGTGTGTGCACGTGCACAAGTGCACACCCCCAAAATCCGCCCCTGCGCTGTCAGGCGTTTTAAATATACCTCAATTAGATGTTGATCCTATCCTATCCTATCCCGTAGCTTGAAGGTCGTCGGGGCACCACAGGTGATCGCTTTTCCATTTTCCTCTGTCCTTAGCAACCTTCATGGCCTCGCGTAACTAAAGAAGTTGTCGATGTTTTACTGTCAGCCGCTATTGATGCTGACCTGTTAAAGAATACGAATAACAACAACGGAACGAGGAAGAAGAAACACATGCCATGGTTTGATGAAGAATGCAGACAGACGAGAAAAATATTTCTTAACGTTAAACGGAACCACGCCGCGCGCGAACGCGATCAGAATTCGGAGAAAATTAGAAGACAAGCTTACAACGCATAATTATACAAGCACAGTCTGTAAGAAGTTTAGATTACATAGAAGAAATGTGCATACTCGTTTACGTAGAATGAAATGTAAGTTTCCCAAAGCATATTGGAAATTTTTGAATGAACGTTCTACCCATGATGATTTTGTTAATTAGTTTGAAGCAGTTGGTAATATACCTGGTGAGGATTTTTTCCACCCTACTGATCCTCTTGATACTGAAACGAATATATTAGAGTATTCTAGTCTAATTACCGACATAACGCGTGATGATGTTATAAAAGCGATTGGTAAATTAAGGAATAATACATTTGGTGGTATTGACTGTATTTTTATTTTTTTTAAAAGTATCCTCTTCTAAGCTATTACATAATATTATAATGTTATTTAACTTAGTATTAAGCAGAGGTAAAATTCCTGGTGATTGGTTAGCTGGCATGATTTGCCCATTATATAAAGGGAAAGGTGATGTGCTAAATGTAGAAAAACTACAGAGGTATAACACTTCTCAGCTGTGTGGGCAAACTCATTACTAGCATTAGTAATGATAGAATTAACTTGTTCTTAGACTCTTCTAGTTAATGAGCAAGCAGGTTTTACAAAAAGCAACGTATGCTTTGGGAAAAGTTATTAAAAAGTGGTATTTCTGGTACGGTCTTGACTGTCATTAAGGATATGTATCAAAAAGCGAAATCGTGTGTTAGAACAACTAAAGGGTTATCGTCAATGTGGTTTTTTTTTCTTTCCTGTAAGCTGGGTTAAGGCCAGAAAAAAATTTGTCACCGATTTTTTTGTCATTGTTTTTGAATGATTTAAGATCTTTAATTACTCAGCATATCGATGGATTATCGTTGCTACGGAATTTGGCGAATGGTTTTTGTGACGGTGGGTCTATTGTTGCTGGGCTCTGCACAATGGAATGCTATTACCCACTCGTCTATCGTCGATGGGGATCGCTAGTAAATCTTCCTGTGACTCAACTTAATACATTTATAAGCTTAGCTCGGTCTGTGTTTAGGCTGGGGTACAGAGATAGAAAGGAAAATGGTAAAAGATCACTGTCACACTAGCTCTCACCCGGCTATGAAACATAGGTAGTCTAGCCACTTGTTAACAGTAAATATCACACATTTATTTCCTCTACTCTATACAAAATCTGCTAATTACGATACTAACTTAAAAGTTCAAATGTCTCTTTGGATGGTTCGCTCCTTGTTAATTCTATGAAGCTACTGTTTCTTCATCGGGCTACTGTTGCGTTCTGCCCAACGGGTCAGTCTTCTGGAAAGGTGGACTAGTGATGTCCTTTTGCTAACAGGTTGGGTGCACTGGTGCTAATCCCACTTAACTTTATGTTCGATGAGCTGTGTTGTGGTTGATTCATTGATGAGCTGTGTTGTTGTGGATTCTTCTCCTTGTTGACAGACTGGTGGGCTCTCGTCACGCAGCTAAAGTGCTGTGTAAATCTGGCCTCTTGTTACAGTTTTAACTTCGGTAATGTTGAACAGTATTTTCATTTGTTTTGTTACTATATGCCGATGATACAAACATCCTTTTAGGAACAGCTGAATATATGCAGAGAGCTTTAAATATGTTGAATGCATATTGTGATAAATTTATCCTTTGTATTATTACTGTGAAAACAAAAGTTATTTTTTTCTAGCCTTCTAGGCAACCTGTTTTTAAGTTTAAAAATGAAATATGAAAAATGACGTTTTGCAAACATGGCATCATGACTATATTTAACCATAGTGGTTATATTAAATATAGAATTTTTAAGGATATGTTTTGCTGTGGGGGCTATCTAGTGCATTTATCACCGCTTTTGAGAAGAAACCTGTTAAAGCTCAGATTTATCCGTAATAAATTGCTAATTCAAACCCAAAGATATTTGAATATTCCGAGAGTAGAAAGGCTGTACACTTTTTGTAACCTAGATGAAAGAGGCGATGAATTCCATTACCTGTTCAACTGTACTAATTCCCTCTTGAAGGACAACTATTACCCCAATATTTTAGGATTCGCCCTAATATTTACAAATTAAATCAGTTCACGAACTCAAAATTGAAAAGCAAAGTAATTAATTTAGGACGCGTTATTGGAATTGTATTTTCACTTTTTGAATAATGTCTTTCTGGGTGTTTTTCTCCTTTTTGAATCATATCAATGCTGCTTGGTGGTTATCTTTGTGTGTGTGTGTGTGTGTGTGGGCATGTAGAAACGACGTTACAGTGACACACTCATGGAACTCCACATGGTTTCTTTTGACTTTTTTGGAAGGGCGCCCTATTTTGACGTCAAAATAGTTCCCTGCAGAGTTAGAGTTGTTTTAGGCCTAGGGTTAGGTTAAGGGTTAGGGTTAGGGTTTGGGTTAGGGGTTAGGGTTAGGGTTAGGGTTAGGGATAGGTTCAAAAATTTGAAAATGTCAAAATAATGTCACGAAAATGAAAAGTGTGTCAAAATAATCCCTGTTTTTTTCACAACAGTCATCATAATGTCGTTTTTACAAAAATGTGTGTGTGTGTGTGTGTGTGTGTGTGTGTGTGTGTGGGTGGGTGTGTGTGTGTGTGTGTGTGTGTGTGTGTGTGTGTGCGTGTGTGTGGGTGTGTTGTGTTGTGTATTCGCTGGAGTGTACTTCCTCCTTTTCTTCCTTTTCCATGATTATAATAATTTTTCGCATTGTGTATGTGGTTTTCATTTGTAATCTCCATTTTCCTATACGCTTGCGAAACATGGACCCTCACAGCAGATCTACAACGAAGAATACAAAGCATGGAGATGAGGTGCTACAGAAGACTTCTGGGCATTTCCTTTACCCAGCACATCACCAACGACGAAGTCCGACAGACCATCACACAAGCCATTGAGCAACACGATGACATACTCACAGTGATGAAGAAACGGAAACTCCGATAGTATGGCCACGTCAGCAGAGCATCCGGGCCTTGCAAAGACCATCCTGCAAGGCACGAAGCAAGGATGCAGAAAAAGAGGGAGACCGAAAAAGATGTGGGAGGACAACATTCGACCATGGACTGGCTGGACACTGAGCTAAGCCGCGAGTGTTGCTGATGACAGAGAAAAATGGAGTACGCTGGTTAAACGATCATCACTGGTGCCACAACGACCTTCGAGTAACGGGCTAGAACAGGATAGGATAGGATAGGATAGATGTGGTGTGCTTTTTTGTTCTTCCCTTTATCTTTTAAAAAATATTGTTCTGGTTGTCTTTTTCCACTATTACTATGTGGGCTGGTGAAATTAATAGTTGGGTCTTGTTTTTTTTATATCGAGCTATTGTTGTCATGTACTGCAAAGCGCGTTATGTTATTTTATGCCAACCTTGCTGTCTTTTGTATATTGTGTACCCCTCAAAACTCCGTCCCCCCTTCACACTCCCATTGTCTGGCTATACCGCACTCTGGGCTAGGAGCCTAGTTCAATATGTTGGTTGATGTATGGGTAATAATAAAAGGACAACGTTCCAAGATTCAAAGCTCCGAAGTTCAAGTTCAGTATTAAAGAACCCCTTTAAATGTTACTTATAACCTGGCCTATGAACATTACCAATCGTTATAGTGGGTAGATGTGCATTTCGTTTTAACCACAGTTTGGATCTTGCAGGGTTTGAACATCCGCGGTGCTCGGGTTATACATGTAATATTATTACGAAGACTCGAAATACAATCCGTCCTTTACTGTATTTGTACACGAGTCCTACCGCTATAATAAGGATGGCACCAACAGAGGCTCTAAGTCTTCCTTCATTCAGTGTGGGGGAAATATAATTATGCAACCACTCTTTGCTGCAAGCAGGCCAGATTTCTCTTTAGTCCCAGTGGGAATTCGCTCTGCTACTTCTGCTCTCAGCTCGGAATAGCGCCAGACACGGCAGAAGGCGAGCAACGCGTGCCATGGGATCGTACCCACTTACCACCAATAATGCTTATCTTGTACAGATAACCCCTGCTTATCCCTTATCCACTTAACCCCTTGGCTGTCGGCGCTTAGGACTAACGGATTTTGATTTTTGTGTTACACGGCCATACTAAATGTTAAGGGGTGCAAGTATTCACAACTTCAGTCTTTTAATCCCTGTGTAAGGAGGTCCTTACAGTAAAGATGTTTTGTTGTTGTTCTTTCTTCTTCTTCTTCTTCTTCTTCTTCTTCTTCTTCTTCTTCTTCTTCTTCTTCTTCTTCTTCTTCTTCTTCTTCTTCTTCCTTGTTGTTGTTGTTGTTGTTGTTGTTCTTCTTCTTCTTCTTCTTCTTTTTCTCTCTCTCTCTCTGTCTCTCTC
The DNA here is from genome assembly GCA_036898135.1 of Oncomelania hupensis. Classification (NCBI taxonomy): domain Eukaryota; kingdom Metazoa; phylum Mollusca; class Gastropoda; order Littorinimorpha; family Pomatiopsidae; genus Oncomelania; species Oncomelania hupensis. The sequence goes on along the minus strand of CM072512.1, from coordinate 47,932,426 downwards.
TCTCTCTCAACCACAAACCCTTGTTCTCTATTCTCATTCGCTTCTTCTTCCTCCTCCTCCTACTCCTCCCCCTCTGCCTTCTTCTTCTTCTTCTTTTCATCACCTAAGTTCTCAAGGATCTTCTCCATCCTCACTCACCTTTTCTTCTTCTTCTATTTCTCCTCCTCCTCCTCCTCCTCCTCCTCATTCTTCTTCTTCTTCTTCTGCTTCTTCTTCTTCTTCTGCTTCTTCTTCTTCTTCTGCTTCTTCTTCTTCTCATCACCCCATTTCTCAAAGATCTTCATTGGCTTTCAGTTGAAAAGAGAATTGAACACAACATCCTATTATTGATTTAAAGCTGTTTGCACAATTCTGCCCAAGATCTTGATGCCCCTCATCAACCAGAACGCAATCTTCGATCCGCGAGCCAGGGTCGACTCAGGCTGCCAGGTGTTCTTGATTGAAACAAAACAAATAAAAAATATGGGTTATGGAGCTGTTAAAACTCCTGCTTCTATTTTTTCTATTTCTATTTTCTATTCTGTCCCGTAACCCGGAGGTCGTAGGGGCACCACAGATGATCGTTTAACCAGCATACTCCATCTTTCTCTGTCCTCAGCAGCCCTGATGGCTTCGCTCAGTGTCAAACCAGTCCATTCTCGAATGTTGTTCTCCCACCTCTTTTTCGGTCTCCCTCTTCTTCTACCTCCTTGCACTGTTCCTTGCAAAATAGTCTTTGCAAGGCCTGATGATCTGGTGACGTGGCCATACCATCGGAGTTTCCGTTTCTTCACCACTGTGAGCAGGTCATCGTGTTGTCCAATGGCTTGTGTGATGGTCTGTCGGACTTCATCGTTGGTGATGTGTTAGGCATAAGAAATGCCCAGAAGTCTTCTGTAGCACCTCATCTCCATGCTTTGTATTCTTCGTTGGAGATCTGCTGTGAGGGTCCATGCTTCGCAAGCATATAGGAAGATGGAGATGACAAGGGAGCGCAGCAGTCTTACTTTGGAATGTAGACTGATGGTCCTGTCTTTCCAAATGGGCTTCAACCTTGTCAGGGCAGCAGTTGTTTGTGCGATCCTGGAGAGGACTTCCTGTCGGGACCGATTGTCTGATACAATGGCTCCTAAATATTTGAAGCTATGCACTGTGTCGAGGGATTGGCCTTGGACTTTGATGTCCGTGTTGATGCCATTGGTGTTGTTGGTCATCATTTTGGTCTTCTCTGCACTTATTTCCATTCCATAAGCTTTGGAGGTGGTGTCAAGCCTCTGTACCAGCTGTTCAAGTTCTTGTTCCTCTCCAGCCAATCCATCAATGTCATCCGCAAAACGAAGATTGGAGATTGCTCTACCCCCTATGCTGACTGTGCCTTCATGATCTGCAAGAGCATCTGACATGATGCGCTCTAGGAAGATGTTGAAGAGTGTTGGAGAGAGTAGGCATCCTTGACGCACACCGATTGTTGTTCTGAACCAGTTCCCGATGGCGCTGTTGTGGAGGACTGCACTGGTAGCCTTGTCATACAGGCTTTTGATGACTTCAATATTTTTAGGGCTGATGTTGTACACTTTCATTGTTACCCATAGAGCTACATGCCAGACTCGGTCAAACGCCTTCTTGAAGTCTATGAACACATGATATAAATGTTGTTGGAGCTGTAGGTATTTCTCACAGATTATTCTGAGGTTGAAAATCTGTTCAGTGGTACTTCGCCCTGCCCAGAATCCTGCTTGTTCTTCAGCTATGATTTGTTCAGCTTGGGGTTTCAACCAGTTGAGTATTATTTTCAGGAGGACCTTGCTGGGATGGCTGATGAGGCTGATGGTGCGGTAATTTTCACACTCTTGAAGGTTACCTTTTTTGGGAAGAGTGATGACAAGTGACTGGGTCCATGGTATAGGCCACTCCCCACTCTGCCAGATCTTGTTACAGATAATGGTGAGGGCATCAATCATCGCTTCTCCTTCTGCTTGTAGCAGTTCCGCGGGTATGTTGTCCACTCCCGCTGACTTCCCTTGCTTTAGCGATTGCACTGCTGCCTTAACTTCTTCCCGGAGAATTGGGAGGATTTCTTCTTCTTCTCTGTTTTCTGGGGACATGCTAGAACCGATGGGTCTCCATTTGGTGTATGGTTGTAAAGGTCAGAGCAGTACTCTGTCCATCTGTCCAAGACTTCTTGTTCTTCTGTAAGGCATATGCCAGACTTGCTTTGGATCATGGAGACTTTGGGCTGTTTGACACTTGTCAGCCGCTTCACAGTCTGGTAGGCCTTCTTGCTGTTGTTGTTGTTCAGACTGTTCTCTATTTCCTGGCATTGATCTTCTATCCAGTTCTCCTTTGCTGTGCGCATGCCTTTTCGGATGTCATTGTTGATTTTTCGGTAGACATCAGCTCCCTGTGAGGTGTTCTTTTTCTTTTTTATCTCTCTTTGTTTATCACACAGATCCAAAAGTTCAGGTGTGATCCACGGCATCTTCTTTGGTCGGTGCTTGCCAAGGATCTCAGTGGCGGCATATGTCACAGCTGAGTTGAAGGTGGTGGTCATGGTGTTGACATCTACTTCACCAGCCCCTAAAGTTAGCAGTGGTGCAAATTTCCCTCCAATTGTGGCCTGAAATAGTTCAGCCACCTCCGGGTCTTGCAGTTTGTCCAGGTCGAACTTCAGTCTAGTGCACTTTGCTGTATTTACTCTCTTCAAGTGGAGCCGGAAAGACATCATCACGAGATCGTGGTCACTTCCGATGTCTGCTCCTGGAAAAGTGCGTGTCCTTCCAATGTTGATGCTTGATCTGAAGCGTTTCTTGATCATGATGTAGTCTATTTGGTTGTGATGGTCCCCGCCGGGACTGTGCCATGTCCATCGTCTGGAGTTTTTGTGGAGACTAAGCGTGTTTGCCAGCACCAGATTGTTGTATCTGGCAAACTCCAAGAGTCTCAGACCCCTGTCATTTGTCTCGTTGTTGCAGTGGGGTCCACATGTGTCTCTCCAGTTGTGGTGGGCATCTTGGCCAACCTTGGCATTCCAGTCGCTTTGCACTATGACTATGTCCTTCTTCGGCACTTGGTCAAGGACCGCCTGTAGATTTTCATAAAAATCCTCCACTTCGCTGTCGTCATAGTCTGATGTTGGGGCATAGGCCTGGATGATGATGATGTTGAAAGGGGCTGCTCTCAGGCGGATGGTAATGAGTCTACTGGAGACTGGGCACCCATGACAGTGGCTAGAATGTTCTTGTGGACCAAGAATCCAACCCCGTGTTCGTGCCTGTCATCTCTGCCGCTGAAATAGAGCTTGTGGTCTTTGTCGGTCGTTGTTTCACTTAGGCCTTTCCAGCGCAGTTCGCTGATGCCTAGAACGTTCAATCGATAGTGGTCCAACTCGTGGGCCAGTTCTTCTAATTTTCCTTCCGCAGTTAGGGTCCTGACATTCCAGGTTCCTATGACGATGTTGTTTCTCGTGCGGATCTTGCTAAATTGTCCATCAGTAGCATACTTAACACCTCCGTTCTGGTGGCCAACTGAAGGCGCGGTCCTTGTGCCGGGCGACGACCGATCCGGTATGGAATTAGTGGATAGTGTCATCATGTAGTGTGTCTTGGGCAAAAAAGATCTGGCGGTGCCCAATCCTCTCCAGGCTGTTGGCCACCGCCGAAATCCACGAATACAGTGTGGCTCGCCTTGGCCCTGAGCACGTGGTCGTTGAACCTGTAGTAACGTGAGGTTCCTCCGCCCTGGCCGGTGACTTGTGTGTAGAAGACTTTCGCCCAGTGATGCCGTGCTAACATCACCCCTGTTAGTCGCCTCTTACGACACGCCGGGAAACGTTGGGTCTATTCTATTTAATGCCCGAACCCACTCCTGCTTCTAATTACTGAAATTCACTGCCTCTTCCACTGAAGCACGGCTATAGCCTAGAAGACCACAGCATTATCTTCATCATCGTACTAAATAACAAATATTAACATGTAACAGCTGTCTGTGATGGAGATGGACAGAGACAGAGAGACAGAAACACAGTGCAATGAGAGAGAGAGAGAGAGAGAGAGAGAGAGAGAGAGAGAGAGAGAGAGAGAGAGAGAGAGAGAGAGAGAGAGAGAGAGAGAGAGAGAGAGAGAGAGAGAGAGAGAGAGAGAGAAAGATTTTGTTCTGTAGCGCATCTGTGCATCTGCGAGGCATTTGTAAGGATATTCTGCAGTTCATCACCAAACATTCTTTTATAAACAGCAGGGAAGAAGTCTGCAAGACAAACAAGGAAAGAAGATAATGATCGTCTGCTCAGCGTCTATCGCGATCTTCAATCTAAGGAATCGGTTATACATGCTCCACGTATCTAGGTCTTTGGTTAACATCATACAAATCCTACTGCTTTGTCTTATTTTATTGTTTTTTTTTAAGGCCTTAAATACCCTACCTCTGTTGGGTGGGACCTTTCTCTCTCTCTCTCTCTCTCTCTCTCTCTCTCTCTCTCTCTCTCTCTCTCTCTCTCTCTCTCTTTCTCTCTCTCTCTCTCTCTCTCTCTCCTTTTCTCTCTCTCACTCTCTCTCTCTTTCTCTCTCTATTTAATACAGCTATCCTTATGTTCAAAATCACACACCTCCGGAGAAGCACTTGCATATCTTGATACATTTTTTTATTAAGCCAGTTGATGGGCATAGACTTTATAATTATAAACTACCCCTCCCTCGCATTGATTTATACACAAATAGCCTATCATTTAATGGAGCTAGTGTATGGAACTCTCTCCCTCTGGAGTGTAAACATTGCGACACACTTTTGTCTTTCAAATGTAAAATATGTAGACATCTGCGAAATTAATGATAAAAGTGATGTATAATAACATATATGAGAACACAGTAATTCATGTAATTATTAACTTATTTATTTATTAATTTATTATTATTATTATTATTATTATTATTATTATTATTATTATTATTATTATTATTATTATTATTATTATTATTATTATTATTATTAAGGTGAAGGATTTTTTTTTATTAATTTTTTTTTTTGGGGGGGGAAGGTTGCCTATAATTGTTTAAAGATAATGATGAAGATGTTGGTGTGATTGTGTGAGTGCATGTGTGTGTGTGTGTGATATGCTTTCCAAGTTAAAGTTAACGGTTCTTTACTATGTTAATTTGTTAAGGGACAGATTAGAAGATTAGACTGTATCATAAGTCTAAAATCTTTATCCCTAACAAAAAAAGTTTTAAAAAAAGTTTCAAAAACAAGTTTCAAGTTTCTCTCTCTCTCTCTCTCTCTCTCTCTCTCTCTCTCTCTCTCTCTCTCTCTCTCTCTCTCTCTCTCTCTCTCTCTCTCTCTCTCCAGAAGTGCCTGGTGCCATGGCCGGTCAGGGTAAAAATTGAAACCAGGTGTCCCCGTAACCTTTCAGTCGTTGGGGAGGGAAGCGTTTCGAACCTCACCTTTCTTTAGGCCAGCTTAATGCGGGCGGTTCATATCTCCTTCTCCTTCGCTGCTTTACTTTTCCAGGGTCTAAGCTGATCCAGGGACCAACCCATTCCACAGCTTGTCTTGCGCTTGCTTCAATCTTATTTTGTGTAGGTATGTAGTTTGGTGGTTGACTTCCAAGCGTGGTTACCTATCCAAAGTACTAACCTGTCCCTCGACGTTGCTTAACATGAAACGTTGCTTAGCCTGTGCCCACTGAGCCACCCCTTGCCTGCGTACCACATACATTTATACAAATAAACACTAAAATACAGACCTGTGCAGACTCAAAATGCTCATCAGTAGCAAACCAAATTTCAGTAGTTTTTTTAAAAAATTTCAGTAGCAAGCTGTAACGACAGTTCAAGACATAATTCTGCTCACAAAGCACACAAACTGAAACACTACGAGGCAGTAGAATGGGAATTACAATCTATTCAAGCCAAGCTAAAACATCAACACTGTTACTTTTTTGTTTTGTTTAACAAAACCTTTATTAGCAGAGTATCAAAATATACAAATTATGACAATATTTTATTTAACAAAATGTATGGCTGGACAGATTAATAATGATTTTAACTTGGTTACAAACTTTTTAACTGCATGAATACAACTGGAAAAAGTCGAAAAATTCCTCTGATGTGCCTGCAGTTTCAGTTTTCATTGGTGTATTCTCTGAACTAGTATCCATAGAGTCTTTTGAATAACTTTATTTCCAGCACTGTTGTGCCGTTCTCTTCTTTTTCGGTGACAGAGCTGGGTCACATGAATCCTCTTCACTATCTCTTCTCACTCTTTTTTTTATCTTTCAAAGCTGGCTCCATAATTTTTTTTAATCACAAGTATGAAGTTGCAACCACACAAATGCTGAACGAACTAGAAACAAACGCGCGCTTTCGGTTCGAAAAACGTCTTTTAAGCACAACTAGTCAAAAACATCTTAAAACAGAAAAAAAGTATTAAAAAAAATTTTAGTAAAAAAATCGGAATTTTGGAATTTTAATAAGTCATAAGGTCTGAAAATACAAAATTGATCTTGAAATCACGCGGCTAACGTCTTTGGTCAGAGTTCTGTTTGTGGTTAGCTTTCTGATACAAAGAGGGGAGAGGGCGGGAGTGTGTGGGTGGGGGAGGGAGAGAGTAAGAGAAGGAGGAATGATTGGGGGGGAAGGTGGATGGGGTGGTGGTAGTAGTAGGGTTTGACGGCAGAATGGCCTAGTAGTGTCAGCAACGAGCTCGGCGTTCGACATTCTCTGATTGCTCTTTACACGGTCTTTCACGTCTCTTTCCCTCCTCTCCCTAATCCTCGTCCTTCGCACCCCAACACCTCCCTCCACCCCTTCTCCGGGTTTATTTAAAGCATACTAAAAGGGAGTAACTGTGCTTCGTTAAAAAACAAACAAAACAATAAGCATCAGTTAAACGTGATGGTTATCCCCGCCTGCCCTATCGCCAATGGTGTGAGTGTGGACGTTAAACTTCAATGTTCTTTAAGTTAAACGTGACATAACAAATCCTACCTGTTTGATTTTTGTTCTTGTTCATTTGGTTAAAAAGACTTTAAAATATATATATATATATATATATATATATATATATATATATATATATATATATATATATATATATATATATATATATATATATATATATATATATATATATATATATATAAGAACAACACGGAATATAAGAACAACACGGAATATAAGAACAACACGAAATGTCGTCATGGACTTTCATGCAGTTGTACAAATGATGTATGCTTGCTTGCTGTACGTACTACGACTGTTCCGAATGCGGTATGCAAATGGGCGGACTCCCCTAGCGAACGGCTTGGGCCGGGTAAGGTCCAAGTCTCACGCCAGCTGGACATTTGTCTGTCCACCACTTGTCATCCCGTCCGGAATCACACCATTTGCCTTATGGGATAAGAGAGAGAGAGAGAGAGAGAGAGAGAGAGAGAGAGAGAGAGAGAGAGAGAGAGAGAGAGAGAGAGAGATGTGGTAGGAGGAATATCATGCCATGGGACTGGGTTCCTGGGTGGTAGCGAAGTCTTGAGAGCTGCTGATGACAGAGAAAGATAGAGAACGCGTGTTAAATGATCATCTGTGGTGCCCAAACGACCTTCGAGTTACGGGATAGAATAGGATATAGTATTAACGGCATCCAATACCACATTTAGAAGAAGAAGAAGAAGAAGAAAAAGAAGAAGAAGAAGAAGAAGAAGAAGAAGAAGAAGAAGAAGAAGAAGAAGAAGAAGAAGAAGAAGAAGAAGAAGAAGAAGAAGAAGATCTGTGGTGCCCAAACGACCTTCGAGTTACGGGATAGGATAGGATATAGTATTAACGGCATCCAATACCACAATTAGAAGAAGAAGAAGAAGAAGAAGAAGAAGAAGAAGAAGAAGAAGAAGAAGAAGAAGAAGAAGAATGAGGAGGAGGAGGAGGAGGAGGAGGAGGAGGAGGAGAAGGTTAATAAGAAGAAGCGGGGGAGGAGGAGGAGGAGGAGGAGAAGAAGAAGAAGAAGAAGAAGAAGAAGAAGAAGAAGAAGAAGAAGAAGAAGAAGAAGAAGAAGAAGAAGAAGAAGACAGCAAAAAACAGCAACAACAACAGATGAGAAATGTACAGGAGTGTTGAGTAATACAACTGGACCCAAGAAGACTTTCTTTCGATGAATGTTGTTGAGAAGGTGAACAGTTGGAAGCTGTTAGAGGACATTGTTTGCATGTGTTTTCCTGTCGTTGTCAGCAGACTCTTCCGGAGATAGAGAGACAGATTGAGAGAAAGATAGAGGGAGGGAGGGAGAGAGAGGGGGAGAGAGAGAGAAATAATATAAGATAACAATTTTATTTTGCAAGGGTACAAGAGTAAGCCCTGGGTGCGCTTGTATACATCTTGCCCTCGGGGTTTGTAACAATAACTTTTAATGACAACACATTATTGTTATAACATTGCATTAACATCATTTAACAATAACAAATTACCAAGGTCATCATTATAGAAAATGATTTATTTTTTAAATATCGTTGTTAATATCCATCGACAACGAATAATGTTTATTTAATTTTTTTAGGTGTTTTAAGAGAGGGAGAGAGAGGTGGAGGGAGGGAGAGAGAGAGAGAGAGAGAGAGAGAGAGAGAGAGAGAGAGAGAGAGAGAGATTGAAGAAGGAGGGAAAATTTGCTGGATTGCTTTTGTTTTGATACTGTGAATGAATTGCTCGTGATAGGAAGTGTTTTGTTGGGGTTTTTTTTTGCCATTCAAGCATGTTTCACCCGCCTTCACCCCTAGATTTCACCCTTACCCCCCTTCACCCTCCTTTTGTTGTTGTTGTTGTTTTTGTTTTGTTTTTGTTGTTGCTGCTGCTGCTAAAAGGGATAAAGGCATAAATCCTTTTAGCCACATGGATGAATATTACTATGCATTGTAACATAAAACAACAAATAAAGTCTCCACATTGCAAAGGTATAAGAATGTTTAATGCACAAACATTCATTCGCACTGTTCAAAACTTTAAAATCAAAACGTAGACAGAGAGAGAGAGAGAGAGAGAGAGAGAGAGAGAGAGAGAGAGAGAGAGAGAGAGAGAGAGACAGACAGACAGACAGGCAGGTAGACAGATCCACAGGCAGACAGAAAGGGAGGGAGGAAGGGAGAGAGACAGGCAATTAGACAGAGAGGTGAATAGATAGATCGTCAGAAAGGCAGACAGATCGAACAGAGACAGACAGACAGAGATCATCGCACGTAAGACTGATAAGCCGCATTCAAGCGTACTTGTGCGTATAGATCTCCGTCAGCGGCGATGATAATCAGATTCAGCCGGCTGGTGAAAAGGGGTTTCTGATGTATGGCTTGTGAATATCTGCCCAGCTGATTTGCACTGGAATTCGCATCTCTTGTTTATTTTTCCCAGATCCCCCGAGTGCAGCTTTGTCCTTTGCTGCTCCAGAATAATTTTTGCTACTGTTGCTGTTGTTGTTGTTGTTGTTGTTGCTGTTGCTGCTGCTCTTCTTCTTCTTCTTCTTCTTCTTCTTCTTCTTCTTCTTCTTCTTCTTCTTCTTCTTCTTCTTCCTCTCTCTTCTTTTTCTTCTTCTTCATTTTGTCATTTTACAAAACATTCTTCTTCTTGTTCTTCGTGTTCTTGATCTTGTTCTTGTTCTTTTTGTTGTTCTTCTTCTTCTTCTGCTCCTCCTCTTCCTCTCTTCTTCTTCTTTTTCTAATTCTTCTTCTTTTTAAAGTGAGAGGTAGAGGGGAGGTGCGTGCTTTGCTCCGTGCATTGGAATAAAGGTATGATGATGATGATGATGATGATGATGATGATGATGATGATGATGATGATGATGATGATGATGATGATGATAATGATGATGTACCCGGCAAGTTCTCAAAATCAGACACAAAACGCGGCGATCTGTTACCAACATGCACAA
>CM072512.1:47885056-47917556 GCA_036898135.1 Oncomelania hupensis | reverse complement strand
GGGGCTACAAACCGTTCCTTTTACAGAGACTGCATTCATCTGAATCAAAAAGGAATGAAGTTAATGTCACTGATGTTCAGAAATATTTTGTCATAATTGAACAACATTCTTTAAAAAAAAAAAAAAAACTAAAATTTATGATTGATGATAAATTTAGTATTGTTCAGTGGAATTGCAGATCTATATCCACAAATGTACACTCTTTACAACAATATGTAGTAACATACCAACATCATGTTCTTGCACTGCAGTCATTGAATGTAAAAAGGAAGAAACTTCCTAAGATCGAAGGCTACTTTTTTCCGCCGGTAACACCATTTACTAAACAGAATACAAAGGTTAGCATTGCGATATACATAAGGAAAGATTTGGATTACGTCACATGCAAGTCTCCCATTCCAAAAGATTTAAGTGATGTGTATTCAGTAGCCGTGAAAGTAAAAATACATGATCAAATGTATGTTAATATCACGTCTGTTTATTATCCATTAGGACCAGATGATTTTAATACTGAATGGTTACAATCAATTGATATAAATGAAAATTGGATTATAGTTGGTGATTTCAATGCTCATTCAACACTTTGGGATAAAGGATGTAATTATAATACAAATAGTCGTTTTATTGAAAATATCATTACTTCTGGTCTTATATTGTTAAATGATGGTAAAATAACAAGGATTCCTGACATAGCAACCCACCAACCTTCTGCCATTGATCTAACGTTTGTATCGCCTGATTTGGCAATAGACAGTATATGGGAAGTGGACTCTGATTCATTAGGTAGTGACCATCTTCCAGTTGTAACTGTAATAAATGAAAAGCCAGAGGTACAAATAGAAGATGATATTATACCAAAATATATTTATTCTCGTGCAGATTGGAATCAGTATCAAATGCATTTATTGTACTCTGAAGATGACTTTCTACAAAATGAAGATATTAATGAAATTTGTACAGGTTTTACAAAAACAATATTGTCTGCAGCTAATAAGTCTATACCTATTAAGATAAATTCTGTAAAGAAAAAACACAGTGGTAATATTTGGTGGAATCAAGCATGTGCAGATGCAGTTAAGGAAAAAAAGAATACATTTAAGAATTGGATAAAATGTAGATCTGTTTCCGCACATAGGCACATGAAATGTGCAAAAATTAATTGTAATAAAATTATAGCATCAGCAAAGAAACAGTATTGGGAAGATTTTTGTAAAAAAGAAATATCAAATACATGTAATGTCAATAATGTTTGGAAAAAAGTTAAAGAAATGAAAAATGGCTTTCAGCTTCCTAAGTGTCCCATAAAAATAGCTAACAAACTATTTTCTTCGCCAAAGGAGAAATCTGAAGAATTTGGAAAACTTTTTGCAAATGCAAGCAATACTAGTAGTCTAATTAGAGATGAGTTCGAAAAAAGAAAACATGAAGAAAAATCTGAACATTATAAAGAACCTAATTCAGATAATTCTTTATTTATGAATTCTATGATATCAATAACAGAGGTTACAGATGCTTTAAATTATTTTGGCACTAAAAAATCTGCAGTTGGTCCAGATGGGTTATCATACATTTTGCTAAAACACATGCCTTTAAAATGGATACAACATTTTCTCACTATTATTAATAAATGTTGGGAAAATAATGTGTTGCCTGATATTTGGAAAACATCAATAATTATTCCACTTTTAAAAACAGGGAAAAATCGACACGAATCCTCAAGTTATCGCCCCATTGCATTAACATCGCATGCTGGTAAAATTATGGAAAAAATTATAATGAATAGATTATCATATTATTGTGAAAAAAATAAAGTAATTCCAGAAAATCAGGCTGGTTTTAAAAAAGGGAGATCAACAGTAGACCATTTAGTGAAATTAACAACACACATTAAGAAACAATTCGCGAGAAGGAAAAATATATTAGCTACATTTTTTGACGTTAAAAAGGCTTATGATCGAGTTTGGCATGCTCGACTTTTATACAAATTAAAAACTATAGGGCTTTCTGGAAATATTTTTCAATATATTAAAGAGTTTTTGCATGGAAGAAAAATAATGGCCAAAGTAGGTCACTCTTATTCTTCTACATATAATATTAACATGGGTATACCACAAGGCTCTATAATTTCACCTCTTTTATTCACTATTTTGTTAAATGACTTACCTCAATTTGTAAGTAATAAAATTCATCTAGTTCAATATGCTGACGATATTGCAATATGGGTAAATGTATCTTTAAAACGGAAAACTTCTATATATGAAATAAAACATATTCAAAAGATATATCAAAATGAACTGAACAATATTGATATTTACATGAAGGATAATGGATTGGAATTATCAGAAGAAAAAACAAACATGATCTTGTTTAATAATGGGATTAACCCCAAATGTTTGCCAAAATTTTATATTGGTATCAAAGAATTGAAATATGTACAGGAAATAAAATTTCTCGGGGTATATTTTACATCTAAATTAAGTTGGAAAAAACATATACATTATTTGTTGGAAAAGGCCGTTAAAAGTTTAAATTTAATAAAGATTATAAGCTTTCAAAAATGGGGACGTGATACTAAAACTCTTATTCATCTTGTGTGCATGCTTGTTAGATCTAAATTAACGTATGGACAAGAGGTATATTTTTCAGCACCAAAATATTTACTGAAACAACTCCAGAGTATGGACAGTAAAGCAATTAAAATTGTTATGGGTATTCCAGTACATACAAAAACTGACGATGCTTATAAAGCAGCTGGAGTATTACCATTAAATGAGTGGAGAAAATTTATCATGCGCTAAATATATAGTTAGAGCCTCTGCTGTAGAAAATTTCACTGACACAGAACTAGAAGTAAGATCTGATTTAGATTATCCAAAAAGAGCACAGGGTATCAGTTATTTACAAACAATAGCATCTTATACAAATGAACTTTTACAGGGGTCAAATTTATTTCCTAAATCAATCTCTAAAAAAATACCACAAATGCCTATACCAATCTGGGAATTTAAGCGAGCAAACTTTGATTTTGAATATACTGCTATACGGAAAAAAGAAAATGGATTATTGTTAGCAACAGAAGCCTATGAACGTATAGATAACAAATATTATTCCTATTTGCAAATTTATACTGATGGTTCTGTTTTAGATACAGGCCAAACCGGGGCTGGTTATGTTATACCTGCTTTAAAAATTAGTGAATCCTTGTATTTAGGTAAAGATCGTTCAATTTATACAGCAGAACTTACCGCAATTCTTATGGCATTACATAAAATCTTGAGTCAACAAAAGACCTTTTTTAATATCTTATTATGTGTAGACTCCAAATCTGTTCTGCAGAGTCTGGACTCTAATATTTATAAAAGCAGAGGTGATATTATATATGAAATAAAATATCTTATACATTGCTTAATTATCAATGGCACAAATGTTCAATTTTGTTGGATACCATCTCATTGTGGTTTAGATAATAATGATTGGGCAGACAGGAAAGCAAAAGAAGGGGCGAAAAATCAACACAACGTTAGCCATATTGATATCCCCTTATCAACAAAAGAAATTTATAGTATAATAGAAAAGAAAATAAAAAATAAATTTCCTTTAAAAATAATATATAGTGATAATTCACAGTATCCTCGAACAATAACCTCTTTAGCACATCGTCTTGCTTTAAATTCTTGGAGGACAAAATATTGCAAGGATATTGTTTGCATTTGCAATGAAAATTTAACTATAAATCATATCATTCATGACTGCAGTGTAATAACACAATATATTCCACAGAACATTCATAATGTTCAAAATAAAGATAGTAAATATTGGATAACCATCGCTAAATCTATAATTTATAGTCCTGTAGGACATTTGTTATAAAAATTGCAAGTTTATTCTGATTACTTCGTATATGACAATCTCACAAAATTGACTTTTTTGTCAATGCACATTTCGCAAGTTTGACATGTTCCATAGTAAGATTATTTTATTTTATTTATTTATTTTTTTTTTAAAGAGTTTTAAAATATTGTTTGAATACTTAATGTTTATTTAATTTTATTTCATGTTATGTTACTGTACCATTTTGTTTAAATGTTATTTCCTTTCCCCCATCCATGTAGCGCATATCCTTTTCCCCCACCTTCCTTTTATTTTCTTGTCTAAAATCACTTCGGTGAATAGACGTTAAATGAAATAAACAAACAAACAAACAAATCATGGCTAGCTATACACATAGAGAAATAATTAATATTATACACATTCTCCGGTACAGCCACTGGTCTGCAAGAATACATTTAGGCTAAACAACAGTGGGTCCGTAGGGACTACGTCATGGCGTCGACAGGGTCGGGTTCGCCACGTGGTCACGCAAAGTTTGGCTAGCAATCCAATTCTAAACATGGCAAATTTCACAAACATAATTCAACAATAATATCAATACATCACGATGAAACAAAAGCTAGTTCATTTACCTTTTTGACAATGTCAGGCTGTGGCTAACTAGGTTGAATAGAGTTTCAACAGTTCCTGCTATTAGTCGTCAGTGAAGAGATCTCTTAGAGCCGAGCTCTTTACTCTAGGCAAGTCGAATGCAGAATGATCCTCTATCCCGGGCGTGAACAGGAAGAGCGGGAATCTAAAACTACAAGTGGCTCCATCTACCGGGGATAGGCGAGACTACTGCCTATACTGGATGAGGTCACTACCTACTGTGCTAGCGTCAGCATAGAGATGTGTAGCCTACAGCAGACTTCTGTCGTCTGCTGCAGAATAACATTACTCTATAAGGTTACAGCTGACTAAATAAGGCAAGAACAAAGTGCTGTATAAATCTAGCCTCTTGTTACAATCATCATCATCATCATCATCATCATCATCATCATCATCATCATCATCATCATCATCATCATCATCATCAATTCAATGAAACAGATCTTTATTACTTCTAAAGAATGATGACAGGTTTTAAACATTTTTCGAATAAATAAGACATTCAGGTTTGACAAAACATAAATGTCGAAATGCATGCACGCATAGATCTCTTCAAATCTAACGCACTCGCATTTTCCCTTACACATTTCATTTTACATTATAACACTAACATTATTTAACATAAAAGTGTCTCACATGTAAACATATATATTACAGTATAAAATGTGTGTCATAAACAAAAGTACATCAAGCTGCGTCCTCTTCACCCGCTGCCAAACCAATATTACAATCAGCATAACTGGTCAAGGTCACTGCAGTCGGAATGAAACTTGAACGGAAGCGAACAGTGCGGCACTTTAAACTACGGAGTCGCCTTCCGGAAGGCAGAGTCTCAAACAGAGCTGACAAGAGGATGGGTAGGATCGTCTTTGATGCTGATGCTGATGACATTGCTTGTGGCCCCTTTCTGGAAAAGTTCGTACATGGAAATATGAGGTTTGCCAATAATTTTACTGCAAGCATTGGTTACACTATTAAATCATCATCATCATCATCATCATCATCATCATCATCATCATCATCATCATCATCATCATCATCATCATCATCGTCGTCGTCGTCGTCGGCGTCGTCGTCGTCGTAGTAGTAGTAGTAGTTGTTGTAGTTGTTGTATTTCCATCATCATCATCATCATCATCATCATCATCATCATCATCATCATCATCATCATCATCTTCGTCGTTGAGAGAGAGAGAGGGGGGGAGAAAAAGAGAGTTTGAGCTGGTATTGCAACACTAGTGGGTAAGAAGAAGAAGAAGAAGAAGAAGAAGAAGAACAAGAACAAGAACAAGAACAAGAACAAGAGAACAAGAAGAAAATGATGATGATGATGATGATGATGATGATGATGATGATGATGATGATGATGATGATGATGATGATGATGATGATGATGATGATGATGATGAAAAAGAAGAAGAAGAAGGAGAAGAAGAGGAGGAGGTAGAGAAGAAAGTAGCCATTACCCATAGAGATCTTTAGTGAAAATGACAACCGTCTCCTCTCCACCACCCCATCATCTCCCCTTCCCATCTCCGACCCACCAAACCCTACTAAGTATAAGAATGTGTAGGAATGTTAAGATTGGCCATGCAACTTGTCACCATATTATTTTCCCCCCTACCATCAACTGGTTCACTGGTGTCCGAATAATATGACCAGTAGTCGCCTATACGCTCCGGTGTCGTGTGACTATAATCTACAGTTATAATTAAGACGCGGCCTTTCGAAAAACATTTCTTTAACAGCTCGGAGTGGAGTCTGTTGCCAAAGACAACGGTGGCCAGCGCCTGTTAGTAACGAAAGGTCAGCCTGGGAGAAAAGCCACAGTAAATCATCTTAAGGCTGTCCGGGGGCTCGCAGATTGTACGGGCGAGTTTTAATGGTCAGAAGTCAAAGGGTATTCACATCCACACATCTCCGCCCAGAGCATGCTATTGTACCGTTTGCCATTACTTTGTAGACCCAAATCATAGTCAGAGTTCATTGTTAGTTCCCGAACCGTAAGCTGGGGAGCTGTTTTTGGCTATGTCCGTCCGGCGTCCGTCCGTCCGGATGTGACCTTTGCCGACTTTTCTTCGAAACTAAATGGACGGATTTCTTTGAAACTTGGTAATTAGAATATAATGATCCCTACCAAATGACACAAATGTATGCATATCGGCTGACGTCATCGTGGTGAAATAATTGTTGCTATAATCCCATTTTCTCCCAAACTACTGCTTGAATTGGCTTCAAATTTGGTATGTACATAAACTTTGCCTATGTACATACCAAAGTAAAATTTATCAAAATCGAGTGAAGTAATCATCGTGACATCCTATTTAATATATGTTTCTTTCTGTATTTTTTTTTTTTTTTAAAGTTCCTATGCAATTAAAATTAGAGTGTACAGATTCCTTGTTGTTGTTGTAGTTGTTGTTGTTGGTAGTAGTAGTAGTAGTAGTAGTAGTAGTAGTAGTAGTAGTAGTAGTAGTAGTAGTAGTAGTAGTAGTAGTAGTAGTAGTAGTAGTATCAATTATCATTATTAGACTTGCTGTTTTAATAGCCCACAATGCAGCCTCAGGGACATGCATGCGGGGTCGCTGTTATGTTGTGTGACGGGAAGCGTTAGTTTGTGACCGTCGTACTAAACAAAGAATTGACATAATCCTTACTCTCATCACTATCACTTCTCGCAGTGTATAATTAATTCCATGACAAATGAGGGAGTCCAAAAGAAAAAAAAATTGGGGGGAAAAATACACACACTTTCGCCAAAGGAAAGTGCTTTTTGCGTGTGTGTGATTTATCCGGTTTACATTTTGTTAAACATCTAAGGATACCCCATTGAAAGTAGGTTTACCAAGATTGCCACTACAGCAACAAACGCTGGATTCTATTTTATTTCTGGAAAATAAAATCATCCCACTCCAATCTAGCTTGTACAGGTCAGACAGTACGTCCACGTCAGTTCTTTGTTCAATACCCACCTGCCGTCTTTTAAGTTTTACTCTATAAGCGGTATTGATAAACTGACTTCTTCCTGTTTTAGGTCACGTGAACTGTATCATCATCATCATCATCATCATCATCATCATCATCATCATCATCATCATCATCATCATCATCATCATCATCATCTCAATCTCTCTCTCTCTCTCTCTCTCTCTCTCATACACACACAAACACACACACACACACAGAGCTATAGAACTAAATGCTACATTTCCCATAACCATTGCAATTCTTTCTACTGGCAAGATAACAGGGGCGGATTATGGGGGGTTTCCCAGTTGCACGGAAACCCCCCCTCGGCTGTAAAAAAAAACAACAAAAAAAAAACGACGTTCTCTCTGTCTGTCTCTCTCTGTCTGTCTGTCTGTCTGTCTGTCTCTCTCTCTCTCTCTCTCTCTCTCTCTCTCTCTCTCTCTCTCTCTCTCTCTCTCTCTCTCTCTCTCTCTCTCTCTCTCTCTCTCTCTAAACCTTGAACAAGAATGTGCCGTTGGTAAAACGAGCGATGCAAAATCTCTCTGAATTTGTCATGGATGAAGAAAATCGCAGCAACTTCAACGCCCTCATCCGCTTTCGCATCGAATCTCGTGTAACAGTTGTTCAGCAACATTTAGAATCCTCTCATTCTGACACAGGTCATACATTACATTACATGGTTATTGCTTTAGGTCCAGCGGACTCTTCCGAACCACATCAGGACCAGAAGGCACAGGTCATGCTACATACATCAGCAAGACCACACAAAACAACATCATAGAGTTGATTGGTGACTACATCAGGGACAAGTTGCTGGCAGAAGTCAAAAAGGCAAAACATTTCTTGCTGATGAAGTATGTGACACAGCCAACTGGGAGCAGCTTGCGATTGTCTTGCGCTTTGTGGAGTTTCTAGCTTTTGTTCCTTGTGAACGAATCACAGGTGAACCACTCACAGAAAATATCCTTGGTTGCCTTGAAGAATGGGGTCTGCACCTTGAAGATATCAGGGGGCAGGGGTATGATGGTGGTTCAAACATAGCTGCCAAATTCAAAGGGGTACAGGCTAGGATCACTCAGCTGAATAAAAAGGCTATTTACTTTCATTGTGCCGCACATTGCCTCAATTTGTGCATCGTAAAAGCATGTGGTTTGCAGAGCATCCACAACATGTTCGGGACAATGAAGGAACTCTCACTCTTCTTTTCATTGTCTCCCAAAAGGCAGCGCTACTTAGAGCAAATTTTGGAAGCTTGTGACATCACCAACAAGCGAAAACTTGTAGACTTATGTCGGACCCGATGGATTGAAACGCACAATGCGTTTGAAACCCTGACTAACCTGTTCACATACGTGTACCGTTGCTTGGGTGACATGGAGAACAAAAGCGAGGACTGGGACAGTGACACTCTGACTAAGTGCCGAGGACTAAGAGCAGCATCCACAAGCAGTGCTTTCATGGTGTCTTTTGTGGTCACAAGAAACTGTCTCAGATACCTTAAACCTCTCTCAGTGAACCTGCAGAAGAAAA
Source organism: Oncomelania hupensis (assembly GCA_036898135.1). Taxonomy (NCBI): domain Eukaryota; kingdom Metazoa; phylum Mollusca; class Gastropoda; order Littorinimorpha; family Pomatiopsidae; genus Oncomelania; species Oncomelania hupensis. The sequence continues at coordinate 47,908,574 of CM072512.1, read as the reverse complement.
CACGGGATATCGTCGAAGCGTATGCTGCTATTGAAGGGAGAGCCATTGCTCTTGCTGATCTTCAAGGCAACCAGGATGACGTCTTTACAACTTGGTTAACTCAGGCAGTGGAGCTTGCAGAAAGTGTCCATGAAAATGTGACAATGCCGAGGACAGCATGTGGACAGACACTCAGACAAAATCAGCCAGCAGACACACCAGAACAGTACTTCAGACGCAGCATAGCAGCGCCTTTCTTGGACCACCTTATGTCCGAATTCAGCAGTCGCTTCAAAAATACTGAGTTAGTCCAAGATGGACTACTGCTCGTCGCAGACCAAGCTGCTGGTGTTGAGAATGCATGCAAGGTTCCTGAGGGCATTACATGTCTAGCAGACATGTGGGCATCTGACCTGCCAGATCCTCTAGAAGTTCCAGCAGAGTTCCACCGCTGGTGCGTCAAGTGAAAAGGACAGACATCACAACCACGCCCTTCAACAGTTGCTGCCTCTCTACTGCACTGCAACATAAACTTCTTCCCTAACCTCCATGTCATACTTCGACTGCATGCAACGCTTCCCGTCACCACAGCTGAGTGTGAGAGGTCGATCAGTGGGCTCAAACCCCTAAAAACCAGCCTGAGGTCAACCATGACAAAAGAGCGCTTGAATGGTCTGGCACTGATGAGACTCCACAGGAAACTTGAAGTGGACGCAATGGCCATAGTAGACACATTTACAAGGAAATTCAAGACCCGAATGACCACAGAGATACCTCGTCACCTCTTGCAGCTTGACTGCTGATTAACTGGAAACTGGTAGGATTATCATTTTCATGTACTCACTAGTCAATGGGTCAACAGTTTTTCTTTGACTCCTGTCAATACGGTGCATTACTAATCTCCTTTAGTTATTTAAAGTGACCTGGAAACCCCCCCTTATCAACGCCATAATCCGCCCCTGGATAATAATGAGTTTTCAAAATAAATGTGCCAGTCATCGTTTGCGGCTTGGTGGGCCAATGACGTCATACATTGTACTAAAAATAGTAATGGTTTCTAAAGTCGATCAGACAGTGTAACATGTTTTAGAGAAGGACAGCGCAGTCTATTTTTAGGCATGTTTAGAAATGGAAATCAAATTTCGGTCGGTTCCGGCTTTTTTTTTTAATATTGGACATCCCGAAACAATTGTCTAAAATAGGTTTTGTGTGTTGTTGTTTTTTTAAAAAGATGATTAGTTGTTTTGTTCTTTTAATTGAAATGTTCTATAGTAGGGAACGAAACTATTTTAGCCAATGTAAGAGAACTAAATAAACTCGACCCCATCCGGGTTATTGTTTTGAAACGTGAACGTCGTGGATTTATTGTTAAATAAAAGGCCATAAAAACACGGATGAGTCCACCACATGTTCCTAAAAAGGGGGCGGATTTAGTAGTAGTAGTAGTAGTAGTAGTAGTAGTAGTAGTAGTAGTAGTAGTAGTAGTAGTAGTAGTAGTAGTAGTAGTAGTAGTAGTAGTATTGTTGTTATTATTGGGGAGTAGGGGTTAAAGGTGAAATAATGTTGTTGGTCTGCTCCTTGTTTTTCTTTTGAAATCTGAAGGTCACGGATTTAACGATTTTAATAGTAGTATGTAATAATACTGGATTTGTCAGTGGAAAAATTAATGTTAGTGTGCGGGGTTGTGCGGAATAAATTCATATAGTTTAGTATTGTGTAGAACAAACTAAGAAATCGACCACTTCCTTGTGTTGTTTTTAAAAAAAAAAAAAGTAAATGCCGTTATTGTATTGAGATTTTAAAAAGTGGATCAGTCAGTGTTTCCTAGGAAGCTGTGGATTCTATTTTTAAGAATTTTTTTAAAATATTTTTTTAATAGAGAACTAGGTGGCATTGCCAAATGATTCTTGGTTTTAATGTGTTGATAGTGGAGTGAAGTTTCTATCATTGCATAATTGCGTTCCGTTGAATATAGAACAAGGAAGTGCGGCTTTATATATGTTCGTATTTAGCCTGTCTAAAGACACGCACATTTGCGGTTAATTTACCCTCATGCGCACCCACAACCCCCGCATTGGGTGGATACATGGAGAGGAGTGGGAGGAGGTGGGTAGGTGAAGAAAGGGCGTGGCGAGCAGAGTTGATGATGGGAGATAATCCACGCCTTTCTCCACTCTCTTTTGCTGAAGGTTTTCTACTGTAGTGCGTCAAACTGGTGTTACTCCGGCCAGGTCTCTATGATTCCTCCAGATGCATGGTTCCCGTGATCTAAGTCTGTGTTGCTCTATGTTTTCAACAGATCTATGTTCTCTCAAGTTTGTGTTCCACGTAGGCCCGTGTTCCTTCTCCAAGGTTTATATTCCCAATTTTTATGTTCCTCCAACTGTATATTCCTCTATAACTTTATATTCCTCTAATATTCTTAAAGAATTACATTGTTTTTTATTTGGATTGCGTGCGTGTGTGTGCGTTTATGGGATTGTTAGGGACATGTTACTTTTTTATATTAGAAAGCAATATTACTGTATGATCGCGAATATGCACCTGGAGAGAACATAGACCTGGAATAACTTAGACCCTGGAATAACTTAGATCTTAAGGGAACATAGTCATGGAAGAACTTAGACCTAGATCTGGAATAACTTAGACCTAGACCTAAAATATTTTAATAACATAGACTTGGAATAACTTATTAAAATAGACCTGGAATAAAATGGACCTGGAATAGCCTGGAATAGCATAGACCTGGAATAACAGACCTGGAATAACTTAGACCTGGAATAATTTAATGACTTAGACCTGAAATATAATTCTATCATATTCTATCTTACCCCGTAACTCGAAGGTCGTTGGAGCACCACAGATGATCATTTAACCAGCGTACTCCATCTTTCTCTGTCCTCAGCAACCCTCATGGCTTAGCTTAGTGTCAAGCCAGTCCATTGTCGAATGTTGTCCTCCCACATCTTTTTCTGTCTCCCTCGTCTTCTGTCTCCTTGCAACGTGCCTTGCAGGATGGTCTTTGCAAGGCCTGATGCTCCGGTGACGTGGCCATACCATCAAGAGTTTCCGTTTCTTCACCACTGTGAGCATGTCATCGTGTTGCCCAATGGCTTGTGTGATGGTCTGTCGGACTTCGTATTTGGTGATGTGCTGGGTTTAGGAAATGCCCAGAAGTCTTCTGTAGCACCTTATCTCCATGCTTTGTATTCTGCGTTGTAGATCTGCTGTGAGACCCTCATGTTTCGCAAGCTTATAGGAAGATGGGATATAATAGACCTGGAATAACATAGACCAGGAGGGTAATATGGACCTGGAGGAACATAGACATGTACTCGTTTTCTTAGTAGGCCACACCTCAAGATGAATATATACCCCCTCCTTTTTGCCTTCATAAGGAAAATATTCGTTGATGAATAAAAGTATATTAATATTAGAGTAGTTGTTAATGGAACGGGGGTGTTTTTAAAATGCGCTGATGTTCAGAGGGAAAAAGCTGTCGTGCCCGAGTTGCCCTTGAGAGATTAACCAATTCAAAGTTGTCTTTCATTCGGCGATTGACTCGTCCGTTGTGGTAAATCTCCCCACTCTTCGCATCCTTCTCTCTGTCTGCCTGTCTCTCTGTCTGTCTGTCTGTCTCTCTCTGTGTCCGTCTCTCTCTCTCTCTCTCTCTCTCTCTCTCTCTCTCTCTCTCTCTCTCTCTCTCTCTCTCTCTCTCTCTCTGTCCGCATCTTTCTATCTGTCTGTCTCTATCTCTCTCTCGCCTTCTCTCTCCTTGTCTCCCCCTCTCTCTCCCTCCCTCTCTCTGTTTCTTTCTCTCTCCCTCCCCCTCTCTCTGTTTCTCTCTCTTTCTCTATCTCTCTGTTTATAGCCACCATCTGGTAGAATGGCTGATATACAGGTACAGTGGTCCTGCCTCTGTAGCCTGTATCCCCCATCATCGTTGTTTGGTTCTAATTCATCCATTATTTAATCAGAACCATACCATTTTAACAATACGCGCGCGGCCAATGAGTAAGCTTATTAGTTTCTTTCTTAACAAAACAGCAGAAGGTGGCTGGAAGCACATCAGAGAGGGGGGGGGGGGGCGGAAAGGGGGAAGGTGTTGATGTTACGAGCGGGATAGGCCAGTATTTTCTCGCAATTCGAAAGATTTTCATTTACTCTGGGTCAGTGCCAAATCGTGGAGAGAGGCTATGCCGCATGGTTGGAATTCCTGGCGACCTACACTCTTGGAATTTCCACAATAACAATGCTAAATTGAGTGGCCGCTTCTTAACACTTCCACTGTGGAATAGAATACTCTTGTGTTCTTCAGTCGCTTGGCCTATCTGTTTTGGCCTAAGTAAATGAAATGTGGGGGCCATTGTATGTGTGTTCCTCTTTCTTTCTCTCTCTCGCTCTCTCTCTCTCTCTCTCGCTCTCTCTCTCCCTTCTCTATATCTTTCTCTCTCGCTCTCTTTCCCTCTCTCTCTCCTTCTCTCTCTCTCTTTCTCTCTCTCTCTCTCTCTCTCTCTCTCTCTCTCTCTCTCTCTCTCTCTCTCTCTCTCTTTCTCTCTCTCTGTTTTTCTGTGTTTTTGCCTATTGTGTTGTCTATGTGTGTTTCCTATGTGTGTGCGTGCGCTCGTGCGTTCGTGCGTGCGTGTGTAATTGATTAATAACTTATTATTCAGTGTCATTATAAATCACCATATGAAATGTGATTTAGAAGAACGAGCAAAAGAAGAAGAACAAGAACAAGAAGAACAAAAAAATAAGATGATGATGATGATGATGATGTGATCTTGTAAGGCGCCAAAGATCCATGTACGTAGTTGTTCATGCTCTATGCGCACTAAGACGGTGATTCAGCAATATTAAAACAAGTAAGTTTTTAGTCCTTTCCTGAAGATTATGATCATGATGACAATAATAATGATGGAACAAAGTAGTTTGGCACTTTTAAACTAACTATATAGGTCATGGAATAAAGTATTAGTCAAATTGATGTAGAGAACACAGAAGGAAATTTTTAGAAATAAAAAGGTAACCAAAAATTACTACAACAAAAAACAAAGAACGATAAACAGAAAAAATTGAACAAGTACCAACAAAGTATGAAAAGCTCTTTATTTAAACAAGAAAACTATTTTAAAAAACACATTTTGCCTGGAGTTGGATTTGAACCTACGACTACAGGAGTGTCGAGTATAGACCACACAGTACAAGTTGACCATTGGCGGATTTTGAGCAACTGCTGCTAGACCAGCGATCAAATTCCTTCATGATAATGTTGGAATTATGTTATCAGTACGTTGATCTGCTTGTCAAATGTGTTTATGGACGGTTTGGTGGCATCACAAAAGGGCATTTCACTATGGTCATGTGTTGGGTCTTGTTTTTTCACTCTGCCTTTGACCACTCTCAGTCTGCCATCCTGGCTGTTGTGAGTTCATCACATAGTTTGTCTTGTAGTAGTAGTAGTAGTAGTAGTAGTAGGAGGAGGAGGAGGAGGAGTAGTAGGAGGAGGAGTAGGAGGAGGAGGAGGAGTAGTAGGAGTAGTAGTAATAGTAGCAGTAGTAGTAGTAGTAGTAGTAGTAGTAGTAGTAGTAGTAGTAGTAGTAGTAGTAGTAGTAGTAGTAGTAGTAGTAGTAGTAGTAGTAGTAGTAGTTCGTTCGTTCGTTAATTTCTCTGTCTCCTTCCCTCTCTCTGTCTTTCTCTCTCCATCTCCCTCTTCCTCCCTCCCTCTCTCCATCTCTCTCCATCTCTCTCTCTTTCTCTCTCTCTCTCTCTCTGACAGCGTTTCAAGATCAGCTGATCTGTGGTCTGTTGTAAAGAATGCAGGTGGGAATGTCGGAGCGAGAGAAAACAAATTCCAGCGCACGTGAATGGTCTTTCAACATGCCTGGAATGGCCCACTCTAAGCACGCCAATCACTTGTTCACCTAATCATGTTACCATTACAAAAGGCCAAATAAGCACTTTACATTTTTTAAATGCTGTTTTGATGATGCCGTTATCATAAATTGAGTATCTGTTATATGTCTCTCTCCTCTCCCTCATAGCTCTTCCAACACACATACACACATTCTCTCTCTCTCTCTCTCTCTCTCTCTCTCTCTCTCTCTCTCTCTCTCTCTCTCTCTCTCTCTCTCTTTTTCTTTCTTTCTTTCTTTCTTTTTCTCCCCCTATCTCTCTCTCTGTACCTCTCTCCCTCTCTCTCTCCATCTCTCTTCCTCTTCCTCTCCCTAGCCATCTCTCTGCCTCTCTCTCCCTCACTCGCCCTCTCTCTGCCTCTCTCCCTCCCTCTCTCTCCCTCTCTCCCTCCCTTCCTCTGTCTCTCCCTCTAACTCTCTCTGTCTCTCTCTGCCTGTCTCTCTCTCACTCTCTCTCTCTCCCTCACTCGCTATCTCTCTCCCTCTCTCTGCCTCTATCTCTCCATCTCTCCCTCTTTTTCCATCTCTCCCTCTATCTCTCCCTCTCTCTCTCTCTCTCTCTCTCTCTCTCTCTCTCTCTCTCTATCTCTCTCTCTGTCGCTGGACTCCCCCCCCCCACCTCAACCCTTGTTCTCCACCCCACTTTATCTTGTTTGTTGTACTGTCTTTTTCACCGACACGATAAAACACACACAAAAAACACATAAATAAATAAAAATAAATAAATAATATAAATAAATAAATATATAATTTTTTCTGAGAGAAATAATAGAAATAATCATAAGTGAATAAATACTTTTAAAACTTTTTTTTTAATGAACAACTGATCATACCTAATTTTGATCAAACAACATTAAATATCATAGATACTGACCAGTTGAAGAACTAATAAACGTTTTTGCTAAACTATTGCATATATCAACACTAATATTGCCTAGAGATTTCACTTCTTCGTCTTCTTTTTTTTTTTCTTCTTCTTCTTCTTCTTCTTCTTATTACACTGGAACTTCCTTCTTCTACTCCTTGTACACTTCCTTTTTCTTCTTCTTCTTTGTCTTCATCTTCTTCTTTTCTATACACTGGAACCTCCTCTTCCTCCAGCTCCTACTCCTCCTCCTCCTCCTCAGATCCCCTTCTTCCTCTTCCTCCTCTTCTTCTTTTATATACACTGTAACCTCCTCCTTCTCCTCTTCTTCTTCTTCTTCTTCTTTTTCTTCTTCTTCTTCTTCCTTCACCTTCTCTTTTTGTTTTTCTTGTTCTTGTTCTTGTTATTATTATTGTTCTCCTTTTTTTGTTCTTGTTCTTCTTCTTGTTCTTCTTGTTCCTCGTGTTCTTGTTCTTCTTCATCATCTTCTTGTTCTTGTTCTTCTTGTTCTTGTTCTTCTTGTTCTTGTTCTTCTTGTTCTTCTTCTTCTTCTTCTTCTTCTTACTTTAAAGTGTAACTGTTTTAGAGTTTAATGGGGTTTAGTTTGTTGTTGTTGTTGCTTGAATTTCTGTTGGAAAGTATTGTGTTGTTGTTTTGTATTTTGACCGCCTGACGAAGAGCTTAATTAGCTCCAACATTTGCGCTATTTTGTTGTCTCATGTTTGTCGTCCACATTACTGCCGTGAACTGACAAAACCGAGCAAGTCCACAAAACCTACTTTCGAGAAAATCGACGTTTTGTGTTGCGCTATATTACGCGATCGTTTCTGGAAGTTTAAGGGCATATTATAATGCAATTCCTCGATTTAAGAGTGCATACCTTGAATGTTAAAGAAATGTTTGATAGATTTGATGTTTTAAGACTATTTGTGGACTTGCTTTGTTTTGTCAGATTATTCTTGAGATAGATCTTGGTTGAGAACATGACAAAACCAAGCAAGTCACCCGCTTGGTTTTGTCAGTTTATTATTGAATTAAATCCTTGTTAAAAAAATTCACAAAACCAAGTAAGTCAAATCCGCTTGGTTTTGTCAGTTTATTATTAAGTAAATCCTTGTTTTCAAACTTCACCAAACCAAGTAAGTCCCATAGGCCGTTTCGTTTCTTTGTTAAAAAGTCTGACGAGATGAGTCACATAAGTTGGGTTTTGTAAGATGTGGGTGCGGCAGTTACAGTGAGTGTATATGTGTGCCTGTTTATTGTTTTTAGCCATTCTTCACTTAATATTCCTGGGTTGGTATGCAGGAGTCATGGGTTTTTTTTGCTCTCCCTTCAAAATAATATTAGATGCAGCCAATTTAATTTTAAAAATACAAAACTATTTTCCTTTCAGTTTCCTATTGTAGCGATCTTCCTGCCTTTACACCACGTGTATGTCTTGTATTTTGTTGCCCTTGTTGTGTGTCTGTATTATATTTGTTGCTGTTTGTTTGTGGGTTCGGGCACTGAATAGAATAGGCCCAACGTTTCCCGGCGTGTCGTAAGAGGCGACTTACAGGGGTAATGTTAGCACGGCATCACTGGGCGAAAGTCTTCTACACAGAAGTCACCGGCCAGGGCGAGGAACCTCACGTTGCTACAGGCTCAACGACCACGTGCTCGGGGCCAAGGCGAGCCACACTGTATTCGTGGATTTCGGCTGTGCCCAACAGCCTGGAGAGGATTGGGCACCGCCAGGTCCTTTTTTGCCCAAGACATACTACATGCATGATGACACTATCCACTAATTCCATACCGGATAGGTCGTCGCCCGGCTCAAGGACCGCGCCTTCCGTAGGCCACCAGGACGGAGGTGTTAAGTATGCTACTGATGGACAATTTAGCAAGATCCGCACGAGAAACAACATCGTCATAGGAACCTGGAATGTCAGGACCCTAACTGCGGAAGGAAAATTAGAAGAACTGGCCCACGAGTTGGACCGCTATCGATGGAACGTTCTAGGCATTAGCGAACTGCGCTGGAAAGGCCTAGGTGAAACAACGACCGACAAAGACCACAAGCTCTATTTCAGCGGTAGAGATGACAGGCACGAACACGGCGTTGGATTCTTGGTCCACAAGAACATTCTAGCCACTGTCATGGGTTGCCGCCCAGTCTCCAGTAGACTCAATTACCGTCCGTCTGAAAGCAGCCCCTTAAAACATCACCATCATCCAGACCTATGCCCCCACATCAGACTATGACGACAGCGAAGTGGAGGATTTTTATGAAAATCTACAGGCGGTCCTTGACCAAGTGCCGAAGAAGGACATAGTCATAGTGCAAGGCGACTGGAATGCCAAGGTTGGCCAAGATGCGCACCACAACTGGGGAGACACATGTGGACCCCACTGCAACAACGAGACAAATGACAAGGGTCTGAGATTCTTGGAGTTTGCCAGATACAACAATCTGGTACTGGCAAACACGCTTGGTCTCCACAAAAACTCCAGACGATGGACATGGCACAGTCCCAGGGGGGGGGGGGGGGGGGGGGGGCATCACAACCAAATAGACTACATCATGGTACGCTTCAGATCAAGCATCAACATTGGCAGGACACGCACTTTTCCAGGAGCAGACATCGGAAGTGACCACAATCTCTTGATGATGTCTTTCCGGCTCCACTTGAAGAGAGTAAATACTGCACTAGACTGAAGTTCGACCTGGACAAACTGCAAGACCCGGAGGTGGCAGAACTATTTCAGGCCACAATTGAAGGGAAATTTGCACCACTGCTCATTTTGGGGGCTGGTGAAGTAGATGTCAACACCATGACCACCACCTTCAACTCTGCTGTGACAGATGCCGCCACTGAGATCCTTGGCAAGCACCGACCAAAGAAGAAGCCGTGGATCACACCTGAACTTTTGGATCTGTGTGATAAACGAAGAGAGATTTTAAAAAAAAAGAAAGAAAAAGAACACCTCACAGGGAGCTGATGTCTACCGAAAAATCAACAATGACATCCGAAAAGGCATGCGCACAGCAAAGGAGAACTGGAAGAAGATCAATGCCAGGAAATGGATAACAGTCTGAACAAGAACAACAGCAAGAAGGCCTACCAGACTGTAAAGCGGCTGACAAGTTTCAAACAGCCCAAAGTCTCCACGATCCAAAGCAAGTCTGGCATATGCCTTACAGAAGAACAAGAAGTCTTGGACAGATGGACAGAGTACTGCTCTGACCTTTACAACCATACACCAAATGGAGACCCATCAGTTCTAGCATGTCCCGAGAACAGAGAAGAAGAAATCCTCCCAATTCTCCGGGAAGAAGTTGAGGCAGCAGTGCAATCGCTAAAGAAAGGGAAGTAAGCGGGAGTGGACAACATACCCGCGGAACTAGACTGCTACAAGCAGGAGGAGAAGCGATGATTAATGCCCTCACCATTATCTGTAACAAGATCTGGCAGAGTGGAGAGTGGCCTATACCATGGGCCCAGTCGCTTGTCATCACTCTTCCCAAAAAAAGGTAACCTTCAGGAGTGTGAAAATTACCGCACCGTCAGCCTCATCATCCATCCCAGCAAGGTCCTCCTGAAAATATTACTCAACAGGTTGAAACCCCAAGCTGAACAAATCATAGCTGAAGAACAAGCAGGATTCAGGGCAGGGCGAAGTACCACTGAACAGATTTTCAACCTCAGAATAATCTGTGAGAAATACCTATAGCACCAACAACATCTATATCATGTGTTCATAGACTTCAAGAAAACGTTTGACCGAGTCTGGCATGCAGCTCTATGGGCAACAATAAAAGCGTACAACATCAGACCTAAAATTATTGAAGTCATCAAAAACCTGTATGACAAGGCTACCAGTGCAGTCCTCCACAACAGCGCTATCGGGAACTGGTTCAGAACAACAATCGGTGTGCGTCAAGGATGCCTACACTCTCCAACACCCTTCAACATCTTCCTAGAGCGCATCATGTCAGATGCTCTTGCAGATCACGAAGGCACAGTCAGCATAGGGGGTAGAGCAATCTCCAATCTTCGTTTTGCGGATGACATTGATGGATTGGCTGGAGAGGAACAAGAACTTGAACAGCTGGTACAGAGGCTTGACACCACCTCCAAAGCTTGTGGAATTGAAATAAGTGCAGAGAAGACCGAAATGATGACCAACAACACCAATGGCATCAACACGGACATCAAAGTCCAAGGCCAATCCCTCAACACAGTGCATAGCTTCAAATATTTAGGAGCCATTGTATCAGACAATGGGTCCCGACAGGAAGTCCTCTCCAGGATCGCACAAATAACTGCTGCACTGACAAGGTTGAAGCCATTTGGAAAGACAGGACCATCATTCTACATTCCAAAGTAAGACTGCTGCGCTCCCTTGTCATCTCCATCTTCCTATATGCTTGCGAAGCATGGACCCTCACAGCAGATCTACAACGAAGAATACAAAGCATGGAGATGAGGTGCTACAGAAGACTTCTGGGCATTTCCTATACCCAACACATCACCAACGACGAAGTCCGACAGACCATCACACAAGCCATTGGACAACACGATGACCTGCTCACAGTGGTGAAGAAACGGAAACTCCGATGGTATGGCCACGTCACCAGATCATCAGGCCTTGCAAAGACTATTCTGCAAGGCACAGTGCAAGGAGGTAGAAGAAGAGGGAGACCGAAAAAGAGGTGGGAGGACAACATTCGAGAATGGACTGGTTTGACACTGAGCGAAGCCATCAGGGCTGCTGAGGACAGAGAGAGAGATGGAGGATGCTGGTTAAACGATCATCTGTGGTGCCCCTACGACCTCAGGGTTACGGGACAGGATAGGATAGGATAGGATAGGATAGGATAGTTTGTTTGTTTATTTCCACACCTCGTGGAAGTTGCCGCGTAGGCGGAAGATCTACAGAATCCTTCATGGTGGGCAGGAAAGTACATGAAGAAAACTCTTTTTCAAAAAGCCGAACACGTCCTTTGCTGACCGAAATTTCGTCATCATTTTCACAGGAAAATAATATTGCACAGCAGCAATAACATGGATTCTCACTGGTCCACTTCATCTTAAGGCGCTTTCTCATTGGTCGGGAGGACTTACTTTTCTTTGTCAGGTTATTGTAGAAAATGACGTCATCATGCCAACTCGAGCATCAGCCAGAGGATCGCCGAAACAAAATCGAAGGGGACTTGCTTGGTTTTATCAGTTTATTCCCCCACTTAAAATTTTTTTAACAAGGACTTACTTTATGATATCTCCAAATCTAAGCATAGTTCGGATTTGATTTTTACAGGTAAGATGCGTCATTCTCTTGCAAGTTTGATGGCGCAAAAAACTCATTTTCGACCTTAGGTGGACTTACTCGGTTTTGTCAAATCACGGCAGATTAGCCTTACTTTGATGGTTGTATCCTGTTCGTTTCTCAGTAATGTTTAGCTTTAGTGCGCCAAGCATTCGTCCCAACATCCTGAACAACCACGTAACAGCAATACCTAATGGCCATAGTAATTGTGTGTATGTGTGTGTGTTCCAGGGGCGTGGTGATGTTGGATCTGGATCTGTCCACCCTACAGATCAACCAGTGCGACAACAACTCGGGGGCCCTGTTCGCCGGCACGCACCGATGTCGACAGGAGAGCACGGAGGTCAGTGGTGGTCCCAGGACAACTTGTCCGGGTCTAACATCTTCATGTCTCGGAGCATGCCATTATAAATAATAATAATATATACATAGCATGGATAAAATAACCCCACATCATTATCATCTTCAGTATCAGTAAAGTCGTCGTCGTCGTCATCACAATCATCATCATTACCATCGTCATCGTCCTCAGCAGCAACAGCAGCAGCATTATTATTTTCATTATCACTAGCAGCAGCATCGTCTTTATCATTATCATCATCATTATTTATAGTCGTCGTGATCATTAACATCAACATTATAATAATTATAGTCCTTGTCGTGGTGTCATCATCATCATCCTCAAAAGCATCAACAAGAGCATCATCAAGAGCATCATAATCATCATCATGAGCATCATCATCATCATCATCATCATCATCATCATCATCATCATCATCATCATCATCATCATCATCATCAATATCATCATTTATAGCATCACCAATGTTGCGTTCCCTCACTCTCTCTCTCTCTCTCACTCTCTCTCACTCTCTCTCTCACTCACTATCTCTCCCCGCCTCTCTCTCTATCTCTCTATCTGTCTATCACGCTCTCTCACATCATCATCATCATCATCATCATCATCATCATCATCACCCTCATCATTTACAGCATCACCAATGTTGCGTTCTCTCTCTCTTTCTGTCTCTCTCTCACTCTCTCTCTCTCTCAAGCCCTATCTCTCCCCTCCTCTCTCTCTCTTTCTCTCTCTCTCTCTCTCTCTGTCTGTCTGTCTGTCTGTCTGTCTGTCTGTCAAGCTCTCTCTCTCTCCCTCTGTCTCTCTCTTTTTCTTTGGATGTGTGAGGGCAGTGCGAGTGCGCCAATGCATTCTACTTCCCCCTCTCCTCATCTACCCCCCCCCCCCAAAAAAAAAAAGTGCAATCTAATAAACAAACAAACACACACACACACACACACACACACACACCAATAAATCAGTTATTGTTTTGTGTAAAAACTAATGTCTTCATTTACTCCTTCCCGCAGTGTGTGCCTTGGCCCGGAGCTACGGGGCTGAGCTGGGGTCAGTACGAGTGCCAGTGCAAACCCGAGTTCTACTTCCCAGATCGTAACGCCACCAATCGCAGCTTTCACGGCAGCGTGGTCGAGATGGCTTACCTTGACTACGCGGAGAACAGGTCCTTGAGTTACGCGCAGGTAGGTGTGATCGTAACGCTGTTTTATTGGGATACGGGCGGAAGGCGCCTCGGGCGGCTTACGTTAGAGCCTGTATCGGCCAGCGTTCTGGGTTAGAAAAGCGTTATATAAGAACGATTTTGTAAATACAGTTGTTGTTGTTTTTAAATTAGGCTTACATTACATTACGTGGTTATTATCCCCGTTGGGTTGCCGGGGGTTTCAGTATAAATAGTATCCCCACTTTCTGGAAATTTAGTGCTTTAAATTCCCACTGTCGCTGTCTTTCTCATTTGCTCTTTCTTATTCCTGCTCTGTTCTATCAATCTACTATACTATCTTCTTCTTCGCTAGAACAGTCACCTACCTTTTTTCTTGAAAACTCTTCCGGGACAAGACTCCTTATTTGTGTATGAGGTCTGTTGGATCAGCTTGGGAATATTGGACGCTTTCTGCCAGGTGGTCACTATAGGGTTTCCTATGATGTTATTATTTAGCAATGTAGGCATTTTATATGTATGTGTTTTGTTGATAATTTATCATGATGTTTGTATTCTATTTTGTTTTTGTAAACGGGGGTTCGATAAATTAGAGTACAGCCTCAGCTCCCCCTGCGTGGGATGTCTTTGTTGTAAAGTGACTGGCTGGCGGAGAGATTTCAGTTTTACCACTAGGGTTGTTTCATCAGATCTTTGGGGTTGTCCGGTCCTGATTTGGCTCGGAAGAGTCCGCTGGACCTAAAGCAATAATCATGTAATGTAATGTAATGTAACATGGTTATTGCTTTAGGTCCAGCGGACACTTCCGAGCCAAATCATTATAGATAGATAGATAGATAGATAGATAGATAGATAGATAGATAGATAGATAGATAGATAGATAGATAGATAGATAGATAGATAGATAGATAGATAGATAGATAGATAGATAGATAGATAGATAGATAGATAGATAGATAGATAGATAGATAGATAGATAGATAGATAGATAGATAGATAGATAGATAGATAGATAGATAGATAGATAGATAGATAGATAGATAGATAGATAGATAGATAGATAGATAGATAGATAGATAGATAGATAGATAGATAGATAGATAGATAGATAGATAGATAGATAGATAGATAGATAGATAGATAGATAGATAGATAGATAGATAGATAGATAGATAGATAGATAGATAGATAGATAGATAGATAGATAGATAGATAGATAGATAGATAGATAGATAGAACAAGAAATACTAATAGATAGATAGATAGATAGATAGATAGATAGATAGATAGATAGATAGATAGATAGATAGATAGATAGATAGATAGATAGATAGATAGATAGATAGATAGATAGATAGATAGATAGATAGATAGATAGATAGATAGATAGATAGATAGATAGATAGATAGATAGATAGATAGATAGATAGATAGATAGATAGATAGATAGATAGATAGATAGATAGATAGATAGATAGATAGATAGATAGATAGATAGATAGATAGATAGATAGATAGATAGATAGATAGATAGATAGATAGATAGTGTTTATAGGGTCCAGCGGACTGCCAAGAGTCAATTTAAGGCCACCCACAAAATGATTAAACGTTTATTCCAAAGTTTAGGTAATATAATAATAATATATATAATTTGAGAGAGAAAGAGAGAGAGAAAGAGGAAGAGAAAGAGGGAGAGAGAGAGAGAGAGAGAGAGAGAGAGAGAAGAGAGAGAGAGAGAGAGAGAGAGAGAGAAAGAGAGATAGATAGAGAGGAGAGAGAGAGAAAAGATAGAAGAGAGAGAGAGAACAGAGAGAGAGAGAGAGGAGAAGAGAAGAGAGAGAGAAAGAGAGAGAGTGAGAGAGAGAGATTTATGTGAAGAAGAGAGAAGAGAGAGAGAGAGAGAGAGAGAAAGAGAGAGAGAGAGAGAGAGAGAGAGAGAGAGAGAGAGAGAGAGAGAGAGAGAGAGAGAGAGAAAGATGAGAGAGAGAGAGAGAGAGAGAGAGAGAGAGAGAGAGAGAGAGAGAGAGAAAGAGAGAGAGAGAGAGAGAGAGAGAGAGAGAGAGAGAGAGAGAGAGAGAGAGAGAGAGAGAGTTTATATTGTAGAGTGGCGCAGTAGTGCAGTGGTCTGGGCACACGCTAGCAATGTTTCATGTTAAGCGGCGTCGGGACGGGTTGCTACTTGGATGGGTGACCAAGCTTGGAAGGCAACCACCGAACAAACAAACCCCCCCAAAAGTTAAACAAGCGCCCGACACAGCCCAGTCCACCCAGCTGTGAAGGGGTACCTGGGTCTGTTTAGAACCGGGGAAGGTAAAGCAGCGAGGGAGAATAGATAGGCACCGCCCTCATTAAGCTGGCCTAGAAAATAGGGAAACGCCTCTCTCCCCAACGACCGAAAAGGTTGCGTGAACACCTTTACCTTTTTAGAATGTCCGTAATGTTGTTCAAAACCCACCCCCAGCCCCCACCCCCGCCCCTTCCCTTTTTCCTTCCCTCCTCTCCCCGTCCCCCACTCACCCAGCCCCACACATGGACATTTTTGTTAGTGTTCGGTGCGCCACGTTTCGCCTACTCTCGTTTTCCCTATACGCGTTTCGCCTAATCAAGAATCCATGCCCATTTCAGTGAAGCTGAACTTTAAGATTTATATCCATGCAGCGTTACTTTGAGTTGAGATAAGAGAGAGTGCCCAAAAGAGAAAATTCAGATCTGGCAACAGCAAATTATTTTATTACGCAGGCGTGTGGAGGAGGGCGAGGAGGGTGATTCAGAAACTAGAGCCGCATAGTGAGGGGAGAGGCGAAGAGAGAGAGACAGACAGACAGATAGACAGACAGACAGACAGCAGCAACAACAGCAGCTGGTAATAATAAAGAAATGGAACAGATAAGGCAGAGTTAGGCCTACGTGTGGTGAGCGAATCAGCGGTGGAGGACATGGGGGGGGGGGGGGCAAGTGCATGATCAAATAGATGTGCTGGCAGAATGTATTAGTCACAGGACGATGATATAGCACGATGACGTTTGATGAAGACATAATTATCGTCTTCAGCTGTGTGGCCAAAGGCAGTGGGGGATGATAAGTGACGGAGGGAATTTGTCTGTAAGGTTATGTAGTGTAGTCTTGACGATTGATTCTCATCGCTCAATTATCACGAGAGAACAGACAAGAAAGACAGTTTGCATAATCCCTCCTCGTGTGTGTATGTGTGTGTGTGTGTGTGTGTGTGTGCGGGTGTGTGTGTGGGTGTGTGTGTGTGCGGGTGTGCGTGTGTGTGTGTGTGTGTTGACATAGCATTTTCAGCAATCCTAGAAGGCCACTTAATGAACGATGCATGGAATGAATTACATCAATCAAATAGGCCACACAAACGAAGCATTATTAACGTTTAAGCCTGACGAATGGTTGCAATACAATATTTGGATGATGGCTTCATTCTGTCTAATGGGGACATGCTTGTTTAGAGAGAGTTGTCTAGTACTTCCTGCATGTCAAATAGACAAGATGTATGGATTCATATAACGTTTAAGCAAAACACCAGTTTTCTTGGCGTCATAAACAGGGTTTTTGTGATGACATGACTTGGTTCAGCAATCGGAGCATTTCAGAGGCTTGTTGTTTTACTGCACGAGAGGCCTCGCCGCTCGTCTGCTTGCAATCATAGCACGTGTTTCAAATTGTTAGAGCGTCATTGCCTCTTCTGTAGGTCTCGTTGATCTAATGATGATGATGATGATGATGAGGAGGAGGAGGAGGAGGAGGATGATGATGATGATGATGATGATGATGATGATGATGATGAT
Organism: Oncomelania hupensis; assembly: GCA_036898135.1. Taxonomy (NCBI): domain Eukaryota; kingdom Metazoa; phylum Mollusca; class Gastropoda; order Littorinimorpha; family Pomatiopsidae; genus Oncomelania; species Oncomelania hupensis. The sequence continues at coordinate 47,891,185 of CM072512.1, read as the reverse complement.
GATGATGATGATGATGATGATGATGGTGATGATGATGATGATGATGATGATGATGATGGGACGACGAGGAGGAGGACGATGATGATACTTGTTGTGTGCACAAGCCCACGCTATAGTAGCAGACTCGAGGAAAAGAGGGTTGGTGTGGATGGAACTGGAGATGGATCATATTTATTGATGGTTGGGTGGCTACGTGTGGATTTCTCTGGACAGTTAGATCATCCAAAAGCTAAAGGAGAAAACATCAAATAATTGCCGAGGGTCCATTCTTCTTGGTTAATGCGCATGTGATCTGACAAAGCAGGATTAAATGTTTAAAGGTTTACGCAATTTTAAAAAAAATGAATCGAAATAATGATTGTAATATTAGATCTTTCTTAATGATAATTATATATTGATGCAGTCAGGTTAGTTTTACAAATGAATTGTAAGTTTCGTGTAACAATCAATGACTGTTCGGTTTTCCTTGAATTTGCAGGACTTCATGTGTTTGCCGTGTCGCAAGGGCTGTGCCAAATGCGAGGCCGACGAGCCCTGCATTGTAGAATTTGATGTCTTGCTACGAGGCATCCCTCTAGGCATCCAGTATTTTGTATTTTATTTTTTGGGGAGGAGGGGATGGGGGTTGGAGGACAAATGAATTTATTTGAAAATGGGAATGCACTCACCTTAAAATATATTATATGACGGGCTACCGTTGCTTAGAACCGACAGCTAAGCGTTGCTTTAATGTATGCCTCTCTTCCTTTTGATGTAAACAAACAACTGTGCCTACTGAACGCATTTACGCTGCAGTGATATTATGTATTTTTTTAGACTCAACCTTGATGCTCTTGTAACTGGCACATAAACATATAAATGTATCAATTTATATCAAACCCGTATTTTTTAGAAATGTTTCTTTCTTTTTTTTTTTTCCTTTCACTAAGATTGTATGACGCTGAAATGTGTGCGCTTTTGGGGCTCTTTAACAATTCAATGCCATTCAATTCAATTCAACAAATCTTTATTACCTCTTACAAGGAATTATGACGTAGGTGACCTAAGCGTTAACTGAACATTGACCACAACTGGCGAACCTAACCGAAAAAACTGAATGCTCTTCAAACTGGCAATAATGTTGTTCGGCATTCTGCATGACTAGCCCAAGGGAAAGATGAATCCCACCCAATATGCAACATTATTCGATTAATGTGGAAGATTGGTTGTTATGTACGCATGGCTAAGGGTGCGACCTATGGTTTACCAAGGGTATTGGGACATTTTATTGGCCGTTGCTTTATTCACTTATCACATCCTAGCAATCTTTCATTAAAGCTAGATCTGCAGGTACAGGTATACAGGCGTGATAGCATCCTGTTTTAGTAGTAGTGATAATAATAATAATAATAATTATAATAATAATAATAATAATAATAATAATAATAATAATAATAATAATAATAATAACAATAATAATAATAATAATAATAATAATAACCAATCAGGCTCAAAGCGCGGCGATCTGTACCAACATACACGCTTACATGTTCCACACACTGTGACACACACATAACAAACACACATCCATTACTCAGAAATGTGGCGTAAAGGCAAGAAGATCGCTGTTAGAAGACGGAAAGGAAATCGGATTTTTTATTTGTGAAATGTTAGAGGGACTGCATCCAATACCATTATTGAAGGGAAAATGGCTTGAAGAATGTAGTAGATACAACGTTCTGGCCTTTGGAGAGAGAAAAAGAGAAGTCGAAGTCGAAACCTTTAATTGGATAATAGAATTAGGTCCTATAGACATTTCTTACAGCTAGTCCTTAATAAAATTGTAAAAGTTTAAAAATAAAATTTTAAAAAAGTTCAGCACAAACAAGATAATTAACATAAAATTGATTTGAAACTAACACAAACCTTAACAATGGTAAGAATTTAAAAAACAATTACTAGGAAAATTAATGTACCGAAATGGACATACTCCCTCCCCCCACCCCCTCCTACCCCTTCCCTACTCCCACTCTCACCACCCCCCTCCACCACAACCACACACATATACAAGCTAATTCACACATGAACAAATTAAACTGTCGCAAGATAGGGAAGAACAAAATCATCTTAAATATTAGGAGCAAGGGAAAATAGAAATGTGTGGAGTCTAATTTTAAACAATGTTAATGTTTTACTTTCCTTGATCACTTGTGGTTGAGAATTCCACATACTTGGACTAGAATATGACAGAGATGTTTTAAATATTTCTAAGCGTGGCTGTGGCAAGGTTAAATTATGTCTGAACATTGAATACCGAGATGAAAGTTTGCTAAAAAGTACTTTTTAAAAATCAGGAGCTCCATTGTTTAGTATTTTGTACATTAAAACGGCTTTATTATAATTAAGGTGTTTGTTAAGGGGAAGCATACCAGTTAGTTTTAATTTTGAATCAGTATCGATGGAAGTGTTGGAGATAAGTAATTTTGCAGCTCTGCGGTGAATAGAATTAATCTTTTTAAACAAGGCTTCACTACAGCCATCCCATATTGTTGATGCATAATCAATGTGAAGGTTGATATCAGCATTATAAAAAGCTTTTTAGCATCTGTGCAGTTATAACAGATTGAAGCTTAGACAACAAATAATTTTGTTAAGAGAGTTTTACAAAGATTTTTAATATGTGAATGCCAACTAAGTTTGTTGTCTATGAGGACCCCTAAAAGTTTATGACTTTCAACCTGTATAATATTATTTCCATTCACGACTAACTCAAGAGAAAGCGGAGCCCGCTGATGCTTTTGCCTAGTTGTTATTAACATGGCTTTTGATTTAGCTGGATTCAGTGACATATGATTTAACCTGCACCAATCAGCAACATTGTTAAGGGCACCTTGTAGAGATTGCTGAATTTCACCTATGTTCCTTCCCTAATTGTGCAATGTCGTGTCATCAGCTAACATATAGCATTCAACAGAATTATCTGAGAGGTGTAACGGTAAATCATTAATATAAATACAAAATAAAATAGGACCTAGAACCGATCCTTGAGGAACCCCATGCATTAGATGGCCTACAGAGGAATTTATTCCATGAATATGTACAAATTGCGTACGTTCATAAAGATAGGAACGAAACTAATTTAATGCAAATGAGCCATTGAGGTACAGTTCAAGTTTCTGAAGCAGTGTGTGGTGGTTGACGAGATCAAACGCTTTGGAAAGATCAAGAAAAACAACTCCTGACAAAGTAGATTTATTCATTGCAGAGAGCCATTTGTCAGCTAAAAGTGCCAGGGCAGTAACGCAAGAATGGTGGTTACGGAAACCAGATTGTAGATTATGAAAAAGGCCGAGAGAGAGAGAGAGAGAGAGAGAGAGAGAGAGAGAGAGAGAGAGAGAGAGAAGGAGAGAGAGAGAAGAAGGGGGGAGAGAAAAAAAAAAAGAGAGAGAGAGAGAGAGAGAGAGAGAGAGAGAGGAGAGAGAGAGAGAGAGAGAGAGAGAGAGAGAGAGAGAGAGAGAGAGAGAGAGAGAGAGAGAAGAAAATTCCTTCAGTAGACTAACATGTTGAAAAGTAACAGATTTGCAGGATGACTGAATGATCTGAGGTGTAAGTCAAAGCTTATCATTGTCGTGAAACTGCTGTGCATTATGTTGTTGAAATTCAATCTGCATTTGCTAACCTTTCGTTCGTTTTGGCCTTTGTTTCTCTACAGGTGATGCGGTCGAGCGTCTGGATGTTGCTGGAGATGATAGTATTAGGCGCTCTACTGCTGTACGCGACGGTAAGCCTAATGAACCTTTTATTACTGAAATGAAAAATACAGGTAAATGGTTGAATATGTGTCTATCTGACTCAAAGGAATTGTTTGATCACTGCAAGTATAATGACCTGTGTATCCCTTAAATAAAAATGCATGTAAATTGGTTGAATGTTTGTCTGTCTGAATATTGAATCACTATACAGATTTTAAGACGAACTAATGAAGTAGCTTATTCACCTCGCCGGAAGTTAATTTCTAAACACAACCTTGCTCAAGACTACCAAGACTGCATGCCACTACAGATTTAAAAAATAATTCTCAACAAATGAATTCTCTTTCAAACCGTTAAGATCTTTCTATTTCTGCTGCCAAGCAGCCAAATTGGGGATGTTTTTTTTTGCATGAAGATGTTTTTGTTTGTTTTTTTCATTCAGGTGCACTCTTATGCTGTGGATAAGCAGTCAATTTGATATCTTAGCAAACCCAGCTGATAACACTGGTGGAGATAAGATTGCACGGGAAATGGCCATCAGTTTCTTATGGCACAGATCCACAAATGCAAATCATTGGCAGCAGAGAAGGGGAGATAAATCTTTCCTATCATTTCCTCATTGCACGGAGGACAGCAACTACTAAGGATTATATCCAAGATGCTATCAATATACTCAAGTCACATTTCTTTAGGCGAGACACATGTTACTTGTGTTCTACACAAACGTATGATCTCCCAATTAAGAAATTAGTCAGTTAAGTTAGTTAGTTAGTTAGTTAGTTATTGTTTAAAGGGTCCAGCGGACTACAAAGAGCCGAATTAGGACCACAATTTGGTTGAAAAAGGACACCTCTCCTCCCCCCTCCCTCCTCCCCCCTCTCCTCCTAGAACCGTATAAAAGATGTACTGAAACCACCCTTATGTTCACACTGAAGACACTCCACCAGCCGGTCACTGCCGGGGGTTTCTGTGTAAATAGTATCCTCACTTTCTGAAATTTAATGCTTTCAATTCCCACTGTCGCTTTCTCTTTTGTTCTTCCTCATTCCTACTCTGTTCTATCAATCTATTATACCATCTTTGCCAGACCAGTCACCTACCTCTTTTCTTGAAAACTCATCCAAAACTCCTCATTTGTTTATCTGTCAAATGGTCAATAGGGCTTTCTATGATATTATTAGTTAGCAATGTAGCATTTTATATGTATGTGTTTTGTTGATATTTTATAATGATGTTTATATTCTATTTTGTTTTTCTAAATGGGGGTTCGATAAATTAGAGTATAGCCTCAGCATCCCCTGCGTGGGAAGCCTTTATTGTAAAGTGAAACGGCTGGTGGAGTGCCTTCAGTGTTACCACTAGGGTTGTTTCAGCAGATCTTTTATACGGATCATGGGTGACTCATCTTTCAACCAAGTTGTGGTCCTGGTTTTGTGGTCCTGATTCGGCTCTTTGTTGTCCGCTGGACCCTGTAAGAAATGAATAACTAACGAACTAACTTAAAATAAGGTATCCCATGCAAGTGAAGCTGAGGCTGTATTCCAATTTATCAAACCCCAGTTTACAAAAACAAAATAGAATATAAACAATCCCCAAGCTGACCCAACAGATCCCATAAACATACGAGTTTTTAGAAGAGTTAAAAATAATAATTTATTTTATAAAGCGCAATCCAAACTAAAACGTCTACTCAAAGGGCTCACACGCAGACTCTCACGCAAGCACTCGCAGAATACGAGACTGTTTTTTTTTTTGTTTTTTTTTTTATATCAGTTTATAGTCCCCTCTCTTCCCGATAAGGATTTTCAGAGAGGAGACATTAGACTGTACAATACACTCAAATATGGAGCATATAAAAAGAAATAAATATGTTTTTTTTTAAATAAAAATAAAGGATTAAACTACATACATTTAACACGTGCCATTTTTCAGCTTGCCTACAACCACGGGAATGGAATTTGGGTCATCGGTGTGCTCTACGGCTCCCGATGACGTTGTTAAGGGAAGAAGTCAGAGGTCTATCAATTAAGCCAAAGCCTTCGGTTAATCGAGGAAAACTTCAGACTGCCTTTATTATCTAACCAGGCCGCACTTTAGAGTTTCTGTGTATCCTGATCGCAGTCGAGTCCTAAAACCGTAATGACTGCATTGTTATTGAACCGCAGGGTAAAAACCATTTCGGGAATGTCTGGCTGCGCTGACTACTCAGCCATCGGCACCCTTAATGAGCATTGGCTGAAACGTGGTTCACGGGCCTATGAACGGCCACTCGGTAAACTAGGAAGCTAATACCTAAAGCATGACTCCCATGTATCAACGGCAAGGAACGCGCGGCGGTGAACAGTCTATACCCACGCTACCCTTTTCAACTCCTTTAGAAGAGTGTGATCGTCGTGAC
>CM072512.1:47860056-47880056 GCA_036898135.1 Oncomelania hupensis | reverse complement strand
GGCTTTGCTAGTTTCTAGTGACAATTTCTTAGGATAGAATTATGTTGTGTAAGCTGTTTGGCGATGATGAGGATGATGTAGTCTTCTTGTAGAAGATGTTCCAGGTGAACTTGCTCTTGCACGTGCTGAAAAGCGAAAAGAACGAGAGGGAGGAAGGGGGATGGGATAGGGAGGGGGTGAAGGGGGATTGCAGCTTAATGACTGATTTGACTTTACCACGGATTTGGGGTTTAAACTGGTGTGGTTGATTTTGTATTGTTGACTGGTGTTGGCAATACGGTGTTTGTGTGTGTGTGTGTGTGTGTGCGTGTGTGTGCGTGTGTTTGTGTGTGTGTGTGTGTTTGTGTCAGGGATAACCATCCAAGGGAAGAAAGACATAGTATGAAATTGACTGTGACAGATATGTGTTGCCTGATATTTGGAAAACATCAATAATTATTCCACTTTTAAAAACAGGGAAAAATCGACACGAATCCTCAAGTTATCGCCCCATTGCATTAACATCACATGCTGGTAAAATTATGGAAAAAATTATAATGAATAGATTATCATACTATTGTGAAAAAAATAAAGTAATTCCAGCAAATCAGGCTGGTTTTAAAAAAGGCAGATCAACAGTAGACCATTTAGTGAAATTAACAACACACATTAAGAAACAATTCGCTAGAAGGAAAAATATATTAGCTACATTTTTTGACGTAAAAAAAGCTTATGATCGAGTTTGGCATGCTCGACTTTTATACAAATTAAAAAATATAGGGCTTTCTGGAAATATTTTTCAATATATTAAAGGGTTTTTGCATGGAAGAAAAATAATGGCCAAAGTAGGTCACTCTTATTCTTCTACATATAATATTAACATGGGTATACCACAAGGCTCTATAATTTCACCTCTTTTATTCACTATTTTGTTACATGACTTACCTCAATTTGTAAGTAATAAAATTAATCTAGTTCAATATGCTGACGATATTGCAATATGGGTAAATGTATCTTTAAAAAGAAAAACTTCTATATATGAAATAAAACATATTCAAAAGATATATCAAAATGAACTGAACAATATTGATATTTACATGAAGGATAATGGATTGGAATTATCAGAAGAAAAAACAAACATGATCTTGTTTAATAATGGGATTAACCCCAAATGTTTGCCAAAATTTTATATTGGTATCAAACAATTGAAATATGTACAGGAAATAAAATTTCTCGGGGTATATTTTACATCTAAATTAAGTTGGAAAAAACATATACATTATTTGTTGGAAAAGGCCGTTAAAATTTTAAATTTAATAAAGATTATAAGCTTCCAAAAATGGGGACGTGATACTAAAACTCTCATTCATCTTGTGTGCATGCTTGTCAGATCTAAATTAACGTATGGACAAGAGGTATATTTTTCGGCACCAAAATATTTACTGAAACAACTCCAGAGTATGGACAGCAAAGCAATTAAAATTGTTATGGGTATTCCAGTACACACAAAAACTGACGATGCTTATAAAGCAGCTGGAGTATTACCATTACATGAGTGGAGAAAATTATCATGCGCTAAATATATAGTTAGAGCCTCTGCTGTAGAAAATTTCACTGATACGGAACTAGAAGTAAGATCTGATTTAGATTATCCAAAAAGAGCACAGGGTATCAGTTATTTACAAACAATAGCAACTTATACAAATGAACTTTTACAGGGATCAAATTTATTTCCTAATTCAATCTATAAAAAAATACCACAAATGCCTATACCAATATGGGAATTTAAGCGAGCAAACTTTGATTATGAATATACTGCTATACGGAAAAAAGAAAATGGATTTTTGTTAGCAACAGAAGCTTATGAACATATAGATAAAAAATATTATTCTTATTTGCAAATTTATACTGATGGTTCTGTTTTAGATACAGGCCAAACTGGGGCTGGTTATGTTATACCTGCTTTAAAAATTAGTGAATCTTTGTATTTATGTTATGTTATATCAGTTTATAGTCCCCTCTCTTCCCGATAAGGATTTTCAGAGAGCAGACTCTTCATGTACTTTGTATTTAGGTAAAGATCGTTCAATTTATACTGCAGAACTTACCGCAATTCTTATGGCATTAAATAAAATCTTAAGTCAACAAAAGACATTTTTTAATATATTATTATGTGTAGACTCCAAATCTGTTCTTCAGAGTCTGGACTCTAATATTTATAAAAACAGAGGTGATATTATATACGAAATAAAATATCTTATACATTGCTTAATTATTAATGGCACAAATGTTCATTTTTGTTGGATACCATCTCATTGTGGTTTATATAATAATGATTGGGCAGACAGGAAAGCAAAAGAAGGGGCGAACTATCAACACAACGTTAGCCATATTGACATCCCCTTATCAACAAAAGAAATTTATAGTATAATCGAAAATAAAATAAAAAATAAATTTCCTTTACAAATAATATATAGTGATAATTCCCAGTATCCTCGAGTAATAACCTCTTTAGCACATCGTCTTGCTTTAAATTCTTGGAGGACAAAGTATTGCAAGGATATTGTTTGCATTTGCAATGAAAATTTAACTATAAATCATATCATTCATGATTGCAGGGTAATAACACAATATATTCCACAGAACATTCATAATGTTCAAAATAAAAATAGTAAATATTGGATTACCATCGCTAAATCTATAATTTATAGTCCTGTAGGTCATTTGTTATAAAAATTGCAAGTTTATTCTGATTCGTATATGTCAATCTCACAAAATTGACTTTTCTGTACATGAACATTTCACAAGTTTGACATGTTCCATAGTAATTTTTTATTTGTTTTCAAGAGTTTTAAAATATTGTTTGAATACTTAAATTTTATTTAATTTTATTTCATGTTATGTTATTGTACCATTTTGTTTAAATGTTATTTCCTTTCCCACATCCATGTAGTGCATATCCTTCCCCCCCCCCCCACCTTCCTTTTATTTTCTTGTCTAAAATCACTTCGGTGAATAGACGTTAAATGAAATAAACAAACAAAACAAACTGTGACAGAATCTGAGGTTAAAACTGTTTTGGTGTTGTTGATATGTACCTCATAGTACGATAAAGTACGGAAACCGTGAATATGAAACTATGAAAACCGTTGTATAAAATGACTACGACAGAAATTAGAGCCTGAAACCGACTGACAGTTTTCTGTTTACAATTTTGACATGTTGGTTTGCAAACTGAAACTGAATGTGCAATTGATGGACGTGACTGGCGCTTTAAATTAAAACTGACGAGATGACTTCTGTTCTTTCTTTTTTTTTTAAACTGTTTTGCAATCTAACCTATTAAACCTAGTCAAAACTGACAATCTGAGGGATGCATCTTCTTATGAATTTGATCAACTGAAACTGAGGCTGAAATTTGAAATGGAACTACTGACTGGCTGAATCTGCAGCTACGTGTAACTACATGAAATCAGTAAACACCAACACCTCGATCATATGTTCGAATGAATTTGATTTAACTGAGACTGAAATCTCTTGACGAAAGTAAAGTTGAAACGAAATGGTTGGTTTTATTGGAATTTGGATGGCCTGTTTGCGCGCTGTTTGGTTGGTTATTTTGTAAAGAGCTCGTTTCCTACGCTGAAAGGTCGCGAGTTCGTATACCGCAGGGAACGAACTTAATATGTGAACAAGATTGTTCAGGTCATCGAGGGTTTTCTCTTGGGACTTTGGTTTCCTCCTTCTCTTGCATAATGGAATTGGATGCAAACCATCTAAATTTTTGAAAAAAACAAACAAAAACAATTGATTTCTTTTCGGCTTTTCTATATTAGCGATTAGTTCACATCACCTCTCTTTTTGAGATCGTTTGAAGAAAAGAAAAAATTCCGTGTGATAGCTTCCTGTATATCTCTTCCTCTTCGTTTTCTTCTGCTTCTTTTTTGTGTTCCTTTTCTTTCTTTGTTTCTTTGTTTCTTCTTCTTCTCCTTCTTCTTCTTCTTCTTATTGTTCTTCTTGTTCTTCTTCTTCTTCTTCTTCTTCTTTCTTTCTTTCTTTCTTTCTTTCTTTCTTTATTTCTTTCTTTCTTCTTCTTTGTTTCTTTGTTTCTTTCTTTGTTTCTTTCTTCTTCTTCTTCTTCTTCTTCTTCTTCTTCTTCTTCTTCTTCTTCTTCTTCTCATTATTAATTTATGGGGTACCCTGTAGCTATCACATGCACCCTGGATAGGCTGATTTTTCTGACATTGTTGGCCAGCTTTGGAACGTGTAGTGTGTCAACACATAAGCGCTTGGCTGTACGAGGCCTACGCTGCCATGGTAGTTCGTCCTCTGCTTCTGTGGTACACAAAATATTGATTTTTCCTCTTTCCCGTCTACGTCTCCCATTCACTGATTCTGTCCCAGTTGATCTCTCTCTCTCTCTCTCTCTCTCTCTCTCTCTCTCTCTCTCTCTCTCTCTCTCTCTCTCTCTCTCTCTCTCTCTCTCTCTCTCTCTCTTTCTCTGTCCGTCGGCCTCTGCCTCTTTCAATATTTTCTTCTATCTCTTTCTCTGTCTCTATCTCTGTCTCTATCTCTGTCTTTCTCTGTCTGTCTCCATATTTGTATCTCTTTCTCTCTCTTCCCCCTTCCTCTCTCTCTCTCTCTCTTTCTCTCTCTCTCTCTCTCTCTCTCTCTCTCTCTCTCTCTCTCTCTCTCTCTCTCTCTCTCTCTCTCTCTCTCTCTCTCTCTCTCTGTGTCTGTCGGCCTCTGCCTCTTTCAATAATTTCTTCTATCTCTATCTCTGTCTTTTTCTGTCACTATCTCTGTCTCTATCTCTTTCTGTCTCCATATTTGTATCTCTTTCTCTCTCTTCCCCCTTCCTCTCTCTCTCTCTCTCTCTCTCTCTCTCTCTCTCTCTCCATCTGAACTCTACAGCACGGTATGGATTAACGCATGGGTTATATGTTATAACATTTAAGTAACTTTAACTGCTTCTGTTTTAGTTCTAACATTTTACCTTTAGTATCATTTCTGCAAGACTAAGCTGCGAGTTCTTCTTCTTCTTCATCATCTTCTCTCCTTTACACCTGACTTTAAACCACGCACGACCTCAATAAAAAATAACTCAACTAATTTTAGTTCACATCTCCCTGAGCATGAACCCATGAAGAATTCCATTATATCAATCAATCTTCATTATCCGTCATCATTAATTCAAGTTCATCTTTACACCAGTGTAACGTATTGCAGCCCAAATCAAACGTTCGTGTGCATGAACTTTGGGTAAAAAGACGATAAATGCATGTTTGGTTTTTTTTACCTCTCAGCCCCACAGGATTCTAATGCAGTTTTTCTTCTTCTCAAAAACGCACACAGGATCCTGGCGGAGTTCCAGTCACGAAAAGCACACAGGGTGCACGTGAGGGACAAGGACCTGTTCAAATCCTTGGCCGTCATCCTAGTGGTGGTCATGGGTTACATGGCCGCGTGGACAGCGGTGAACTTTGACCACTTGGCCACGGGCACGAAGCTGCTGGACACAAACCTGACGGAAGAAGGTTTGAGCTATGTCCTCTGCAAGTCGCTGTGGTGGGACTACGCCATTGAGATAGGTATGACTTGTCAATGTCAACACTGTCTTGTTGTAGCCATTGATAAGGGGCGACGTGTGGTAGCCCTTGATAACAAGTCACTTGTGGTAGCCATTGATAAGAGGTCACTGTCTTGTGGTTGCAATTAATAAGAGGTCACTTGTGGTAGCCATTAATAAGGGGTCACTTGTGATCGCCATTGTTAAGGGGGTCACTAGGTGTAGCCATTGATAAGGGGTCACTTATTGTAGCCATTGTTAAGGGGTCAAAAGTTGTAACCATGGTTAAAGGGTCAATTGTTGTAGCCATTGTTAAGACCTACCGCCACGCAGTTCAGTGGTAGAGGGGTTCGCCTAACACACCGATGTCCCACGGTCGATTCCCGTAGCGGTTTCTTTTTCACTGTCCATCATTTTGCAGGATTATTGCTTTGGTGAGTTCAGTGTTGATCTAGGTCCCTACCCCACCCCAATCCCTTCTTTCCTGCTGAGATGGTTATTATTACCCCTCCCTCTCTTCCCTAATCTGCCTGCTATTAGTAAATCCTATTCATACTTTTAATGTGGTGCTATTTTACCATTTTAAATCAACAATGATGCAGATAATATTGACCTAAACTAAATGAATTTATCATTTACATATCAAAATCGGACTATCAAAAACAGGTCTTTTTTAAAAATTAATCATAGATTTTCACCCTTGCTAGCTGAGTGTCAGCGGTCAAGCATAGGCTGTGTGTAGGCTAGGCCTCAAATGACCTCTGACGCTATAGACTGGAGGCAGCGTCGCTTTCAGGCCGAGGGCCTGCCTCGTTAAGCTTGGCAGCACAGTCCGATAGCGGTAAAGGGTATATCATGCTAATCCCCCACCCTCCTCCCTTTGATTATGTTACAGCGGAGATTCTGTTTCTGGGTGTGGGGGTGTACCTGTCATACTGCGTGCGGGCGGCGCCGTCAGACTACGCGGAGGGTCGTTACGTCACGGTGGCCATTTGTTATGAGCTGGTCTTCTCCACCGTCTTCTACGTGCTCAAGTAGGTCTAGCTTGGAACTGCATAGATCATAGCGCAAGCATCATCATCATCGTCGTCGTCGTCATCATCATCATCATCATCATCATCATCATCATCATCATCATCATCATCAACAACAACAACATTACCATCATATCATCACCTTCGTCGTCGTCGTCATCTTATGAATTATTTTTACGAGTTCTGATTTCTATCAAAATAACTGGTATTTAGAATTACCACTTACTCTCTGGCAAATGAGCACCTTACTATAATACTAAAACTTATTTTATGATAACTTTATTTGTTCGTCTTCTTTCGTATTATTTTTTTAATTGTTTATTATTATTATTATTATTATTATTATTATTATTATTATTATTATTATTATTATTATTATTATTATTATTATTATTATTATTATTATATAATTGTTGTGTGTGTGTGTTTGTTTCAGACACTTATGGTGGCTTAAGCTGCACCCTGACTACTTGTTCCTCATGTATTTTCTGCGCTGTCAGCTGACAGTCACAATCAACCTACTCATACTGCTGGGACCCAAAGTAAGGCTTGTTAGTATTTAAAAGACCGCAATTCGAAGACTTAAAAAAAAACTTTTTGGCGAATACGGGTTTACCTTTACATTTGCCTAGTTATGACATTAAACAATGATACAGTGGGCTTTCGTTGCTCAAACCAAGCGCTACAATTTGAATTTTCCATTTCGGTTCAGACAGGGAGTTAGTTTCCCTGTTTTTACGGTACAGCTGTGTGACCTTTTTATCATATTTTTTTAGTGACCACGCGGTTTGAAGTGTGCCTCTTTGTTGTCTGGGGCAGGGTAGGGTCAGTTTTATCCACCTAAAACCAAAAACCTTACGAGCAATTGTTTTTACGGGTCCCGTCTCTTACCAGCTTTGGTAGATTATATTTTTAGAATGTTGAGACAGTTCAGAATGTTGGCTAGCCTGTTTGTTAATAGGAACACAACAGCGGAATTCATTCTTTTTTTTTAAAATAAAACAACTATACTTGGGAAAGAGTTAGTTAATTGTTGTAAGCTTATTTTTTCAGTGGGACAGCACTCACTGTGAATGCTAAAAGGATGTGTCTAGGAGGAGGGATCAAAGCATGGTCAAAGCGGGTCCCTTTGATGTTCTTGTTTTGTTTTTATGAACCGCATTGTTTAAGTTCATCTCATGGCACCTGACTATTAGTGGACTCGGGTCAGAAGCGAATGAACCAACATACTGGCTGTGGCTGCTCACCCACCCACCCCAAACCCCTCACCCCCACCCCAAAGAAAAAAAGATCAACAATGAAACAAAATCCCACCGTATCTTTTTTGTAACTACTCAAAAAGCTTTTCTTTACAACAGCCAGTTGTGAAGTAAAAAACGAGAGTAGAGGTTAATAAAGGGTTTGTTGTTGCCTCCGCATCAGAATATTGTTTGAGTGTTGTTAACTGTTGTCTGAATGAATTAACATTGTCTTTTGTGACGTTTCGAGAGAAAGGTTTTCCTCCTGGTCCTCAAGAGGAGGTCACATGGAAACCTAGCTATAATTATTGTTCTGGAGTTGAACAACCCTGTTTCTTCTTCTTACGCTAGTTGTGGTACGCCCACCGGCCGCCAGATGATGATAGGATGCGAACCCGCGCCTACTCGCAGTCCGACGTACAGGACAGCACCGCGCCAGAGACCATGAAGCTCAACGTCGGCATCTCCTCCAACGGCGACGTCGACGTCGGTGAGATCAGTCTGACGGAGATGGATCCTGAAGATATACGGGTACGTTGGTGACGTGAATGACGTCTTCGAATGATGATGATGATGATGATGATGATGATGATGATGATGATGATGATGATGATGATGATTATGATGATTTATTTAGAGCCAACCATCGATTCCTTTTGTTTAGATCATGTCCAGTAAACCCAAAGTTGGTTTAGATTGTTCCGTTTATAGTGATGGAGGTTATGTAAGCGTGATGCCTTGTTTGTATGTCTGATTTGGAATCCGGGACAACTTACGACCTATTTATCCCACCGCCATGCATGTAATGTGTGTATCAAGTTCTATATCTCGTGCTTGCCTTTGTTAATATCATACTTTCAAAATAACAAGTGTATCGCTGTCTGTCCACAGGCGGAGCTCAAGCGGCTGTACACACAGCTGCAGATCTACAAGACGAAGACGATGCGCAAGGACAACCCCCATATATCCAAGAGACGCGGAGGACGCAAGCAGACGCACCGCCGCTTTTCCCTGCAGGCGTTCCATCACAAACACCGCCACCACCATGACCACGAGCACGAGCACGAGATGAGCAAGACGCCCGAGGAGTCCACCAACTCCGCTGAAGCCATGACCTTCACCATGGAGCCCAGCGTCAAAGAAGAACCGGAAGGAAGCACGGGCGGATCCGGAAACAGCGGCGGCGGACCCAACGCGGGAGAAACCACCGCCCCTTCCTCCACCACCACCAAGGGCGGCAGTGGGAGCGGAAGAGAAGGAGGAGGAGGAGGATCTGGCGGAAGGAGCATGCCCAGCGTGTCCTTCAAACCCGGACACACGTGATGGTCGTGACGTCACACCCGGTCTTGTTCCTCCTCCTCGCAGTGATTTTTGTCATCTCTCGTCGTCTGTTTCTAAAAATCACGCGGCTTCTGTCGTCCGTGGCTTGCCTGCTTGCTTGCACAGAGCTCTTTTGAGATACAGCGACGATGGTGGGGATGATATTGACCCCTTGTCAACGACTGTGATTATTCACTATGAGACAGGCCTGGGCGTCGTAGTGAGGTCCTTATATATTTATAGCACGGAACTTGTGGTTTCCATGCTTGATCAAAAAGATTGTCTGTGGATAGAAACAGTGTACAAAAGGAATTGTACAGAACGTTGGTTGAAGCCCAACTTGCACTACACAAACTTATGAACCAGAAGCGGTTTACAATGTAATCCCAACCAAGAACGACATGGCTGAAAGCTCAACACTTATTTGGAAAGAGAAGAAAGACAAAACGATAGATGAAGGGGTCATTGATAAGGCCAAGCGTACTGAATGTTGTGATAGTTGTTGACTAGTGTTAAAGAGTGTTTGTATATGTGAGTCATGCTTGCGTACAAAATAAATCACCGCTGGGATCAAGATTTAGGAAATCATCAGACTATCATGAATGACTAGAAAGATGCCGATTCAAAGCGTTTTGGTTTGGTTTTTCTTGCATTTTTTAAAAAACAGAACAACATACTGTGCTATCCGAATCACCTACACTCTGTTATCCTTACCAACAAACAAGAAAGATTAACATTAGTATGTCCTTCCATGGCCATGTTCCGTTTGTAGAATTACATGTTTTGTTCTTTTTGTTGTTGTTGCTGTTGTTGTTATTATTATTATTATTATTATTATTATTATTATTATTATTATTATTATTATTATTATTATTATTATTATTATTATTATTATTATTATTCTCAGTTTACGAAAAACCGAATTACAATAAAAATGTCATCACATGCTTTCACAGGTTGATATACAAATGGAAAAAAAAAATCCCGTTGCTTATTTGAACTCATTACCCAGAGTTGGATATAACCACAACTTTGAATGCAATTTTATAATATGATTGGTTGTTTTTTGTTTTAATCTGATTAGTCTGCATTCAACAAATTGTGCTTCTATGATCTTGAGCATTGTAGACAACAAAGCAGCGAGACGGGGCTTTGATCAACCTACAGTGCGTAGTATTTCTTGGTTTGTTTGTTATTTTAAAAAATAGGCCTTACAGTTTGTGTGTCTGCTTGAAGCGAAAGTGAGGATTTTGTGTTTGTGTTGCAATTTCGTATTGCAAAGGGCACGCAGTTTGCTGCATTTCGGTAGTAGTCAAACAAATCTCCAACTTCAAATGTGAGTGATTCCGTAAAATGGCATGTTATAGAATTGTCAAGGTATTTTTAGACGAACGATGAGCATCACAATTATTGACGTAAAGCAGAAAAAATGGTTGTTGCAAAGAAATAAAGCAAAACGAGAGTCTGTGGTGGCTGAGAGTGACAAAGAACATAAGACACGCAATGCCATTCGTACAGTGCAAGGGTATTTGCAAGTTGGGTTTCCTAGTGATACAGTTGTTCTGTTCTGTGTTGGTGATGTGTCGATCGCTGGTTCAGTGAAGGAACGGTCTTGTACTTTGCTTGTGTTTCCAGCAGTCTCTCGCGGTCTTCAATTGGACAAACAGGTGGTGGTGTAGTCTGTACACTACAAATCCAAAATCCAAACCATCTTTTTTCTCACAATCATGTGACACCGCATGGTAGGGGAGCAATGTAAAATGAGGCTTCTGGCTGGATTAACCGCTTTTTTTTTTGGACAGGAAAAAAAAGGGTGTTCTCTACCAGTGATGTACTTTTCTGTCGAATCGATTTCTAACCATGTCTTGCTGCTGTTACACCTCGTTGTAGCGCACCATCAACTTTGGGAAGCTATAGTTTTCTTCAACGGCAAGGGAAACAATTTCTGTGGACACCGGTCTCAAAAGCAGACGTAAAAATGGAGCCGCAACTGTTCGCTCTTGCATAAAACCTACTAACATGTTTGCTTCGTCTTCAGCGACATTTTGCAGTTGGAGGACACCAACAGCAAACAACAAAGTGTGATTTTGTGCTTTGTAGCTTTCTTTTGTGTCTGATTTCGTTGTTCGTTGTGGAAATGGTGAGACAATGACGAAAACTGTGAGAAATTTACAAAGTACTACTAACTGTCAAATCTCGAACAAGTGACCTGTTGACAGCTAAGCATTGTATGTGTATTACGTCACCACTGCTGGGTTTCCAATTTCCACTGTACGTAAGCACCAATCGGATACTCTCCCCTCATCCTTGCCCAAAATGGCGGCCATGCATCATTGACCTTGAGAAGGTTTTCTCTTCATGCACATCATTTTGGCTTGAATAACAGTCAATGTCTCCTTTCAGTGGCCACCTCTTTCGTTGCATCAATAGTTGTTCGTTTGGTTTTCATGCTTTCAACGAAAACTTGGTTTAAAATGCCGTTATTTTTTCCGTTTATGTTTATTAGTAAAACGGTTTAGGTGTTTATGTCCTGCCGTGAATTTATGATTTTCTGTTTAGCCTACATTCTCAGTGACCGTCTATACAGAAATCGTTTCAGAAAACACTAATTGAAATATCAACAAAACCTGACGCGGACCTTGCTTGGGGTGTTCGTTTCCTGTTATATTATTCACAGTTTTTACTGATAACGGGTCTTGCCAGTCCTGGCTGAATATCCTCCTGTTTAAACGCAGAACTGCATTCGTTATTTTCATGCAAATTTCTGCTTATGTGCAAATGTAACGTTCTGGTCATAGTGTTGTTGAAGCATGTTTTGAGATTCTGGTTTTAAACCTGTTATGAGTACAGGTTTTACATTTAATCGGGGGAAGAAATAAAGAACTATATTTCTATAGCCCAGGTGAATATAATTTTATTATTGCATAGTAATGTTATCGGTTACAAGGAACTCACAGCGATTGAAGAGAACATTCTTATGTATGTATAAAATAAATAGCTCCGATGTAAATTATATTTTTATCTATATTAGTAGATAGAATTAACAAAATGACATGCAGGTTAGGCATGACTCAGAGATCGCCCAGACAGCTTAGTTGGTTAGGGCAACGCACTCTCTATTTCAAATTTCCCGGGTTCTATTCCCGGATTATTAGTTTTAATCAGTCTTCAACATAGTATGGTGTAGTGGAGCAGTGGCTGTAGATAATGGGGGAGGGAGGGCGGTAATGAGGAGGATGGGTGAGCTGACAGTAGGTTTCTGGTAGGATGGATTGGTGATCCTGGGTGGCGCTGTTGCGCGGTTGCTGTGTTTTTTGGGTTTTTTTTAGAAGGCAACCCGATTATTGTCCTGCTGTGGGGTATATAGACTTGATAAGAAACATACGACCAAAACATAAATACAATTATTAGACGTCAGACCAATAGACTGTGTAGCCTGCATCAAAAACGCACACAGAATATAATAAGGTGGAGGACAATGGTGAAATGAAAGACTTAGTGAATGTACTGTGTTGTGTTTCAGGCATTAAGACTTAATAATAGCAAATATCGCTGCCAGGTGTAGAACTGTTCATTTATAGTGTTTCGTTATTTCGTATCGTTTGTGATAGCTTAATATAATCTTGAAGTGTGTTTGGATTTCAGCTTAACCTCAGTTTTTCAATTAAAAAAATCTCCTCCAACTAATTATTTTTTGTAGCCTACATATAATAACAAGTGTCATCGCGTTATTGTTTAAAAATTCCACGACTCTATTATTGTTTATGGAAATGTTTTTAATTGTTTCAGTTAAAATGATTCTGCTCTAATGCCAAACACGAAAGCTCTGGAATAATACAGAGCACTGCCAGCATTCAAACTTAACAATAATGAGAAACAAATGTGTACGTAAGCCCAATGTTATTTTGGACAACAACAACAAAGACAAATCAACAACAACAACAACAACAAACAAGACAATACAACACAATGCATATTTTCGAGCTAAGCTCTTTGCCAGACGGACAAAACCCGAAAAAGATCTTATTAAAAAAAAATAAAATGCTAGCTATCTAGTCCAGTGTCGAAGATAATTTATGCGGACATTGCGAACTTATTTGTAAATTCTTTCGATCCGGACAGTAAACTGCAAATCTACTTACAAGCCTTTCCAAGTGATATTTCGTTGTAGTATTTTTTGGTTGTTGCTTTTTCTTCTTTTTTTATGTTTATTTTATTTTTGTACGCATGTTTTGTATACATTTGAGATCACTTGCTTTTTGATGGCTTTAGATTCTGTTTTGTGAAGTTGTATTGTTTTGAGTTGAGGGTAGCACTGGTGTGTTTTTTTTTCATCATGAGAATTTTGTGTTTAAGAAATCTGTTTGGTTTTTTTCCCGGTTAATTTGATACTATGAACAGTACTTGTGATCTGTATACATTTGGGAGGAGAGAGGTTATATGTTAATGGTTTTGGTGATTTTGTATGTTTGTTTGTCTGTTCTGTTTGCTTGTTATTTGCACGAAAGCTGATTACCTGTTGATTTGTATAGTCTGAATCATTGATGCTAGCTACAAGATGTTAATTAAGTAACCAATTCATATTTTTCAACACGTTCGTGTGACTTTTTACTCATCTATTTTATTCATTGATCGACTCGTTGGCTACACACGTGGCTTTTTTTTTTTAAGTCATTAATGTCATGAAACCATCTCGCTTCATATTTTTGGTTTTAATTTTATTTTAATAGTGCAAACATTGGCACGTTCCATCTCTCTCTCTCCCTCTCTCTCTCCCCCCTCTCGCTCCCCTCTCTCTCTCGCTCTCTCTCTTTCTCTCTTTCTTTCTTTCTTGACCATTTGCGTTGTCGCTGGGTTATTGAAGTGCGCTCGGTCATTAGAAGTGTGTTTCTGTTTTTCAATTTAAAAGCACATGGATAATTGTTTTGGTTGATTTAATTTCCTAAAACTTCTTGAATTATGTTGGAATGTATAAATGTACTCTAGTTTCGCAATGCAATATCCATCATAGTATTTTTTTTTCAACAGACTTTGGTTCTCAGCCCACTCGTTTTAATCAGTCCAATCATACACCGGTATTCACTGACTCATCTAACCTTTCACCATCCATCCATATATCCATTCACTGATATATTTTTTTAACCATTCACTCGCTCATTATTTTCAAAAGTATCTTTTCCAACTATTTTGTCATTTGAACAACAACAAAAAATAGCAATCGTCTATTTTTAAATTGCATTTCTTTCATGTGACAATGTTTGGCGTGTTATGTATGATGTACAGGACTTGACATCTAAAAATATTAAATATATTTATTTATACGGGTCAATCAATTCACTATCACTGCTTCTGCTTGGGGCTATAAAGGGAACAAAATTTCGTTTCCAAGTTCACCATGTTGATTGGATAGTTAGTAGTGCAAAATCAAGTCAGTCGTGTATAGTGAGAACAGTTCACGATCATGCGCTACTGAGTTTCTCCAACAACATCAGCATCTTTTTAAAAAAATGAATATTTAAAGTCTGTTTCATCATTTTAACCTGGGTTACGTCTTTTAAAGTTAAACTTATAAAACCAATCAAAGGTCGGGTTCACCGAATGTCTCCAAAATCAGTTAATGGCGGTCAGTTTCACAATGTTTAAAGTGGATTGTATAAATTGCAAAGTCAAATGTACAAATATCATTGAAGGTCGGGTTTCACTATTTCAGATCCTCAAAACATAGTGCCGAAAAATGGTCAAACAGAAAAAAGGTATAATTTCTATGTTCATATTTGAAGGGTCATTGTGTTCATTCTATAGCCCATTGCCTAGAGCTAACTAGATATTTAAGATCTATAATGCAGAAGATGGTCAAGTTGAAGAAAATGACACAAAAAGCTATGGTCATATTTGAGGCGTCAATTTGCCCTTAGCCTAAGCTTAAATAGATCTAATGCTCGTCGGGCTTTCGCCGTTTATTTAAATATAACCCCGAAAGCTTTGTCCGGTCCCATTTCCTTTTACTGTAACTGTAAGCAAAAAACTTAAAATTAGCAACATTTAGCTTGGCCAAAATAATTATAATTGAAAGATATGTTACAATACTGTTACACACAACTTATATTAAAAAAGAAAACTTTTATCTGGATCAGAAATATTAAATTCATCCTCTCTTAACCATGATGAGGCGAACACAAACCAAATATTTTTTGATGTGCTTTGGTAGTGGGAGTTCGATAACAGTACTACTAAACTTTTTGTAATCGTCGTGTGATATTTATTTATTGTTTATTTGTTTAAGATGTAGCATTGGTTAATTTATTGCGTGTGCATTAAGCTGTGATATTACTTTCCTTATTATCTATTACTGTATCTATATTACCTAGTAAGTATTAATCAGTCAGTATATCTGCTTGCCAACAATTAGTGAATGTTAAACTCGTCAACTTTTCGACAAATCGATTTGATTTATCTACTCATAAGTTAGTCTATCTATAGTCTATCTATCTATCTAACTATCTAGCTATTAATCTATCTACTTTATTTACGTAAAATTTTTATTTAATTTTCAATTTTTTTTAAATAAATATGTAATATGTACGCGTACGGGGTCTAGTGCAATCGACTGATCTCATTTTGATAAAAGGTATTTTCTCGATATATCAAATTGTATGCTAATAAGTAAAAAGTGCTTTGTAAGTATTGTTAACTTGAAATGATTTGTAATGTTTTGACATACTGTGTAAACAGAACTGTAAAGGACTCGCTTAGTAAATAATGCTGTATCTTAGAGACCGCAGGTTTCCCTGCCTTGCAACTAAAACGTTCTAATTAGCGCTGTAAAGATTGCTTTAGTCACGTTAACAAAAATTATACAGGAGTTCTTTCGAGAATTATTTAAGTACATTTGTTATATACTTTGATCTTTATTTGATGTTTGTTTTAAATCGCACAAAAATATAACAATATTTTAATTCATTCGTTAATTTGACTATACTATGACAGGGTTTGAAAATATTATATTCATATGCGGCCCCCACCCCCCACCCCCACCCTCCCATCCCGAAGACATATACTTCTGAGTTAAACAAAACTATGAGTGATAACATACTTTTTTTTTCTGTTGTCTGTATCCCTCCCTGAACTTTCACTTTTCTGTTCCCTGAATCAATCCATGAATCTGGGTTATCAGCCCCATGGCACAATGTATGACTTGTTTAGCAAAGAGTTGATGGAGATATTTTCGAACAACCTCTACATATTTTTTTTTAAAAAAAAGGTAAAGGTAGTCCCATAGCCTTGTGGCCGTAGGGAAGCGTGATGTTGGAGATCACACTTATCTTGGGCCAGCGTAATGAGGATGATGCCTATCTCTCTCCCTGGCTGCTTTACCTTCCCCACCCTTAAGAGAGTAGGTACTCAGTCACAGTTGAGTCAACTGGGGGCGTTGTTATTTGTCGCTTCACGTTTTGCGGTCACCCATCCAAGTGCTAACCGCACTGGACGGTGCTTAACTTGCGACACAGTAGCGAGTGCTCCAACCACTGCGCTATCCGACATCGCCCCTCTTCTCTAAATATATGAGTGGCAATTACCAACAAAAACCGTTAAGTGGGTACGGTAGAAGACGGTCCATTGGTAAAAGTCGATCTCCGTGAGGTTCCAGGGGGTTTCTGTATAAATAGCATCCCCACTTTGTGAAAATTTACTGCTTTAAATGACCACTGTTTCGGTCATTCTCATTTGTTTTTCCTCATTCCTAATCTGTTCTATCAATCTACTATCTTCTTCGCTAGATTAGTCACCTAACTTTTTTTCTTGGAAACTCTCCCAAAACTCCTCATTTGTGTATGGGGTGTGTTGGGTCAGCTTGGGGCTTTTGGACGCTTTCAGCTAAATGGTCACTAGGACTTTCTATGGTATTATTATTAAGCAATGTAGGTATGAGTTTCGTTTATATTTTATATTGATGTTTATATTCTATTTCGTTTTTGTAAACGGGGGTTCGATAGTTTATAATAAAGCCTCAGCGTCCCTTGCATGGGTTGCTTTTATTGATGGTGGGTGCCTTTAGTGTTACCGTTAGAGTTGTTTCAGCAACTCTTTTATACGGATCACGGATGAGTCCTCTTTCAACCAAGTTGTGGTCTTGATTCGGCTCTTTGCAGTCCGCTGGACCCTATAAACAATGACTAAATAACTAACTCACTAACTATTGTTTTTAGTAATCTAATAGCGTGTAATAAAAACAATTACCACATTAGGAAGTGATAACTCAGTCAGTACTCCAGTAAACCTTTGTCACTATCTCTATTCGATCGCAAGAAACATGACCATTGTGTCTTTGAGTCTTCAAATCCTTCCCATACTGGCGCCTTGGGCGTTTGAGTTAAATCCTGTGTCGGCCACCGCCATCAGCAACTATTAAAGGTTTTTTTTTAACCCTATATAAGATTATTGAAATTAATGGAATAAATAATTGCCTTCGGAGATGTTCGAAAAGGTGAAATCTTGAAAAAAATTGTTATGAGAGAGAGGTTCTGCCTGATTCGAGTCCTCTGGCACCTTTTTACAATGGTTTACTAGGCCTGACAGTGATGAAGATAGTTTAAGACAAAAGGGTTTCAATGTCTTCATATTATCGTGTATAATCTTTGCTTTATAGTGATCTTTTATTGTCAAAGATATTCATTAAATAAACGGAAAACGAAACCTTACCCATTATAGATTTGGAATATAGACATTAATTTTGCTATGGAATATTTCGTAATTTCGATATTACGTTTATTTCTGTTCCTTTTCGGTGGTCAAAACGCATAATAGCTATCTCTGTGGGATAATAACAATCATCTTCTGTAGTGCTTATCATGTTTGCACGGAATGCGAGATTGTTGAAAATCGTTATGCTGTTCACTGCGAGTCAAAAGCTCTTTGACACTATTGCAAATACCAAATAGGTGCGTGTTCAACCAACTGCGCTATCATTAAACCTTCATCGTTTTTCACAACTGAAAATTCATCACTTGCTTCGACTATAGGACAGAAGTGTTATTTATATGTGTGTGGGTTTAGCAGCCAAGCTCTTCGTTTGTGTTCGTTTTATTAACTAACAAATCGATGTTATGGTGGACAGATAATGTTTTAGCATGAGTTGCAAAAAACTGTATTTAGTATGTTTTGCTTTTCTTTATCATGTCATCCTGTTTTGTCATCATTTATCTACTTCTTCGTCGTCATCAAAGTGGCCACAACACCACACACCATTGTTGGATTTGTATCACCGTGGACTATTGAAATGCCGTTGTACTTCATGAATCATCCATCTTTTCGGTCCTTCATCGTGCATCATCAATTGCAAACGGGTAAACAGATAAATCTTTTGACTTCAAACAAATATGATTTCGGTAGGAGGTTACTGCTTTAGATCTGAATGCACTGAGTAAATATCTCAGTGTCTGAATGGCGTCTGTAAACTTAAACTTTTCTTTCATTGAATGATCTCTGATTGACATAGTATAATAATAATTTCAATATTATTTTTATGTACCACAGCATAGGAGGCGAGCAAGTATATGTGCCTGAGTTTTATTCCGGTACAATGTTGTTTAGATCTATATTCATATACCAATATAACATGGTTGGGACAATAATCAGGCCCAAAGAGAAGAAGTGCTGTTCTTTCTTAGATCAGCCTAAATATCGTAAGCATTCATAAACTTTAAAAATCTTTAACAAAGTAGTAAAGCTCAATCAAAACTCAATATGTTTTTTTGTTTTTATTAATCTAAGATACTTTCTTTTGTTTGTTTCTTTGTTTTCCGTTTTTTATTGCAGTGTCCATCAGATTCAAAACTGAATTTCGCCAGGTTTTAAAGCGTCGTGGGCATAGTGTCATAAATCTAGGTCTGTGTTGGTGTTCATCTGGAGAAAAAGAGAGACTATCAATGTACTGACTATCGATTTCCACAAACATTCAATTCCGTTTGGCTTTTTTAAGCACGGCGGTTATAAATGCGTAAGCTTTTGTGATAAATATCTTTATATTAAAACAAACCAGAACTGTGAGGGTATATATCCGGAAAGACTGAATAATGTACGGGGGGTAAAACAACAAAAACAACAGAAACAAGGTTCTGGTGTTTGGAAACAACGTTGACATTTAAATGAGTTTGTACGGAAGCTCGCATTTCTTAAACCCAGAACAATGGTTTTGAGTTTTTGGAAAGACTGTTTTTAACATAGCATTGTCTTGTCAAATTCGAACAATGTTGCATTTCATAAGCAAACAAGGATCAACAAGCTTATGAAGGAAACATTATTTTGTTAGCGCAAAGACTCGGTCGAGATTTACAATATGGAGTGTGACATGAAAATGTCTGCTTGAGCCTACCACCCCTTCAGTAACTTTAATGGGATGATTTACATGTAATTACATTTGTATGGTGTCCCGAATGTTATCTTATTTTACTTCTTTTTTTTAAAATGCATTCACTGCAACTTTGTATTTTTAGCATTTTGTTTTATACAGTGTGATTGAATCTGAGTTTTTGTTTTCAAATTAAACCTGAATCTTAGTCTTAATCAGCGGTGTAGTATATTATCCTGGCACAACTAGACAAAGTATTGGTGTCATTACTTTTCTGTTGTGCCCTGCAGAGGACAATTCAATTTAAACAGAACATTTCCATAGTTTCAATGAATTCCATGGCATAAACAAACTTATTTATTCAGTTGTGTTTTATTACCAACAGACTGTTCTGTTTGTATTCCACATATATAAAAAAAAAAAAAGACTTTTTTTAAAAGTTCACTGTGTTTTAATCTTTTAACAAGCGTGTGTCTCCAATGAAATATTTTTAAACAAAGTACTATTACACA
>CM072512.1:47820056-47857556 GCA_036898135.1 Oncomelania hupensis | reverse complement strand
TCATTCATTCGGTTAATAATTGAATTGATTTATCCTTCCTAGTAAAAAAAAAAAAAAAAAAAAAAACTAATTTGTGTGGAAAATATTTCACACACACACACACATACGCGCGCGCGCGCGTATACTCTCACACACACACCCACATACACACACACAAACACACATTTATTCTATCCTATCTTACCCTATCCCGTAACTCAAAGGTCGTTGGGGCACCACAGATGATCGTTTAACCAGCGTATTCCATCTTTCTCTGTTCTCAGCAACTCTCATGGCTTCGTTCAGTGTCAAACCAGTCCATTCTCGAATGTTGTCTTCCCACCTCTTTTTTTGTCTCCCTTTTCTTCGCCTCCTTGCACCGTGCCTTGCATGGTGGTCTTTGCAAGGCCTGATGCTCTGGTGACTGGCCAAACCATAGGAGTTTCCGTTTCTACATCACTGTGAGCATGTCATCGTATTGACCAATGTCTTCTGTGATGGTCTGTCGGACTTCGTTGTTGGTGATGTGCTGGGTAGAGGAAATGCCCAGAAGTCTTCTGTAGCACCTCAACTTCATGCTTTGTATTCTTCGTTGTAGATCTGCTGTGAGGATCCATGTTTCGCTAACGAATAGGAAGATGGAGATGACAAGGGAGCGCAGCAGCCTTACCTTGGAATGCAGACTGATGGTCTGTCTTTTCAAATGGGCTTCAA
Organism: Oncomelania hupensis; assembly: GCA_036898135.1. Taxonomy (NCBI): domain Eukaryota; kingdom Metazoa; phylum Mollusca; class Gastropoda; order Littorinimorpha; family Pomatiopsidae; genus Oncomelania; species Oncomelania hupensis. The sequence continues at coordinate 47,856,863 of CM072512.1, read as the reverse complement.
CCTTGTTAGGGCCGCAGTTGTTTGTGCGATCGTGGAGAGGACTTCCTGTCGGGACCCATTGTCTGATACAATGGCTCCTAAATATTTGAAGCTACACAATTGGCACAAAAAATAAATAAATAAAATAACAATGAAACCAGAAATAAAAATAAGAAATAGGAAGGTGCTGAGAGCGAATTTGGAAAGCGTTAAAAGATGCATGCACAGTCACCAAAAATATTATTTAAAAATCGATTGAAAACGATGTAATGCTCCATTTTATTTTCCCTAACCCTTTCCTCCCTCCGCACCCCCTTTCACTCCCCCACTCCCATCATTTGATTGTAAACAGATTTTTCAAATCATCTTTTGTAAACATTGCTATCCTCTTCCACCATCTCTCTTCTCTTCCTCCCTTCCTTGGAAAAGAAATTGTGCAAAGCAGACAGAAAAAAACCAAAACAAGCCCAGTTCTGCGGGATAGTCATTGAGTGAGACTATTTTGGGACGCGTGGTAACCAAACAAAATCGCAGCTCCGAGGTTGCAGACGACAGGTCAAGAACAACGTTTATTTGTGTCGTTGTTGTGACACCAATCAACTTGAACTCAACTATATCGTGCGCAGCGTGTTTGTGGTAATTTGTTGTTGGTGGTGTTGTTGTTGTTGTTGTTGTTTTTTAACAAGAGTAACAACGAACATTCGTTAGTATCCCTTCTCTGATTTCGCAGATTGTTTCGCATTGATCGCAGGTTCCTGCAGAGCGAAAATTGACGAGCAAACGAATCATAACATGTAGTGATACTATTTGTGTTATTCCCAGCATGTGGTAGCTCCCGTTTGACCATTGACGTCATCGCTCGTACTCTCTGTATATTTTTGGCTCAGCCTGTGTTGTATGAAGAGTTCTAAAATGGATGAAGACTAGAATAACTCAAAGGGCTGCTGTAAGCTCGCCCAACATTTAATGGCCGTCTTTTCCTAATAAATTATGAACTTTAACCACCACTGTCACCTTTTCCTTCCAACCACCTTCAGTCATCGATCAAACTCATCTCTCTCTCTCTCTCTCTCTCTCTCTCTCTCTCTCTCTCTCTCTCTCTCTCTCTCTCTCTCTCTCTCTCTCTCTTTCTCTCTCTCTCTTTCTTTCTCCCTTTCTCTTTCTCTCTCTTTCTCCCTTTCTCTTTCTCTCTCTTTTGTTTCTTTCTCTCTCTCTCTCTCTCTCTCTCTCTCTCTCTCTCTCTCTCTCTCTCTCTCTCTCTCTGTCAAAATGGTTCTATCTGCAATTTGCAACAGCAGCGACTTAACTACATAACAACAGAGTATCAACAACAATATTAGAAGCACTCTTTTGGTCAGTATGTTTCTTAGACGGACCAAAACAAAGATGTGTATAGGCCTACTTCTAAAACGTGATACAAACCAATGCATAACAAAATAACAACAACAACAACAACAACAACACACACACACATCGGTTGTTATATAGTATATATTTGTAATAGTGTTCTTCCTACTCTTGTTGTTCTTGGTTGTGGTGCGCGTGCGTGCGTTCGCGCGGGCGTCTGTTATAGATATGTGGGGGGGGAGGGGGTGTTTGGAAACACATTGAAAAGGCTTGCCATCTTGTTATGAGAAAACCTGGAACACACCCTGGCCTTTCAGAACAAAACAACTATGGGCCATGATTCCGCCACGATGTTTTCAATGCTTATCTCAAAACACAGCTAATGAGTCAAGCCATTAAGGGGCAATCTATTAAATGATAAAAGCCAGCCTTGTAATCAACAAAGAATATGGGGGAGGGGACGGGGGGGGTGTATACATATATATAGTATTTCACTGATTACTCCTTCAACGATGTCGAAAATCTAAGATAACATTGACAATTAATTATACTGTGAACAAAATGATTAACAACAACGTCTAGCACCCCTTTAGTGTTGAGTCATTTTGGCATTGGCGTATGTTTGAACCTTTATTCCTTCGTATTCCTTGTTCCTTACACCATTCACAGCACTTTGCCATTGGCAGCAGGTAGACCCGGTACACGTATTTATAATTGTTTTGAATACATCTTACCTTGATAGTTCTACGTACTGCATTGTGGTTAGCAAGTGCAACCCTTTACAACGTGTTGTAGTGTGGTGAATGTGGTTGTTGGTTGGATAAAGACTGAGAGTCCGAAAGAAAAACGATTTGCTTACATGTAAGCAATGTAATGTTTGTACTGTAATATAACGCATTTGGTATGCTAGAAGCCTTGTTGGTCGTCGTAGTAGTCGGTAAAAATAATAATAATAATAATAATAATAATAATAATAATAATAATAATAATAATAATAATAATAATAATAATAAAATAATAATAATAATAATAATAATAATAACGTATTATTATTATTATTATTATTATTATTATTATTATTATTATTATTATTATTATTATTATAAGTTTATAACATACTTGTAGTAAATATCTTAAACTGCGTTTAATGTTTGAATCTTCTTTCAAGTGCATTTAAAATTAAACGCGTTCTTCATTTTATGTTGGTATTTTTTAATTTCTTATTTATATTTATTTATCTTTATTTCTTTAATTGATTGTTTCTTCGTGTCTGGTTTATTTGTACATAGCTTTATTCATATATTCATATATTTATTTATTTATTTATTTATTTATTTATTTATTATTATTATTATTATTATTATTATTATTATTATTATTATTATTATTATTATTATTATTATTATTATTATTATTATTGGCTTGCTTTTCTGTTTGTTTGCTTATGTATTTATGTGATAGTTTTCTAACTTTTTGTTATATTCATGTATTTAGTTCTGTATTTTTTGGGGGGGTTTGTTTGTGTAAGTTGACTTTTTATGTATCCATGTATTTTAAATGATTATGCTGTAAATTTTATTTTGAGTTTAGTTTATTTTATTGTATACATTATTTTTTTGTTCCCTACAGTGGGGTTCGCCTGAGCGTCAGGATTTTCAAAGCCCGTGCTATAAAATGCGTGCGTGCACAGACTAGACCTCGGTTTATACTCTCATCGGAAGGACTCAGTCAATGATTACGTTTTCTCCAAACTATAGATTTTATCTATTGGACGCTTTCTGCCAACTGGTCACTAGGGCTTTCTGTGGTATTATCATTTAGCAATGTAGGCATTTTAAATGTATGTGTTTTGTTAATATTTTATAATAATGTTTATATTATATTTTGCTTTTGTAAACGAGGGTTCGATAAATTAGAGTACAGCCTCAACATACCCTGCACTGGATGCCTTTATTGTAAAGTGACCGGCTGGTGGAGTGCCTTCAATTTTACCATTAGGGTTGCTTCAGCAGATCCTTAATACGAATCGGGGGTGAGTCCTCTTTCAACCAAGTTGTGGTCCTGATTCGGCTCTTTGCAGCCCGCTGGACCCTATAAACAATGACTAACTAACAAACTATCTGCATTCTTCGTCTTTCAAACACTTTCATTTATGAAAAGGATTGTTGTTGTGTTTTTTTTATACAGCGCACTTACTAATTCGGAGAGCTTCTCAAGGCGCTGGCCACTTTATATCCAGCATGCACAACAAAACAGGACTGGAAACCACGTCATACACCACGCACATATATATAAGGCTGGTGACATGAATCACGGAGCTATTCCCATTATTAAATTACGTTTACGCAGAGAATGTCTAGAACACTGGGAACACTGAGTTCTTGTTCCTTGTTATATGGAAATACTCAGATTCGATTTTGATCATTTTTAGTTTAGCAGATAGTTCAGATCAGGGCTCTTTCATTTCAATTCATGTATTCCTTTTGCTTGACTAAAACCGAGCGTTGTGGCCGCGTGGTCTAAGGCGGAACTAACTTGCCTTGTCCATAGTCTAGAAACCAATGGTGACTGGCAAGTGTGGGATCGATCCAGCATCTGGGCGTTATGTTTCTCAGAATATAATTTATTTTCGACTCGGGCAACGTCTCGGGGGTTTTCTCCGGGTACCCTGGTTTGCTCCCCCAGCAAAATTTCAAAAACACAACTAATATTAGGTAGGTTGGGTTTGGGCGCGCCACAGGATGCGACTACGCATTCCCCAAGGGAGGCAGCCCAGAATTTCTAGAAAAAAGGGGACAATAAAGAGTGAAAAAGAAAATAAATAATAAAACAAATCAATACTGCCATAAAGATGAACACTTTCAAAAATGCTTCTATTTTTCGGCTATGTGCGTGAGTGTCTAAAAATACATTATTTTGAATGGCTTGCCCCTTTTTTCCTATTTTTTTCATTTTTTTTTTGCAACATGATCATCCAGCTTTTGGAAACGCAAACCTGGTTTTTCATATCTACAACTACACACACAGTACAGCTAGACACCTCACTAGACTACTATGCCGATCTCCAGCGGAGCGTTGGAGTGGCCGGTCAGCTACTACAGCAAACCGGAGGATGAGGGAATTGAAATTAACGACAGCAAGGGGACAACACCACGGGGCAAGGACCACGAGTGGCAACCCAAGCTGACCAACAGGGAGGAGTACGAGAAATGGAGGAAATTGATGGACAGAAAGGTAAGATACTTACCAGACTCATTTGAAAATACTTTGAAGTAGTTCAGGGGGGGGGGGTGAAAGGGGGTGGGGAATCAGAACGAGCCAAATGTCGGTATCGGTCGGTCGGTCTGTTGGTCTGTTAGAAACCACATCTCAAGAACCACTGTACGGAGTTTGACCATACTTCATAGGAACAGTATACGTAGTTTAGTGGCCTGCCTCCCATGTCATCATAATAATTTGCTCTACCACTGTGACGGGGGCTTTACTGTTGCTGGGCTCTGCACAATGGACTGCTATTACCTCCTCGTCTTAGTCTATGGGGATAGCTAGTTATCTCCCTATGACTTCACTTAATACATTTATTTGTTTATCTCGGTCTGTGTTTAGGCTGAGGTACAGAGATAGATAGAAAATGGTAAAAGATCACTGTCACACTAGCTTTCACACGGCTATGAATCATATGTAGCCCAGCCACTTGATAACAGTAAAAATCAGACATTTATTTCTTCTACTCTATACATGATATTCGAAGTACGAAACTAACTTAAAAGTTCAATTGTCAATGCGAATGGTTCGCTCGCTGATAATCTAGGAAGCTACTTTTTCATCATAGGGCACTGGATACTTTCTGCCTTAATGGTCAGAGTTCTTGAAGAGTGGACTACTGTGGTCCTGTTTATACAGAGTTTTAGTGCACTGTTTCTTGTGGCACTTAACTGCGTGGTTGAAGCGCTGCGTTGAGGTCGCTTCTGGGACAATCTGTGTTATCGTGGAGTCTTTGACTTTGTGGTTTCGTCGGTTGGGCTATCTTCGCACAATGCTGGAGATGCCTCGGTAGCCAACTTTAAGCGTTGACTTGGTTTTGTCTTTTGCTGAGTTGGGCTCACGATATAACGCCTGCTCGTCTGTAACATATGAGACGAAATTATGCACAACCCTGTATAATAGGTCTGTGCAGAGCCTCTCACTGAAGGCCAAAGTAGTCCTCAGTGATAGCTCCATATCTCTATACATAAGCGACGAACATTCTGCTAAGTCTGTGGTCCACTGGAATCTCCACTCTAATTTCCTATACATATATATATATATATAAATCGTGGCTAACTATACACATAAAGAAATAATAATATTATAAACATTCTCGGGTACAGCCACTGGTCTGCAAGCATACATATAGGTTAAACAACAGTCGTTCTGTCAGGAATACAACATGGCGTCAAAACCGGTCGTGCCTGCCTCGTGGTCGGATTCTCCACGTGGTCAGGCAAAGTCGGAATAACAATTCAATTCTATGCATAGCAAATTCCACAAACATAATTCAACAATAATATAAATACATCACGATGAAACAGAAGTATATTCATTTACCTGTTTGACAATGTCAGGCCGTGGCTACTTGATTAAATTCGAATATTCAACCAGTACTGCTGTCTAATCTTCTCAGGAGAGAGATTTCTGCTTGATTGTACTGTGTACTGCTCAGCGTTTCAACGAAGACTCACTTTTCTATCTCTCTCCTTGAATCACCTAGAACCGGTTCTATCTAACCTAGCTGTGTTCTCATTGGATGAAAAATCTAAGTGGATGTAAAATTCGAAACTCCATCGAAGGCTGCGATGATGTCACCAACTGTGCTTGCATCAAGCTACAACTGTGTTACGCATGATCACTTCTGTCGTCTGCTTTAGACTAACAGTAACCTTCTAAGTCTACACTGACTAAACAAGCAAAAGCTCAAAGGTAGTGGAAACGGGGCTCTTGTTACAACCACAAAGGTCAAGGCCATTGGACTCATTTTGTTGTGTAACGCGTTTTGCTCAATATTGCCACACAAAAAAAAACGGCACAACAATTTCGATCGTTGAGTTTTGGTCACAGGCGCTTGTATCTGGACACGCGAGCGCCTATGCCTGTGACACGTCTCCCTTGGGTTATCTAGATAGGCATAGGCGCTCGCGTGTCCATAGATAATCAAAGGGATACGCGTCACAGGCATAGGCGCTCTCGTGTCTAGATACAAGCGCATGTGGTTATGGTATACAGGTACTTCAACTCATGGACCATTCTTCAGTGGCAGTCCGGTTATCGTTCTGGTGGTCAGTCCGAATATTTTTCTTCTTCTTAAATAAATTATACTAAACACATTTTTCCTCTTATCTCAAGAGTAACTGAACCAAAATTCATCCTTTAAAAAAAATAAAAAATAAAAAATTTAGCGGATACTTTAACTACTGCTAAACATGTTAGACCCTTCGTATATTTGTACTTTCTCAGAGATCAATATCACTGTTCCTACCCCGTTTTGCGCTGCATCTAAACTTTGGCACAACCGATTTGTATCATTTTTGGTTTGCAGACAGTTCAGCTAGTGGCCTATCATTCCATGTCTTCCTTTTGCTCGGTTAGGATAAAGCCCAATCACAACACCGCTAAGAAAATGAACACTCTTAATTGAACATGCGTAGTTTTCGGCTATGTGTGTGAGTGTCTGGAAATTCATGGCTTGTCGTCTTGTTATTATTATTATAATACTGTAGAATAAGTATCCTCTCTCTCTCTCTCTCTCTCTCTCTCTCTCTCTCTCTCTCTCTCTCTCTCTCTCTCCCTCTCTCTTTCTCTCTCTCTCTTTCTCTTTTTTAGACGTCATGATAGATTACGAGTACGAATACGAATACGATAGCTTTGTTATCTCACTGAGAAATTACGTGACGATGATGGATGACAAACATTGTAATATATTTTATCTATCAATTATACCTATACTGATACCCTCCGGTTCGAAATTTTTATTGAATAAATTCTTTCATATTCCATTAATCATCATCATCAGCAGCAGCACCATCATCATCACCATCATCATCACCATCATCATTATCATCATCATCATCATCGTCGTCATCATCATCATCATCATCATCATCATCATCATCATCATCATCATCATCATCATCATCATCATCATCCTTACCATCATCATTATCAAAAACAACAACAACAATAACAACAATCATCGTATTTGAATACCTGCCGTGGCAGTTATGTAATCGTACCGTGCAATCGTGTCAGGAGCGAACTTTTTTTTAAAGTTCACAACGTGATTTCTTGGATTGTGTTTAAACATTTTTTAAAACTTCATTTTAATTGATACTGAATTATTGGGTTACCAATTGTGAATATTGTAAATATCATGTATCATGTTTGTGTTTTTGTTGTTTTGTTCTTTTTCTTGCACAGGATCCTCTCAAAACAAGACGTCGGACCCAACGTGGTTGCTTCGGATTTTTGCCATCCAACAAAGTAAATTCATTATTAATTTATTTATATTTTGTTTTATTTTATTGTATGTATTTATCAATTTATGTATTGATTTGTTAATTATTTTAAAGTTATTTTATTTATTCATTTATTTTAATTAATATGTTTATTTATTTACATTTTATTCATTTACTTGTTATTTTAATTTAATTTAATTTAATTTAATTTAATTTAATGTTTATTTTATTACAAAGTAGGTATTGTTGCAAATGAACCTAGTAATTATGACTGGGACAGGAACGACATAGTTTTCTTTCTTTCTTTCTTTCTTTCTTTATAATAATAATAATAATAATAATAATAATAATAATAATAATAATAATAATAATAATAATAATAATAATACAGGATGCTATGTACGCGCCTTTCCCCAAGGCTCAAAGCGCGGCGATCTATACCAACATACACGCTCACCTGTCTCATTTACCCTCACACACACCAAATACACATACATCACTCAAACAGGTGGTGTAAAGGCAGGGAGATCGCTATTAGAAGATGGAAGAAAATAAATAAATGTTATTTTTCTTTCCTTTTTTCTTTCGTTTATTCTTTCCTTTTTTCTTCATTTCTGTCCTTCATTTTTTTGTGTTGGAAATTTGCCTGGAAAAGAAAAAGGAGAAGGCCTGTTTGAAGAACGATATGTTTCTTTCTTTCTTTCTTTCTTTTCTTTTCTTTTCTTCGTTTTATTTTTTCCTTTTATCTCTTCTCTTTTTACTCTAGTTTTTTTTTCTTTTCTTTCTCTATTTCTAATTAACGTACGATCAAAATTACACAGCACTGCTTTTTTTTTCCCCTCCGCAGTTGAACACAGAGAATGAAGACCCAACAAAAGGCGAGCCCAGAGACAGTCCAAGGGAAGTAATCAGACGACAGCGACGACGGCGTTGCTTCCTCTTGGCTTTGGCCGTGTCTCTTTTCTGCGCTCTTCTGACTGCGATATTTCTCTTCGTTTTCCTGCATTTCAATGGTAACTTTCCTCGCTGATTTGAATGCAAAGTATATTTTAGATAATACTAGGTAAAGGTAAAGGTAGTCTCATAGCCTTGTGGCCGTAGGAGAGCGTGATGTTGGAGATCACACTTATCTTGGGCCAGCGTAATGAGGGTGATGCCCATCTCTCTCCCTCGCTGCTTTACCTTCCCCACCCTTAAAGGTCAACATCATTGAAATATAAAATTGAGCACAAAATATCTACATAATAAAAGAAGTCACATGCCAAACAACTTTTTTCCGAAAAATGCTGCCTTTTTTTTAATATTTTATAAAATCTACTTCGAATAAACTTTTGCACCTTCGAAAAGCCCGCTCACGTGACCACATGGCTCGTGACGTCAACTGCTGGAGACAATATAGAGTCCGATAGTGCCCCTTCTCTACCAGGGGCCGGGTAGCTCAGTTGGTAAGAGCGTCTTGCTAGTAACCGACAGGTCGGTGGTTCGAATCCCGGATTGGTCAACGTGTGATCATATTATTTTTCCCTTTACCAACAACTGGTGTCAGTATAAATCGGTCCAGTAGTCACCTATATGCGAAAGTGTCGTGTGACTATAATCTACATACAAACAAAAAACTTCTCTACCAAAACGCAGGAAAACGAAGAGCAGTGGCCTATATTGTGCCGTTGGAGGTTGTACAAACAAACAAGCGGATGGGATAACATTGCATAGGTTTCCAAAAAACGAAGAAGTGCGAAATAAGTGTGTGAGATTTGTGCGTCGTCAGCAATTTGCGCAAAACACTTCGCTGAAGACTGCTACCCCCCAAGTGCCACTTTTATGCGGAGCTTTGGGATGAAAACAATACAGACATTAAAGCCTATCTCTGTTCCAACGATCCAAAGCCTCAACAACAGCAACAGTGATTCAAGTTACTAGTAGTAGGCCTACTAGTACTGCTTCAACTTCAACTACAGTCACAGTGGCTACTACACATCCATCGTCCGCTATCACTTGCCGGGTGTCAGGAAAGTCAGAGGAGCTTTTCAGAAAAGGGAACGCAGGGGCGGACAAGGGGGGGTTTCCGGCCCAAAAAAAAAAAAAAAAAAAAAAAGGAAAAGAAAGAAGAAGATGAAGGAGAGAAAGAGAGAGAAAGAGAATACAATTATTAAAAAAAATAAACATAAAATAAATTATATATATATATATATATATATATATATATATATATATATATATATATATATATATATATATATATATATATATATATATATATATATAAATTAATTTATTTATTTTATTTATTTATTTAATACGAATTTTGGAAACCCCCCAAAAAAAAACTAACTGATCCGCCCCTGAAGAGGTTATGTATTCACGGGTCTAGCTCGTATAATTATTTGTTTATTATTACAATTAGTACTCGGGGGTCGAATTCGTTTCTAACAGAAGAGAGCACTGCTGTAACACGACAGATCGAGTGAAGAAACACTGCTTGTCTCGCTTGTAACTTCTTCGCAATCGGCCATTGTCTACAGCTGCTGACGTCACTGCGAGGGGAAGATCAGCGATAGCTGCGTTTTAGAGTATTACTTCCCTTACCCTTAATTACAGGTAGGAAATCCCACTTTCAGTGATCGATATCTATTAAACGATAGAGCTTTGCTTACCGAATTTTTTGCATCTGGTATTATTTAGTAAAGTTCTTTCAGCAGAAACTTTTTGACCGAGCACTGTGGTTGACCTTTAAGAGAGTAGGTACTCAGTCACAGTTGAGTCAACTGGGGGCGTTGTTATTTGTCGCTTCACCTTTTGCGGTCACCCATCCAAGTGCTAACCGCACTGAACGGCGCTTAACTTGCGACACAGTCTATCCGATAAAGTCTTTAAAAATGTTCCTGACTGCTTGGTTTTCATGATTTTGCTATGCAGTTTTGTTGTTGACATTTTAAACGTAGTCTAATCTGGAAAAGACAACATACAAATCCCCATTCACAGGCCATAAACGGAGATTAAACTTTGCTATCGAACTAATAAATTGCTATTTGCTAATTCTAGCTTTTGGTGCTCTTGCAAACTCCTCCACATCAATGAAACGCCATCTCACTGATCTTTTGTGATTTGCGTTTGTGTTGTCAACTTGTTCTGACATCAGATTTATGGGTACTTGGTAATGTGCTGCAGCATTAACCAAAATCATATTTAGTGGATTCACTTGGCAATACAACATTTGGTATCCTTGTATCATAAGAAAACTATTCCGCCTTTGCTAGTAGGCCTACTACTAGGAACATAAAACAAGCAAATACCAGGGGAACACAGTCGAATGTGTACCAATTGCATTTTAATCTTCAGAGATCGAAGAACTTATAGGCCTACATAGAATGATTGTGAGTGAATGAATGAATGAAAATGTATGAAGCGAATAGTACAACTTGAGGTAACACCGAGTCCACATACGCCCGAATCTGGTACGCGACAGTCTGCCTAGAGCCTTCTACAGAAAGGAGAGGGGAGATAGATTATCCAGATTTCATTCAGCGAATTGACCCTCTGCACGGTGACCTATTTACTGACCTATCATTCTTTTTGTCTTTTTTTTTAAGGACATGAGGTGATCGGGCCAGAGGACCTGGTGGAGTGTAAAGGGCAGTGGGGAGTCCACTTCTTGGGTCGCGCGGAAAATCAAGCCAACGGTTCCATCGTCTACAGCTGCTGCTACATGCCTTACCTTGACAACGGCACCATATGGCAGGTGCGGTCACAAAGCGGGTGGCCGAACGGATATTTGTACAAGAACACAAACGATTGTAAGCCTACACAGCCAATAAAGACGTGTGACCAGTTCAGTGCAGGAGACTTCAACGGAAAAGGCCTGCAAACACCTCCGCCGTGTAAGGGGGCGGTAACCACTTCCTTGACTTTGCCATGTCTGCTTGCCATTGCTGTGCTCGCTAAATCTCTGGAATAAACGACTGTATGGTTGATTCTAAAACTGTTAATGTAACCAGTAACATTTCTTTTAGACAATCTGCAGTGTCCCCAACTGCAAATTCTTCAAACGCACGGTTGTTGTTTTTTTTCCTTTCTAGAAGATCACCTTGAGTCAGCAAGGAGTTATGTAGTCCAGTCCCAGTAATGAAATAAATAGCCAAATAAGCAACTAATTCCTATAAAAATGCTATGCAGTAAAAAATATTCTTTAAGCAATGAGGAAATACCTATAAAAAGTCCCAGTAAAAAAAGGGGTCTGAAACATGATTTTTGGTGCTTATGTTTTTTCACACTTCAAAACGTCAAAGGGAGATTACTTGAAATAAACATTTAATTCAAAACCATATCATGTTGCATGTCAAATGAAAGCTCTTAACATATACAGTCCGAAAATCTGTTTCACCGCTTTCTGTGTCAGTTTTAGTTCTGACTGTGGATTAAAATTTAATTAACATAGGGGTATAAATTCGAAATTCCGATGATCTTAAAAATCTTGATCTCGATTGTAAAAGTCGACTTCTATTTAATTCAAAAGAGAAAAAAGATTAGTTAAAAGGAAGACACACGAAATAAAGAAAAACAGAAAAACCCAGGAAATTGATTAGTTTTCCAGTAGAATGTAGAAGTGGTCTACCTTAGTCGCTCTCAGAATCCGACTCGTCATCCAGCTGAATCACAGAGTTTGTGCAGCTGACTCCACGGCATTCTCCACAAGCTATGGTGCACGTAAGTCCGTGCTTTCTGCATCTGCATCTGCCAGTTGAGCAGTCTTTCTAGCAGCAGCAGCGGATAACATTCAAAATATCCTATGGAGAAGCTGGCTTATTAGTTATGATTGGAAGTAGCCCACCCTCCTGTAACTTCCATTCCCAATCCATTGGTGATAGACCATGGTCTCTGTCTAGACTCAGATACTCCTGGACTTGGTAGAATGTTCTGTAGGCATGGAATTCAGCTGCTGCTGCTGTTGGGGGAGCACTTTAGCTTGGATTTGTGTATGGCTTGCAGACACTTTTTGCTCATATTTGACAAACCACAGTTTGGTCAAGGTATCAGAACGTTTTTCACTGTACAGGTGAACAAATACCCTCTCACCAGCCGCTGCAACAGCATCATGACTTGACATCTTATCATTGAATACTCTAGCCTCATCCAGGAGCTCTCTTGAATCAAGCTTCTTGACTGTGAGTGATTTTGAGATGTTGAAGGGATGAGATGTCGTGTCGTATCCACAGAATGCATGGGCAAAAAGAATGTTATTACAGACTGTTGTTCCGGTTTGTTTTCGCAGTTGGCCAAGAATATTTCCTTCGTCTCGCAGAGGATCATGTTAGGATCAAAGGCTACATGTCTCCCAACCATGCCTTTGTTTCTTCGCAGATGGGCAACATCTTTGGTACTTGGGCCATCAACATAGCCATCGAAAATGATTGTAGCTAGTGTATGTTTCCTAGCAACAAAGCTGACATACATCTCTGCTAGATCTTTTAGGACGACCCTCTGGGCCATGGAAGGCGATGCAAAAGGGATCCACCATCGAGAATGTATTTCACATTTTCTCTTGGCAAGGATGCAGTTTCAATGACAGCAGACCAGAGAAATCCTGCAAGAGTATGTTTGTTGGCTTTTCTGGGGAATCCTGTCGCATCAAACAAGGAGGCAGGTACATTGGCCAGTCCATAGTAAAACATTTCTTCGAGCCTGTTGGTATCATTCCCAGCGACTTGCACCAACCTTTGAAACAATAACTGCGGATCCACTTCCTGGCCAATAGTCACTCCAGTCTTTGTCGCCATTGTGACTGCTTGATTGCTTTTCTTGAACGTCACGTCAGCTGGAGATTGACCCGTCATCCCTTGGAGAATGCGCTGACCAATTTCAACAGCTTGGTCAGCATTGACAGATGAGTCAGCTGCTTGGCCAGTAGCAATAGACCTAAGACTCATGTCAGCGCAAAACGGATTTTTTGATGAAACATAGTTGATGACTGTCAAAGTTTCTTTGTGGTCTTTCTCTTGCCTTATTTCAGAAGAATCTTTGTGCTGTTCACTTGTTGTGAACTCTGTTTGCGTCAAGGATTGCATCCATTGGTTTGCTGTTGCACAAGCAGGCATAGAGGGAAGCCAAACAAGCCTTTGTCTTTCGCCCATTCCGCGCCCTTTAGTTAGGCCACCATTTGACGTCAGCGTCCTCATCAAAGTTTGCTCAATCACCAGATCACACGACAGACCAGCCCTATAGCGATCGCTTCTCCTTTTCACGTGATGGCCTGCCATGAAATCGCGATAGACTTCTGGGTAGGTTTTGTTCAACTCCATCATTTGCTGTAAGTACAGCCTGGCCGACTTGGTGTAGAGGTTGTGCCCTGAAGCAGCAAAATAGGGCAACATTTTGGCAACAGCAGATAGATGGAGCTTGAAGTCTCCAGTTCTCTCAGCCTATATTGCTGTGTGAAGGAGGTGTACCATTTCTTGAATCCATAGCTTGCTCGTTCTACTTGAACATTGTCGTTTGAAATCTTCCAACGTTGCTTTAATGCGTCCTAATACAGGATGTATTGCAGCATCTCTTGCTGTTGTTTTGCCCTGCATCAGTGATTCAAAAAGAGCCTAATCAAAGTCATCATTGCCAACAGACTCTGTTATGTCAAGATCTGCAGGATTATGTAGAAGTGACTCTTCTTCTTGACAATCACCGTTTTCCTTCCTAGAATTGTAATCATTGGACAAAGTGTCAGGATGGAGCAACAGCCATGACATGTTGAAGGAAGTGCATACAAATATTGCACTCAATGCTGCTTCGACAAGAAAATGTGCTCTAATTGCCCTAGAATAAGCCTTTCCAGCAATGATGTGAACTGCAGAATTTGATGCACAAACTGCCTCTATTGCCTTGTCTTGTCTTGTCTTGCCGTATATGCCCACAATCAATCGTGTTGATCATTATGGCACTTTTTTACCAAGGTGCATGCTGGGTGTGTTCTTGTTACCGGCGCTCACCCGTCTAGGACATGAGCGTCAGGATCTTTAAAGTCCGTTATGATGTAATGTATGCGACACAGACTAGACCTCGGTTTATACTCTTATCCGAAAGAGTAGGAAACGAGAGTATAGTGTCTTTCCCAGGGACACAACACAATGCCCGGCCTGGGCTCAAACCCGGGACCTTCCGATCCGCAAGCCAACGCTCTAACCATTCGGCCACCATGCCTCCTGCAAGCCTGCATCAGCCATAAGATGAACAATACTACATGCATTTATCAACCACAGGCTCTGAAGTCTTTTCTTTCCCCTCCTACATACGTACGTGATATAGTATGTATAGTATGTAATTGAGGCCTACGAGAGACGAGACTTCCAAGCCTGTGTATAACAATGCCATTGACATTGTCACCTACGCACATTTCATCACTTGGCTGTAGATTCCTGACGTCATGCGGAACAATATCTGGGCGGTAAAAATGGGGGTTCCCCAATGCATTCGCATCAAAAAATAGTTCGCTTTAAAAAGTTAAAATAAACATATTCATACCCCTTCGATTCCGTGGGACTTTTCTTCAGTTGTAAACACAACTGTAAAGAGTAAATTAGAATATATATCATTTTTATAGGATTTACTTATTTTCAAAAAGCCTGTTGGATTGGACTAATGTCCCTTTGTCACAGCGACTGCATTGTAATCTCTCTGAGAAGTACATGGCCGTGTCTGTTATGTACGCTGTTAACTCCCTTGGTCTAGTTGTTTTGCTCCTGAATCTGTGCTAGTAGATTTTTGTGTAGTTTTCCCTCTACATTTATTTATCTATCTATCTATCTATCTATCTATCTATCTATCTATCTATCTATCTATCTATCTATCTATCTATCTATCTATCTATCTATCTATCTATCTATCTATCTACCTACCTACCTACCTACCTACCTACCTACCTATCTATCTATCTATCTATCTATCTATCTATCTATCTATCTATCTATCTATCTATCTATCTATCTATCTATCTATCTATCTATCTATCTATCTATCTATCTATCTATCTATCTATCTATCTATCTATCTATCTATCTATCTATCTATCTATCTATCTATCTATCTATCTATCTATCTATCTATCTATCTATCTATCTATCTATCTATCTATCTATCTATCTATCTATCTATCTATCTATCTATCTATCTATCTATCTATCTATCTATCTATCTATCTATCTATCTATCTGTGCGAGCTAGCTGCTCGCAATAAATTGAATTTTTTTATTATCTGTCCTTGTTTTACTTTGTGATGAAACTTTTTGCTTTATTTGCATTTGGAGGACAAAATGTTCCGGTTGTTATTTTTGCCAATTTCAGTTGAATTTTGAAGTGAGAACAACTCATCCATGTGACACAAATAATTGTTTTGCATGAGCTCTGTCAATTATTTGTTTGCTGATAATTTGAAATTTGTTCATCGTAAACCAAGATTGTGAGCTTGTCTTAGCCTTTTGGATACAGTTGTGTTTTGTCCTTTGGCTTGCCAGGGCTTGCCTTTTTTTGTCTGCCCATGTGGACTAGGGAACTTGTATTATTTTGTGGTTTAGGATGCCGAACTATAGGTAACTACTTTGCATTGTTTTGTTTATTATATTTTGATAATCTTTATGGAAATATGATTCTGAAATTATGGAAGATGTTTTCATTTTGATATCTTATTTGTTAGTTTGAACTCCTATTTGTTTTTAGTTGGGGCTCAGAACTTTGCTTGTGTTTGTAAATGAAAGACTGTATGAGTGTTGCTCATTTCGCTAACTGAAACTTAATTGTGAAAGTATTTACTTTGGGGTGTTAGTCTACTTGATTATTGCTACATTCCTCTTATTGTTATTGCTGTTTGTGAGCGTCAATGTAGCTTGTAATTCTTTTGTTCTTTTAGTTACGGTTTGTTATTGTTTCTTTGCCAGTTGTACCTGACTCGGATAATTCACTCGACCATGCCAGCAATTTCAATAAAGTCTTCTTTCATCGAGTTACGAGTTCGAGTTCTACTAAGTTCAATGAATGCTTGAAAGGGTTTCCCAGACTCAGATAATTCCCCGAGCATCCAAGTCCGTAGAAAACCTGTGGCAGGCACACTATCTATCTATCTATGTTACAGTATTTATGTTCGTAATTCTGTGCTTTGAGTTTGTTTTGACGGGAAATCGCGCTTTTAAAACGCGTGATATTAGTTCCCGAGCTATAAGATCGGTAACTACTGATTTTAGCTTTGTCCGACCGACTTCCGGCTTCTGTAGTTGACATTTGCGCACTTTTATTTCAAACCAATTTACGGATTTCTTTGAAACTTGGTATTTTAGTTAGGAAATAGTGAACCCTACTAGAAGATTTAAAAAATTTGTCTTTCGGGTGACGTCATCAAAGTGATATCATTATTTGATGTTTGTTTTTTCTATTCCTATTTTCTCCCAAACTACTGGCTGTCACTGCCACGACTCTATCCGGGCAGACGCCACAAACAAACACCTTACACACGCAGACAACCCAGACAGAATGACAGTTTCCCGCAGACGTGAAGGGATGAAAACACAACAATTATATATACAACTTTCAAGCTATTTATTCATTCATACCACACACTCATACACATACAACATTTACACATGAAACGAGAAAAATGGTGATGGAACAATCAATGGATCAATGAGCAATGAAATGGAAATGTCAGATGAACGGGGGTTGCTGATCAACCACGTCTAACTAGCGACTGTGCACTGCAAACGTCCGAGCACAGAGGGGGCAAGTGTTGAGAGGGGGACAAATAAAGAATGAGCCGACCTGATAGTAGGGTGTCCCCGTTGATGGCTCCGAAAGGTAGCTGCCTCCTCGTTGTGGTTGACGCTGGACTGTCGCTGTGGTGTCGCCACTCCCTCCGCCGCTGACGATGACGATGATGATGATGATGATGATGATGATGTAGTTGCGGCGGCCCTGCCGCCGTCGACGCCTCTCAGCCTGACTCCTCCTGTCGGCTAACTGGAACGTCGAGGCTAGGTCCCGCAACCGACGTCACGATCACGCGGGGAAGATGGGTGGTGGACCAATGAGGACGTCACAAACATGGACGTGGACGAATGGGTGGTGATGATGTTGCTGATCCAACCGACCAGATGTCGTCGTTGTTGTCGCGTGACGCTGGTGCATACGACGAGCTTCCCAAACGACTTTCGGTGACGAACCTTCGATGACAAACCTCGATGACGACCTTCGAAGACTTTCGATCCGAACCTCGAACCTGCAACATGCTTGCCGTATTGTTAATGTCAAGTCCACCCGATTCTGTCCCCCTCCCTCCTCACACTCTCCCCCCTTACTAACTAACTAATTCCTGTATCTTGAGGAAGCGCCACTGCTGTCCATTTCACTTCCCTTGACTACTTTTACTGTCTCTTGTAATCAACACATAATTCAAAACTAAATGACATTATGAAAGCATGAAATGAACAATGCTGCAAATGAATACATGAAATCATCAACACATTATCCATCTTGAGCAACCGCAACCTCAACAACAGCAACCACTTCCATCCTACCTTCATCACACTTCACCCCCATTCTCCTCCCTCATTCTCCCTTCTTCAGTCGCACCCTTCCTCTCCTCAGTGCAACCATACTTCACCCAGCCTCACGCACAGCTATCGTTCAACACCCCAAACAGCCGGCCCTTGGTCACTAGCACAGTAAGGAAGAACACCATCTCACTTACCCAACGGCTCGACTGTAACGGTACCTGTAGCTAGCCCTTTTCCACTGCTGCCTACACAGTACTCCAAGTAAGGTATCCGAAGCGTAGTAGTTCCCGTTAGTGAATTACACCTGACACTAACCTACCACAAATTCACAACTTAGATATTTGCTCAACTTTTCCTCGAGCTTGCTACCACAATGTAACACCTCCACCTAAGTTTCCTATTTGGAACCAGATATTATTTCCGTTAATACCTGTCCCCACCTTACTTCTAGAACATTACCACCTCAGAGAAAACAAGACCGCACACCTTGTTTGTCGCTCTGCCAAACGTGTTCTGACTACAGTGAGTAACCTTCTCTACTGGCTGACCGCCCTTATGCTGTTTAGTCACGGTTTTCACGCATACCCATGCATACGATAGCGCGCAGTACCTACCCCAACTCATTAACTCCCCATCCACACTTTCTACCTGGTTTCATCACAGTCTGCCCTGTGACACTGGCGGGATTTGGTTCAAGTTTAGTTTGTACTGAGACTTTACATATGCCTCCAAGATAAAACAAACTGTCACGTCCCGACTGCCTGAACAGCGGTTCGACATGCGTGCACTTCCACACGAGAAAAACCCAACACCTAAATACAATCTAAAAGACAAAACCAGAAGTTGACAAGACAATTTCTTTATTTCACTCACACATTCACACTCGAAATTAACTCCCTTTTTCCCTTTCCCAAACCTTCCAACCCTTACCAACCCTCAATCCCACTAATACAACCCAAAACTATACATAAAACAATTAATCGCTCAAAACAATAATGATAATCTAAAGCAAAATCGAAAATAAATAATTAACTACAGAATGTACTAAAGATTTATAATAATTATATCTGGTTCAGCTTACTATGAACAAGGTAAATAAATGCAAGTGATTGCTTTAATTCTTTATATATATCCAACCTTGTTCCACTTAAAGTTTAAATAGCTGATAACAAGGAAAATTTCTATTTTATACTAAAGATTTTGTAAGAAAATTGCTCAAACTAATAACTAATAATGGTCTGGCGAAGTAATTCCCCCAGACCAACTATACATCACAACGGAACGGAAAACGAAGCTTAACGTCCTATTGCATCAGCGTTAAGGACGATCACCACGTCGCCACCCTGACAACAATGATCATCATCATCATATCAAAGATGAGATCCTAGGGATCTCTTTATCATATACATCACAAGCAAGCAAAAGCGAAGCTTTACGTCCTATATTTTAATAAAGTTAAGGACAACAAAATTGGGCTGTAAGGCCCTCATCATACATATTGGTCAGACTAAGTAAGTTATTCTACACATATATGTAATATTTCAAAGTCAAAAGATTATTATTCAATTCTAATTAAATATGTTTTAATCCACTGTAATTTACAAGTTATCACATGTAAATAAATACTTCTTTTCAAAAAAATGTTCTTTGACTGTTATAGTTAATTGTTGTGTAAATGCGGGGTGTGTGTGTGTTATATAAATAAATATAACTGTTTTACATAAAATAGGACTTTTTCCTCGATATTAGCTACCTTCCTAAACCAAAGTCGACCAGAGGAAAGGCTTTGTCACGGAGCTCTTCACAAACACACCACCCCAGCTAGGATGCAGTACAGTCGTCAATGAATCTGGTTTTTGGTTTGGTACATCTGCAGCGATACATATAAAATACATAACCATAAATAATCATATTATATCACATTGCACAATCTACCATCTAACGGTGCATCACACGCATTCTTGACCATTCTTCCTGTCATTACTTCTGCCATTGCACACATGCAACTTCATTCACCCCCTCCCTGTCATTCTTTCGCTACATAACAGCGAATTCTCTTATATTAACTTATAAGCGTTAATTTATAATTTATTTTAGAAAAATCCTTCACTCTCTCTTCTCTCTCTCTGGTATTTTATGTAACAAATAAACTGTATGAAACATAAAATAGAATCAAAGAAAATATAATCAATTATCCATCCACACTCACATTCATAACCCAGCCCCCGAACGATATGGCCAACTGAGAAATTGAAACAGGCGACTTACGATACCAGTGGTAACCTCCGGCCCGATGGAGACACGGACAGACAAACGACGCACACAAACACTCAGGCACGGATGATAGTCAAGGTGATAACAGGCAACATGGATGACATAGGCGGCGTCACAGGGCACTCGACATTGCGCGTAGACAATTCGAATTTCGTCGTAAACAAACAGCAGTTGTTAGATCGACTTAGGTATAAAAAAAAGTACAACAAACACTCCCAAAGTGCTCCTTTAATAAACCTCCTCTTCCCGCCTAATCTCCTTTCTTGTTGACAGTCTGTTTAGAAAACGTCTCACAGACACTGCCACTAACTGACACCTTGAACAATACAGATCCACCGAACTTTACTTTTGCACCAGTCTTTACTACATAAGTGATGTGAAAAGCTCTCCTTCCTACCAAAATAGGTAGCGCAAGGGATTTTATACGGCTATCTAAGAATGTTCTCGAATAGACTAATTTCAATTATAATTTGCTTCTAGAAATATTCGCGGTTCTAGCACGCCTTTCACACTTAGTAAATCACATGGCAGCAATCAATCTTCTCATAACAAAATAGCCAACTACTGTTTTCTAACACTAGTACGTTCTGCACGGGCGTGATTCACTCGCTACTTTTATTAATTATAAACTTAATTAATTTATCCCAATACTCTCCCCTTGTACAGTAACTTTTAACCTCTATGTACAGGCTGATGACTAAACTATATACATAGGCGCACGACTGCAAACTGCGTAGCGTGACACAGCACCCCACCAAGACGAAAACCAACGGTTTTAGTTCGTAACAACCACGCTACTCAGTTCTGCTCAAGAAATCAGCTGGTACATTTTCCTTCCCTGAAATGCTCTCCACAATCAAATCGAAAACTGACTGCTACGTCTTTCTTCTTCACCCGTACAATCGGTGAACTGAATGGTGAAGCTGCCCGCTCGATCACTCCCATGGCTAACATCGTCTCAACCTCCGCCCTGATAGTCTCCATCTTCGAATGAGGTAACGGATACTGTTTTGTCCTTACTGGACGGTCGTCATCCAGTCGTACTTCGCACTCATCCAATGTGGTGCGCAAAGGCAAGTCGGTCAGAATGTCAGGATAACGTACCAATAGCCTCCTAATTCCTGCATGGATTTCCGGGCTATCTGCATCAAGATGCACGTCATCTAACGTCTCTGTCTGTTTTAGCACTACGGTGGGTATGCCCTCGACTGTAGGTACTTCTTCCCATTCATCAGCTTCATCTACCACTCACTACAGCTGTGGCGATTTGTACCCTCTAATGGTACAGTTTCAGCAGATTGGCGTGAAACATTTTAACTTTGTTCCCTATGCGGATCTGATAATCGCATTCGTTTCTACGATTTACGACTTCGTATGGCCCCCTCCAGCTCATTTCTAGTTTGTTGTGCTTGGTTGGCAGCAAAAGCAACACTTTGTCTCCTGCCTGAAATGTTCTAGGCTTCGTCTTCCTATCAAAATGCCTTTTTTGCCTCTCGCCTGCTTTCTTCAAACTTTCCTTAGCTAGTGCGCACGTTTCCTCGATTCTATTTCTAAAGTCCACTACGTACTGACTAGCCACCTTTACCTCCTCTCCTTGACTGTCCTTCGTCCACAAATCTCTAAGAACAGACATGGGACCCCTCACTGTCTTGCCATACAGCAGTTCAAAGGGAGAGAACCCTGTACTCTCTTGAGGTACTTCCCTATACGCAAACAACAGCGCTGGTATGTATCTATCCCATGCTTTCGGTTGCTCCTTCGTCAACTTCTTGAGCATCGACACGAGGGTACCATTGAAACGCTCTTCGAGCCCGTCGCACATCGGATGGTATGGTGTAGTTGCTTTCCCATGAATCGCTAAGAGTCTGTTTACCTCAGCCATCACACTTGACATGAATTGTGTCCCTTGATCGGTCAATATTTCCTTGGGAATTCCCACTCTCGTCCAGATCTCCCACAAAGCTTCGGCAACTCTTTCAGCCTCTATGCCCTTCAGTGCTACTGCCTCAGGATAGCGCGTTGCGTAATCTACCATTACCAAAATGTATTGGTTGCCTCTGTCTGACATAGGTTTTATGGGCCATACAATATCAACTGCAACTCTTTGGAATGGCTCATCGACTAGCGGTAGTTTCTGCAGCGGAACTTTTGCTACCCTACCCCTAAGAACTGTCTTCTGGCATTCGGGACATGACTCACAGAATCGCCTAACATCACCGCACATTCCGGGCCAATAGAACATTCCCCATATTCTCTCACGTGTCCTCTTCCCACCCAAATGTCCGGCCATAGGAGGGTCGTGCGCCAGGCGCATCACCTCTCCTCTGAGTTTGCTAGGCACGACTAGCTGTGTCAGTTCTTATTCCCCCTGATGCACTCTATACAAAATGTTCTTCTTCTTACAGAAGCTAACCATCGCTTTGCAGGACTTGAGTTTCGTCCCTTGCTTCTCGCACTCTCTAGCTCTGGCTAAAGTAGGATCTTCTTCTTGCAACTTTGCCAACTGATCGGGTGTCACATCAAGTTTGAACGGTTTTGGAATCGGTAGTGCTTTTTCCTGCTTCCCTTCTGCTTTGGCCTGTGCCCTGGTCTGAACGGCGGCTATCGCACACTCATTTCCGTCTACAGCTACTGGACTACGATAACCTCCCTTGAAGGTAACCCAGTTGCCTAGAATGACATCAGGTACGACTTGCTCAATAACAATCAGTTCGACTGTACCCTTCACGAAAGATGAGTCCACGTCTACATATGCTGTAGGATACTTCCCTGACTTGACCTGATCAGCGAACATGACCTCAATCTCTCTGCCTGTCATATCCTCGGGACGCACCCATTTTGCTGCTACTGCTCCCACCTCGGCACCGGTATCTCTCAAAACTTTCACAGGCTGACCCCTGACGGTTCCCATGCTCCAGGGGTTATACGGCTGAATAGTGCTAAAGCTAGTCCTAGTCATTTCAGAGTGAATCGGTCCTGAATCCGGACTAACAGTGATGCGTAGCAACTGTTTTGGGCTACGGCACTCCTTCGCTATGTGACCTAGCTTCCCACACTTGAAACATTTCACAGGGCGTTTCTCCCCACTAGCTTCCTTCCTCTTATCCTCCTCACCCTTGTTGCCGCTAGGACCACTCCTCGCTGCCCCTACAGGCTGACTGCTGGTACGATTACCCCCCTTGTACGACACGCTACCGAACACTGGTCTGTTACTCACTGTCCGCTTAGCGTCTACATGTAACTGGGCAATCTCGGCTGCGCGTTCGCCGTTCTCAGGCTGCCTCTCCCTCACAAACAACTCTAATTCAGGATTCATCACCGACAACAACTGTTCGGTCAGAAAGACATCAAGCACTACGCCCGCATCATCTGTATCCTTCTTAGCCAAAGAAAACCATCTCTTCACTAAGACTTGTACTCTACTCAAGTACTGCGGAAAAGTTTCTGTCATTTCCTTCCTACTCCCCCTGAACTGTTTGCGGTAGTAATCAGCATCCCTTCTAAATCGTTTCAGAAGAGCCCCCCTGACCACCTCGAAATCGCCTATCTGCTCAGGAGTCAACTTCAAATAAGTCTCTCTTGCCTCCCCTGATAGCAACGGTGACAACCTAGCCGACCACGTTTCTTCCCTCCATTTCTGAGTTCTAGCTATCTGCTCAAAATGCTGAAGATAGCTCTCGATATCTTCTTTACTGTCAAATGGTTGGACCTTGATCTTATAGCTATCAGGCTGAACTCTATCTCTCCTACGTTGGGCTTCTAGTTCTCTCTCTTGCTCCAACTGCACCTTAAGCCTTTCTCTATCGTCTTCGCGCGCCTGCTCTCTAGCCGCTCGCTCTTCTTGCAGACGCAACTGAACACTTTCTCGTTCGGCTTCTATTTTCTTTTCTAAGAGCTTAAGTTCTCTAGCTTTATCTTTGCGCTCCTGCTCTAGCCTTTTTTCTACCATGGCCAATTCTTCTGCTCTTTCCTTACGCTCTTCTGCTCTCCTCTTCTCTGCTCGGGCCAACTCCTCTGCTCTTTCTTTACGCTCCCGTTCCATCTTCTTCTCGAGCCTAGCTGTTTCCTTAGCTCTATCTTTTCGCTCCAGTTCCATCTCCCTCGGTAATCTGGCAGACTCCTCCGCTAATCTAGCAGCCTCTTGCTCCCTCTTCGCCCCGTCTACCACAAAACTGGCTAAACCTGCTCCCTTCAGCCCCATGCTAGCGCCCAGCTCTTTGTATCTAACATATACTTCCATGCCAACGCTACTTTTCCCTGCAACGGTCTTAACTGAAGTAGGAGTAAGATTAGCTGCCATGCGAGTACCATGAGCGGAAGGCGTACTCACTGTGGTTTCCTCGTCAGTCGGTCCCGGACGCGAAGCGGCTGCATCGGCCCACGGCCTTCTATAACAACAGGCCTGCAACTAGGCCGCGGTAAGTACTGTGACGTCACAACGGCGGGCCTAGCCTTTGTGGTGTGTACGCTAAGAGCGCCAGATTCAACGTGCCAGTCAGACCGGTCGCGCTTGATCACACATGTGGTTGGAAATTTTGTTACAAGTGCTCATCCTGGATTGTGATTATTGTAAATGTTGTGTAAATATATCAAAATAATAATGTAGATAAATTATATGTACATTTTCTCATGTGTATAGTGTTGTGTACATGTATAAAGTTTCAACAATGCCAAGAAAGTGTTGTGTTCCTGGATGTCGGAGCAATTACACTGGCGAGACAGAAAAAATGTCGGCTTTTTCATTTCCATCTGACGAAGGAAAAAATAAATTATGGCTTAGTAAAATTCCACGTGCAGATTTCGCTCCAGCAAAACATTCTGTCGTGTGTGCAAAACACTTTTCTGAGCAGTTTATTGTACGAGTCGACAATGTCACAAGACCAGATGGTTCTGTGTTAAGTGTGGAAAGACAAGTGCCAAAGCTGACCGATGATGCATATCCATCTGTGTTTCCCAATTGCCCTTCGTATCTATCAAAGGAGCCACCACCAAAGAGAAAGAAACCCGAAGAAAGACAACAAGCAAGTGTACAACGAGATGAGGAAGCATTTCAGCAGTGGTTGGAATCTGATAATATTCAGGATTTTGTGCGATTCCAAGCGGATTTTACAAAGCATGTAGGAACCAACTGGCTAGCCAAACAACACAAAACAAACAGTGGACAGGAGTACATCAGCTTCTACCGGATTTTAGAGAGAGACAATTCTTCCCCAGTCTTATTGTCAGCCATCAGAATATTCACTGACATGCATGTGGAGGTTTACACAGAAAGCACAGGTAAGGAATTCTTAATCTCTTGAGATTATTATACTTAAATTATAGATCTATGTATTGTGTTGCTGTTGTTGTCATTTTAAGTTTTAACTGACTCACAAAACTTGTGTACATGTGTACACTACAGTATGAAATAGTTTTCAAACTGTTATAAATGTTTGTTGAACATACTGTGTGTATACATGAATATTAATGATGAAAATTGAAAAAAAAATAATAATATCTCACAAGAAATTATGTATGGACTTCTTGCTAATAAGTCTTTCCCTTTCTTTCCAGCGCGAGTACCTGACAGTCAACTGAAGTGGATCTTTGGTCAACAGTCACCACCTACCCTGTCATTGTGGTCACAGTTTGATACTTTGATGTCGCATTATTCTTCAGTCAGTGCAGTGAAGTCTGACAAGTGGGAAGACCAAATGAACAACCTGATTTGTTGTCTAAGAGACCTTTGTGATCAAACAGAGGTTTGTGGTGACGAAGAATCTGATGGAAAGAAGAAAGTGTCATTTTTGGTTGAGCAGCTTAGTCTGTATTTTTCTCAAAACAGAAGATATTCTACTGACACGGTTCTTTGGGCATTCAAAATCTTTTCCTCTTCTCCAAACACCTATTCCATGATTAGAAGTTGCATTCTGAGCCTCCCCAGCGTCACATATTTGAGAAGATTGGCTTCTGTTTTTCAAGTTAGCAGTGGTATTGAAACCGATACAACACATGCTTCCTATCTGAGACAAAAATGCGAGTTGTTGAAAGAAGATGAAAGGTCTGTGATATTGATGATTGACGAGATCCATGTATCTCATCAGGTCTCTTTCAAAGGTGGGAAGCTTGAAGGAGCTGCTCATAATACTTCTAGTTTTGGAGCTACTACTGCCCAGGTGTTTATGATTTCATCCTATTTGTCAAAGGCCAAGGATATTGCTGCAATTGTTCCTGTTAAAAATGCAAATACCAAGGAACTGCATGAGATGATTGTTCAGGTACTGAGGTTCCTGCACACTATTGGATATATTGTGATGTGCATTATCTCCGACAACAACAGGATAAATCGCAATGCCTTTACTTCTCTCTGTGATGGGAAGCTTTCTCCTTCTATACCGCATCCTGTTAGTCCCACAGAAAAACTATTTCTCCTTTTTGATTCAGTTCATCTCATGAAGTCAATAAGAAACAACTGGTTGTCACAGAAGGATGCTGAAATGACATTTGTGTTTCCTTCAATGCATGATGGTGATGTGAAGAAAGCCTCATTTAGTCATCTGAGAAGGATATTTTCTGAAGAAAAAGGTTCTGTTGTGAAAGTGGCTCCTTCCTTGAACAGCAAGTGTTTGTTCCCAACGAGCACAGAAAAACAAAATGTGAGCCTAATGCTGAAAGTGTTTGACCAGAGAAATGTTGCTGCACCTGAACATTTTGAAACTCTTTGGAAATTAGATACAAGTGGCACAAAAGAATTCATCACAAACATAGTGAAACTGTGGAATGTGTTGAATGTCAAGCACCCCAGAAAAACACATCAGATTAAGAAATAAAGACTGCCAACCCATAACCACAGAGTCTCCTGAAAATATTCAGTTTCTTCAGTCAATATGTGAATGGGTGGAATCTTGGGAACAACTGAAACAGAAGCCAAGAGAAGGCACATTGTCTAAAGAAACCATGTTTGCTCTGAAGCACACACTGAAAGGAATGGTGTCACTCTGTCATCATTTGCTCACGGTCAAAGGCTATCACTACATCCTGACAGGCAAATTCCAGACAGACAACCTAGAATTCAGATTTAGTCAATATCGGCAGCTGAGTGGATCAAATTATCATATCTCAGTTCAACAACTGTTAGAAAGTGAAAGAAAACTGAAACTTGTCAGCATGCTCGAAATGATTTCTGCATCAAGACGAACCATTTCTTTCAAAACTGTTTCAGAAAGTTTGGAAGAAAGCCAGATTGTGGATACCCTCAATGCCAACGAAAGTATTCACCAATTCTTGCCGTTCACAGCTGATTGTGATGAGATACAGTTGACATCTGAACAGTCCAAGTCTTTGGTCTACATAGCTGGCTATGCAGTGTCAAAGGTAATCCCTTCAGTAGAGTGCAACTCCTGCAAAACAGACTTGATGACATCAGATAAGCAGATGATTTTAGAAGGCTCTTCTGACTGTTTTTCATACATTTCAGCCCTCGACAGAGGAGGACTGATATGGCCATCGCAGATCGTTTTGGAGATTGTGACAATTGTGTTCGTGGTTTTTCAAGCCATCATAGGCAAAGCGGCATCAGAAGGCTTGTTTTTGAAATGCGGCAGTCAAAAAGCTGTGCTTACTGAACTTGTCTCCAAACGACTCTCTGATGTTGACTTTACGTGGGAAGTGTGTGACAGTTGTGGAGAAAGCGCAGAGATTGTGTTGAAAAAGTGCTGCAAACCCACCATTAACATTCTCCTTAACAACTACTCAAAACAGTTCTGCGACAAAAACACATCTGCAAACGCGAGAAAGCTAAAAACATTTGGTAAAAGGATATAATTATTCTCTGTTCCTACATGGCAAGGTAAGAGTGAAAACATTATTGATTGCATTCCGTTTCCTTTCTGTAATTCCTTTATTTTCTTCGTTCTTCTCCTGTTCAGCCACTTTTTTTCTTCTCCATATTAAATTTTGCTGAACTCTTTTTCTTTTCTTTTGTTCAAGTTGTTTCTTAATGTGTTGTTGTTGTCGTTTTTTCCGCGTTATCATGTGCTTTTCATTCTTTTATTAGTCATAGAAAACCTTTTTTCCCTCTTATCTAGTTTTTGAAACATTTCCGAATTGCATGTGTCTACTGCTTGCATACTTTATAAGTTTTACGTGTATGTTTTGTGTTATTAACAAAATATTGAAGTGTATGTTCTAATGTTATTAACAAAATATTGAAAAGTATGTTTTCATGTTGTTAACAAAATATTGAAGGGGTTGACTGCGATGTAGATTTGTTAGTCTTGTTTTGTCAAATGTGAAGACAGTAGTGTAGTGCACTGTCAAAGAGTGAAATAGGCTTACTGTAAAAAAAATGTATTTATTTATTTTATTTTAGACCTGTGCATTTGTTTATTGATTTCATGTTAAGAACAAGACAAGTTACGTTAATTTTCACTATAGGACAATGGTTGTCTGCACAGTTACTATTCATTCAATCACAATTCGACAAACACTTCACATCGCATATTGCCGGCTTTCGCGAGCTTAGGCCTCGCAGTGTGACGTCACGCTGGCTGGTTGCAGGCCTGTTGTTATAGAAGGCCGTGATCGGCCTCAGTGTACTGGTCCATCGCTCGCGCTTGCTCAGCTGCTCTCTGAGTCGCAGCTCTCGTCAGCATACAGTCGCGGACTAAGGATGAAAAATGAAAAAAAATGGGTGAATAATCAATGAAACAAATAACGATTAACAAATATACAAACAGTCGGACAAATGACAAGTAAACAGTAACAGGAGCCGGAGAAATCCCCTATCATCTAGGCCTCGACGACAAAGTTGCCTGCTTCAATTCCCCGTTTGTGCACACACACTCGGGGTGTGAACCCTCTTGCTCAGTGCAACCTGAAGACTCCCGACCAACCAACCACTGGCCACTCATCCGACACACAAGACGACAAAGAAACAAACACTGACTTCTGGTATCTAAACAATCAAAAATAAATCTACCCTAACTACTTCCCCCTACCCTATCCTAGATCTATCCCACCGCTGCCACCACTATGTCACGTCCCGACTGCCTGAACAGCGGTTCGACATGCGTGCACTTCCACACGAGAAAAACCCAACACCTAAATACAATCTAAAAGACAAAACCAGAAGTTGACAAGACAATTTCTTTATTTCACTCACACATTCACACTCGAAATTAACTCCCTTTTCCCTTTCCCAAACCTTCCAACCCTTACCAACCCTCAATCCCACTAATACAACCCAAAACTATACATAAAACAATTAATCGCTCAAAACAATAATGATAATCTAAAGCAAAATCGAAAATAAATAATTAACTACAGAATGTACTAAAGATTTATAATAATTATATCTGGTTCAGCTTACTATGAACAAGGTAAATAAATGCAAGTGATTGCTTTAATTCTTTATATATATCCAACCTTGTTCCACTTAAAGTTTAAATAGCTGATAACAAGGAAAATTTATATTTTATACAAAAGATTTTGTAAGAAAATTGCTCAAACTAATAACTAATAATGGTCTGGCGAAGTAATTCCCCCAGACCAACTATACATCACAAGCAATACATCACAAGCAAGCAAAAACGAGGCTTTACGTCCTATATTTTATAAAAAGTTAAGGACAATATAATTGGGCTAAAGAGCCCTCATCATACATATTTACCAGACCAGGACTGGTCTGGCGTAAATGTGTTCTAATATACATACATCAGAAAAGTTATTCTACACAAGTATGTAATATTTCAAAGTCAAAAGATTATTATTCAATTCTAATTAAATATGTTTTAATCCACTGTAATTTACAAGTTATCACATGTAAATAAATACTTCTTTTCAAAAAATTTTCTTTGACTGTTATAGTTAATTGTTGTGTAAATGCGGGGTGTGTGTGTGTGTTATGTAAATAAATATAACTGTTTTACATAAAATAGGACTTTTTCCTCGATATTAGCTACCTTCCTAAACCAAGGTCGACCAGAGGAAAGACGTTGTCATGGAGCTCTTCACAAACACACCACCCCAGCTAGGATGCTGTACAGTCATCAATGAATCTGGTTTTTGGTTTGGTACATCTGCAGCAATACATACAAAATACATAACCATAAATAATCATATTATATCACATTGCACAATCTACCATCTAACGGTAAGATTGTCTCCCTTGCATCACACGCATTCTTGACCATTCTTCCTGTCATTACTTCTGCCATTGCACACATGCAACTTCATTCACCCCCTCCCTGTCATTCTTTCGCTACATAACAGCGAATTCTCTTATATTAACTTATAAGCGTTAATTTATAATTTATTTTAGAAAAATCCTTCACTCTCTCTTCTCTCTCTCTGGTATTTTATGTAACAAATAAACTGTATGAAACATAAAATAGAATCAAAGAAAATATAATCAATTATCCATCCACACTCACATTCATAACCCAGCCCCCGAACGATATGGCCAACTGAGAAATTGAAACAGGCGACTTACGATACCAGTGGTAACCTCCGGCCCGATGGAGACACGGACAGACAAACGACGCACACAAACACTCAGGCACGGATGATAGTCAAGGTGATAACAGGCAACATGGATGACATAGGCGGCGTCACAGGGCACTCGACATTGCGCGTAGACAATTCGAATTTCGTCGTAAACAAACAGCAGTTGTTAGATCGACTTAGGTATAAAAAAAGTACAACAAACACTCCCAAAGTGCTCCTTTAATAAACCTTCTCTTCCCGCCTAATCTCCTTTCTTGTTGACAGTCTGTTTAGAAAACGTCTCACAGACACTGCCACTAACTGACACCTTGAACAATACAGATCCACCGAACTTTACTTTTGCACCGGTCTTTACTACACAAGTGATGTGAAAAGCTCTCCTTCCTACCAAAAATAGGTAGCGCAAGGGATGTTATACAGCTTTCTAAGAATGTTCTCGAATAGACTAATTTCAATTATAATTTGCTTCTAGAAATATTCGCGGTTCTAGCACGCCTTTCACATATAGTAAATCACATGGCAGCAATCAATCTTCTCATGACAAAATAGCCAACTACTGTTTTCTAACACTAGTACGTTCTGCACGGGCGTGATTCACTCGCTACTTTTATTAATTATAAACTTAATTAATTTATCCCAATACTCTCCCCTTGTACAGTAACTTTTAACCTCTATGTACAGGCTGATGACTAAAC
This sequence comes from Oncomelania hupensis, assembly GCA_036898135.1. NCBI lineage: Eukaryota > Metazoa > Mollusca > Gastropoda > Littorinimorpha > Pomatiopsidae > Oncomelania > Oncomelania hupensis. The sequence continues at coordinate 47,825,066 of CM072512.1, read as the reverse complement.
TATATACATAGGCGCACGACTGCAAACTGCGTAGCGTGACACAAACTTATGAAATTGGGTGACGTAATGAACGTGAGATCCTAATTTTAAGAAAATTTAAAATTATTATTATTATTATTATTATTATTATTATTATTATTATTATTATTATTATTATTATTATTATTATTACTATTATTAAAGTTATCATCATCATCATCATCATCATCATCATCATCATCATCATCATCATCACATTTATTGATTTAGTCAACACATCAAGTTATGCAGATTCACAAATGAAGTACATGCGAGGGAACTGTGCACCCATTAGGATCCAGCACTTAGTAGTAGTAGTAGTAGTAGTAGTAGTAGTAGTAGTAGTAGTAGTAGTAGTAGTAGTAGTAGTAGTAGTAGTTCCCGGGCTGTGCATCTCTGGAAATAGCACTTATTATTATTATTATTATTATTATTATTATTATTATTATTATTATTATTATTATTATTATTATTATTATGTTTGATTCTATGTGTATTTTAAAGCTTTAACATTTTAATTTCTGAGCTTGAAATTTAGTTGCTAAATGCTGACGAGTGTGTTTGTTTTCCAGGGAACGGCAGACCACAATATAATTATTTTTCTTTTTGATTTTTTTGTTACCTTACCTGTTTGTTGAGTCAATAAACAATCTGATTCTGATACTGATTTGTATAAGAGCAATAGGGCAAGTAATCGAGAGACAGACAGAACGAGAAACAGAGAGAGAGAGAGAGAGAGAGAGAGAGAGAGAGAGAGAGAGAGAGAGAGAGAGAGAGAGAGAGAGAGAGAGAGTATAATAAATGCACTTTATAATTATACGGGGAAAATTTTAAAAAATCCAGCCTTCGCAAATGTGTCTGTCGTTTGCTGCTAATTCTTGATGTGTCTGAAGTTAAATAGACGCGGAATGTAATTGCCTCACTTGCACTAGTACGGAATTGACAATGTCCTAAGTTTAACGGCTTAAATTTTAAAATTACAAAAGTTGTTATCATTATTTGTATTTTTTTAAATTTTAATTACTATTATTATTATCATCATCATTGACGTGGAAATTGCTGTATAAATATAACATCAAATTATTTTTGCCTCTTAACAACGGTTATTAATGAAACGAAAACTTGAGCTGTTGCAAAAGTTAGTTATCTCCCTTGCACTGTCGGGAGAAATAAAAATCATCACTATTGTCAGTACTGCTTGACATCAAGAATTTTTCTGACATGGTTTCACTACAAATTCCTGTTCTACATAGCTTCATAACGCCGGTCCCTAATTGTTAAACGAGTCAACCAACTTTATACATACATCATCCTGATCTCTATTCTCACCCAGAAATTCGATCCAAAAGAGTGATTGGCATGAAGTAATGCGAATGCGGCTACTGATGGAGATATAACTTGATTGGACCTTCTCTCTCTCTCTCTCTCTCTCTCTCTCTCTCTCTCTCTCTCTCTCTCTCTCTCTCTCTCTCTCTCTCTCTCTCTCTCTCTCTCTCTCTCTCTTTCTCTCTCTCTCGCTCGCTCGCTCGCTTGGGTGGCCTGGTAGTCCTAGCACAGTTGATAGTGAGCTGGTTTCCTTTGCCGAAGCTCCCGCGTTCGAACCCCGCATGGCACAAACTTCCGTGACTTAATTACGAGAACTTTTCAGGACACCGAGGGTTTTCTCCGGATACTCCGGTTTCCTATCTGCCTTCAATAATGGTATTGGATTCGGTCGACCAATTTATCTGTCAAAATTAACATTTGATTTCCCTTCCGCCTTCCGTAGTAGCAGCATCCCCGCTCTTTGAGTTCGATTAAAGAAGAAGCGTGGGGTACGTTGCATCCTGTAGGAAAGCTTCCGAAACCTTCACTCTCATTATGAGACTATGCTCACACTGTATTATTATTATTATTATTATTATTATTATTATTAAAAAGTGTTGGTCAAGGCCTAAAATAGACTTCAATCCTAAACTGATATTTTAAAATTATCTTTGACAGTCCGTATGATGTGGCTTTTTAGAATGAAGTTAAAGAGACCATCTTCGATCACGCCCGAAAGAGAAAGAGAGAGAGAGAGACAGACAGACAGACAGACAGACAGACAGTTCATATATATATTTTCCTTTCAATGTTAAGGCAAGGGCTTGTAAATTTCCACGATTCAGCGGATTTCCGCTATTGTAAAAAAATTATTTCCGCCGAGAACAGTATAGTTTTCCGCGAAACAAAAAAGTTTGACAACGATTTTATCTCCAATTAAAAAATGATTTGTGCGTGTCCTCAAGTCAAACGGAAACACAGAACTGCGCATGCGCGTGTCTGAATCGTGTCAGCCCTATATGACATTGTGTCTGGGGATTTTAATCTACCAACCTTACGTTCAGCGTGGCGGCGCTGTTGTGGAAAACGTATGGAGGTGGGAAGGAGAAAAAGGAGTGGGTTATGAACGACTAGGATAACATTTGAGGAAGATTTCAAGAAATGAAACAGCCTTTTGTACAGGGTGCCAGTCAGAAATCAAATACGAGCAACGGAGAACTTGCTGTCTGAGTTTAAAAAATAGTGAAGCAGTCGCATGCAACTTTGGGGCAAGTGTACAGCACTTAACCGTAGCCAGGGTAGCTGATGCACAATCTGTGAAGTCAGTAGGCCTATGCATCTTTCAACCTTCAGTCAGTGTTGCTGATGCACAATCTGTTAAACCAGTGTGCTGCACCCAGCATTCAGTCAGTGTTGGTAAAGCACCTCAAAAACCTGTTTAGGGAAACTGCAGTCACAAGCAAATCAATCTCTCCAAATTCTTCATACATACCAACTAAACCATTGCCAGTGAAAACACTGTTCCAAGATGTGGGTTGTGCATCAGATCGTATGAAAATTTTTTTAACTAAATTTGGACTTTATTAGTGAATTGGGACTGTCAGCTGGGCACCAGTGTGTGCTTAAACTTACATTTGTAGTTGGACTATGTTGGCGAATAATAATTGTAAACTATGCATCAATGAGATAAAGACAGGCTACTTCAAGAGTTGAGCTGTGCGTGTAAGCAAGCAAATCTTTACTTCACTATGTTATGTTTTTGGTCATAAAAAATAACGATTAAAATGCAACAATTCTTTTTCGACGGAGGGCGAGTTGAGGGGAGGGTTAGGGAGTGGGGGAGGGGGAGCATTCCCCTGCACTCTCTACCAGCGCCTAGGCGGCCCCTGGACCCCAGCCAATTTCCTTTTTTTAAAACTACAGACCATTGCAAGCCCTGTAAGACACCCAGATGACGGGGGATTACTACCACAGTGTCTCCCTTATCAGACACTTGCATGCAAATCATCCGTTATTCCAGACATTTTTATACAGAGTTTCTGTTAGACAATTAATTGTATGGAGGGAGAGGAGAGAGAGAGAAAGAGAGAGAGAGAGAGAGAGTGAGAGAGAGAGAGAGAGTGAGAGAGAGAGAGAGAGAGAGAGAGAGAGAGAGAGAGAGAGAGAGAGAGAGAGAGAGAGAATTCAGTATGTCTGTGATTTCTGACAAATAAAACCGATTCCGGACAAGCTGCAAATTGAGATAGAGGTTGAGATGGAGTTGGGGATGAGCTATTCCTTGAGTTAGTATTAAAGCTGCTACGGATCTTTGCAAGTTTTGATGACGAATGCTGAACGCTATTTAAACTCATAAAAAATGAAACAAGTCATAGACTCATTCATTCATTCTATTATTTATTCATTCATTCACTCACCAACATTGTACGATCACAACTGACCAACAGTATTTTAGTGTTATAATTTTATTGCACATTATTTGTAAAATTTAAAAAAGCTGATTATTGTCATGGAAAATACAAAGCCAAGGTTACAAAACCCAAAACTGATTCACATTCATCAAGCAGACAACATGAAAAAGAAAGTGTTTATACACAATTATGCCGATGAAAATATTAAATTAATGCAGGCATGCAGACGAAATTTTAAATAAAATATTATTAAAAAAGATGCTGATATACATACTGTATTACTGAACACATTTATTTGAATAGCACATCAAAACCTCCACACCAACATGGCGGGATCAAGGCGTAAAAATAAAAGATAAACTGGACGACATTGACACATTTGAGCTTATATGTACAAAGCAAAGTTCTTTAAAAATTATGAACATTTGCGAAAATGCTGGTATACAAGAGAAGGTCAGAGAAAAATTCTTAGCTTGTACACAACAGCATCTGACCACGAATTAAGGCTAGCGAAAATCTATGTTCATAGATTATTACGATAAGAGCACACCCATTGGTTTTAATCAAAGTTTTAAAAAATTAGTTCCTGTAATCAGTGTTGACACACAACACATTGTCGTGCTACAAAATAACCACAAAGACACTAAATACAATTATTATAAAACGAACGCGGAAATTACAAACATTTTCCGTTCTTCAATTTTAAGAAGAATTTGCCTTCGTTTTTCAATATTAAGAAACACGTTCATCCGTTCTTCAATTTGAAGAAAGAAACATTTTTTTCCTTTTCTTGAAGTTAAAGGAACATTTTTCCTTCTTCAGTTTTAAGAAATATTTTCCTTTTTTTCAATTTTAAGAAACATTTTTCATTATTTTTAAGAAATACATTCCGTTCTTTAATTTTTTTTAAAGAAACAATTTCCCTTCCTAAATTTAAGAAACACTTTCCGTTTTTAAATTTTAAAAAACACTTTTCATTCTTCAACTTTAAATCTTCCTGGCCTTACATTTTTTTTTATTAATCTTCTTCTTTTTGTTTTGTTTTATTTTGTGTTTTGTCTGCCTAATGAAGAACTTACATAGAAAATGTGCGTTGAATCGTATTGTCTGGTCTTTGTCAAAATTAGCATTCCTTGACTTTTATGTACACATTTGTTTCTCATTATTGTTCTTTTTCGTCCACCATAATTAAACGGCTTCACCAGCACCCACAAACCCACCCACCTCCCTTCACCCCCACACCTCTCACTCGCCTACATCTTCCAAACCTCCACCCTCC
>CM072512.1:47810056-47815056 GCA_036898135.1 Oncomelania hupensis | reverse complement strand
AGACCTGGAAAAAGCGCTCTATAACAATGATTAAATAAACCCGAAGCAAATCGTTTTTACTATTAACAATACCATTATAATGCTGGAAAGCCACAGCATTTTATTTATTAAAAAAATAAATCACATTAAAACATGAGATTGAGATTGTAGGCATCATAAACGCAACCCATCGTTTCCCAATAATAAACAAACATAACTTGTTGAAAGGCTTTCTCATTCCTCTAGATTATTTTAGATGGAACCTGACATGCTGAGTAGGCAATTTAAGGAAACATATCCGACATTAACAACACAATCTTTTGTCAAAAACGTGAAAGCCTTTCCAATCAACGGAAACATAATGAATTTTTTTTAAAAAAAAAAACACAACAATTACATCCATTCATTATGCTTACAGTAAAGATTAGATCCCAGGAAGCAGGCGTAAATTCAGGAACTTGGCAATCCAGATTTTGTATCCTTGTATCCTTGCATCCTTGTTGTATGATGTAGGAATTGGTACTTCAAGTTGAATTTTAGTACATTTATAACAAACAAGTACAATGTTACGATTTGATATAAAATCTAAAACACTATCTATAGGCCTAACGTTTGGTAATTACCTTCCTAGTATGTCACCCATCCAAGTACTAACTACGTTCTTAGTTGCTTAACAATGAAAGACTTTTAGCGTGTGCTCTAATAACTTTGCTGCTGTGCTGCCCAGTTTAGTAGAACAGGTCCACAGAAAGCCGACATTTAGAAACTGTCGTGGCGTCACAGTGTATTTTTGTTTCCTTCATCGCCTGAAATAAGCGAGCAGAGCCTCGTACTAAGGGAGAAAAAAAAACCACGACAGAATAGAAAAAAATAAGAAATTTTGCACATTAAAAGAATGTATTCGGAAGAGTTTGCGTTTTTAAAATAAAATTAGAACATCCGTTAGTGGGAAAATCTGGGTGGTATGGCCTCTTTTGTTTTGTTTGCGTTGTTTTATTTTAATGTCTTTTCACCGAAGTGGCAAAAACAAAAATTAATAATAATAATAATAATAATAATAATAATAATAATAATAATAATAATAATAATAATAATAATAATAATAATAATAATAATAATGAATCAATTAATTATTATTTAAAAATAAGTAAATAAATAAGGAAAAGATCGGAAATACTGCCTCTTATTTTCCTCATAAACATTTTAGAGTTCCCTCATTTCCCTCAGAGGTAAAATCCAAATTTACGCCAGTTTTCTGGGACTTATCCAAAGTTAAAAACTGAATTCACAAAACTGTAAGCTGTTTGCTGCTGCTGCTGCTGCTGCTGCTGCTGCTGCTGCTGCGGCTACTACTACCACTACTCTCTGGCCATTGCTTGAAGCTTGACCTCTTCGACCTCTTGACTTTCCTGCACAAGGGCGCAGAAGCCACAAAACAGCCAGGTCACACAGTCTCCCGCGAAGCTGCCCTCTATCCCTTTAGTCTCACGAATCTTCCCTCGGTTGATAGTGGCCAGTACCAGGTTGACGCCTGCACAAAGTGTTACGTGGAAATGAGTTCGCTTACCAAACTAACAACAGTCCAGCATGCTAATTTTGTTTGTAGAGCTAAATTGTATTACTCTCCCCGCATCGCCCTCTCCCTCACCCCACTCCCCATCTCTCTCTCTCACTCTCTCAATCACTCACTCACACACACACGCACGCACGCACATACACCTACACTTCTTCTTCTATTATTATTATTATTATTATTATTATTATTATTGTTGTTGTTGTTGTTGTTGTTGTTGTTGTTGTTGTTATTGTTATTGTTATTATTATTATTATTATTATTATTATTATTATTATTATTATTATTATTATTATTATTATTATTATCGTCATCATTCTTGCTATCATCTTTTTTGCTAGTGTTGTTGTTGTGGTTGTTGTGGTTGTCATTTTAATAGACAAATCTATCTTCTTCTTCTGCTTCTTATTCGTCTTGTTCTTATTCTTCTGATGCTGCTGCTGTATACTGCTGCTACTTCTACTACTGCTACTACTACTAATAATAATAATCATCATCATAATCATCATCCACTCATAATCATCATCATCGTTATCATCGGCTTCGTCATCATCATCCTCTTCCTCCTCCTCCTCCTCATGCTCCTCCTCCTCAGCATCATCATCATCAACATCATCATTATCATCGTCGTCGTCATTATCATCATCATCATCATCATCATCATCATCATCATCATCATCATCATCATCATCATCATCATCATCATGTTTCACCTGGGACCAGGAAGGCAATGCCACAAAGTAGGCAGTTTTCGCCCACAGCCTCCGCGTTCTTGCCGAAACGGTAGCAAGGGACGAAGTAGGTGATGATGCACAGTCCGCAGTTATCGAAACAACCACACAGCTTATGGGACCACTGGTTGCCGCCAGACATGATGAGTAGTCGGCTTAGTTCACAGCACCTGAAGCACCGACAAATAGATATATATTTTTTTTATATCTCCTCCACGATGTCAATAGTCACTCAAACAATCAATTAACTGTGGCTAGGTGCAGATATTCATTATTTAATAATAATAATAATAATAATAATAATAATAATAATAATAATAATAATAATAATAATAATAATAATAATAATAATAATAATAATAATAATAATAATAATAATTTTATAACAAACAACAGTCTGCTCAAGACGCATCAAACATAGGCACACGCAAAGTACATTAGATTACAATAAGTAAATAAAAAAGCAATTTGAAAAATAAAATATAAACATTAAAAAAAATAAATAAACATTGGAAGTAAACCCCTCACACACAATAGTCACATTAAAACAGTGTACTAATAACGTAATAAGATTGCTAATATAAGAACGATCAAAATGCACAGCAAAATGATGGGAACTGTAAAAGAAAACGCAAATGTTATTAAACAAGCAATTTATACATCTTACAAACTCAGGACAATAATTAAGTAAATGTCAAATTGCACGTAAAAGAAAAAAAAATACCATAAAAGAGTTGGTCAGGTAGAATATGAAGAAGATTCAAATTCAGACATTTTATTTACAAAAAGGATGGAGATTTTCATCCACAATTTTATAATGTGCACTTATAACGTATATAGATATCACATAACAAATGCATGTACATTAATAACATGTTAAGAGAGAGAGAGAGAGAGAGAGAGAGAGAGAGAGAGAGAGAGAGAGAGAGAGAGAGAGAGAGAGAGAGAGAGAGAGAGAGAGCAGTGGAATGAGCTGGGACAGTCACCAGTGCATCTATAAACGAATTTGTAACTCCATGGGAAATCTTCAAGTTTAGTATACTAGTATAGTTTAGATATTCATTGCTCACAGGGTCAAGCGGACTGCAATGAGCCGAGTCAGGACCACAAGATTGGAGGCATATTTTAGTGCCCCAATAATGAACAAGGGAATTTAGTGTGTGGAGTGTCAAATTGACCGAAACAAGGACAACAATAATAATACTCAGATTAAAAAAACAACATTAGACTCAAAGCGTGGCGATCTGTACTAACATACACGTTCACATGCTTCATACACTCTCACATACATAACAAACATAATATCTATCACTCAAACATGCGGTTTATAGACAGAGAGATCGCTTTTAGTAGACGGAATGGAATTTTATTTTTATTTTGACAATTTTGTAATAGACTGCTTCGAATACCATTATTAATATTATTATTATTATTATTACTATTATTATTATTATTATTATTATTATTATTATTATTATTATTATTATTATAGTAAGAGAAATAGATAGGCACCGCCTAGAGAAAAGGGCCTAGGGAGGTCACAAACGCCTCGCTCCCCATCGACCAAAATAGTTTAAGGGAACATCTTTACCTTTTAGTAGCAGTAGTAGTAGTAGTAGTAGTAGTAGTAGTAGTAGTAGTAGTAGTAGTAGTAGTAGTAGTAGTAGTAGTAGGAGTAGTAGCAATAGTAGTACAAATTAATTAATGCATTAATTAATTTTTTATTTATTTATTTTTAGCAGTAGTAGTAGTAGTAGTAGTAGTAGTAGTAGTAGTAGTAATGTAGCAGTGCAATACCGTTATTATTATTATTATTATTATTATTATTATTATTATTATTATTATTATTATTATTATTATTATTATTATCATCATCAGTATTGTTATTATTATTATTATTATTATTATTATTATTATTATTATTATTATTATTATTATTATTAGACCGTTGACTGTGGAATGAAAAAAAAAGCATTCTATGTGTGTTACAAACACGACGAAATAAAGCCATTTACGCTGAAAGTAAGCCATTTTCACTCCTACAACCACAACCACCGCGACTCCCAGCCCTGGTCATAAATACTCTAAACCGGCCTCTTTTCTACAAGGACACCCAGGAAGCATATTTAGACGAAACTCCCAGTTTGGTATGGTAATAGTCTAAACAATGATCCTAGAAATTACTACACGACGAAAAAGCTTTCGTACTTAATCGTCTTCTTTAGCTAGTGCACAATGATTATGTATATGACTGTGTTTGAACGGCATTATCATTATACGGGCTGGGTGGTGTTCGCTGACTGAAGAAAACGTGTACTTAACGAACGAAACGATATTAACCTTCCACATAACAAGGACACTAAGAGGCTTACCTTGAATCAGTATTTCAAAAATAATCCTTCGGATACAAGCTACAAATCTGTTCAAATCCACTGTTGAGAGAAAGACTGCGAAGGAATTACAACATCCACTTGCGCCTGTGCGGTCAGCTTCCAATGATACAGTCTGCTATGAATGGCGTATGTTTTCTCTGTCAAAAAGCCTGTTATCAAGTTGAATTAGTGCAACAATCACTCCCACTGCCAAGCTCAAAGGGCTGTGAGGTCTGGGTAGCTGAAATCACATAGAACACGCAGAAAGTGTTGACGGCCACACTTTTTTTAATGCAGTCTGTTGGAAAAGCAACGTTGATGAGTTTAACTGCCTGCTTTTTGTTT
>CM072512.1:47735056-47805056 GCA_036898135.1 Oncomelania hupensis | reverse complement strand
ATGAGATGTTATAAAATAAACTCTGAATATTCTAAATCATCAATTTTATTGTATATTTTAAAAGCTTGAGTCCTTTAACGTCCATATAAAGAATTCAGTTTAACATCCTTCAATCTCTCTGCAGACGACATATAGCCTAACAACATTCTTTCAACAATTTTGGCTGTGGCTCGTTTCCGAACTCTTTCTACCATTATTAATTGCCTCTTGAACATTGGACACTGCGCACCATTCGCATACTCTGAGGTCGATTAGAATAGACCCAACGTTTCCCAGCGTGTCGTAAGAGGCGACTAACAGGGGTGATACCAGCACGGTATGACTGAGCGAAAGTCTTCTACACAGACGTCACCGGTCAGGGCGGAAGAAACTCCCACTACTATACGTTCAACAACCACGTGCTCGTGGCCAAGGCGAGCAACACTGTAATCGTAAATTTCGGCTGTGGCCAACAGCCTGCAGAGGATTGGGGGCTCCGTCAGGTCTTTCTTGCCCAAGACACAACACCGTATGCTGAAAAGAAACGCTCACCCCAGACCGGATCGGTCGTCGCCCGGGTCACCAAGGACCGCCCCTTCCGTTGCCACCAGGACGGGGATGATAAATGTGTTATTTAGGAAAACTTAGCAAGATCCCCATGAAAGACAACATCGTTATAGGAACCTGGAATGTCAGGACCCTAACTGCGGATGGAAAATTAAACGAACTGGCCCACGAGCTGGACCACTCTCGATGGAACATTTTAGGTATCAGCGAACTGCGCTGGAAAGACCTAGGTGCAGATACGACCGACAAAGGCCACAAGCTTTATTTCAGTGGGAGAGATGGCAGGCACGAACACAGAGTTGGATTCTTGGTCCACAAAGACATTCTAACCACTGTCATGGATAGCCACCCATTCTTCAGTAGACTCATTATCATACGTCTGAGAGCTGCCCCTTTCACCATCACCCCCAACACCAGACTATGACGACAGTGAAGTCGATGATTTCTATGAACAACTGCAGGCTGTCTTTGACCAAGAGCCGAGGAAGGACATAGTCATAGCAAGGCGACTGGAATGGCCAAGATGCGTACCACAACTGGGGAGACAAATGTGGACCCCACTGCAACGAGACAAATGACAGAGGTCCGAGACTCTTGGAGTTTGCCAGATACAACAATCAGAACACGTTTGGTCCCCACAAAAAATGCAGACGATGGACCTGACACAATCCCAGCGGGGAGCATCACAACCAGATTGAATACATCATGGTTAAGAAACGCTTCAGATCACGCGTCAAGATTGGCAAGACACTCACATTTCCAGGAGCAGACATCGGAAGTGACCACGATCTCGTGATAATATCTTTCCGGTTCCACTTGAAGAGAGTAAACACAGCAAAGTGCACCAGACTAAAGTTCGACCTGGACAAACTGCAAGACACGGAGGTGGCAGACATATTCCAAGCGACAATTGGAGGGAAATTTGCACCACTGCTCATTTTGGGAGCTGGTGAAGTAGATGTCAACACCATGACCACCACCTTCAATTCGACATTGACAAATGCCGCCACTGAGATACTTAGTAAGCTCCGCCCAAATAATAAACCTTGGATTACACCTGAACTTTCTGACCTGTGTGACGAACGAAGAGATATGTTTAAAATAAATAAATAAATAAATAAAACTCCTTACAAGGAGCTGATGTCTACCGAAAAATCAACAGTGACATCCTAAAAGGCATGTGCACAACAAAAGAAGAACTGCACAGAAGATCAATGCCAGGAAATAGATAACAATCTGAACAAGAACAACAGCAAGAAGGCTTACCAGACTGTAAAGTGGCTGACAAGTGTTAAACATCTCAAGGTCTCCGCGATCCAAAAATCTGGCTTGTGCCTTACAGAAGAACAAAAAGTCTTTGATAGATGGACAGAGTACTGCTCTGACCTTTACAAACACACACCAAATGGAGACCCATCAGTTCTAGGTTGTCCCCAGAACAAAGAAGAAGAAGAAATCCTACCAATTATCAGAGAAGAAGTTAAAGCAGCAGTGCAATCGCTGAAAAGGGGGCAGTCAGCGGGAGTGGACAACATACCCACAGAATTGCTTCAAGCAGGAGGAGAAACAATGATTGACGTTCTCTCGCCATTAGCTGCAACAATATATGTCAGAATGAGTGAGTGGCCTACACCATGGACCCAGTCGCTTGTCATCACTCTTCCCAAAAGGGTAACTTTCAAGAGTGTCAAAACTACGGGCACGACCAGCCTCATCAGCCATCCCAGCATAGTCCTCCTAAAACAATAATACTCAACAGGATGAAACCTAACCTGAACAAATCATAGCTGAAGAACAAGCAGGATTGAGGGCAGAACGAAGTACCACTGAACAGATTTTCAACCTCGGAATAATCTGCGAGAAATACCTACAGCACCAACAACACCCATATCATGTGTTTATAGACTTCAAGAAAGCGTTTGGCCGAGTCTGGCATGCAGCTCTGTTGGGCAATCATGAGAGTGTGCAACATCAGCACTAACATTATTGGAGTCATCAAAAGCCTGTATGACAAGGCTACCAGGTCAGTCCTCCACAACAGCGCCACCGGGAACTGTTTCAGAACAACAATCGGCGGGCGTCAAATTATGCCCACTCTCCCCAACAACGTTTCAACATCTTCCTGAAGTGTATCAAGTCAGATGTCATTGCACATCATGAAGGCGCAGTCAGCAAAAGAGGTAGAGCAATCTTCAACTTTCGTTTAGTTATTTAGTTAGTTAGTTCGTTATTCGTTACTTACAGGGTCCAGCGGACTGCAACGTGCCGAATCAGGACCACAAAATCAAGACCACAACTTCGCTGAAAGAGGACTCACCCCCGATCCGCATAAAAGAGCTGCCGAAACAACCCCAGTGGTAACACTGAAGGCACTCCACCAGCCGGTCACTTTACAATAAAGACATCCCACGCAGGGGACGCTGAGGCTTTACTCTAATTTATCGAACCCATTTTTACAAAAACGAAATAGAATACAAACATCATTATAAAATATCAACAAAACACATACATATAAAATGCCTACATTGCCAGATAATCACATCATAGGAAGCCCCAGTGACCGTTTGGCAGAAAGCGTCCAATATTCCTAAGCTGTTCCAACAGACCTCACAAATGAGGAGTTTTGTCCCGGAAGAGTTTTCAAGAAAAAAGGTATTTGACTGGTCTAGTGAAGAAGAAGATAGTTGAGGGGCCGGGTAGCTCAGTTGGTAGAGCATCTTACTAGTAACCGAAAGGTACCTGGTTCGAATCCCGGATTGGCCAATGTGTGACCATATTATTTTCCCCTTACCATCAACTGGTTCGCTGGTGTCAGAATAATGTGACCAGTAGTCGCCTATACGCTTCGGTGTCGTGTGACTATAATCTAGTTACTTTTAGAAGATAGTATAGTAGATTGATAGAACAGAGTAGGAATGAGAAAGAACAAATGAGAAAGACAGCGACAGTGGGAATTTAAAGCACTAAATTTCCAGAAAGTGGGGATACTATTTATACTGAAACCCCGGAGACTTTAATCTACTCAAGCAAGCAAGCAACCCCACAGGCGCTTGTATAGGCCTGTGACGCGTCTCCCTTCGGTTATATAGTATACATAACCAAAGGGAGACGCGTCACAGGCATAGGCGCTCGCGTGTCCAGATACAAGCGCCTGTGTATTACCCCTATGCTGTCGATGTCTTTTGCGAGACTCATGCGTGAGAGGTTTGGTTCGCTCTCTCTGTGCTCTATTTCGGATATGAATTTTGAAGTCTGAGTATTTAATTCAATTCAATTCAATTCAATTCAATGCGACTGAATCCAACTCATCTTTATTACCCATAATAATAATAATAATAATAATAATAATAATAATAATAATAATAATAATAATAATAATAATAATAATAATAATAATAATAATAATAATAATAATAATAATAATAATAATAATAATTTGTACTTACGCATTCATTCTAAAAAAACAAAATTCTTCATTCTTCATACAAAATAAAACCAGGTAAAATAAGTGCTAACGAATTAGCATAATGTAAGCTTACAGTCAAAGTGGACCCAAAAAATTACAAGTGAAATTTAAGAGACGAGAGAGGGAAGGAGGAGGAGAGCGACGAAGGGGTAATGGGGTGGGTGGTGGCGGTGGTCTGAATCACAGGAAATGGATTACATACAGCCATATATGTCGCAAAGAAAAAACCCAAGTAAGCTTACTATAAACATGGCTGGGTTAGGGTTAGGGTTAGGGTTAGGGTTTTTGTTCACTTGATTCACTGGTTTCTGTTCACTTGACAAGACCTGATGCCACCCAGGACATGAGGAAAAAAAGGACAGACCAAACCCTCCTAAGCTGAACATACATCCCGGAAATCCAATACAAAACAATTATGTGTACTGGTGTGAGTATGGGAGATAATCAGAGTAGTACTATAGAGAAATAGAGATGTGTGTGTGTGTGTGTGGGTGGGTGTGTGTGGGTGTGTGTGTGTGTGTGCATGCGTGCGTGTGTATTTAGGGGTGTGGAGAGTGCGTGGGTGTGTTTATGCATGCGTAAGTACGTGTGTGTATGTGTGAGTGCGTGTGTGTGTTTGTGAATGTGTGTTTCTGTCTTCCTGGTTATCCATGCATGCGCATATGTGTGTGTTCTAGCAGCATCAATCATTCTTCTTATCCTACATCTCCAGTGGACGTGTCCTGTCAGGATGCTTGACCACACTGCATTTCAGGCACTGCACATCTCCGTCCTTATAGCTTCTGAGCACAGGCGCACCAAACATCATGCGCTTTGTTTGCCAAATGCCACCTTGAAACTTTCACTGAAAAATTATTGTAATGTTAGACGAAACGAGCATCGAATAACTTGACGATACAATTTATGTGCCTATTTGCGTGTGCTGCGTGTTTATGTGTGTATGCGCGCATGTGCGTGTGTTTGTGTTTGTGTGTGTGTGTGCGTGAGTGTGTGCATGGGGAATTCGTTAAGAACAACCATCGGCGTGCGTCAAGGACGCCTACTCCAACACCTTTCAACATCTTTCTGGAGCGCATCATGTCAGATGTCCTTGCACATTACGAAGGCACAGTCAGCAAATGGAATAGAGCAATCCCCAACCTCCGGTTTGCGGATGACATTCATCATTGGCTATAGAGGAGGAGCAAAAACTTGAACAGCTGGTACAGAGGCTTGACACCAACTCCAACGTTTTTGGAATGGAAATAAGTGCAGAGAAGACCAAAATGATGACCAACAACACCAATGGCATCAACACGAACATCAATGTCCAAGGCCAATCCCTCAACACTGTGCAGTTTCAAATATTTAGAAACAATTGTATCAGACAATGGTTCCCGACAGGAAGTCCTCTCCAGGATAGCACAAAAACTGCTGCCCTGACAAGGTTGAGGCCTACTTAGAAAGATGGGACCATCATTCTGCACTCCAAGGTAAAGTTGCTGCGCTCCCTTGTCATCTCCATCTTCCTATACCCTTGAAAAACTTTGACCCTCACAGCAGACCTACAACGAAGAATATAAAGCATGGAGATGAGGTCTACAGAAGACTTCTGGGAATTTCTTATAACCCAGCACCTCACCAACGACGAAGTCCGACAGCCATTGGACAACTCGATGACATGCTCACAGTGGTGAAGAAACTGAAACTCCGATGGTATGGCCACGTCATCAGACCATCGGGCCTTGCAAGACCATCCTGCAAGGCACGGTGCAAGGAGGCAGAAGAAGAGGGAGACAGACAAAGAGATGGGAAGACAACGTTCGAGAATGAACTGGCTTGACACTGAGTGAAGTCTTGAGGGCTGCCGAGGACAGAGAAGTATGGAGTGCACTGGTTAAACGATCATCTGTAGTGTCCCATCGACTTTCAAGTTACGGGTTAGGATAGAAAAGGATAGATGTGTGCATGTGTACCCATGCGTGCATTTGTGTGTGAGCGTGTGTGTGTGTGATTCCACTTTCTGCAATGACTCTTTATGTTGTTGAACAATCTCTCTTACTCACCCTTTCTACCCCCAATCAACACACACACACACACACACACACACACACCCACACACACACACACACACACACACACCACACACGGCAAACTCCATCTCGACAGCAACACGCTACAGAACCAAATGCACCCATGCGTGCATTTGTGTGTGAGCGTGTGTGTGTGTGCTTCCACTTTCTGCAATGACTCTTTATGTTGTTGAACAATCTCTCTTACTCACCCTTTCTACCCCCAATCAACACACACACACACACACACACCACACGCACACACACACACACACGGCAAACTCCATCTCGACAGCAACACGCTACAGAACCAAATCATTTTATCAAAACTACGCATAATCATGCATATACTAAAGGCCGATCGATCGGGTATGTCTTTGGTGCCATGGCCCTTTTAGGAGATAAACGTTGGACATAATTTTTGCGCCATAATCGGCTTCAGATCGATCCTTATTTTTTTCTTTATTTTTTTGGTGGTGGTGGTTAACGCTTGAGATGCTCTTAGAGCTGGAACATGCGCTAAAAATGAATTTGGGTTGGGTTTTTTTTCTCCTGAGGACTTCATTCAAGCGTTTTGTTATGCTTTGGAAAAGCAGTTCCTTGATTTTTAGCAAGCCCGGTTGTTACACTGACGAGCTGAAAAAACAACGAAATGGCCATAATGGCACAATCCCACAGACACCCCCTCCCCCCTGTGGGGGTGCCGGGCGTTTCTGTATAAATAGTATCCCCACTTTCTGGAAATTGTGTGCTTTAAATTCCCATTGTCGCTGTCTTTCCCATTCCTACCCTGTTGTATCTACTATACTATCTTCTTCGCTACACCAGTCACCTACCTTTTTTCTTGAAAACTCTTCCGGGACATTTGTGTATGGGTCTGTTGTATCAGCTTGGGAATATTGGACGTTTTCTGCCAAATGGTCACTGGGGCTTCCTATGATATTATTTTTTTTAACAATGTAGGCCTTTTATATGTCTGTGTTTTGTTGATATTTTATAATGATGTTTGAATTCTATTTCGTTTTTGTAAATGGGGGTTCGATAAATTAGAGTATAGCCTCAGGGTCCCCTGCGTGGGATGCCTTTATTGTACAGTGACCGGCTGGTGGAATGCCTTCAGTGTTACCACTGGGGTTGTTTCAGCAGATCTTTTATGCGGATCAGGGGTGAGTCCTCTTTCAGCCAAGTGGTGGTCTTGAATTTGTGGTTCTGATTCGGCTCTTTGCAGTCCGCTGGACCCTGTAAGCAATGAATAACTAACTAACAATCCCACAGATGCAAACCATTGGCAGCAGAGAAAGGGAGATAGTTGTTTCCTATCATCCTTCCTCATCCTTATCCTATCCCGTAACTCGGAGGTCGTAGGCGCACCACAGATGATCGTTTAACCAGCGTACTCCATCTTTCCCTGTCCTCAGCAATCCTGAATGTTTCGCTCAGTGTCAAACCAGTCCATTTTCGAATGTTGTCCTCCCGCCTCTTTTTCGGTCTCTCTCTTCTTCTATCTCCTTGCACTGTGCCTTGCAGGGTGGTCTTTGCAAGACCTGATGATCTGGTGATGTGGCCATACCATCGGAGTTTCCGTTTTTTCACCACTGTGAGCAGGTCATCGTGTTGTCCAATGGCTTGTGTGATGGTCTGTCGGACTTCGTCGTTGGTGATGTGCTGGGTATAGGAAATGCCCAGAAGTCTTCTGTAGCACCTCATCTCCATGCTTTGTATTCTTCGTTGGAGATCTGCTGTGAGGGTCCATGTTTCGCAAGCATATAGGAAGATGGAGATGACAAGGGAGCGCAGCAGTCTTACCTTGGGATGTAGACTGATGGTCCTGTCGTTCCAAATGGGCTTCAACCTCGCCAGGGCAGCAGTTGTTTGTGCGATCCTGGAGAGGACTTCCTGTCGGGAACCATTGTCTGAAGCTATGTTTGAAAACCATATTTGAAGCTATGCACTGTGTTGACGGATTGGCCTTGGACTTTGATGTCCGTGTTGATGCCATTGGTGTTGTTGGTCATCATTTTGGTCTTCTCTGCACTTGTTTCCATTCCATGGGCTCTGGAGGTGGTGTCAAGCCTCTGTACCAGCTGTTCAAGTTCTTGTTCCTCTCCAGCCAATCCATCAATGTCATCATTCTTTCATTTTCTTCTAAAGATTGCATCTACTCAGGGTTTTATCCAGCATGCTATCAATAAACTCCAGTCCCATCTCTGTAGCCGAGACACCTACTGCTTGCGTTCTACACAAACACCTACTGCTTGCGTTTTACACAAACACCCACTGCTTGCGTTCTACACAAACACGTACTGCTTGCGTTCTACACAAACACCTACTGCTTGCGTTCTGCACAAACACCTACTGCTTGCGTTCTACACAAACTCTGTTTTGTCTCCAATATTACAATTACTTTGCGTTCAGGTGGGCCAAGACTCCATTTAGATGGCCAGCCATAAAACATTTGGTCCTTATGGGAAGTCTACAAGTCTCGATTATGACGCGTGTAACCTTAATTTCTGCTGTTATGGCACGTGGGAGGGCACGGGAGGAATGTGTTGATGTGGATAAGGATGTGTCTTCATGTGTTTGTTTGTATGCTGTTGTTTAAACAACATTCCAAGACATAGGAAAGGGTTATTTATACAGAAAACAACAAGAAGCACACGTAGAAAAAAAAAAAAGACGTAAAACTCTTCATTTGGGTACACTGTTCCTTGGGTTTTTTTCGACACCCGAAGTGTTTTTATCAATGATGTCGTAAAATAAAGATGTCTGAATTTTAAACTTATATTAATTTCACTGCAGCACTAAACTCACGTCAAACTGATAAAAAGATAATTTTAAAAAAATAAACCATACTGTGCAGTCCTGTGCCTGCTGTCCTTATAACTACGTAAGGTGGTCATTATCTCTATAACCTAAGCCTAAATGATGACCCGAACGCGTGCAACTGCTGTGCAAACAAAAATCTTGGCTGGGTCGTGTCGCCTTGCTGGCATGTCACAATGGTGAATATGACAGCGTCGTGATTTTGTGTGAGCGTGAAGGAAACGAACCTGTTTGCGAATTGGGTGTGTGAGGGTGTGCGTGTGTGTGTGTGTGTATGTATGTATGTATCATTGTATGTTGGTGTCTGCGCGTATGTTTGCATATTTAACTATATGAAGTATGGAGGCTGGATTCTTCTTTGTCGCTTTGATGTGCGAGATGCCCTGGTCGTTGTTACTGTCTATTGCTGCATTGCTATTGTGTTGTTTGAACCACATCACTTCTGTTCACTGTACGGATTTAGCAATAAAGTATAAACTAGAAGGGCAAAGACCATATAACTCACATGCTCCTTATGGAACTCGCAATATTTAACATGAAAACGAGTGCCCAGAAAAAAATAAAATGAAACGGTGGCATTAAAATGCAAATTAATTTCTGACTTTGATCTTTCTATGCTCTTGAACTTGAGATGACCGTGACCTCCGGCTCCAAATACACTCATGTACTATCAAATTGATTGATTGATTTATTGTTGCTTTAGGTCCAGCGGACTCTTCCGAGCCAAATCAGGACCGGACAACCCCCGATCCGCATAAAAGATCTGCCGAAACAACCCTAGTGGGAAAATTGAATGCCCTCCACCGGCCAGTCACTTTACAATAAAGACATCCCACGCGGGGGACGGCTGAGGGTTGACCTCAACTACGCGAACACCCCGGTTACAAAAACAAAATAGAATACAAACATCATTATAAATCATCAACAAAACACATACATATAAAATGCCTATAGTGCGAAATAATACAATCATAGGAAGCCCTAGTGACCACCCGGCAGAAAGCGTCCAACACTCCCAAGCTGATCCAACAGACCTCATACACAAACAAGGAGTCTTGTCCAGGAAGAGTTTTCAAGAAAAAAGGTAGGTCATTGATCTAGCGAAGAAGAAAGTATAGCAGAGTGATAGGACAGATCAGGAATGGGAAAGAGCAAATGATGAAGACAGCGACAGTGGGAATTTAAATGCACTAAATTTCCAGAAAGTGGGGATACTATTTATACTGAAACCCCCGGCACTCCAACGGGGGGAACTGTTGCCGCAGTGAATTAGTCATGCCTACAAAGGCAAGACAGGTTTTCAACTGGGGCTTTCACTGTTCCCTTTATAGGTTAGAACAATCTACAGTGACAAGATTGCTCATGACCCCAAGGGGTATGTACTATCAAATAAACTACAGCAAAAGTTGTATTATGCCAAAAGATAAAATGGCCTTGGGATGACCTTGACCTTCAGTGACCTTGACCTTGGGATGATCTTGACCTTCACGTGACCCCTCATTCATGTCTGATCAAATACCCCAATGTTGTTGCATTCTATCCTATCCCGTAACTCGAAGATCGTAGGAGCACAACAGATGATCGTTTAACCTGCGTACTCCATCTTTCTCTGTCCTGAGCAACCCTCATGGCTTTGCTCAGTGTCAAACCATTCCATTCTCTAATATTGTCCTCCCACCTCTTTTTCTGCCTCCTTTCACCGTGCCTTGCAAGATGGTCTTTGCAAGGCCTGATGCTGTGGTGAGGTGGCCATACTATCAGAGTTTCCGTTTCTTCAACACTGTGAGCATGTCATCGTGTTGTCCAATGGCTTGTGTGGTCTGTCAGGCTTCATCGTTGGTGATGTGCTGGGTATAGGAAATACCAAGAAGTCTTCTGTAGCACCTCATCTCCATGCTTTGTATTCTTCGTTGTAGATCTGGTGTTAGGGTCCATGTTTCGCAAGCGTACAGGAAGATGGAGATGACAAGGGAGCACAGCAGTCTTACCTTGGAATGTAGACTGATGGTCCTGCCTTTTCAAATGGGCTTCAACCTTGTCAGGGCAGCTGTTGTTTGAGCGATCCTGGAGAGGACTTCCTGTCTGGACCCATTGTCTTATAAAATGGGTCCTAAATATTTGAAATTATGCACTGTGTTGAGGAATTGGCCTTGGACTTTGATGCCCATGTTGATGCCATTGGTGTTGTTGGTCATCATTTTGGTCTTCTTTGTTCTTCTTTTTGGTTGCATTCTATAGGTTAAATAAACAGCCAGTCCACTGTACGATGACCTATTTTTTTATGGTTTTGCAAGGCCTAAAATGACCTTGACCCTGAAGATCAACGCATAAAAGGAACAAAAATGAATGATCAATCTATCATCTCTAAATACAACAAGTTTGGACTTTATATCTCTCATAGTTTAGGGTCAAGGTCACTTCAAAGTACTTATACTAACCGACTTTGGACAGTTCCAGTGACGTTGACCTTGGAGTGAGGTCGACTAAATTTGCATAGTATGTGTGTCTCATTGATATTTATCATGCATCAAAGAATCATAAGTTTAATATTAATAACCTAGAAAAAAAAATTGTGTAAAAAAAATTTTTTTTTGACTAACATTTGCTGATTTTGTGACCTTGAATTTGAAGTGATGTTATTCATTCACTGATCAATTATGCAGTCTCATGGGTATACACTATCTTACCAAGTTTGGTTGGGATAGCTGAAATAGGTCCTGAGATATTAATCCACTTGCAAGTTTTGCATAGAGAGACGGCGGACAGACAGACGGACGAACTTTTTTTTTTTCATAATGTTATTTTTGGACTCTTTTGGACTCATCTCACACAGATTTGCAAAAACCTGGAATTGTTTTAAGGGGGTAGGGTTGAGTACATAGAAAGGAAATAAAAAGGAAGAAACGAAAGAAAAAACAAACATGGAAACAAACAAAAAAGTGTAGTTAGTCAATGTTCATAGAGTCCAGAAGACTGCAAAGAATTATTTAGTTAGTCATTGTTCATAGGGTCCAGCGGACTGCAAAGAATTATTTATAGTTAGTCATTGTTCATGGGGTCCAGAAGACTGCAAAGAGTTATTTAGTTAGTCAATGTTTTGGTTCCAGCAGACTGCAAAGAATTATTTAGTTAGTCATTGTTCATAGGGTCCAGCAGACTGCAAAGAATTATTTAGTTAGTCAATGTTCATAGGGTCCAGCAGACTGCAAAGAATTATTTAGTTAGTCAATGTTTTGGTTCCAGCAGACTGCAAAGAATTATTTAGTTAGTCATTGTTCATAGGGTCCAGCAGACTGCAAAGAATTATTTAGTTAGTCATTGTTCATAGGGTCCAGCGGACTGCAAAGAGTTAGTTAGTTAGTCATTGTTCATAGGGTCCAGCAGACTGCAAAGAATTATTTAGTTAGTCATTGTTCATAGGGTCCAGCAGACTGCAAAGAATTATTTAGTTAGTCATTGTTCATAGGGTCCAGCAGACTGCAAAGAATTATTTAGTTAGTCATTGTTCATAGGGTCCAGCGGACTGCAAAGAGTTATTTAGTTAGTCATTGTTCATAGGGTCCAGCAGACTGCAAAGAATTATTTAGTTAGTCATTGTTCATAGGGTCCAGCGGACTGCAAAGAGTTATTTAGTTAGTCATTGTTCATAGGGTCCAGCAGACTGCAAAGAATTATTTAGTTAGTCATTGTTCATAGGGTCCAGCGGACTGCAAAGAATTATTTATAGTTAGTCATTGTTCATAGGGTCCAGCGGACTGCAAAGAGTTATTTAGTTAGTCATTGTTCATAGGGTCCAGCAGACTGCAAAGAATTATTTAGTTAGTCATTGTTCATAGGGTCCAGCGGACTGCAAAGAGTTATTTAGTTAGTCATTGTTCATAGGGTCCAGCAGACTGCAAAGAATTATTTAGTTAGTCATTGTTCATAGGGTCCAGCAGACTGCAAAGAATTATTTAGTTAGTCATTGTTCATAGGGTCCAGCGGACTGCAAAGAGTTATTTAGTTAGTCATTGTTCATAGGGTCCAGCAGACTGCAAAGAATTATTTAGTTAGTCATTGTTCATAGGGTCCAGCGGACTGCAAAGAGTTATTTAGTTAGTCATTGTTCATAGGGTCCAGCAGACTGCAAAGAATTATTTAGTTAGTCATTGTTCATAGGGTCCAGCGGACTGCAAAGAATTATTTATAGTTAGTCATTGTTCATAGGGTCCAGCGGACTGCAAAGAGTTATTTAGTTAGTCATTGTTCATAGGGTCCAGCAGACTGCAAAGAATTATTTAGTTAGTCATTGTTCATAGGGTCCAGCGGACTGCAAAGAGTTATTTAGTTAGTCATTGTTCATAGGGTCCAGCAGACTGCAAAGAATTATTTAGTTAGTCATTGTTCATAGGGTCCAGCAGACTGCAAATAATTATTTAGTTAGTCATTGTTCATAGGTCCAGCGGACTGCAAAGAGTTTATTTAGTTAGTCATTGTTCATAGGGTCCAGCAGACTGCAAAGAATTATTTATTTAGTTAGTCATTGTTCATAGGGTCCAGCGGACTGCAAAGAGTAAAAAAATAAAAAAAAAAAAAAAAAAATTAAAAAAAAAAAAAAAAAAAAGAAAAATAAAAAAAAAAAAAAAAAAAAAAAAAAAAAAGTTAAAAAAAAAATAAATATAATTGTTCATATAGGGTCCAGCGGACTGCAAAGAGTTATTTAGTTAGTCATTGTTCATAGGTCCAGCAGACTGCAAAGAATTATTTAGTTAGTCATTGTTCATAGGGTCCAGCGGACTGCAAAGAATTAGTTAGTCATTGTTCATAGGGTCCAGCAGACTGCAAAGAATTATTTAGTTAGTCATTGTTCATAGAAAAAAAAAAAAAGGTAAAAAAAAAAGGAAAAAAAAAAAAATAAAAATTAGTCATTGTAAATAAAAAAAAAAATAAAAAAAAAAAAAAAAAAAAAAAAAAATAAAAAAAAAAAAAAAAAAAAAAAAAAAAAAAAAAAAAAAAATAAATAGTAAAAAATAAAAACAAAAAAAAAAAAAAAAATTAAAAAAAAAAAAAAAATTAAAAAAAAAAAAAAAAAAAAAAAAAAAAAAGAAAAAAAAAAAATAAAAAAAAATAAAAAAAAAAAAAAAAATAAAATAAAAAATAATCATAGGGTCCAGTGGACTGTAAATAGTCATTGTTCATAGAATCCAGATGACTGCAAAGAGTTAGTCATTGTTCATAGGGTCCAGTGGACTGTAAATAGTCATTGTTCATAGAATCCAGATGACTGCAAAGAGTTAGTCATTGTTCATAGGGTCCAGTGGACTGTAAATAGTCATTGTTCATAGAATCCAGATGACTGCAAAGAGTTAATCATTGTTCATAGGATCCAGCAAATTGCAAAGAGCTGAATCAGGACCACAATTTCGTTGAAAGAGGACTCACCCCCGATCCATATAAAAGATCTGCTGAAATAATCCTAACGGTAGCACTGAAGGTCCTCCACCAGCCGGTCACTTTACAGTAAAGGCATCCCATGCAAGGGACGCTGAGGCTGTACTTTAATTTATCGAACACCCATTTACAAAATCAAAATATAACATAAACATCATTATAAAATATTAACGAAACACATATGTATAAAATGCCAACATTGCTAATATCTTAGAAAGCCCTAATGACCATTTGGCAGAAAGTGTCCAATGTCCCCAAGCTGACCCAACAGAACACATACACAGACGAGGAGTTTTGGGAGTGTTTTCCAGAAAAAAACGGTAGGTGGCTGACATAGCAAACTAGATATAGAAGATAATAGATTGATAGAACAGATTAGGAATGAGAACGAACAAATGAGAAGGACAGAAACAATGGTAACTGAAAGCACTAAATCTCCACAAAGTGCGGATACTACATGTATTTATAAAGAAAACCCCGGCACTCCAACAAAGGTATGAAGAAAGAGTAAAATTTTTAAATAAAAAAAAAAGAATATAAAGTGAAATTAAAAAAATATATATTATAAACAAACAAAAGATTTTGTTTTTAATAATAATAATATAAATAAAACACAGTTTACGTCATGCATAAATTCAGATCTAACAAAATCCAAACCATGTTTGTAAAACTTTTTAATTCAGGAAAAGAGGAACCAAAGCTAGCAAACACTTGTACAATGGGCGTTCTGCTATGGTTTTAAATTAAGGTGGGAGTATTGCAAATTGACTAGAGCACACGTATCACAACAACCAATGTTCTATGCAACATTTAATGAACAATACTACAAACAACAAATGACTACACATAGTGAATCGTTTCCACACTCTAAACAACACAAAACTAAAGAACGCATGCTAAAATGTCAAACGGATACATCGAGTAGCAAGAAACACCACAAAGACTAGAGAAATCTTAAATCTGAAGGAAAGAAAGAAAGAACAAAAGAAAGAAAGAAAGTTAGTTAGTTATTCATAGCTTACAGGGTCCAGCGGACTGCAAAGAGCCGAATCAGGACCACAAAATCAGGACCACTACTTGATTGAAAGAGTTAGTTAGTTAGTTATTCATTGCTTACAAGGTCCAGCGGACTGCAAAGAGACGAATCAGGACCACAAAATCAGGATCACAACTTGGTTGAAAGAGGACTCACCCCTGATTCGTATAAAAGATCTGCTGAATCAACCCCAGTGGTAACACTGAAGGCACTCCACCAGCCAGTCACTATACAATAAAGGTATTCCACGCAGGGGACGTTGAGGCTATACTCTAATTTATCGAACCCCCATTTACAAAAACAAAATAGAATATAAACATCATTAGTTAGTTAGTTATTCATTGCTTACAGGGTCTAGCGGACTGCAAAGAACCAAAACAGGACCACAAAATCAAGACCACAACTTCGCTGAAAGAGGACTCATCCCCGATCAACATAAAAGATCAGCCGAAACAACCCCAGTGGTAACACTGAAGGCACTCCATCAGCCGGTCACTTTACAATAAAGACATCCCACGCAGGGGACGCTGAGGTTATACTCTAATTTATCGAACCCCTGTTTACAAAAACAAAATAGAATACAAACATCATTATAAAATATCAACAAAACACATACATATAAAATGCCTACATTGCCAAATAATCACATCATAGGAAGCCCCAGTGACCATTTGGCAGAAAGCGTCCAATATTCCCAAGCTGTTCCAACAGACCTCACACACAAATGAGGAGTTTTGTCCCAGAAGAGTTTTCAAGAAAAAAGGTAGGTGACGTACTGGTCTAGCGAAGAAGAAAAAGAAGATAGTAAAGTAGATTGATAGAACAGAGTAGGAATGAGACAGAACAAATGAGAAAGACAGCAGCAGTGGGAATTTAAAGCACTACATTTCCAGAAAGTGGGGATACATGTACTATTTATACTGAAACCCCCGGCACCCCCATGGGGGAACTCTTGTTTGGCGGACTCGCCTCTGATTCGCATTAAAGATCTGCAGAAACAACCCCAGTGGTAACACTGAAGGCACTCCATCAGCCGGTCACTTTACAATGAAGACATCCCACGCAGGGGACGCTGAGGCTATACTCTAATTTATCAAACCCCCGTTTACAAAAACAAAATAGAATATAAACATCATTATAAAATATCAACAAAACACATACATATGAAATACCTACATTGCTAACTAATAATATTATAGGAAGCCCCAGTTACCACCTGGCAGAAAGCGTCCAATATTCCCAAGCTGATCCAACAGACCTCAGACACAAATGAGGAGTTTTGTCCCAAAAGAGTTTTCAAGAAAAAAAAGGTAGGTGACTGGTCTGGCGAAGAAGATAGTATAGTAGATTGATAGAACAGAGTAGGAATTAGAAAGAACAAAGGAGAAAGACTGTGACTGTGGGAATTTAAAGCACAAAATTTCCAGAAAGTTGGGATACTATTTATACTGAAACCCACGGCACCCCAAGGGGGATATAAACATCATTATAAAATATCAACAAAACACATACATATAAAATGCCTACATTGCTAAATAATAATATCATAGGAAGTCCTAGTGAGCATTTGGCAGAAAGCGTCCAATAATCCCCAGCTGACCCAACAGACCCCATACACAGATGAGAAGTTTTGGAAGAGTTTTCAAAAAAATATGTAGGTGACTGGTCTAGCTTGATTGATTGATTGATTTATTGTTGCTTTAGGTCCAGCGGATTCTTCCGAGCCAAATCAGGACCGGACAACCCCCGATCCACATAAAAGATCTGCCGAAACAACCCTAGTGGGAAAATTGAATGCCCTCCACCGGCCAGTCACTTTACAATAAAGACATCCCACGCGGGGGACGGCTGAGGGTTGACCTGAACTACGCGAACACCCCGGTTACAAAAACAAAATAGAATACAACCATCATTATAAATCATCAACAAAACACATACATATAAAATGCCTATAGTGCGAAATAATACAATCATAGGAAGCCCCAGTGACCACCCGGCAGAAAGCGTCCAACACTCCCAAGCTGATCCAACAGACTGAGACCTCATACACAAACAAGGAGTCTTGTTCAGGAAGAGTTTTCAAGAAAAAAGGTAGGTCATTGATCTAGCGAAGAAGAAGAAAGTATAGCAGAGTGATAGGAGACTGGTCTAGCGAAGAAGAAGATAGCAGAGTAGATTGAAAGAACAGAGTAGGAATGAGAGAGAACAAATGAGAAAGACAGCCACAGTGGGAATTTATGGCACAACATTTCCAGAACGTGGGGATACTATTTATACAGAAACCTTTGGTAACCCCATGGGGGGTGGGTGGGGAGGGAGAAAGAAAGAACAAAAGAAAGGAAAAAAGAAAAGAAAGAAAGAAATAATAGAAAAGAAAAGAAAAGAAAAGAAAAGAAAGAAAGATCAAAGACTTGGGACATTTGTCAAGCATGATGCCACATTGCATCTTGCCAAGCTTTCATGAAAACAAAAGACTGCAATAAATTCAAACCCTCTTGGTAGACTAATACAAAAATGAAATAATACAATTTTAATATGTATATAAAGAAACTGGAACTAAACGTGTGGCACCCTAAAAAAGAATTTTCCTACGTGACAGAACAAAAGAAAATTTAAGATCAAAGGCTTGGTATCTTTGTCATGGATGATGATGCCAACAATACCAAGCTGCCACTTAAATCCCAAATTCAAACTCCCTTGGTGGACTAATAATACAAAACAAAAAAATACAATAACAAAATTAATTAATAACATATAGTTATAGATTAGAAAACAACAATAAAACTTGTAGCATCCTGATAGAAATAAATCTGCTATCTGAAAGAAAGAAACAAAAAGAAAGAAAGAAAAAAGGAAGAAAGATCAAAGGTTTAGTATCTTCATCATGAATGGCATCACATTCACATCTACCATGCTCCACTAAACACAAGATCCACAGTCAAACCCTCATAGGAGAAAGGGGGACCAAACAGAAAAGACAACTTTTTTTTTTTAAAGAAACAAATACGAAACTCGTAACATTGTATGGAACATTTACAGTATACACTCTCACTCAAGTGAATGATAAATTAATTATTATATATAAATTAATTAGTTAGTTAGTAAGGGTCCAGCAGACTGCAAAGAGCTGAATCAGGACCACAACATGATTGAAAGAGGGCTCTCCCCTGATCAGTATAAAAGATCTGCTGAAACAACCCTAGCGGTAACACTGAAGGCACTCCACCAGCTGGTCACTTTACAACAAAGGCATCCCATGCAGAGGACGCTGTGGCTGTACTCTAATTTATCAAACCATCATTTATAAAAACAAAATACAATATAAACATTATTATAAAATATTAACAAAACATATATACAATGCCTACATTGCTAAATAATGATATCCTAGAAAGCCCTAGTGACCATTTGGCAGCTAGATATTCCCAAGCTGACCCAACAGACCCTAAATACAAATCAGGAGTTTTGGGATATTTTTCAAGAAAAAGGTATATATATACAACTTTCTACTACAATGATTACACAAATAGGCTTGGTAAAATACATTCAAAAAAAATTTTTTTTTAATCCATTAATTGGTCACAGGAAAATTTTATTTTCGCTTTTCAGTGTTGAGCAAAATCCATCTTAGACATTTCAAATGAGCAACTCCGGAGCGGAGAAAAACAGAAATGTAAAAGACACACAAACTTGAGCCATACAGAAAGGTGCTGTTGGAATTAAATACAAGTCACGCCAACAAATATTTGTCTTTTCTCCACGTGATAGATGTAATTCATAAAAGCTGCAATTATGTCCTGAAACATGTTGTTTGGGCTCAAATGTTTTGGGGAATTGCACAAAACAAAAATCTTAGTAATAATAATACTAGTAGTAGTAGTAGTAATAGTAGTGTAAGTATCAAGCAGTAGTAGTAGTAACAGCAGCAGCAGAAGTAGTAGTAATAGTGTTATTATTTTAAAATAATGTTATTATCATTATCATCATCATCATTTTTATCATCATCTTCATCATCATCATCATCATCATCGTTCAATTCAATTCCACAAATCTATATAATCATCAAAGGAACTATGTACAGCCATTTTGTCGCATTTGAATAAATACAAGCATGAAAAATACACTTTTAAAAAAAAATAACACTTACATCTTATTATTATTATTATTATTATTATTATTATTATTATTATTATTATTAATGCCTTTATATTTCAAATCATATGATATGGCAACCTCTAAAAATGGGCACTCCATTTTGCATGGCATCTAAACTTCAGCTCAATGTAATCTCACTGCATATGTTTCCTAACCCTCTTGCCATCAGCATCAGGCTACAAGCTTTTCAAAATACGACACTGACTGCAGTAAATTTCAGAAGACTGCAGTGATCAATATTGAAACAACAAAATCCGTTTGACATAACCAATTCTAAACATCGTTATTTTCGGGAACACCTAAAACATTAACATGATATTGTTACACAGTGTGACCCTTGAAATGCTCTTTAATGATAAGGCCCCTACAAACATTTGAAAAAATCAAAGAATAACAAATATAACAATTAGCACCATTAAAATATACAAAGGCGCAGGGGAGGAAATGCAAGCACAATAAATAATTATAGACCTATTTTTCTGTCTCCATACATGCACTGAATGGGATTGTTCAAACGGTCACACTGATACAAGCCATAGCAAAGTCTGAACAAGCTAAAATATCAGTAAACAACACCATCAAAAATTCAAAAAATACAAGGCATGCTTACATCGCCTCCTTAATTATTCTCATGAAAGAACAATCAGAAAGTGGATGGCCCCAGCCTCAACTAGCTAAACTACCAATAACAGTAACATCAAACGTTCAATGAAAACAACTCATGCCGGTGTACACCATGTCATTAATTATTCAGTGCAAGAGCAAAAATGATGAACCAAGCTTGAAAAAACTAAAAGTATCAAGACAGTAACATCAGTTATAATGCAAGCTTGCAACGTGTCATTGCTTGTCCTGTAAAATAACGTCCAAACAAATAAATAATTGGAACGACAATTTTATAAAAACAAAACCAAAAAAACGTTTGAAGTAAAATAAAGAGTGAAAAGAAAACAAGTGGTGTTAACATGCTACCCGATTGATCCCATGGGCCCAACCTTTAATAAGGTTTAGGACAGAGCAGCTGAAGTGTAAAGATGAAGTCACTCTGCAGCAGCACACCACCATTCAAAGCCCATAACTTTCACAGTGCCATTCTCTTACTAGTGTGCACTAGGGTTTTGAAAATAGGTCTCCATTGTATTTGTTAGCCATCCAGACCAGACATCTGTTTCTACTCTGGGAGCGCCTTCAGTGGTCACAGGGCTGGTGAGACACAGAACACTTGGCCCATGTGCCACCACAAGACTATCTTGACCGCTTCTGAAACGGTGGAGACTGTTTGCCTGCCAAAGTTTCCCCTACTGTGCTGCTACAAGGCAGAGGATGAAGTGTAACCAAGCTGGAATTGGGAGAAGATTGATAGTGATGAAAAAAAAAAGTTCAAGCAAGCAAAAGGGCAACAAGTTTTTACATAAATTTCATAATAAATATCTAGTTATGTACATTATATATTCAGTTGGTATCAATAAAAAAAATTTGTTTAATTCTTTGTTACTTGTTGCGTGTAAAAAGGTGACAGGGTTCACTCACAGTTTAATGGCATAAAAGGGTATTATGGAAATAGTTGTGCAGAAGTCAATGGGGTTATTCTTAATAATTAGCACATTCCAGAGGTCACAGCTATCAAATCTGGCTACCAGTAGAGCAATTAGACAAAAAAAGAACTATAGAGAAACACCCCAAAGCTGCATTAGTAGGTCTTCAGCCTTGAGCAGCTCGTGAGAACATCTTTTGCCCTTCCAGGGTTTTGTCATGTTCACTGTTTAGCCCATCGGTGAATCATAATTAGGCAAGATCTGGTTTCAAGATAGAGAAAATTCTATACATATATGCACATGTCATGCGTTTTTATGGAGATGTGGTGTGACACAAATGTTAAAAGTTTTTCCCCAGTGTTGAATGCAATTCCTCAAAACACTAGTTTGATTCTGAATTGTACTACACACCCATTTTTCCTGTAAACAATACATTTGGATTAATTTAATTAGGGAAAAAACGCTATATATATACATCTATTATTATTATTATTACTATCAGACATTTTATTCTTCATGCCAAACAATTCAGTATTCACCTAGACGTGATTATCATAAGCTCTTACAAATCATACAACTATTTGTTTGGCGTCATGTCATTCTCTTACAAGAAACAAATTCTTACAAAAAACACTTGCACTGTTGACGAAACCAGAACAAAAATCTGACAACGGAGGTTGAGTACTAGAAAAGCCAGTGTGAGGTAGACTAGAGCTAATTCATTATTCTGACAAGGTTAAACATACACCTCAGACTTTCATAAGTAAAATATGATGTTGCCTTATTAGTAACTATGTTTACATAGGAAGCGCTTATTACGAGGAAAGCCTTCACATTCACCAAACAATAATTTTCATCACAAATAATTATTTACACACATTATGCCCCAAGTTTGTTAAAAAATCGGCCAGGGTGCTGGTTTTGGCAACGGTTCGGTTTGGAGACTTTGTTCCTCAAATGTAACATTAATTATGACTGGCAATTGGAGGTTCTTGATAGGCACTGACATAACAAGAAAATCACATCCTTTGAGCCCTTGAGGGTCAAAAGCACTATATTAAAAAAAAACATCTAAATATGCTGATATGCACAGTAGTAGTAGTAGTAAGTAGTAAGTTGAGGATGAAAAAGGCTGTGCAGCCTTTCTAAATGTCCTTTCTCTTTAAAACATATTTTTTTCCAAACAAAACGTTTGGCATTTTACTCAAAACAAAGAGAAAACGTAAGTCTTGCATGGACAGTGACAGTGCACCCATAACACCAAAAGCAATATTCACAGCCAACTTCTAACGCTGCCACTAAGTTGAAAAGCGTACATAAGCACCAAGAATTTTCCCTGAAATGAATGAACACATGCTACAATACAATGAGTCATGATACTGCAGCTATACATGAAGACACAATAAATAATGCCAATGTAAAAATAGTCAGGCTAATCATCTAAAGCAAGCATGATTCAATTTTTGTCCTAACATTTGAAAAAAAAAAAAATTAAAAAATGCAATGACTAAATATTCAAATTCCAGAAAAGCCCAGAACTGAAGAAAAACAATTTTTTACTTATAGAAATTTGATGGATATTGTTTTTTGCCATTTTCAATCACACCCAATTCTCTCTTCCCACATGCAAGCCCTGAACATGTACGGTGACATGTAAAATGTAAATCGTTGTCAGCAAAACTTTAGTGCCAAACATTAAGTGGACACAAGATGTGACAGTTTGTTTCCCTGATGATTTTTTTTCTCTTCAATATCTCAGCTCTTACAAACTGCTAACCAACAGTCCAGGGTAAAACGTTCATCACATTGTAAAAAATTTAAATATTGATCATATTTGCGAAAATGATGAACATTTCATTGTATTGTCAAAATGGTAAATGTTCAACAGATCGTGGAAAGGGTAAACTTTCATCATTTATATTGTGAAAGTAATATAAATACGAAAGTCGAAACAGTGGATCAATTAATGTCAAAAAGGACAAAAATATACCAGATGGTAATTTGCAAAATATCTCACCAAGGCACACAATTATGGTGATGTAATGCGCTTGTTAATAAATTAGGGTAGGACGGCACCAGTTTTCTGAGCAAGCAAGCAATATTTTTTGTTTGATGACTTTCAGAGACAGAGTTCCTGCTGACTTGCTTGATGCTCTAGTTGACTTGTTAATATACTGCTGAATACTTGCATCACCATCATCCGGTTGCCTTGTAGTAAATTCCTGTCAATGCAAGTTTCTGTTGCTTTTGGCATGGCTGTTGATGTATGTGGATCACTGGAGTGAGGAAAATAGTTTTGACTGCTACCGCCACACCCCCCAAGTTTTCATGTAGCAGTCGACAGTCTGTGAACATAAAACAGAAACAATCGCAACATAAACCTAAAACATAATCCAAGGACATCATGGTCCAACTCTTTAAGGCCCTAATACATCCCCATCTTGGAGTATGCTAACCCTGTCTGGTGTCCATACTTGAGGAGGCATGTTGACTTGATCAAGGGTGTCCAGCGCAGATTCACCAGGGAGATATGTGGAATGTCAGGACTCTCCAACAAGGAGAGATTGATGTCAATGAGGTTGCCCAGTTAAGAGTATAGGAGAGGGCGGGGTGATTTCATTTAAATTGTTAAAATTGTGCACAATTTTTATGATCCTTTAACCACTTCATCTCTTTTAAATTTTAATAATGTTGGTATAATATGAGGCCACAAATTTAAACTTACTAAAACTTGTAATAATACCTGCAAATTTAAGCAGTATTTTACTAAAACCTAGGTCTGACGATGAACGTTTTGATTGCAATCATTAAAAAAATCATGACCTGAGTCACTGATTTCGTGAGACTATCACCCAGTCATCCCAGTCAAATCAGTTCGCAGCGTGATGTGCGATGATTTTCCACTTTTAGAACATGCTCTAATTCCAACGAACTGATAGCGAGTCATTTACCATGGGAACCAATTAAACGCACTACTCTGATCACGTGATCTTGCGGAAAATGACAAGGCCACGACTGGCCCGATACGAACGTTGAGTGTGATAAATAACTTTGAAGTAATATTGATACAGTCACATGAATGTTTATGGAATATTGTCTTTTTCGCTGAACTTAGCAAATGAATAGCTAGTGTTAATGTAACAATTTTTTATCGCTGCTTTTCACACATTTTGACTTTGGGTGGAGCAAGGGTAAAAACTCTTGTGCTTTTGTTTATGCACAGTGACTGTGCACATGTTTACCAAAATCAAACGTGTGACTACTGATGACTCGCTTCACTTCATGACTCACAAACATGTACTGTCATTATGATTGCAGTCAAAATGTTCGTCGTCAGACCTAGGTCATAAGTCATAACCTCTTAGAATAACCTGATTGCCGAGGCTGTGGATGCTAAATCACTCAATATGTTCAAGAACAGCATAGACAGGTTATTTAAGGCTAGCATCTACTCCACCAATGTGGAGTCTAAAAGGTTCTAAATTGGTAGGCACTGAGGCCAGGGGTCTGGGTCTGAAACCTTCATCAAGATTTAATATGAGGGCTAAGGGCTCTTAGCCTATATGCCGAACTATTCAATTCAATTCAATTCAATACAACTTTATTTATCCACATAGGGCAATTACAAGATTTAGAAGCAGCTCATATTATTAAAATAAATAAATACATAAAGAAGTTTTAAAAACTGTGAAATTTAAAAGTTTATCACACGATTTCATAAGCACATGTCCTACCATACAAACATAAACCAAACACACACGCACACACACACACACCACGCACATCATGAACACTCACAGCCGACAGTTAAACAGTTAAATGAAATAAAAACATGAAGGTAAGAAAATAAGGTAAGAATATCATCAATGAATCATCAAATCAATCGGTCGATAAACAGTCAATCAATCCCTGAATCGGGCCATCGTCAAGCATTTATTTTTTTTAAATAAATAAATAAATAAATAAATTTGCATTAGGGCGGTGGGGAAAATGTTAAACTATGCTATGCTATAAAATATAAATTCTCGATTTGGCGATACATATTATCCTAAATACAACAGCAAACACAAGCGACCTGACCACTACCAAACCAATAAATAATTAAATAATTTTATTTTTTTCATATTGCATAGTAAAATAATTTAAACATTTGAACAGCAAAAACAAACTCAAACAAACATTGAAACAAAGGAAATAGAAACGGAGCCTTCTGATTGGTCACGCCCTGGCTTCATCGTGTACGATGGACTTTAGAAATAGCGAAAGTTCTACTTTCTACGCGCACGATTGGCTTGAGACAAACCCCAAACTTTAAAATAAAATAAAAAAATTAAAAAGTCTGAATTTTTTTTTCCGTAGCAATTTTATGTTTGCAGTAGCATTATAGCAGAGCTTTATTTTTCGTAGCTGCTACGGCAAAATCGTAGCAATAGGCAGGTCTGGATACATTTTAAATACCCAACAACATAACAATAACATGGAAAACAAAGCAAAAGTAAACATCTTTGTACCTTCTGAGACTGTGAACACCAATGAGAAATGGTTATCTGAAGACGGATGTGCCGTCTCCATTCCTTGTGGCGAAACAGAGTTGCCTCCCCTTGTAAGATATCGCCTTCCTTCACAGCCATCAGATGATCCAACAGAAACAGATTCTGCTTCCAGTGTGTCAGCCTACAAAATCAAAATTAAAAAAAAAATATTATTCTAACTAAGAATCGCGCTTAATGGCAAATGCTACGAGTATAAAAATGTGCGGTTTTTAACCACCCAAATTTTCCGATAAAAAGGGACAATAAAGTGCCCAACCAAAATTTTAAAAATTGAACTTGTTGTAACTTAGTCTTAACATCTAGGTGTGTCCTGCGGAAAAGCCTCTTTCATCCCTTACTCGTTCGGATGAGAGTATAAACCGAGGCCTAATCTGTGCATGCATTCATTCCATCACACAGACTTTAAAGATCCTGACTCTCTCCTCCCAGATGGGCGAGTGCCAGCTAAACAAATGCTCCCCACCAGGCACTAGGTCCCTTCATCCCCATCCCCAGGACTGTGCTCAGTTGTCTGGGTGTCAGACAATGCTTCAAAGGCAGCAAATGGGCGCCTCAGGTTTTTTTGAGTGATATCCTGTATCAGCCAGCCCAGCCAGCAGCTTTTGAGCTGGAAACGCGCTATAGAAGAACTAACAATCTGGCATCAGATGATCCACCGAGAACAGATTCTGCCTCCAACGGGTCAGAATATTTTACTAACGTCAAATGAGTGTGGACATTGCAGGTACCCTATTTTAACTAAAATGCCCCTCTTTGAACGAATCTGTATAATATGAAAAGCTGTCCCACCACCGTAGCTCAAGTGGTAGAGCATTCGCTTGTGGGCACACTGATGACCCAGGTTTGAATCCCATGGTGGGTGAAATAAAAAGTGGCCATTTGTCACTGTCCATTTTAGCTCTGGTGGCTCAATGTTGCTTTAGGTCCCTACCCCTTGTTCCCTGGAATGGTAATCCCCATCTGCCATAACGCCAATGCTGGGTGTAGATGATAAAAACCTCCATGATCATAGGAAGAGCACTATGAACTGAAAATTTGAAGAAAACAATTTTTTTTTTTTACTCATAATCAGGACCAGTGTTGAGAAAGGTTGTCTTGATCTCAGGAGTCAGCCCATGAAAGTCCACTTGAAACCATGTGCAGAAGCCATGCAGCGTCCCTGACTTTGTGACCTTGAACTCGTAGGGGCGAACCACTTTCTCAAGGTCGTTCACTGTGACCTTGCTGATCTCAAGTTCCAGGATTTTGACTTCTTCGGCCAGGCAGTCTGCTCGGCTCAATTTGTACGTGTGCTTGGGTTTGTTGACGAATTCTTCCTTGGCAAGTGCCCTTAAAAAGAAAAGAAAAGGAAATTCAAAACTGTACTCCTATGTGAATGATACTTTTATTCTTTTTTTTTATCATATTACCAGAGTTTGAAAGGGTATTTTACCTCCAAATATGACACCATGTTACCATCTATGAGGACTTTACTACTTCACATAGAAGGTCAGGTTTTACTTCAAAACGTCAGGTTTTTCCTGTGGCGTTGGTGAGACTGCTTGTACAGATATGTCGGTTTAAAAAAAAAAAAAAAAAATTGTAAGACTATCTCATCTTTCATTATTAATCGTTTTATTTAAATCATGAGTATATTCTATGTTTTATATAAAATATTTTATCATGTTTTTTAGCATGTAGAGTATCAGTTATTGGAAGCTGGAGCCTGTCTCAATGACCGTGTAAGTGTGTGATGAATGAGAGACTGACACAGATGGATAGAGAGGGAAGTTACAGTGTGTGTGTCAGCAAAATGAAATATA
The DNA here is from genome assembly GCA_036898135.1 of Oncomelania hupensis. NCBI lineage: Eukaryota > Metazoa > Mollusca > Gastropoda > Littorinimorpha > Pomatiopsidae > Oncomelania > Oncomelania hupensis. The sequence continues at coordinate 47,777,659 of CM072512.1, read as the reverse complement.
AGGAGGTCGGAAGAGATAATACTAATAATTAGCTGTTTAAGTGAACTGCATTGTTTATTTCATTTCTCCGATGTTCATTGCCACAAAAATATCCTTGTGGTTCAAGATGAGGGCAATAAATTGATTCGTAAAAAAAGATAACTCACTTGAGAGGGGAGAGGTCAAAGCCATACTGGTCATCCCAGAACTCCATGCAGTCTTTGTAGTGGGCTTCTGCCCTCACAGGGACCAGGTACAGACTGGCTGTGGATGGCCAGATGGATCCCCCTGGCTTCAGAAACTTGTCACGAGCGACGATGACAGACTCTATCATCATTTCAAACTGCCAACCACAAACAAAAACAAAAAAAAGAGAAAATGACAGTGAATTTGAGTGGCTTTGCAGTGCAGCTGATAGTGTGCTGGTGTCCTATGCCCAAGGTCGTGGGTTTCAAGCCCGCGGCGGAGGAACTTATGTGTCTTAGATATGAGGCAAGTTAGTCCCACCTTAGCCCACTTGGCCACATTATTATTATTATCCTTTATAGCTCCTTTGCAGATGATTCACAACTTCACAAGAGCTCACCCTCAGAACAGATTGACACAACCCTTGAAACACTAGCTAACTGCATTTCTGACATTGAAAACTGGATGAATAAATTCTAACTGAACAGCAGCAAAACAGAAGCCATTTTGACCGGTACTAAAGCTAAATCTGATTCTGTCAGATCTGCCCCAGTCAAAGGCCACAGATCGCCTTTCATACATCCATGCCTTTCAAATTGAAATATCGCAGTGACTTTAAATGGGCTAAACTGCTAGTAGATTTCTAAGCTGTTGTACTTCGTGAGCACATGTTCATCACTCGACAAAAAGAATTTCAAACCTCGAGAGATCCTAATCTAGCAGGTAAATATTATCTTATTCTTTTGTCAGATATCTAGATCAAGACGGTGCAGGATGATAAGTGAAAGCTGGTAAAGCGACTACTCATAAAAATACTTTTACATTAGTTCCGCTGAATTTTATATTAGCTCTTGGCTGAATTTTTATATTAGCTCTTGGCTGAATTTTATATTAGCTCTTGGCTGAATATTATATTAGCTCTTGGCTGAATTTTATCAATCGGTTATTAAACAATGTCTCTACTACTAGTCAAATTGTCAAAATTAGTCCGGGTTTGCAAATTATCGTGGCCAACTATTTTATAACCTTTCTTCTATTTTAACGAAATTATAGTAATAAAGTGTTGTTTTCTTTTAAATGTTTTCATTACGGCATACACGTGTGATAGGGGCTGTATTAGCTGTGTGTTGGAAAGAAAAATCAACAAATCTCTAAATTAATATTTTTTTGATGCAAGAGTTAGTTTTTAAGAATTGTGTTTTATCTTTGCAGGCTTGTATTTATTCAAATGTGACACAAATGGCTGTGTATAACTGCTCTGATGGTAATAAAGGGAGGCGCGTTGGCAGAATGGTTAGAGCGTTGGCTTGCGGATCTGAAGGTCCAGAGTTCGAGCCCAGGCCGGGGCATTGTGTTGTGTCCTTGAGAAAGACACTTTACTCCCGTTTCCTACTCCTTCGAATGAGAGTATAAACCGAGGTCTAGTCTGTGTCGCATGCATTCCATCATAACGGACTTTAAAGATCCTGACACTCATGTCCTAGATGGGTGAGTGCCGGTGACAAGAACACACCCAGCATGTACCTTGGGTAAAGCGCTTCATTTGGGGCTGCTGTACTTTCGAAAATGAAAGTGCCCGAATTTCACCTCGGTGATAATAAAGTTGTTAAAATAAAATTTTTAAAAAAAAATAAATAAAGGTTTGTTGAATCGAAGTGAATTGTAACTTAGTAGAGCTTGCACAGCTTTGGGGTCTAACTAAATTGAGAGAAAATTAAGAAAGTATTATTATTAATTTTACGCACGCTGGAAGGACTGTAGCCATCCGCTCCAAGCTGTTGGTTCTTCAACTATGGTATCTGATGCAGTCAATCTATAATTTAAAAAATAAAAAGTTGATTTCCTCGCCTTCTTCTAATAGCAATCTCCCTGCCTTTACATCACATGTTGGAGTGATAGACGTGTGTTTGTTCTGTGTGTGAGAGTGGGTGAAACATGTGAGCGCGTTTCTTGGTACAGATGATCATGCTATGAGCCCACTTGGTGATTTGTGGAAAACCGTCTATACAGCAACCGTTATTATTATTATTATTATTATTATTAAGAGCAATTCTTGCAAGGGAAAAGAAGATGGGAGTCAGGTCAACCGTGGTTGTTATGGCCAGTTTACTCACCAGAAGAAGAGTGCCCATCCACTCTGAAATGATGAGGTCCACCGAGTGCTCCAGTTTGAGATTTTCCACATAACTGTTGAGGACCGTTATAACGTCAGAAAAATTGTTCTTCTGTACGACCTCAGTTGCATCTATGTCACTGGCTTCCACTGCGTACACCTTGCAACAAAATCAACTAGCATTGAGCAGCTCTTGAGCTATTAAAAGCACTATAAAAGAATATATATATATATATTGTAAGCTTGAGGCTTACTGTAAACATTGTAAGACTGATATAAATAATCAAAAAGTGGAATTAAAGGAATCGATTCATTGATAAGTTAATATGTGAAAATAGATATTACAGCATGAATTGATAATTTAATATCCTATCCTATCCTATCCCATAATTCGGAGGTCGTAGGGGCATCACAGATGATCGTTTAATCAGCGTTCTCCATCTTTCCCTGTCCTCAGCAGCCCTGATTGTTAGTGTCAAACCAGTCCATTCTTGAATGTTGTCCTCCCACCTCTTTTTCGGTCTCCCTCTTCTTCTACCTCCTTGCACTGTGCCTTCCAGGATGGTCTTTGCAAAACCTGATGATCTGGTGACGTGGCCATACCATCGGAGTTTCAGTTTTGTCACCACTGTGAACAGGTCATCGTGTTGTCCAATGGCTTGTGTGATGGTCTGTAAGACATCGTCGTTGGTGATGTGCTGGGTATAGGAAATGCCCAGAAGTCTTCTGTAGCACCTCATCTCCATGCTTTGTATTCTTCGTTGGAGATCTGCTGTGCGGGTCCATGTTTCGCAAGCATATTGGAAGAAGGAGATGACAAGGGAGCGCAGCAGCCTTACCTTGGAATGTAGACTGATGATAATTTAATATGAGAAAATTAAACATTGCAGCATGAATGTTGATTGAAACTGTTTATTAGCTATGTTCCAAGCAAATTCTAAACAATAGGATTTGAGTGGAAAAGATGACATGCGTTGCTGATAGACATAGATCTGAATGACTTCTAATTTGTAACATGTCAAACTGGTATATGATAATAATAATAATAATAATAATAATAATAATAATAATAATAATAATAATAATAATAATAATAATAATAATTAGATTAAGCATGATTATTAATTTAAGTTGTTATTCTTTTTACTTCTTTTTATCTCTTATTACGAAATACCTGCCAGCAAGTTTACTGCTATTGTAACCAGCCACCAATGAAACAATAATTTAGATATGCAAAATAAAGGTTTTGTGACACAAGTTATAAATAACGTACACAAAAGAAATGACGTCAAGTAGACATTGCTTACAAAAATGTATGAATCTTCAACTTGAGAAATTCATTGAATAGAAATTACATAATGTTATCTTAAATATTATTATTACTATTATTATTATTATTATTTAGAACACAGAAGATGGGAGTCAGGCCAATTGTAATTATTATGGCCAGTTTACTCACCAGAGAAGAGTGCCTATCCACTCCGAAATGATGAGATTCACCGAGTGTTCCAGTTTGAGATTTTCCATGTAATTGTTGAGGACCAACGGTCCTTAGAAAAGTTGTTCGTCTGTACGACCTCCGTTGCATCTATGTTACTGGCTTCCACCGCCAAGAAATTACAAAAAGAAAGGTCGTACAGACAAACAATTTTTCGGACGTTATAACGGTCCTCAACAGTTACATGGAAAATGTCAAACTGGAACACTCAGTGGATCTCATCGTTTCGGAGTGGATGGGCATAATGTTATCTTAAATAAGGCTACCAGATCAGTCCTCCATAACAGCGCCGTCGGAAACTGGTTCACAACAACAATCGGTGTGCGTCAAGGATGCCTACTTTCTCCAACCCTCTTCAACATCTTCCTAGAGCGCATCATGTCAGATGCCCTTGCAAATCACAAGGGCACGGTCAGCATAGGGGGTATAGCAATCTCCATCCTTCGTTTTGTTGATGACATTGACGGATTGGCTGGAGAGGAACAAGAATTTAAACAGCTGCTACAGAGGCTTGACACCACCTCCAGGGCATATGGAATGGAAATAAGAGAAGAGAAGACCAAAATGATGACCAACAACACCAATGGCATCAACACGGATATCAAAGTCCAAGGCCAATCCCTCAACACAGTGCATAGCTTCAAATATTTAGGAGCCATTGTATCAGACAATGGATCCCGACAGGAAGTCCTCTCCAGGATCGCACAAACAACTGCTGCCCTGACAAGGCTGAAGCCCATTTGGAAAGACAAGACCATCAGTCTACATTCCAAGGTAAGGCTGCTGCGCTCCCTTGTCATCAACATCTTCCTATACACTTGCAAAACATAGACCCTCACAGCAGATTTACAATGAAGAATACAAAGCATGGAGAGGAGGTGCTACAGAAGACTTCTTGGCATTTCCTATACCCAGCACATCACCAATGACGAAGTCCGAAAGACCATCACACAAGCCATTGGACAACATGATGACCTGCTCATAGTGGAAACTCTGATGGTATGGCCACGTCACCAGAGCATCAGGCCTTGCAAAGACCATCCTGCAAGGCACAGTGCAAGGAGGTAGAAGAAGAGGGAGACCGAAAAAGAGGTGGGAGGACAACATTTGAGAATGGACTGGCTTGATATTGAGTGAAGCCATCAGGGTTGCTGAGGACAGAGAAAGATGGAGTATGCTGGTTAAACGATCATCTGTGGTGCCTCAATGACCTCAAAATTACTGGATAGGATAGGATAGTTCTTAAAGACTGCGAATAATTAAAATGCAAAACTCAAAGTGCTTGATTTAATATATAACCGATCATAAATTGGCTTTTGCTTTCTCTAAACACAAAATAAATAGAGAACTATATTTATCTGAATTAAAAGAGCGATAAGGCTTGTGGATTCGGAACCTAGGTGAGTCTATGCAATCTCTTGGCGACTGTTGATTTTTGGCATGGTATCTCAGGTGATGAATCAGAGGTTTCTTACAGATAATGCCGTTTTGAAACAATTCCTAAAAGATTGTAGTTGATTCGCTGATTCCATGCAGGATCCTAGAGACTGGTGTAGTTCGGTGATGTTACTTGGCCATTGCAAACGTCGGGTACAGTCTCTTAGCAATTGTAGCCTCAACTATAATCAAACTGTTCGATTGCTGGCTGGAAGAACCTATGAAAGGGCTCAGATGGTCAGTCAGAGGATTAACAGTGATAGATTATCGATAGAGAACGACAGACGAATGGAGAGAGAAACAGACGAAACAGAATTGCTGCTGGTCAGTAACCTAGCTTATGGTTTAGGAGTCACGCAGATATATATGAGTTGTCTCCGCTAGGGGTCTTGAAAAATCTGGATGCAAGAAATTGTTTCACCTCTTTGTATTCAGAATAAGGAAAGATGGGTATTGTATGGTCTGTAGATTTGTTCAATGGCTTATACTGAATAAGTTGCTGCACAGGTCTGACAAGCGATAATCAATTGTAACTTGTAGATTAACTTTAAAATGAACGCGCAATAGGAACATTATTGGTAAAGATTTCTGTCTTTGTTGTAATTTTCTCTCTGTCATCTGTATGCATCATTCCTAAATTATGCGCCAACATTTTGAATGCCAAGGTGGCATGATGATTTTTGAATAAATTGTAAACCCATGGTGTAAAAAGAAAAAGAAACTTGGTAATAATAATTTCTAAAAGAAAAGGGAAAAAATAGTGGTTGAATGATTGTATTGCAAATATTCTCGTCTGATTTCGGAGTATTTGTTCGTCTGTTTCATATTTTCAATCTCTTTTCTCTTTTCAAACTTTGTAAGTTATCTCTTAGCCAACTTTGATCGAGCATGCTGACTGCCTTGCCCTAAATCATGACAAGTTTAACACCAGGCAAAGTTGACGCAGCCAATCTAAAGTTAACCACCTAGTACGTGGCACAAAGGGAGGCTTACAATATATATAAATATTTATACACACACTTTTTTAAATAGCTTTCATAATTGTAACGAGAATAGGTAAATACATTCATAATTATAATAACAACCAATTTTGGGAAAATGGCATTGCAATACGAAATAATTGAAAATTACACTTATACACAAAGTAATAATGCTCATCCAAAGGGAGATAAACAACTATTTCTAAAACCAGATTGAACTAGTCAGGGCTATAGCAGTTAATGCCCTTTACTTATTCCAGTCTCTGATATCAACTACGTAGGTGTGTAAAGGCTATATGGTTGAGAGTATTAGAGCTGCGCATCTGGTATTACTCTGAGTCAATACTACAAGCAAAAACATTTCATTTATTTTAGGACATTTAATGTGATATCGCAGCAGACTTCAAAGCAGGTAGTTCAGTTCTGAATAGAAGAGAAGCCAGAGCTAAAGGCTAAAGGAGGTAAAACGCACAAGGGATTAACAGGTTCTCCAAACACAGATGTCGCTAAAAGTTTCTTCGGGAGTTAAAAGCCAACTAGAGAACTCAAAAAAGCAATTTGTATTTACCCGCTTGGGTTTTCCATACTTGGCACACATAAGGCTAAGGATTCCTGTTCCACAGCCAACATCAAGTATCACCTGAAACACATTAATGTGGACAAATACTGTATTTTATATCAGTACAACTTATGAATAAAAATTTATACAACCCAAAAAATACTTTATATATACATATACTTTTTTAAAATACATTTTTAATTACTTTTTTTTTTACTTATTTTTTTTTAATGCGAAAGAAGAACAGCAGGTGTTTAAATATATAATGTTTAAAGATCCCGACCTATAATAAGGTTTTGCTAATTGATGTATTAAAAGTTTGCTTCGTACAAAATCTATAACAGAACCAATTAGGTGAAATTAGTTTTCTTCATTCAAAACTTGCAACAAAAATACAACACATACCACCGAACTCCAGCCTGATTTGGGTGCAGTCTTACTAGTCTTTTGTAAAGAACTGCTTGTTATACATAAAAAAACAAAACCACCATGAACATAAACAAAATAAAATAAAAACTCACTTTATCATTCAAGAATTGAGCATTATTCTGAATAGCAGTTTGATATGCCAACGTTCTAGGACGGTCACTCAGCATCTCATGATGCAGTTTCTGCAACAGAATAATTTCAATAAAACAGAAACTTACAGTATGCATCATACAAGCATATCAATATCAATACAATAAGACTCGAAAACTACTTTGGCATTGGGAGGTATACACTGTATTCTTCAAGGCATGACTATGAACCAGGGGCAGCATAAACTGGACTTGGGGAACTAATATTCAGCACATTGTAGCTGGCTTGTTTGTCTAACACAATAATACTGATACTGTAATTTCAACCCAAAATCGATCTAGATAAGTTTTAGGACGATTAGAGGCCATGTTTTGTCAAAATTGCGCCAGGTGACCCACACACTAAAAGCGTTGAAAGAAGAGGCGTAGAATGAGCAGTGAAGACTACAATTTTTAAATATATGCCCTATTTTAGGTACTCCAAGCCCTTCATTGGCTCTTGTCCGCTCGGCACTTTTGACTCAGTTTTCACTTCACTTTCAACACTTATTATTAATGTAAAACTGCATCAAAACGAACAGTGGCTGTATTCAAATAAAAATTGAAAGCTTTATCTTTACATCTGTGTTGTTTTTAATGCATGTTTATGCGAAAGATTCCGAGAAAACAGCTTTTGAATACGCCCCTATCCGAACGCTGAATGCCGCTGCGAAAAAAATGTCGCCGTCGTTTGCTGAGAGGTGACTCGTTTCAAACGTCAAGCGCTTTGCGATACTTCATTGGATGGCCTAAAAATAAGAACCAATGAGAAGTTCGGATACTTAGCTTCATTTACATATCAGTATGGTGGGCTCTCGTGTGTAAACGTTTTGTTACGAGCCGAACAAAGTGGATAAAGCGGTTTTGATGTAAGTTTGATTTTAACTAGAAGTTTAAAACTTAGCAAGAAATAAAGAGCAGACTTTCCTTTATAAAACTAGGGTATTTATTAATTTGTGCATTACTGTATCGGGTTTTCTTCCGGCCATGGGCCAACTCGTAGGCCTATTCAGCGACATGAGTGCTGAGCGTAGTAGCACACCAGTAGGCCTATACTTTGCCGGCACGCACTGCGAATTTGATGATTTCCCAACTTTGAAGCACCAAAACGGCTGAACATTACATGGGATAGGCCTGAAGAAAATTGGGCTTGGAGTATAACATATTAAGGGGTTACCTGTCAAAAATCAGCTTTCTGGTATCAATATTGGCTTCACTTTGAGACTCCAAAGTTGTCAATTTCTTCAATTCCAAAACGTTGCCAAAAAAACACCAACATTCGGCATTTTCAAACATTAATAACTTTTTACCTGTTTGTCCTATGGGGAAAAAAAAAATACCACTGTGTTCAGAATGAAAAGCTCTTTAAATCTATGTCAGTTTTGTGATGAGGAAATCATTTTTTTAAAAATGGCTTTTGACTACCTACCTATTTACTACTGCTACTACTACTACTAAAGAATTTCATTCATGTATTCATCCATTCAATTTCAAGTGCTTATAAAATGGCACGACAATCTCACTTTGTGACTAGTCATACTAGCCACAGTGGCTAGTGCATCTAGATTAGCCATGAAGAAAGAATTTAATTTGACTCAATGTACATAATGAGTACAAATTAATTATTGTGAAAACTAATGAGTGACTTTTGGCCTGGAGAAAATCCGGTCATTTAAACCAGAGTACAGGGACATAACTGAGCCCCCCATTTGGAGGGGAGAGATTTCATGTCAAAAAGTTGTACTCTAGTCTCTAGTCTGTAACCAAACTACAGGTAAGTCAACCATTTAAACTTAGCAACAGAAAATAAAATGAAGAAAATCTCACCAGTTTTCCATAGCTTCCAAAATACTCCTCATCCTGCCAGAAAACTTGCTGTGTGGACTGGAAAGTAAGGTGGTTCACAGGAATGTAGCCTGTCTCTCCGTGTACAGACTCTGCCCACCACCAGTGCTCTGATGTCTTGTCCAAGACTTTCAGCACATCACCTCTTCTGATGGACAGCTAGAAAAGGAATGAAGTATGGATATGTTCAGAAGAAAAAAAATCTAAATCATTAATAAGAATTTTTTTTTTAAAACATATGTTCTAATAGTAATATTATTTCTATATATCTTTCCACTTATTTATCTTCTGCTTGTGTTAAGCATTGCTTTTTGCGTTGCTGTTGTTAATCATCATCATCTGCATGTTGTTAATCATCATCATCATCATCATCATCATCATCATCATCATCATCATCATCATCTATAAAATGCCTTTAAAAAAATTTTTGTCTTGCTTGTTTTGACTTTCTTCTTCTATTTCCTTTTTTCTTGTTTTTCCTCTTTTTTAACAATTTTTTAACTAGCACATTTTGTTATAATACTTCTTCTGCTTCTTCTTCTTCTGTTTCTTCTTTTTTATATTAATATATTTTATCTTCATCTTCTCCTTTTTCTATTAGTGCCAACTTTTTCTATAAATGGACGAAAAATTAAAAAATGCTGTGAAATTCTTGTGAACGTGTTTCTTCCATAGGAGTTCGTAGATTTGCTTACCTGATCCTCCCCAACTCCTTTGTAATTGGCCATGGAATATACAAGCACATCTTCTTGCTCTTTCTCCGCCTCTTCATTTTCCCCAGAACTTCCCTTTTCAGTTTCGTTCACAGACAAATTCTCTAAGTTTCTACTGATGTCTTCCTGGCAAGAATCATTTTTTTCAGTGACAGTTTCATCTTCTTTTCTTCCTGAGTCGGCCATTGTTCCAAGGGAGGCCACTAGGAATAAAGCATCGAGTTGTGCGTCTTCGATCGCCTGTAGTGGGCGTGGCTATAGAGGAGGGATGGGGAAGGCGTGGAGGGGGGTGTGGGGGGGAGGGGAGGGGGAAGTGGGGTTAGTTAGTCATTGTTCATAGGGACCAGCGGACTGCAAAGAGACAAATCAGTACCACAACTTCGTTAATAGAGGACGCACTCCCGATCACTCCCGAAAGACAAAACAGTTTGAGAGAACTGCATGAATACCGTGTGGTGAAGAAGGCGGGAGTGGTTATGAAAGACACTTCACATGTTTTAGCAAAGCATTATGAAATGTTGCCCGCTGGTCGCAGACTGCGTGTGCCTAAATGTTCTCTTGTAAGAACAAAAAACAGTTTTATTCCAAAATCTATTGAGTTTTTAAATAAGCGCTAAGTAATATTTTTGTGTATAAGATTTTGATGTTTGTGATGATGTTTGAGATGTCATTTCATACTGGAAATTTACTATAGATGTAGTCTACTGTGTACTTGTTTTATCTATGTATGTATTGTTTTAATGTTTCATACCGATCAGCAATTGTATGTCATAATTTCTCCGTTGAGATAATAAAGTATTCTTGAACTTGAACTTGAACTTGAACGATCCGTATAAAAATTAAAAGATCTGTTTTATAAAAAAAAAAACACACAAAAAAACAACACCTAATGAAACGCTGAAGACGCTCCACCAGATGGTCACTTAATTTACAATAAAAGGCATCCCATCCCATTTATCGAAACCCGTTTACAAAAACAAAATACAATAGAAACATAATTATAATATTAACAAAACACTATAAAATGCCTACCTAGTGACCATTTGGCGGAAAGCGTCCAATCTGACAGATCCCATACACAAGTGAGGAGTTTTGGGAGAGTTTTCAAGAAAAAAGGTAGGTGGCTGATCTAGTGATGAAGATAGTAGATTGGTAGAACAGATTAGGAACGAGAAAGAACAAATAAGAATGACCGAAACAGTAGTAATTTAAAGCACTAAATTTCCACAAAGTGGAGGGAGGGGGGAGATGGAGAAGGAGGTGGGGGCAAAAATCGACAGCTAAAATTAATTGCCATGGTTAATCTTGGACGGGATAAAAGCTGAACAAATGCATATGATGTAATTTAATGGGAAGGAAATGCATATCGATTCTGCTTCAGGTTGTGACATACAGCCGTAGTGTGGAGGGGAGGGGTGTGGTAGGAGGTATAATAGGGTATTGAGGGAAAACTATGACGTCCTACTAGTGTCAAAACCGAGTTACCATTATCACGAGATAATTGAAATTTACACATGTTCTGTGTACTTTACAGAGATACCGGTAATCCACAGTGTTAATTAATAATTATCAATATTGCCACGCCTTCCTAGCGCCAAAACATGATAATTACAAATATCATGAGATAAGTACAAATATCATAGGAAATTTACAATCATAAAGGAATAATTACAATTATTATTGAAAAAATTTAAATATCGTTGCGTGACCATGTTTAGTTTTCAGTTTTAGCTCTAGCAATCCGTCTGGAAATGGGCCCAAATGAAAAATGTAATTTTCACTTCATAATAATAAAAATTTTACGTGTTACATGTAATTGTAAATATTATAAATATTATTATTATTATTATTATTATTATTATTATTATTATTTAATCGTTCTTATATAGCGCTTTTCCAGCTCAAGAGCTGCTCAAGGCGCTGGCCGATACAGGATCTAACTCGAACCGCCCGAGACGCCCACCCGCAGCCTTTGGGCGCATGGTCTGACGCCCGGACAACTGAGCACAATCCTGGGCAGCCAGGGATGGGGGAGAAGGACCTAGGTGCATGCTGGTTGTGTTCTTGTCACCGGCACTCACCCGTCTAGGACATGAGCGTCAGGATCTTTAAAGTCCGTTATGATGGAATGTATGCGACACAGACTAGGCCTCGGTTTATACTCTCATCCGAAGGAGTAGGAAACGGGAGTAAAGTGTCTTTCCCAAGGACACAACACAATGCCCCGGCCTGGGCTCGAACCCGGGACCTTCAGATCCGCAAGCCAAAGCTCTACCATTAGACCAACGTGCCTCTCAATATGTCAATAAATATATCAATATGTCGTTGATATTTGTAATTATAATACGATGTTTGTATTTATCAAGTTTTGGCGCTAGTAGGCCGTCATAATGTGAATTACACAAAACACGTGTTCATTACAACGTGTATTATCAATGATATCTGTAATTGCACGTTTTGGCGCTAATAAGCCGCCTTAGTCAGAATTAAGCATGATCACGTAAAAATGGTAATTATGAAGTGAAATTTGTAATTATTAAGTGATAATTACAATTTTCGGTTTTGACGCATTTCCAGGCGGATTGCTAGAGCCAAAATCAAAATTGAAACATGATTTTGTTGTTGTTGTTGTTGTTGTTGTTGTTGTTGTTGTTGTTGTTGTTGTTGTTTGTTTGTTTTATTAACGTCTTCTTCATCGCGATAAGACAAAACATGATCACGCGAAGATATTAATAATTTTTCAAGATGTTTTTGGGGCTTCACGGAGTCGTTGAACTTGTTAATAACGGGCACTGCTGGGATCGATGCCGCGACCTGTGAGTACATGAGCCTGCTAGTTTCAACCGTTTGGGTCCCAGCACTCTTGACAACGCCCCCTTTCTTATCCATCTGCTCTCTCATAGCTCTTATTTCGATCTCGAGGCTTGCGATGCGACCGCACAGTTCTCGCACACATGCAAGTAGATTGCTACTTACATCGCAGACCCCAGTTACATCTCATTCACCTCTGTCGTTTTCACTCATGTCCAAAGAGTCCTTCGCCGAGTGGTCACTTTCATTTCGATCAAAGGTCTCGAGCTCCTCTTCCTCCTCTTCTCCGACATTTGTGGAAAGATGCACATCTTTACCTATATATCCTCCCATGACGGTGAGGTGTGATACACACTGTATTATCCGCTGTTTGGTCGGACAAACTGGACAAGTCAGGCTAGCCTGCTTTCTGCGCCATGTCGAAAAACATCTTGGGATTAGGAGCAACGAGGCAATTTGCACGGAAAAAGAGAAAAGAACAAAAACGAAGAATGACGTCACTGTCGTCAAGTTACCTGACGTCAACTCATCAAATGGCGTAACAACTAAGCCACTTCCGCATTCCGGAGGGCGTGGCAGGCTGCAAATGAAAGAGCAGCAGAATGGAGATCGGGATCTGCCAGATGTGAATCGTTTATTCACGATTCCATTATGAAAGGAGTTAATGGAAAACGTACCATGTAATGTAATGTAATGGAAAACGTCTGGGACGCTCTTACGGGTTCAACGCTAGCTGCAAGACGTCATACTCTATTGACGACGTGAACCGAACACTGGAGACCACCATGAGGGATAAAGAGAGGCCAGAGGAAGCAGTCGTGGTTCACTGCGGTGTTAACGACCTCAAGCGTGAAGACCCCAAATCGGCCGGAAGAAAACTGAATTCGGTGATCAAGAACATTGTAACTCGGCATCCTAAACTGAAAATTGTTGTTAGCAAGGTTGCGCCGTCACGCCCGCAAGAAAATAATATTGATACTATTATCAGGCAGCATGATGATATAAAGAACATAAATTATTAGCTGATAATGAACTGATGTTGAAAATTGCATCTATTATATCGTGTAGTCATATAGAAAACTTGTTATAATTTTGATTATTATACGCGACGGACTTTTAATATTATGATGTTGATTTTTCAGTGTTAAGAGTTGAAGTGTTTATTGGTTATAAAGACTATTTTTTTTGTTACGATTACTTATGATGTTATAATTACTTATGATTATTTTTATTTTATTTTTTATTTTTTATTTTTTTATTTTTTTAATTAGGTCTAATATTACTTAAGTAGTGAACAGATTATAAATAAATTGATTGAATTGAATTGACAATAATTTTCAATGATAATTGTAATTATCCCTTGATAATTGTAATTATTCCATGATATTTGTAATTATCTCATGATATTTGTAATTATCTGGTTTTGGCGCTAGTAGGCCCTCATAGGAAACGGCATGTAAGAAAGAAACGGGAGAATCAGAAGAAAAGCAGAAATACAAATCAATGTAGAACTGACAATTACACAATAAAAAAAAAAACATTCTTTTCAGTAACAATTCTGGTTACCTTTTTATTATGGAATTGAGATCGACGTTCTTTCGATTTCTATATGAAATGTTATGCATTACCCACAAAAAAATTAGAAAGTAATTAAGTAAATAAATAAACGTATAAATGAACGTTTCCTGTTCATTATAATTTTCAGGAGGACTTTGCTGGGATGGCTGATGAGCCTGATGCTGCGGTAATTTTAACATTACATTACATTACATTATTATTGCTTTAGGACCAGCGGACTCTTCCGAGCCAAATCAGGACCGGACAACCCCCAATCCGCATAAAAGAGCTGCTGAAACAACCCTAGTGGTAAAACTGAAAGCTCTCCACCAGCCAGTCACTTTACAATAAAGACACCCCACGCCGTGGACGCTGAGGCTGCACTCTAATTTATCAAACCCCCGTTTACAAAAACAAAATAGAATACAAACATCATTATAAATTATCAACAAAACACATACATATAAAATGCCTACATTGCTAAATAATAACTTCATAGGAAGCCCTAGTGACCACCTGGCAGAAAGCGTCCAATATTCCCAAGCTGATCCAACAGACCTCATACACAAACAAAGAGTCTTGTCCCGGAAGAGTTTTCAAGAAAAAAGGTAGGTCACTGGTCTAGCGAAGAAGAAGATAGTATAGCAGATTGATAGAACTGAGCAGGAGTGAGAAAGAGCAAATGAGAAAGATAGCGACAGTGGGAATTTAAAGCACTACATTTCCAGAAAGTGGGGATACTATTTATACTGAAACCCCCGGCACCCCAACGGGGGGAGGGGGGGGGGGTAATTTTAACACTCCTGAAGGTTACTCTGCTGTGGAAGAGTGATGATAAGCGACTGGGTCCACTACTAGGCCACTCCCCACTCTGCCAGTTCTTGTTACAGATAATGGTGATAACATCAATCGTTGCTTCTCCTCCTGCTTGAAGCAATTCTGCGGGTATGATGTCCACTCCCGCCTCATCAGCCATCCCAGTAAAGTCCTCCGGAAAATAATACTCAACAGGTTGAAACCCCAAGCTGAACAAATATCATAGCTGAAAAACAAACAGGATTCAGGGCAGGGCGAAGCACCACTGAGCAGATTTTTCAACCTCAGAATAATCTGCGAGAAATACCTACAGCACCAACAACATTCATATCATGTGTTTGTAGACTTCAAGGAAGCGTTTGACCTAGTCTGGCATGCAGCTCTGTGGGCAACCATGAGAGTGTACAACATCAGCCCTAACATTATTGAAGTCATCAAAAGCCTGAATGACAAGGGTACAAGTGCAGCGCCATCAGGAACTGGTTCAAATCAAAACAACAACCGGCATGCGTCAAGGATGCATACTCTTTCCAACACTCTTTAACATCTTCGTGGAGCGCATCATGTCACATGTCCTTGCAGATTACGAAGGCACAGTCAGCACAGGGGGTAGAGCAATCTCCAACCTCCGTTTTGCGGATGATATTGATGGATTTGCTGGAGAGAAACAAGAACTTTAGTCTATGGAATGGAAATAAGTGCAGAGAAGACCAAAATGATGACCAACAACGCCAAAGGCGTCAACACGGACATCAAAGTCCAAGGCCAATCCCTCAACACGGTGCACAGCTTCAAATATTTAGGAGCCAATGTATCAGATAATGGATCCCGACAGGAAATCCTCTCCAGGATTGCACAAACAACAGCTGCCCTGACAAGGTTGAAGGCCATATGTAAAGACAAGACCATCAGTCTACACTCCAATGTGAGGCTGCTGCGTTCCTTTGTCATCTCCATCTTCCTATATGCTTGCGAAACATGGACCCTCACCGCAGGCCTACAATAAAGAATAAAAAGCATGGAGATGAGGTGCTACAGAAGACTTCTAGGTATTTCCTATACCCAGCACATCACCAACGACAGACCATCACATATGCCATTGGACAACACGACGACATGCTCACAGTGGTGAAGAAACGGAAACTCCGATGGTATGGCCACGTCACCAGAGCATCCGGCCTTCCAAAGACCATACTGCAAGGCACGGTGCAACGAGGCAGAAGAAGAGGGAGACCGAAAAAGAGGTGGGAGGACAACATTCGCTAATGGACTGGCTTGATACTGAGCGAAGCCATCAGGGTTCCTGAGGATAGAGAAAGATGGAGTACGCTGGTTAAACGATCATCAGTGGTGCCCCAATGACTATCGAGTTACGGGATAGGATAGGATACGATGGGGTAAAAGAACGTATATAATAAATAAATATATAAATAAATAATAAAACTATAGACAGATAAATAAGTAAATATATAAATAGAAGCCTTCAATAACTTATCATTTAGGCTATAGTAACGACGGGGAGCATGTGTGAATTAATAATAGCAAAAATGAAATAATAAGATAATCCAGTATGGCTTAAAATCTTATCAAGCGAAATGAAAATTCTTTCAAACATCACATCACAGTCCTGTGTTTCAAGTCAGTCCTGTACGTGCGATCGACAATCAACAAACACGGATATGTTACAGGTACAAACACGATCGAATTGCCCTATAACACGATAACATATATGCAAATACAAATATAAGTAGTCGTTATTAGTTTGCCTTAACCACCACCACCCTCCCACCTCCCACCCCCACAAAAAGTTCACAGTTTAATTTTTTAAAAGACAATGCTATATTAAATGGAGAAATGCACTGCCATTCATGTTTTAACAACAGTGCGCAGTGTTTTCAGTGTGCCAATAATATCGCAAGTGCGTCAATCCGTTCATGTTCGATCAAATCTCTCTGCTAAATATTATTTATGTTCAAAAAAAAATTTACACAGAATCGTAAAGATTCACAAAAGAAGCAATAAAGTACTCATAACTCGTTAAAAAAAGCATATATTTTGAGGTGTTTTTTTAATAAATAAAATCTTTCTCGAGTAGGTGTAAAACACTGCTAAAGATTTATCACTGCATGACTGAGGTTTTAATTATTGCTATCACGTTGTTGTTTGCGTGATTTTGTACCAATGGACGGAACGAAGAACAACATATAAAGTATATGTACCTATAATATAAATACAACATACAATACATATAACATATATATACATTCTCTTCATGAAGCAGCTTGAAAAGCAAACATTTGAAAAGCAAAAGGCATGAAAAATACAACAAGGGTCTTGGGTTTTTCGCCCCTTTAATTAGATAAACTTTTGACTTTAAAAAAAGTTTTCATAAATAGAATCTACTGCCTGTCTTCGCAATCTACACACGTGTGTGTGTGTGTGTGTGGGTGTGTGTGTGTGTGTGTGTGTCTGCGTGTGTGTGTGTGTGCGTGCGTGTTATCTCGATTCTGAGACATATTCCTTGTGTTTTATCTTGGCAATACAATTATTTGACTTGACTTGATATGGAAGGATAGGAAGAAACATAGGATAGCCTAGCTCTCACTTTCACTCTCTTATAGATATAATCGTTTGAGAAGTTGTTGCATCCTATACATATAACATAATATGATTAGTATCTATAGTTAATATATAACAGTTTTATATTTAAAAAAAAAAACACAAAAAAAAGTCAGGGACATTGCTGCTTCAGTCATTACAGGTACAGTACTGTACTGACATTTTGAAAAACATTTCCTCACTGTCAAACGTAGCCTATCATTGATATTATTCCCCCATCATCCAGTCCCCTCTGGAAGCACGTCATGCTTATCATGCAATTGTAAATGGCATAATAATAATAATAATAATAATAATAATAATAATAATAATAATAATAATAATAATAATAATAATAATAGCAGCAGCGGTAGTGCAAGTAGTAGTAGTAGTAGTAGTAGTAGTAGTAGTAGTGGTAGTAGTAGTGGTAGTAGTAGTAGTAGTAGTAGTAGTAGTAGTAGTAGTAGTAGTAGTAGTAGTAAATGTTCAATAATTATAACAATACTTGCATTTAGACACAACAGAATAACTAGGCTATTCATATCTTTAGTCATTATTTTGGTTTTTTACTGCTTTGATGACTTATCGATATCAGATAAGTCGCCACTACTAGCTCATAATAATTCTAACAAAAACCACAAAAGTGTGTTCCTATAAGCTACACTAATCATTTACGTGAAGCTTTGCACACTGCCAAATTTTTTTTAATTACAACACACAGTATAACTATATAATTAAAACACGACTATTTTATTGTACATAATATAATGGTTTTCCTTATAAATCTCGATATGCGTTCTTATATTATTATACACTAGCACAGTTATTAACAGAATATTATGCTTATGGTACTACCTATCCTATCCTCTCCTGTCCCGTAACTCGGAGGTGGTAGGGGCACCACAGATGATCGTTTAACCAGCATGCTCCATCTTTTTCTGTCCTCAGCAACCCTGATGGCTTCGCTCAGTGTCAAACCAGTCCATTCTCGCATGTTGTCCTCCCACCTCTTTTTCGGTCTCCCTCTTCTTCTACCTCCTTGCACTTTGCCTTGCAGAATGGTCTTTGCAAGGCCTGATGATCTGGTGACGTGGCCATACCATCGGAGTTTCCGTTTCTTCACCACTGTGAGCAGGTCATCGTGTTGTCCAATGGCTTGTGTTATGGTCTGTCGGACTTCGTCGTTGGTGATGTGTTGGGTATAGGAAATGCCCAGAAGTCTTCTGGTACTACTAGTACTATGGTACTACAAACTATGATAAATAATTACAGAATGTGGCCATTGCATGTTTCTATTCGTTTACACATTGGATCATTCCAAAACAAAATAGCAAAACCAAACAATTCATGGATGTTGAAGTTTTCAAACGAGTTTTTATCAGTGCGTATTATTATGACACATTTGAAGACTTGAGCTCTACGCAGAAAATCAATAAATCCATTATCATCGCTTGTCAGATGCCTACACTATTCCACAAATCTCTCTCTCTCTCTCTCTCTCTCTCTCTCTCTCTCTCTCTCTCTCTCTCTCTCTCTCATCTCATCTCATTCTTTCACATTGTAAATGTATACTATTTATTTATTTATTTATTTATTTATTTATTTATTTATTTATTAAACGTCGGAAGAATTAAATAATTAATATGTCACCTTTTTGGCAGAAGGCAGCCAAGAAATTTACCTTAATCCTTGTAGAATCCATGAGTGCAGCCTTTTAAAATCAATATCTTCAGTCTGAAACACGGGAAAATTTAAGAAGCCTTTCATAATATAATCATCCAATAATTTATTGTCAACGTTGCTTAAGCTCTCCAAATGTTTTATTCATCCGTAATAACCAATATCACGCAAAGAAAGGAAAAGAAAAGCCTACAACACGATGGAGGAAAATCGAACTGTTAAAATATCTTCTTCTTCTTCTTCTTCTTCTTCTTCTTCTTCGCCGTCCTCCTCTTTCTCCTTCTCTTCCTTCTTCTTCTTCTCCTCTTCTTCATCTTCTTCTTTTTATTTTCTCCGTCTTCTTCTTAATTTTTTCGTATTTTCATATTATTTTCATATTTATTTTTTCATATTTTAACTATTTTGGTAAATATTGATCCAGCGCAGCAAAGTAATCCCCCGTCTTAACCTCCCCCCCCCCCCTCTCTTCCCCTCCCTGCCTCTCTCAACTCTCCATCATTTTACAATCTTTCCATCCCACTTCCTTCTTTATTTTATTTGACTTATTTTTACATGTATTTTATGTATTGTATGAAAACGTATGGACTGATATTCTCTCTCTGATGCGGCTAAGTCCCAAAAGATTTCGAGATGTGAAGAATCTTCGTGCTCAGCCTTCTTGTTTTGACGGAGTTCAGAATTGATCTCCGGTGCTTTATTTGTAATAGTTACTATTTTGGGTAAATACTTATCAAAACTATCACAGCATAAACGTAGCTTAATTCCATCGTCATAAATCATAAACATTCTACGATATTTACTTTTTATTCATGTTACATTTGTTCTTTTAATACCTTTTTTTTTTTCATCCCTAAGCCTAACCGTGCGCGCTGTAAAGCAAATACAACCTTTTCTATCAACGTCATCATAATTTTTCTGCGCAGCGGATCTTCTATAGCACAGCGGTGGATACCACACAGGCTTTTGTATAAACTTTTTATAAGACATATAGCTTGCGTGTCACTCACTGCTGTGATATCGAGAATTCGCTATATGGTCTACCAACTGATGTGTATATATGCCCCTGTGAACATATCTACTGAAACATGACGGAACTCGAGTCGGAAAGATCAGTAAAGCAAGTTAGACGTTGTGTAGCTAGTACACAAATAGTTTCAAAGGAAGACTATGGATTGCTAGGACCCCCACAATTAATTTATTCTTAGAACCTACTGCAGTGTCTTCAGAGACCACTGTTCATCTATTGTTTGGCCTAGAAACTATGAGACAAAGACCTAAGTTCGTAGTGTTCATATTAATTTTTTCGAAATTAGCATTGCAGTACGTAATTGGCTCTCCTTGAAGAAATCTTGAAACTGAAACGTTGGGTACCTATCTTTTATTAAGGATATTTTTTATCACCACAAAAGGTTTTTAAAACGGTTTATTAGTCAGTCGCTTTAAGATCCTCTAGTTAACTTTTTTTTTTTTACCCTTATTGGGTTTTCTCATTCCTGACATCTATTAATGAGTTTGCTTCCAAAAATTGTGTTAGTTACAATTGCATATGACGAGGGCGAGTCCAAAAGTAATGCCATTTTTTGGTATTTCAGATAAAATTTTTCATAAAAATACCCCAAAATTTTCGCAGTTATAAATGATTAATGTAATTTACGTTATTAAATATTTTGTTTCTTACTTTTCAGGTTTTTAGACTCGCAAGGAAAATTAAAAATGGCTGCCCCCTTAGATTTGCGTCAAAAACAAAGAGCAGTAATTGAATTCTTTGTTGCTGAGGGGGAAACCCTTGTGAACATTCACAGACTATTACAAAATGTGTTTGAGGACAATACTTTAGATTATAGCAAAGTATACAGGTGGATCCGTCGTCCGAATGATGAAAAGGATGAAGAGGGGAGGAAGGGCCCGTGAGCATACCCGATAAGCCCCGTTCTTGCCGTCCTCTTCTGTGAATCCTTCCAGTAAAGCAAAAGCGGATGCTCTAATCAGATAAGACAGGCGCATAACTCCTGATGAGTTGGCAGAAAACCTTGCAGTGAGCCATGGAAGTGCTTACAGCATTGTCGAATCACTTGGCTTTTCAAAAATGCGTGCCCGTTGGGTACTCAGAGAGCTGACTAGAACAGTCAAAACAATTTTACGAGGCAGGGATACATGCTTTCATTTGAAGGTGGAACATTGCTATTGAGAGAAACGGTGACTATGTTAAGAAGTAGGGATGTGATCCACAGAGGATCAGCTTCAGTTTGATGTATGATACATGTTCCTGTGTTGGTAATTATACCTGTCCTAAAGAAAATGGCATGACTTTTTGGCTCACCTTCATATATATAGACTACATCGAACACATTCGATTCCCTATCGTGGTCTGTACTTTCCAGCAGGGACAACATTTACTTGATGAAGATATGTATTCCACACAAATATGTACACGTAAGCTACAGTGTTTTCCAAGAAACCAACATTAAAACACAATTTTATTGGAAAAATTGTGTTGTTTCTGGATTAAGGTCGTCTGCCATTCAACACACTTTTACGTCTCCGTATGGGCAGAAACAAGCTCTTAAACCAAAGGGCGTCTGGGCGGAGGAAAATGGGGGGGGGGGGGGGGAGTAAGGGGGATGGGAAGAGAGAGGGGGGGGGGTAGGGAGTGCCTCGAGTGGGTTGATAGTTCTCGTTTGGTTTCATTTGAGGGTAACCTTAATATTATCACAAGTAAGGAATCTGCTGTAAATGTAACTTTATTATGCATTCAACACACAGTCGTGCTTTGCAAAGGTCGAAAATCATTTAATCAATGAAAAGACTTTAAATTTAACAATAAAAAAGAAACTAAAACCGAAAGCCTGCTTTGCATTGTTTTCAAGGACTAAAACAATCAATGAGAGTGTGTGAGTTTGATCAGAGCGGGTTGATTGCTTGCTTGTAGGTTGTTGTTGTGGTGTGGTTTTTTTTTCACTGTCAGAGGACAATCCATAGCTGACAAAATTATCATTTGAGGTCATAGCTGATAAATTAGCTTTTGGAGTCATGTAGCTGACAAATTAACTTTTGATGTCGTGTTGTTTCAACAACGCTGACAAATAACCTTTTTGATGTTATATTGATTGTCAGCATAATGGTAGCCTAATTTCCGACCAAACTTTGGACAAGTCAAGTAAAGTCTTATCTTCCGGCCAAGCAGCTGGCGCATAAATAATGTGTGGATCGTGTCATTGGCACCCTTTCATAAAGTGATTGGCCTTTTTCCTTCAATCATTGGACTCTCTCTCTCTCTCTCTCTCTCTCTCTCTCTCTCTCTCTCTCTCTCTCTCTCTCTCTCCCTCTCTCTCTCTCTCTCTCCCTCTCTCTCTCTCTCTCTCTCTATCTCTCTCTCTCCTTCCTTTACCGTGGAGATTTGAGAGAACAAACAATACTTTGGAGTGGATAGGGCTACTACGAGTATTTTCGAGCCGGAAGCTGAGCTTATAGTGTAGAAGAAGAAGAAGAAGGAGAAGAAGAAGAAGAAGAAGAAGAAGAAGAAGAAGAAGAAGAAGAAGAAGAAGAAGAAGAAGAAGAAGAAGAAGAAGATGATGATGATGATGATGATGATGATGATGATGATGATGATGATGATGATGATGATGATGATGATGATGATGATTAACAACAAAACAAAACAAGAAAAACAACTACAACAAATCACGAAGTAAGAACACTCCAAGAAAAACCATCTGATGAGAATGAGATTAGCTACTAAACGTACTTAGGGTATAAACAATACATGTTTGTGTGTACATGAAATAGTCGATAACCTTTAGTCATTTGATATAGTAAAGTTAGTAATGCCATTTCACATTATCACACAGACATTCAGGCAGACAGATGTGATGCACTAAGATTCAGTGACCAAATTCTTAGGCGTGTTTACAACATGTTCCATCAAATAGCATGCCAAAAAATAAACGAAATTGCTCAAAATAAACACCCATGCGTGGGTCGTGTAGGCCTAGTCGTATTTGTCCCTTGCTGACCCAGTCTTCTATTGCAAATAATGCGGCATTTAATCAAGAAGAGTATTATTGCTTGGATCGAGAACAACAAACAAAAAAATAATAATGATCACAAATTTTGTTCAAACAAGAGAACGTTGCTTGGCTGCGCAATTAACATGATGCCGGAATTTTACATGTTTGATCTTAGTGATGGATGAAAGGTTCGTGCGAGTGAGGAGCTTGTGGACATACAGCGCATCTGTGACGTACACCAGGCCGTCTCCCTCTCTCAAGTCCAGTCTCAACCACGCTGTCTGGCTTTGGATTGTATGTAGGTGGGTGGATTAATTGTGAGTGGTTGCCTATGTCTATGTAAATATATATGTCTGTGTGTGGGTGTTTATGTGTGTGTTCGTATGTGTGTGTGTATCTGTGTCTGTGTGGGCGTGCCTATATTCTATGTGCGCGTGCCTGTGTGCGCGTACTGGATGCGCGCGAGCGTTTATGTATGTAAGTTAAAGGATGTCTCTCTGAATGATTTCTAAGGTTTTTAATACAAATCAACTCGACTTAGATCCTTACCGACCAGCGCCTTCAGCAGCTCTTGAGCTAGAAAAGCGATATATAAAAACGATAAATAAATAAGTAAATAAATCATTTGATTTGCATTGATAACCAAACGTTTAATAATTAACGATTTCAAATGCAGCATGTACAATCAAAGTCTAATTCAGATTCAAATGAGCATTTAAATACAGTTGATAAACAACTTCGGCACATTCATAAATACAGTGAACCCTTGTTTATCGCGGTAGATAGATTCCGAGACCGGAAGCAATAGCTGAAAATCCGCGAAGTAGGGACACCATATTTAGTACTATAGCATTTATTTAACGTTTATTCCGACTTTTAAAACCCTCCCTTTACGTACTGTTAACAAACCACCCTTTACAGTAATGTACAGATATCTACAGTATGTACATACAGTACACAGGCACAAATGTTAAGCAATAAAACATCATATATCGCGACTATTTTCGAAATTTTCGGATAATCTTATGTAATATAATGAAAATAAAATCCGCGAAGTCGTGAATCCGCGAATGTCGAGCCGCAGAGTAGCGAGGGCTCACTGTATGTCAGTACTAAGCAACAATATTACACATACACAACTCGACCATATGGAGATATCCGAAGTGGATCATTGAAATCTTCTTCAATAACTTTGTTTTCTCCGGAGGGAAAAAAAAGTACATTATCAACTGATGTCTCCCTTAATCTTGCGTTTTTGTTCATCTGCTACGCCTCCTCCTATCTCTCCTATATCCTCTTCTTTGATTCCTTCAACTCTGTTTTCCCCTGATCGTCTTTTCAAACTTCCTCCTCCTCCTCTTTTTCTACTGCGTCTTTCTCTATCCTCCCCTGGAAGTCGTATTTGAACTGTTCTTCCTTTTCCTGCAACTGGAAGTTTAGCACTTTGTTCTTTCACTCTCCCTGTATCACTGCTTTTCGCTCTACGTTCTTCTGTATTGTCTGCTCTTGCTTTTTGTTCTTCTTCCGTCGTCCGCCTTCGTCCACTGCTTTCTTTTTTATGGCTGCTACTTTCTTCAGTTTTCTTGCCGCCTCTTTCTCCTCCGCCTTTTCTTTTGTTTCCCTTGTCGTCCTCTGCCGACATGGCCGCAGTCATGGCGGCGACAGCGGCCGCGGCGTCGGCAGAAAGTGGCAGCCCGGGCACTCTTAAATCCGGCGTGGAATGCGTCCTTCTCATCGTCATGAGCTGCACCGCTCCCCGCCCGCCATCTCTCGCCCCGTAGCTGGACAGGTGACTGATGGTGTGGTGGTTCAGCTCCGCGCCCCGGTTCTGCAACGTCATGATGACCTGCCGTCGGATGTTGGCGTCCTGCCTACCCGTGCCGTGCATGACGTTCACGAGCAGCGAGGCTTCCAGCACGGCGTGCAAGCCTGAGGAGATGGTGAAGGGCTCCTTGTCTTGCGGGTACACCACCGAGCCCGACACCATCATCATCCCGCACAGCTTGCAGCGCCGTCGGCGGCAGAAGTGGATCTTGAGGGTGGCGCGAAACTTGTTGTTCATGACCATGATGATGAGAGGGTTCACTACGCAGCTCAGATACGACAGCCAGAGGAACAACCTCAGCAACGCGGCCAAGGACGAGGAAGAAGAGAGTTTCAACAGGATCACACACTTCAGTCTGTTTTGGCACAGCGCCCCTACCACCGCGCCAGGCAAACATAGGGCGATGAAGGCGACTGACACGAGCAGCAAGGCCCTGGTAGCTTTCGCTCGAGACGAGTTAGCTTTCGCCGCTGCGGACTCCACCGGAAATGACGTGGCTGCTACCGGGATTGGGACAAAAGCGAACACTCGTCTGTGACCGCGTATATGAAGGATCGTCTTCATGACGATCAGAGCGATCAGCGTCACGGGTAGGAACACACACAGCGTCTGCACTACCACCACTTCGCTTCCATGACTCTCCAGGTCCATGTTGCCAGAGGAGCTGCTTCTCATCAGGCACGTCCTGAAGGTCGGAGAAAAGGCGATAGAACCCCAGCCGGCCAGAGGCAGCAAGCCAACGACGAAGCCCATCAGCCATACAGCGCCCACTACCACGATCGTCGACAACTTGCTTGCCAAATGAGTGTACCTGCACACACACACACACACACACACACACACACACACATACAGTAATGTACAGATATCTACATTATGTACATACAGTACACAGGCACAAATGTTAAGCAATAAAACATCATGTATCGCGACAATTTTCAAAATTTCCGGAAAATCTTATATAATATAATGAACACACACACACACACACCTACACACACACACACACACACACACACACACATTTTTGTAAAAACGACATTATGATGACTGTTGTGAAAAAACAGGGATTATTTTGACACACTTTTCATTCTCGTGACATTATTTTGACATTTTCAAATTTTTGAACCTATCCCTAACCCTAACCCTAACCCTAACCCCTAACCCAAACCCTAACCCTAACCCTAACCCTAACCCTTAACCTAACCCTAGTCCTAAAACAGCTCTAACTCAGCAGGGAACTATTTTGACGTCAAAATAGGGCGCCCTTCCAAAAAAGTCAAAAGAAACCATGTGGAGTTCCATGAGTGTGTCACTCTAACGTCGTTTCTACATGCCCACATACACACACACACACATATACACACAGACAGACAGACAGATATATACAGACACAGAGACAGCGAAATCGATAACCGAGCTCTCTGTTCACTACCATTCTGCAAAAGCAACATGTCATAAGAATTAATGCAATGTTACTTCCGTGCTTTTTTTTTTCATGCATACCATCCATTACAAACATTTGCCAAATGAAAACGAGACATTGTAGCCTATATTATGTTTTCCCAAGTAAAAGTTAGTCGATGACAACGCTGTGTCCGGAGATAATGATTGCTATCATGTTCGTGTCACTGATATTGTAATTAGTTTATGCCCGCTGCGGGTAAGGAAGTATTGTTGATACCCATTTCGTGTGTGGAAAAGTCACTTAGACAGCAATTTCAGATATTAAAAGGAAATTAATTATTCAAACGCGAGGTTTTTTTTAAATTTAAAATTTATCTTAATTTTTACACATTTTGCTTAAGGCCTGTGCTGCACATAGCGGTTTTAAGATCTAAGACCTAAACATTAAACAATACTAATAATAATTTTAAAAAATAATAATGAAAAAAATTCAACACGAATTTGATGCATTTCGCGTTCTATAGATGTAGACAAAACATTCGTTTTCATTGACAACTCCTGGTGGGTCAGTCGATTCTGTGACGTCAATCACCGCACGTACATCAGGTGTCGCTAACATCTCTGTCAATGGCCAGGCTACACTGTACGGGTAGGTAGTTTGACTACGAAACCTTGCATAAGTGGCAATTTGTTTTTAGATCAGATTAGGATTTATTTCAATTATTTACCTTACTGATCATGCTTGTGCTGAAATCGGCATAATAGTTTTGACAGAAGAAACATGAGAGGTGTTTAAATGTAGCCGAGTAGATTTATTTTTGACTAAAGTTGTAGTTGTAGAACGGGATGAGCGTGATGCTATTTTTAGCAACACATCGCAAGCTATTTCTAGAAACATAATATAAACAAATGGAATGTATTAATTTATCTAAAACCTATACTTTAAATGAGGTTATTTTCAATTCAGTTTAAAGCAACAATTATTATTATTATTATTATTATTATTATTATTATTATTATTATTATTATTATTATTATTATTATTATTAATGGATGCTAATATATTTTCTCCAAAATCATTGATCAGGCTCAAAGCGCGGCGATCTGTTCCAACATACACGCTCACACTGAACAGCGACCTCAGCGGAAACACACACACACACACACACACACACATACGCACACACACACACACACACACACACACATCGGGGTTGAATCGTATGGAACACGGAAAGCGTCAAATGCGCGTGCAATTGCACGCGAAAATGCACACGCAATTGCACGCCCATCTAGTAGGCCTAGCTGATTGGTCGAAAACTGTTACGCCAAATTGCGCAAGTGCAAATGCACACCCAATTACACATGCAATTTCACATTTGCACACGCATTTATCTACGAGTCACATTAAAAATAGGAATTGGAAATGTCCTTAAATATGTTCTATGTACAAAAAATAATGTAATTTACATTGACTACTAATTTACAATATAACCTTCGCACCCACGACCTCCCCTGCCTCCACTCCTCCATCCCCAATGAAATGTTATAATAATTTACTTTGGTTTGCCTGTCAATAATATGATAATTATCTTCCATCATGCGCCCAACGGTCTTCAGTGTGGCCACAGTGCAAAGTTTACTATTAGCTACACCCATTTTACGATGCTTTTTTCCGTTCCATGTTTTGCAGTTCTTCACCAACGTCCGGTGTCAGTTTGGCGTGCAATTGTGCTTGCGCAGTTTGGCATGAAAGTTTTGACCAATCAACTACTAGAGGCGCGTGCAATTGCGTGTGCATTTGCGCTTGGGCAGTTTGGCGTGAAAGTTTTCGACCAATCAGCTACTAGATGGGTGTGCAATTACGTGTGCATTTTCGACCAATCAGCTACTAGATGGGTGTGCAATTACGTGTGCATTTTCGCGTGAAATTGCACCCACATTTGACGCTTTCCGCGTTTCATAGAATCGACCATTGCCGTGTAATATATGCACACGCCGTACGTTTTCTGAAAACATTTATTTAGAGCCGCAATGTGTTCAAGATCGTGTGCGCCTTATTAATCCTTGTGGCCTGTTTGATCTTCCAGTAAACTGTCGAACTTTGTTTGATCGTGCATCTTAACATGCTTAATTAAGAGAGGACAAATATTTTAAAGACAAGGTAGGATATTATCGGTCTTGCTAGCTATCGACTGATTTTCACCAAACAGCAAAAACAACAATAACAACAACAAAAATATATTGTTCTTTTTGTTGATGATGATGATGTTGTTGTTGTTGCATCAATTTTTATTCATCAGATTAACATGTTGTTGTTGCATCAATTTTTATTCATCAGATTAACATAAGTTGTACTGATGATGATGATGATGATGATGATGATGATGATGATGATGATGATGATGATGATGATGATGATGATGATGATGATGATGATGATGAGAATGATGCCCGAACCTGAGAGGTCTGCTGATGGCGATGTAGCGGTCGACAGAGACGACGAGAAGGCTAAATGCAGACACAGATGGTCCCAATATACCCATGAAACCCACGAATCTGCATAGGTCATCAGAGAACGCAAACCTAGACAGTCAGGCAGACAACGCAGCATAAACAAGGTAAGACGACAGGTGAATGACTGCAGGAGAATCAAAGGGGCCAACTTTCCCCCAATTCACCGCGACAGATCGTTGCGCGTGTTGCCTTATTAAGAAAAGATAAACTTACGACAACAACAAAATAAAACTCTTTCGAAAGTAGGCCTATTTGTTCTTATATGAATCCATTAATTCAGTTTGTGTATGTGTCTGTTAATAACTTTGATCCATCGCTAAAACTACCATCCACCGTAGCCGTTACTCTAGAGAACCCATAACAAAGCAGTTCGGAATGAAAATGGAGACTTTTCTTTTTCGGTTGAGAATGTTAATCGCAGTGGTGGTAGGATAGCGGTGGCCCAAAATATTCACATTACCCTTCTCTGAAGTTTAATTTTCACCTGTTCACCTTTTCTCACCTGTCTTTTTTGTCTAAAGCCACCAATAGGTGACAAGACGTTAAATGAAACATTGATTTTTTTTAAAAATTGATTGATTGATACTCATTTGGTCTTTGATGAGTGGTGCAAGACTCGTCGGATCTTCAACACCACACAAAGGTTTGTCGTAATTGGAAGTTTAGTGGAGGTTCACCAACCTTTCTTTTCGGGGTTTTCAGATCCCGAACCTAGGTTCCTGAACTTTTTTTGTGTATGAGAACCTCGAAAAAAGGTTCTTGAACCCCCACGAATCTTCCCATTAAGACAGACCTTTTCGTGCAAGCTGCAGTGTAATCCACCAATAGAAAATGTTCACTGATGGTCGAAGTATTAGACCTTTCCGCTTATATAGATCTGCCAAATTCACAAACTCTACAGGCAGCAGTAACAGAGCAGCCTGTCAAAAATGTAGGCTGCATGCTGATTTTATATCAAATGTAACTAGTCTTCAACAGTACGCCGAAAACCTTACTCACCCTTTAGGAGTTGTCACTGATGCCCCAGCGAAAGGAATGACAAAGAGGCCGGTAAGGAACTCTCCAGCGGATAAGGAAGCGATGAAGAAGTTGGTTGCTGTGTGCAGAGCTGCCGTCCGCATCACCACGTAGATGAGGACACTGTTACAAGCCATGGCTGCCAGCGACAACACCACCGCCACAACGGTCAAGGTCACACCCTCCGACTCCGGAAGTGGGGGCAGGTCAAGGTCGTAGTAAGCTACAGACAGCGTGGTGACGTTGGAGGTCATGGCTGAATGTCTTTTTCTTCGTGCATTTGGTAGCCTCCACCATCACGTTGATTGTAGCAGAATGTGACTAATCGATATGAGATTGGTTTCGTCGCTTCGGGTCTTTTTATCTTCTTATAGCAGAGAGTATACTGCTTAATGTATCAGCATACGCAATAGCTATCCCGTTGGGGTGCCGAGGTTTTCTGTATAAATAGTATCCCCACTTTTGGAAATGTAGTGCTTTAAATTACCACTGTTTCTGTCATTCTCATTTGTTCTTTCTCGTTCCTAATCTGTTCTATCAATCTAATATCTTCTTTGCTAGACCAGTCACCTACTTTTTTTTCCTGAAAATTCTCCCCAAACTCCTCATTTGTGTATGGGGTCTGTTGGGTCAGCTCGGTGATATTGAATACTTTCTGCCAAATGATCACTAAGGCTTTCGATGATATTATTATTTAGCAATTTATGCTTTTTATATTTATGTGTTTTGTTAATATTTTATAATGATGTTTATGTTGAATTTGGGGTTTTTTTTTAAACGGGGGTTTGATAAATTTGAGTACAGCCTCAGTGTCCCGGCATTGGATGCTTTTATTGTAAAGTGACCGGCTGGTGGAGTGCCTTCAATGTTACCATTAGGATTGTTTCAGCAGATCTTGTATACGGATCGAGAGCGAGAACCAAGTTGTGGTCATGATTCGGCTCTTTACAGACGCTGGACCTTATAAACAATGTCTAACTCAATAACGTAAACTCAACGCAGTCTTCTGGCAGATATCATTGCTGCTACTCAAGAAGTGGGAGACATAGCGCCGTTCTTTCTCGCACACATTATTATTGATATAGACCTCACTAACAGCCTGCTGATAATTGCAGGTTTGTAAGTTTTCTTGGATTGGAATACTTATCGGGTACTAAATAAAGAAATACCCCAGGCTCGCCTCGAGTGGAAACTTCATATTATTTATTTGGTGTACCTAAGATTTCATTAGAGCACGACATTGCTACAGCTGCTTGCGAAACGCACAACATACAGACTTTGTGGTCTGTAACCGTTATACTTGAGATATAAGTAATCCTGTGTGGAGGACACACCACGATGTCAGTCCATACTTTTCGTTTCTTTCTGAGTCGATAGTGTGCGTCAGTAGTGCGTTCGACCAAAGTGGTTTTTCATAGTTTTAAACAGCGCAGCAGGGTTACGTGGCCATAATTATTCTTCGTCATAGTTCTTTGGATTCAATTGCCACGCCATTTTCAAATGTGCCAAAGAAAAGCACACAAATTCAATTCAGTGATGCTGAAGCTTTTTAAAGCACTGCGCAGTTGTCCGAAGTTTGTTTTGTTTGTTTGTTTTTACACAGCAAGAAAGAGCACACATTCTTGTCAACGGAGATCTTTAAAAAAAAAAAAACTGCTGCAATTAACTAACGTCTAATGTTTGTGTTTTCCCTCCGTGGTGTGCAATGTCAATAATTTTCATCAGTAATGTTAAAAAGATGTCGACACCTGGTCCAAACAAATCTGACCAACTCTGCGATACGACTATAGAGGCTTATTTACCTCCACCATTACTAAAGTTTGATACAATCAAAGCCGTCTTCTTCGATCAACATTAAACTGAACCCGTCATCGGAAATGGTACTTGCACGAAATGACCCTTGAAAATAAGCTCTGCTCTACATGTACTTTTCTGACACACAGAGAAATGTCGTTGCTATTTAAGCTTCCATATTTGCAGTGAGAAATGTGAAGCCATTTTTTACCAAGTAGGGTTACTGAGATGAAACTGTCTTTATTAGCTACTGTACTAAAACAAATGCTATTCTGGCTGTTGTTCATTGGTCTTTTCCTGGCTGAACAGTGTAATATTAAAAGTGGGGTAGTGCATTTATAAAGGGCATTGTCCAATTTGAGCTGGCCACACAGTTCAAAGACCGGAATACCCAAAGGACGATGGTCAGATGATCATGATAGATAGTTCATCTCTGGATCGCAGCTGATCCTTTGCTCATTGTTCACACAGGGAATTCAACTAGGTTATCCTATTTAGGATTCACATTGTAATAGAAAACCTGCACGCAAGTTTTATAATCGAAAATTACCACGTGTTCCGCCTTAGTTATGACAGCATCCATTGTCACTTCAGCCATTATAATGATGATTGGCACATTGTTTACGCACAGAATTATATTATTATTATTATTATTATTATTATTATTATTATTATTATTATTATTATTATTATTATTGTTGTTGTTGTTGTTGTTGTTGTTGTTGTTGTTTTTATTATTATCCTTGTTCACATTGTCATTAAAAAATCTGCACATATATTTCATGCTATCAAATAATCAACCGTGTTGACCTTCACTTAACAAGAGTCGATATACCACCACAACCACCCCCACCCTCACCCCTCAAAAAAATATTTTCTCTACAAGAGACTGTAGACTGGTCGGCCATTTTATTACATTTAATTGTATAGGCCTATCGGAAGAGGTGTTGTATCGTTGTCCATATTGTTGAAGATTTGTTCGTCTTTCGACTTCATCGCGTCCTGGAAAATACATTGTAATTCATAACAGTGCTGCTCTACATAGAGAAACGCATAGCAAGGGTTTAAGTTCGACTAGCTGCAAGCGCAGTTGTCAAGAGACTGCACTTTTCACTTTGTCATGGCGCACAAACAAAATTAATGACCAATTTCACGACGAGTTGACAAGATATGCTCTGATGTTGACAATATGTGGCCGTTTTCTAACAGAGTCATCATTGTTGGAGAGAATGTCAGCTAGCATTATCACGATTTGCGAAGATGCTGCGATGGTTTGAAAGCAATGTGGTGACTGTGTCTAAAATCAAAATTGCTTGAGAAAACGTGAGAAACAAGTTGGGTAGAGTCGTATTTACTCGTATTCAGATGCGGCATCCAAATTTCCATTGAAAGACTGTGTGTTCACCTCTGGAAGTCTCGGTGATCTATGTAAGACATAGACGTGTTTGTCCATACCTGAAACATAGAACATTACCGTTTTAAAAGCTAAATTAGATAATAAAACAAACGACGACGACGACGATGTTGATGATGATGATGATAATGATGATGATGACGACTGCGGCGACGACTGATGATGATGATGATGATGATGATGATGATGATGATGATGATGATGATGATGATGATGATGATGATGATGATGATGATGATGATGATGATGACGACGACGACGACGCCGCCGATGCAGAGAGCGCACCAACTCCTAAAATTCTCAATCATGCCCTACGCATAGAATTCAGTACACAGAGAACAGTCATCAGGCATACAAAGTATTTTAAATAAGAGATAAGAAGTTACTGAGTAGGCTAGCAGTAGTAGTACCCACTAATAGCCCGGAATGGCCAAAGAGCACACATACACAACCATCAACCAGCACTTGACGATCATAAACTGCCATCAGCATAACCGACAGCCACAATCCCATGCTGACTGCGACAACAGCAGGAAAAGCCGCCGACGCCAAACAACATCATCGACGCAATCGACATAACAGCACAGCACAAGCGGTGTGGGAATCCCTGATGCCACCTGTCCCAACCACAGATTTAGACGCCAAGTTGTTCTTTCGGCTGAGGTTGCAGTGTGGACCTGCCTTGTGGACAGCAATGAGAATAAGCAGCTGTGAGTGAGTGAGAGGGAGAGAGAGAAAGAGCGTGAGATAGAGAGAGCTGAAATTATTTGGGCTGGATTGAATTGGATCGCTTAACAGAATAAATGTTTTATATTATGCTAAAAAAAATAATACTTAAAACCTGTCCGAGAGAGAGAGAGAGAGAGAGAGAGAGAGAGAGAGAAAATGGAGAGGGGGTGAGAGAAAGAAAGTGAGGCAGAGAGACCGAAATAGAGAAAGAGAGACATATAGACAGAGACAGACAGAGACAGCGAGAAAAAATGGAATCACCAAAAAATTAATCAAAAAATAATTGGAGATGAAAGACAGACTGACAGAGAGATACACTGAAAAGACAGATAGAGACAAGGTCAGAATCAGAAAATGTATTGTCAAGTTCCAGGCCCATAACAATTGAGTTCACATAATTGCGAAAATGCATATCAAAGTTAAAACATTGCGAATCAGAGAGAGAGAGAGAGAGAGAGAGAGAGAGAGAGAAGGAGAGGTAGAGAGACAGAGACTGACAGGGACAGAGAGATACTGAGACAGAGAAACACAGACAGATAGGCGAAAGGATATGAAATCACAAGAAAATTAAACACAACATAATCGGAGAGACAGAGGCAGAGAGACGACAGACTACATACATACATACATATATATATATTGGAGTGACTTTTTTGCAGCACCTTCTTGTGACAGAACCCGAAACTCTGAGGGAAAAATCTTTGTACAACATTGCAATACTAACCTGCGGAAGTTTTGTTTTTCTAACAGAATAAATGTTTTATATTATGCTAAAAAAACAAACCTTTTGGAACGATTTACCTGTTACATTAAAGCAAGCACCTAACATAAATTCTTTCAAAAATCAGTTGGATGAATTACCAAAATCTAAAGAGATTTTCTATTGCTATGATGAATGATTTGTAGGAAAATTGCATGCATAACAGACCCATAACAGTAATTATACTGTCAAAGAAGGGACATTCGCAAAGGCCTCACGGCCTATTTTGTCCTCACACTACTACTACTACTACTACTACTATACAGACAGACAGACAGTGAGAGGAAATTAGAGGCTCGAAATGACACAAAGAACGAAACATAAAATTAATCGTCGTCGTCTCCTTTAGTGCCCGGACAAGATGACAGGAGCAGAACTCCACCCTGAGTTCGAAGCAATCAAATCAGAGTGCGGTAGTGATGGAAGCGGGTCATTTCCATCAAAAACCATTGCACAATATTCTTCGTCGTCTTACGTGCTCGCCAACCTGGTTTTCCTGTACCCCGGATTGCTGTTCGTTGTTTGTAGATTATAGTCACACGACACTTTCGCATATAGGTGACTACTGGACCGATTTATACTGACACCAGCGGGCCAGTTGTTGGTAAAGGGGAAAATAATATGATCACACGTTGACCAATCCGGGATTCGAACCAGCGACCTTTCGGTTACTAGCAAGACGCTCTTACCAACTGATAGCGCACGTCCTCTTTCATTCAGTTGCTCAAGGCGCTACCAAATTTTTCGTCTGCGTAGATATTGCGAATCGAGGAGCTGTGTATAGCTTACATATATGTAAAATACGCTTATTTGCAAGAGTGCAGCAATTTTGTTATCTACAATGAATAGGTAACGATACTTTTAATTGCTATATAATACTAAAACAATTACAGATTATTTGGGGGATAACGATAGAATAAAATGTCATCGCCAACCAACATTCCCCGTTTATGTTTTATTTTATTTTTACTGTTTGTGTCAGGTCTGCTCCCTTATCAACAATGGTTGGTTTGGACATCAAACCCCTCGTTACAGTAAGAAGCAATCTAGCATAATGTCAGATCTAGCTGCTGCTCATCTATTGCTAGATCGCGCATTGTTTGTCACGCCCCAGACTAGAACGAAAAACAGAATAATTAGG
This sequence comes from Oncomelania hupensis, assembly GCA_036898135.1. NCBI lineage: Eukaryota > Metazoa > Mollusca > Gastropoda > Littorinimorpha > Pomatiopsidae > Oncomelania > Oncomelania hupensis. The sequence goes on along the minus strand of CM072512.1, from coordinate 47,741,719 downwards.
CATAATCCATTTTTATGACCTGCGACGGCGTGTTCCTGCTGATGGGCATACTTTCCAGCAGTCACGTTCGCGTTTTTGTTTTTTGACAGAGAAAACAAACTGTAAAAAAAATTCCTTGTGGAAAAACAGGTCTGTTGACTTCTATGCTCAAGCTGTTTTTTTTTCCCCCTGCTTGGTTTATTTATGTGGGGGCGGGGTAAAAATAACAAGGACTACTCTTCTGTAGGCTAAACACGAAGTTTCAATGGCCACTTTTATCCTGCCCTGCCGCGGGGATTCGAACTGCCACTGACAGTCGGCGGTGGGTCTATTAAATACTATAATAATGTTAGGCTGAAGAAGGAGGACATGATAATAAAAATAATAATAATAATAATAATAATAATAATAATAATAATAATAATAATAATAATAATAATAATAATAATAAATAAATAAATAAATAAATAAATAAATAAATAAATAAATAAATAATAATAATAATAATAATAATAATAATAATAATAATAATAATAATAATAATAATAATAATAATAATAATAATAAATAATCATAATCATTATTATTATTATTATTATTGTTATTATACGAACCGCCACAAAATGGTCTACTCTAAGCGCATACCAACACTTTTGCAACATGCACACACACACATACATACACGAATGCACGCACACACACACACACACACACACACACACAAACACACACATAATAATAATAATAATAATAATAATAATAATAATAATAATAATAATAATAATAATAATAATAATAATAATAATAATAATAATAATAATAATAATAATAATAAATATGAAGGAAGAAAATCAAAAGAAACAAATCAAAATAAGCAGTGAGTCGGAATGGGAGGCCAAACTGAGTGGATCACTGAGGCGGACACAGATGAGTTTTGAGAGCAGATTTCAAGGCAGATAGTGTTAGCAGCGCTTGCTGCGAAGAGAGAGGGTCAGTTTGTGCCAGGTTCTTGGACCAAAAACAGAGAAGGAGCGCGAACCAGCATACGCAAGTTTTGAGCGAGGAATGCGGAGCATGAGAGCATCAGAAGCGGACCGGAGATGGCGAGATGGCATGTAGAGTTCAAGACAGTCAGATAGGTATGATGGTGTAGAATCGGACAGGCGCTTTACAGCATAGGAGGCAGACGAGTGATATTAGGATGAAGAGAACCTTTAATGTCTTTATCCTTAATCTCATTCTATAGGTTCTCTTACTTCAACCATCTTTTAGTTTGTTATAAAAAAAAATTCTCCTTTGTCAAATGTTATGAACGTGGAATTACGTCAAATAAAATAAACAAACAAAGAAAGACCATTCGGAGAAGACAACAGCGCGTGTATGATGTGAGTTTGTGTGTTTCTATCTATCTATCTATCTATCTATCTATCTATCTATCTATCTATCTATCTATCTATCTATCTATCTATCTATCTATCTATCTATCTATCTATCTATCTATCTATCTATCTATCTATCTATCTATCTATCTATCTATCTATCTATCTATCTATCTATCTATCTATCTATCTATCTATTTGTCTATCTCTCTATCTAATTATCTATCTGTTTGTCTTTCTGTCTGTCTCTACCTGTGCGTGTTTGTCGGGCAGCTTGAGTTATATCCTGTATCGGCCAGCGCCTTGAACAGCTCTTGAACTGGAAAAGCGCTATATAAAAATAAGAAGTATTTGTTCAAACTCTGTGCATTACTCCTATTCTACCTTATCCTATCCCGTAACTCGAAAGTCATAGGGGCACCACAGATGTTCGTTTAACTAGCGTACTCCATGTTTCTCTGTCCTCAGCAACCCTTATGGCTTCGCTCAGTGTCAAGCCAGCCCATTCTCGAATATTGTCCTCCCACTTCTTTTTCTGTTTCCCTCTTCTTCTGCCTCTTTGCACCGTGCCTTGCAGGATGGTCTTTACATGGCCTGATGATCTGCTGACGTGGCTATACAATCGGAGTTTCCGTTTTTTGACCACTGTGAGCATGTCATCGTGTTGTCCAATGGCTTGTGTGATGGTCTGTGGGATTTCGTCGTTGGTGATGTACTGGGTACAGAAGTCTTCCGTAGCACTTCATCTCCATACTTTGTATTCTTCGTTGTAGCGTTGTACATTATTCACGGTTGAACTATCAATGAGAAGAGGGAGGGGAAGAAAGGACACATTAACAGATACACCCAACTTTCCACAACAACAAAACAACTCCATTAACTTAGATATTGACCTTTCCTTCCTACAGCACCTTCTCCCCCCTCCCCCCCCCCTCTGCTTTCCCGTAAATACCACCATTGCCAATTGCTATTTCAAGCGAATCTCGTTATTGTCGCGTTCAGGTGAGACCTTTTATCACCGCTGTCATTTGTGCAGTGACCATTACGTTAACTAACAATAATAGCATCAGTGTGTTGGAAGTCCTCAAAGCTCGCTTATGGCGCCAACGACGTTAATAAATATTATTACTACCATTATTATCATCATCGCTAGTGTATACTCTCTGCTAAAAGTAATATTCCAGTCCACATTTTTATCGTTTTCTATCATTTCTGCAGGTGTTATTGATGTAGTATCAACAATAGTAGGTTATTGTGGACACTCGGGTGTGGCTATCAGTAATAATCCGTAGGCAATCATACTAATAACCACGCAGTATAAGTGTAGCGAAGGCAAAACACGGTGTTTTTCGTTCATCATCTCTTCCTCAGAACCAACGTCACTGCAGTTGCAATAAATCCCAGAATGAATGAACCACAGGCGCTTGTATCTGGACACGCGAGCGCCTATGCCTGTGAGGAGATAACCAAAGGGAGACGCGTCACAGGCATAGGCGGCTCGCGTGTCCAGATACAAGCGCCTGTGGAATAAACATTGAAGTTTAAAGTCTTCTCCCACCATTGGAGATATGGCAGACAGAGATAACCAGCCCAGGGAACAAGGGGCAGGAACCTAAATAAAACGGAACCACCAGAACAATCAAACTGCTAAAATGGACAGTGAAAAATGGCCACTTTTATCTTTTCCATCACGGGATTCGAACCTGGGTTATCGGTGTGCAAGGCGAGCGCTCTACTACGTAAGTCACGGCGATCTGACATACATTTCAGTTTATTGTAGATTGGAAAGGAGTAAGAGCGTTGTCCTACTACTAAAAGGCTTTGTTCTAGGCACTCTCAGTCTCTCTAAAAACCTAGACAAATTCTTCCATAACTAGGGCTGGACGGTTTTACCGATACGTAACTGTATTCAGGTTCGAAAACGCGACGGTACGGTATACCGGTGCGGGTGTCCAAGGTCCGGTTTACTGGGAAATCTCGACAACACATAACGCGACAGTGGGCGACATCTTGTCCGCCCAGAGAGCAAGCCTAAAGCCCAAACACGTGGATAGGCAGCGGTTCTACAAAAAGAACTTATAAGAACAGCAGCTTATCCACGTGTTTGAGCATGGTACCAGTCGCCAATCCTTCTGAACTCTTAAAGTTCTTAAAAATCTTTTCCCGTTGAATGTTGTTGTTTTTTTTTTTGGTTTTTTTTTTTTTTGGTGGTTTAAAGTTTGCTGATGTTCTAAATAGTGATTTATCATTATTTGTTTTGAAGGCGTTCAAGCAAAAATAAAGTTTCAGTTTCTATGGAAACTGTTCTTTGAAACTGTTGTGAAGTGTATGACAATCTTTCTTTTGCGTCGGTCACTACTGTCAGTGCCATATCCCATTTGATTGTAACATTTAAAATCGCGGTATACCGGTACGAAATACCGATACGACCTAAAAATACGGCGGTAATACCGGTACGACTTTGGCCCACGGTACCCAGCTCTATTCATAACTGCCTTAGAATTTCTCAAATGCTTCAGAACTTTTTGCCGTGTATGCTACTGATTACCAAAAAGAATTACCAATCCCAACGAATCTAGTTTTAGAAAATCGACATTTTCCGCTGGTTAGGGGGAAGTTATTATAATAGGCTCTTAGCTCCTATAAATGTCTATTAGGATTGCGAATGGTTTGAATATTTAACGCTCGGGTGTGGTGGGTTCGGCGGCCCCTTCTGCGTAATGGCATCGGAAATATGCAAATTAAGTGACACAAATGGGGCACTAACGAGATTGAAAGATTTGCTGACGCAATAAGAATCAGGAGCTACGTAAATTTTCGTACAAGTATGAGGTGAGAAATGATTTTGTATACAGCGGTAACGATCTGCTGACTCAATAAAAATCAGGAGATACATAGATTTCTGTACAAGTATGAAGTAAAGAATTGATTGTGTATGTAGCAATGCAGTTAGAACGATGGTTACTAATGTACGTAGAAGATCTATTGTTCCTCTGTGTTCACTGTCACTATATTAGGTATCACCGTGACTCGATCCTAATAAATATATTTCCAAGTAGGATTATAATATAGATCCTATGAAATGCCTGTCAGGACTGGAAAAGGCATGACATTTAATACATTGAACGTTGTTCGGCAATGATATGTTGGAGACGGTCAATGTGAATTTCATAGTTTATTGTCTTCTCTGTCTTCTATCACTGCTATCTTCTTAGATCGTTGCACTTTGAGACTGTTTGAAAACAAGATGGCAACCCATTCTAATGTATTCCCGGACACAGAGAGCCAAACATGTTCAATGTTCAAATGTAAAGGGACGGGGCGGGGGAAGGCGTAGAGAGAACGAGAGAGAGAGAGAGAACGAGAGAGAGAGAGAGAGAGAGAGAGAGAGAGAGAGAGAGAGAGAGAGAGAGAGAGAGAGAGAGAGAGAGAGAGAGAGAGAGAGAGAGGGTGTACTGGACATTGGATCGTTTATTAGGATAGAAGTTTAGACTCTAAAGCAGTCTTACAACTAACCTGTCCTAATCCAAAACATCGGAGAGAGAAAGAGAGAGTGTGAGGAGGGGGGAAGGAAGAGAAAGAAACAGACAGATAGACAGAGACGGACAGTTTGATTGATTTATTGTTGCTTTAGGTCCAGCGGACTCTTCCGAGCCAAATCAGGACCGGACAACCCCCGATCCGCATAAAAGATCTGCTGAAACAACCCCAGTGGGAAAATTGAATGCCCTCCACCGGCCAGTCACTTTACAATAAAGACATCCCACGCGGGGGACGGCTGAGGGTTGACCTCAACTACGCGAACACCCCGGTTACAAAAACAAAATAGAATACAAACATCATTATAAATCATCAACCAAACACATACATATAAAAGAGACGGACAGACAGAGCGATAAACAGACAGATACAGAGACACACAGAGAGAGACGGACATACAGAGACAGACGGAGACAGAGAGAAAGAACAGACAGACCGACAGACAGAGAGAGGACAGAGACAGACAGACAGAGACAGGCCGGCAGACAGAGAGTAGACATAGACAGACAAATAGACGGAGACAGGAAGAGGGGCCGGGTAGCTCAGTTGGTAAGAGCGTCTTGCTAGTAACCGAAAGGTCGCTGGTTCGAATCCCGGATTGGTCAACGTGTGATCATATTATTTTCCCCTTTACCAACAACTGGCCCGCTGGTGTCAGTATAAATCGGTCCAGTAGTCACCTATATGCGAAAGTGTCGTGTGACTATAATCTACCAACAACAACAACGGAGACAGGCAGGCAGACAGATAGTAGACAGAGACAGACAGACAGACAGAGACAGGCCGGCAGACAGAGAGTAGACAGAGACAGACAGATAGACGGAGACAGGCAGGCAGACAAACAAGCAGGAAACAGAGAAAGAGAGAGAGACACACACAGACACACAAACACACACACAAAGACAGAGAAGAGTCAGACTGACAGACGCACAGACAGAGACAGAGCTAGAGAGAACAGAGAGAGAGGGGTGGTGGGGTGAGGGGAGCAGATCAATATCAAGCAAACTACGTTGCTTCAATTGGTGCAGACACGGCGGCATATGATCATTAAACTGTAATTATAACAGGAAAATGGAGAGCAGTGTCATCGTTAGCGCACCTTGTATAACACAAAATTAGTTTCATGAACACGCGCACTGAGCAAGCTCTCATAAAATGGAAATCAGGGCAAGCTACGCTAGTCATAGAACATCATCATCATCATCATCATCATCATCATACAAGGTTAAATAGAGCCAAGCCACTGTACAATGACCTATTACATGTATTTGTATGTTTTTGCAAGGCCTAAAATGACCTTGATTTCAAGATCATCCTCATCCTCCTCATCCTCATTCTCCTCCTCATCATCATCATCATCATCATCATCATTACTATATATCTGCCTGATCTAAACATAGCTGTAGGCGCTTATATGAATACAAATTTAACTATAAATACATAAGAAGAAAAACTCATAAAAAGTACAAATGCAGCTCTCGCATTTTGATCATATATATATATATATATATATATATATATATATATATATATATATATATATATATATATATATATATATATATATATATATATATATATACAGTAAAACCTCCGTTTTACGACCTTTGGAGGGGTCTTAAAAAAGAGGTAGGACATTTTCGAAAAAGACATTTAGAAAATTAATTAAGTAAAATAAATACATGCACAAAAAGTACACATACCATTAAGTATAGGGAACATCTACCATCTTTCAGAAATAATAATAGATTAAACTCTGTCTCAC
>CM072512.1:47717556-47730056 GCA_036898135.1 Oncomelania hupensis | reverse complement strand
TTATAACCCCAGAGAAGTAGTCGAAGATAATCCCGTTATCGAGCTCTTCTCACCCACAACCCACACCTACACTTTTACTCTTTCGGATGACAGTATAAACCGAGGTCTAGTCTGTGCACGCACGCATTCCATAGCATGGAGTTTAAAGATCCTGACTCTCATGTTTTTGTCTGGTGAATGCCGGCTACACACATATACCCAGCACGCACCAGTTCACTCCCCTCTTCCCTCCTCCCCCCGCAGCCCCTCACCTCCTGTCGCACAGGATAGTGCTCAGTCGTATCGGCGTCAGATTATGCACCCAAAATGCTGCTAATGGGCGCCTCAGGCGGCTCCAGATAGATCCTGTATCGGCCCGCGCACTGAGCATTCGACAATGCGTGAAGACATGCGCGTTATAAATGGACATCATCATCATCATCATCATCATCATCATCATCATCATCATCATCATCATCATCATCATCGTCATCATCATCATCATTATCAACAACCACCCAAACCCTTCCCATTCCTACCCCAGGAAATCCAAATCTTGCCCAGTCCCTGCTAACTGGTTTTATCTTGGATCGTTTTGCTCATATTACAAAACACATTAGTTGTATCAATAATAAATGATCTTGGACAGAAATTCCACTGTGGTGCCTACATTTAAAAAACAATATTGGTAAAACACGCAAGGCTATAAACAACCACAACAGAAAAAGAGGGAATGCACTCCCTTTTTTAATTTCCTGCCACGCTATAACAGATCACCGAAAAAAAACATAAACAGGTTTTATCAGATTGCCAAAATCAACAAACCCATGCTAAGTATAAATCAACACACATAAAACATAAGTTCATACAGAACATTGTGATACAGTATTTTCTCGAAACTTCATCTCAAATTTTCAAACATAACACTACTTCAAATAAACTGTTTTTTCTTCGTTTTGAAAATATGTTTTTATATTGGCTAATCGAATAACCCTTGTGGGAAGCCCGACTTTTAAATAAATCAATAAATAAATTAATCAACCAATTTTCATCTTCTTCTTCTTCTTCTTCGTCTCCTCCTCCTAATGCTACTGCTTCTTATTTTGTTCTTATTCTTTTTTTTTCTTCTTTTCTTCTTCTTCTTCTTCTTCTTCTTCTTCTTCTTCTTCTTCTTCTTCTTCTTCTTCTTCTTCTTCTTTTTCTCCTCCTCCTCCTCCTCCTCCTCCTCCTCCTTCTTCTTCTTCTTCTTCTCCTTCTTCTTCTTCTTCTTTTCCTCCTCCTTCTCCTTTTTCATCTTTTTTCCCTCTCCTAATTCTACTTCGTCTTCTATTATTATTCTTTTTCTTAGTGGTTGCTGTTGTTCTTCTTCTCTTTCTTTCTCCTACTACTACTCTTCCTTCTTCTTTTTCCTTTTATGCTCCATCCCTTTCATTTCTTCCTTCTTTCTTCCTTATTTCAGTTCACTTTAATTTCATCGAAAATCTGTTCTTGTGAATGTTTTGAACTATATTTTTTACGTTCCCCAGCCACGTGCATAATGAACCCCCAACTTCCATAAAGCTATAATTATCATTAAAAAGGCTATGTCGAAATCTAATGTTTCGCCACTTTATCAATTATATATAATCTAATATTCTATCTCTCAAAAATTCCACGTAGCCTGTTTGCTTATTAAATAGATCTACTATGTACAGTGATTGTGATCATTAGGTTATTTTGAAACCTACTATTACCTTTGCCTTTTATTCAATCTATGACGTGATACTCTTTTGAAAATAATTATGCAATCTTAAGCATTGAACATATCATACATTGCAAATGTCATGCACTCTTATATATTGAAAATGTCACGCACTCTCAAACATTGAAAATAGCATGCACTGTCATACACTGAAAGTATTATGCACTGCAAAACAATTAAAATATCATGCAAACCACGAGCAAGTAAAACATCATACAAAAAATAATGTTCATCTCAAAAACTATAACATCATTACATTTTCCTTACTTTCCCATCAGTATATTATTATTATTATTATTATTATTATTATTATTATTATTATTATTATTATTATTATTATTATTATTATTATTATTATTATTATTATTAAATTGGCGTTACATTACATTACATAATTGTTGCTTTAGGTCCAGCGGACTCTTCCGAGCCAAATCAGGACCGGACAACCCCCAATCCGCATAAAAGATCTGCTGAAACAACCCTAGTGGGAAAACTGAATGCCCTCCACCAGCCAGTCACTTCACAATAAAGACATCCCACGCAGGGGACGGCTGAGGCTTCACCACAACTTATCGAAACCCCGTTTACAAAAACAAAATAGAATACAAACATCATTATAAATTATCAACAAAACACATACATATAAAATGCCTACATTGCTAAATAATAACATCATAGGAAGCCCTAGTAACCACCTGGCAGAAAGAGTCCAATATTCCCAAGCTGATACAACAGAACACACACACAAATGAGGAGTTTTGTCTCGGAAGAGTTTTCAAGAAAAAAGGTAGGAGACTGGTCTAGCGAAGAAGACGATAGTATAGCAGATTGATAGAACAGAGCAGGAATGAGAAAGAGCAAATGAGAAAGACAGCGACAGTGGGAATTTAAAGCACTAAATTTCCAGAAAGTGGGGATACTATTTATACTGAAACCCCCGGCACTCCAACGGGGGTTGAAATTGGCGTCCTTTGTCGAGTAAGTAGGTCTTTTTTTCTCTTTTTTTTTCTCTCTCTAATAGTAAACGGTCTTTAAACTTTCTGCCATCGCATTTATCGATTTTGTGACTGACATTTCTAAGTATTCCAAGATCGTTTGACACGAAAGTACTGCAAGCGCCTCAGATCTATGTCATTTGTCTCTTTGTTGCAGTGGGGTTAGTTATTCATTGCTTACAGAATCCAGCGGATTGCAAAGAACCGAATCAGGACCACAAAATCAAGACTACAACTTCGCTGAAAGAGGACTCACCTCTTGATCCGCATAAAAGATCTGCTAAAACAACCCCAATGGTAACAATGAAAGGCACTCCACCAGCCGGTCACTATACAATAAAGGCATCCCACGCATGGGACGATGAGGCTATACTCTAATTTATTGAACCCCCGTTTAAAAAAAAAAACAACGAATACAAACATCATTATAAAATATCAATAAAACACATACATATAAAATGCCTACATTGCTAAATAATAATATTATAGGAAGCCCTAGTGACCATTTGGCAGAAAGCGTGCAATATTCCCAAGCTGATAAAACAGACCTCACACGCAAAGGAGGAGTTTTGTCCCGGAACAGTTTTCAAGAAAACAAGTAGGTGACTAGTCAAGCAAAGAAGATAGTGTAGTATATTGATAGAACAGAGTAGGAATGAGAAATAACAAATGATAAAGACAGCGACAGTGGGAATTTATAGCACTAAATTTCCAAAAAGTGGGGATACTATTTATACAGAAACCTCCGGCACCCTCACGGTGGGTGGAGAGGGGTTCTCATGTGTCTCCCCAGCTGCGGTACGCATCGTGGCCAACCTTGGCATTCCACACACCTGCTCAATGCCTATGTGAGCAGCACTCTTAGGTTCTCCCACATTTTGCTGGCTGCGGGCTATTTATAGCTTGCCTACACCCTCCCTTTCAGTGAAAGGAAAGGAATGAAGATCACCGGCGAAGCTATTTATAGCTAGCCTGGCTGAACTAACTTCAAAACCTAAAAGCTTTGGTTGAGTCAATGTGTCCAGTCGCCTTCCACTATCACTATGTCCTTCTTCGGCACTTGGTCAAGGACAGCATGTAGATGTTCATAGAAATCCGCAACTTCGCTGTCGTCATAGTCTGATGTTGGAGCATAGGCTTGGACAGGGGCGGATTATGGGGGGTTTCCCAGTTGCACGGAAACCCCCCCCTCCCCCCCCCCTCGCCTGTAAAAAACAAAAAACAAAACAAAAACGAAACAAAAAAAAATTATCTCTCTCTAAACCTTGAACAAGAATGTGACAGTGGTAAAACGAGCCATGCAAAAATCTCTCTAAATATGTCCTGGATGAAGAAAATCGCAGCAACTTTAACGACCTCATCCGCTTTCGCATCGACTCTGGTGATACAGTTCTTCAGCAACATTTAGAATCCTCTCAATCTGGCACAGGTCATACATTACATTACATGGTTATTGCTTTAGGTCCAGCGGACTCTTCCAAGCCAAATCAGGACCAGAAGGCACAGGTCATGCTACATACACCAGCAAGACCACTCAAAACAACATCATAGAGTTGATTGGTGACTACACCAGGGACAAGTTGCTGGCAAAAGTCAAAAATGCAAAACATTTCTCTCTCCTTGCTGATAAAGTATGTGACACAGCCAACTGGGAGCAGCTTGCGATTGTCTTGCACTTTGTGGACTCGTCCCAGGTCATATGGGAAGAGTTTCTAGATTTTGTTCCATGTGAACGAATCACAGGTGAAGCACTCACAAAAAAATCCTTGGTTGCCTTGAAGAATGGGGTCTGCACGTTGAAGACATCAGGGGGCATGGGTATGATGGTGGTTCAGACATAGCTGCCAAATTCAAAGGGGTACAGGCTAGGATCACTCAGCTGAATGAAAAGACTATTTACTTTCATTGTGCCGCACATTGCCTCAATTTGTGCATCGTAACAGCATGTGGTGTGCAGAGCATCCACAACATGTTCGGGACAACAAAGGAACTCTCACTCTTCTTTTCATTGTCTCCACAAAGGCAGCGCTACTTGGAGCAAATCTTGGAAGCTTGTGACATCACCAACAAGCGAAAACTTGTAGACTTATGTCGGACCCGATGGATTTAAATACACAATGCGTTTGAAACCCTGACTAAACTGTTCACATACGTGTACCGTTGCTTGGGTGACATGGAGAACAAAAGCGAGGACTGGGACAGTGACACTCTAAGTGCCGAGGACTAAGAGCAGCAACCACAAGCAGTGCTTTCATGGTATCTTTTGTGGTCACAAGAAACTGTCTCAGATACCTTAAACTTCTCTCAGTGAACCTGCAGAAGAAAACACGGGACATCGTCGAAGCATATGCTGCTATTGAAGGGACAGCCAGTGCTCTTGCTGATCTTCGAGGCAATCTGGATGATGTCTTTACGACTTGGTTCACTCAGGCAGTGGAGCTTGCAGAAAGTGTCCATGAAAATGTGACAATGCCGAGGACAGCATGTGGACAGACACTCAGACAAAATCAGTCAGCAGACACACCAGAACAGTACTTCAGACGCAGCATAGAAGCGCCTTTCTTGGACCACCTACTGTCCGAATTCAGCAGTCGTTTCAAAAATACTGAGTTAGTCCAAGATGGACTACTGCTCGTCGCAGACCAAGCTGCTTGTGTTCTCAAAGACTCAGAGACTCAAAGTTTATTGTTTTTTGCTACAAGCAATTAACATTAAAACATTACAAGAAACAATAGGCAATACAACTTTCGACACAAAGTGAACACAAGAACGTATCAAGGTTGCAATATCATGCGCAGAAACACCCAAAAACACGGACATAACCTCAAGCATATACGCACCGACACATACATAGAGACAGAAATACACATACCAGGGCCGGACCTGGGGAAAGTCGAAGGGGGGGTTACAGGTTCAGCGAAGGCGCGAAGCGCCGAGCCTTTTAGGGGGGTCCGGGGGCATGCCCCCCCCCCCCCCCCCCCCCCGGAAATTTTTTTTTTCAAGGATGCAAAATGGTGCAATCTGGTGCTATCTGAACCTATAAAAAGCCATTTGTGATGATCTGGGACTTTTAGCTTTTTTAACAGTTGAACTGACAAACTCTGAGGTACAAAAATTATCCTCTGCACCTCCCTTAAAAAAAAAAAAAACAACAACACACACACACAAACATTTATTTATCAGCAGAGATGTTTTGTATACTATTATTATTCACTACTTTTTGTCGATCGCTAACGGTATAAAGCTTTACCTTGTAGTTTATGAACATCACCGCCCTGCTTTCACTTTCAGTCTTGCTGCACTAGGTTCTCCGGCATTAGTACCATTTGTGAATTGTATCTTCTGGCAAAACAGTTCACTGCCTCTTTGAAGTCAATATCAACATCCCTGTGCACTTTCAGTAAAGCAAGTCCATTGAGCCTCTGTTGCCCCATTGTAGAGCGCAGGTAGTTTTTCAGGTTGCGCAACTGACTGTTTGAACGCTCACACTCGGCAATAGTGACAGGCAGGGTGCAAAGGTTCTTTAGCATAATGAACAGGTTGGGATAAAAATCCCCGTCACAATGTTTCAGTGCTTCTGATGCCGTGGATGGGATGATAGCTGTCGCATTCTCAGCAGCACTTCGCCATTTGCAAACCCACTGTTGGTATTCTGCATCAAGGGTAGCGTTGTCTGGTAGGTCAGACTCCCACAACATTGCCAGTGTCTTCACCCCTTCTGGAACCTGCATGAAACCATCCTGGTTGTCTATTAAAGTGCTTGGCACCAGACAGAGAACATCAACTTGCTAGGTCAGCATTTTTGAACCTCGAGTCCAATTCGGTTGACAGGTGTTCCAAGAAAGGAATGGCAATGCTAATCTTGAAATATTCTTCTGGAGTGGCCGCAGGTTGGTTGTCACAGAGAGTCTGTCGGGATGCTTGACGAGGAACAATAACATCAGTTGTCAAAGCATTTGCCATTTTGCTGACTTCACCAAACCAGGCAACGAATTATAGTTCATAATTATCAACTTAGCATCTTAATTAATATTTCTAAAAAGTCTTTTTGGGGGATTAGGGCAGTATCAAGGTGAAGGTGCTGGAAGAGGCTTGCGGACAGAACAGGAAAATATGGCTGCATTTACTTATTTAGGCTTAGGGGTTGGGTTACTTGGTCGTTTCAATGGGAAAACGCTTTGGACGTTTCAACGGATCCCTTGAAATGGATTTCCGTTGAATTGTCTATAAATAACTATTTGTACCTTGGACCAAAAGTGAATAAAAACTGCAATGTTTTAAAAACAATTTTTAAAAAAATTAAACCTCTTTGCATAAAACAAAATTAATTTTTTTTTTTTAGTTTGGAGGGGGGGTTCCGGAACCCAGGTAACCCCCCCCCCCCTGGATCCGGCCCTGCATACACACTACACACACGCATACAAACTTACAAACACATACACACACACACACACACGTATTTACAAAACCATATACATGAGACGCGGCATAAACAATAATACAACTCATTCAAATTGGAAGTAAAATTAGGTGTATGGCACGAGTGCGCACACATCCATGCTTGCGTATTCACACAACATAAAATGATAACACCAAGCTGCTGGTGTTGAGAATGCATGCAAGGTTCCTGAGGGCATTACATGTCTGGCAGACTGTTACGTTGAAACGCGAACGATAGTATGTCTGAAGCGCGCACGATAGATCTAATCGTTTCGTTTTGCAAAGTATTCAATAATGGAGTTTATTTACCTTTGATTTGAGTTTGCATTGTTGTTAGGAGAGGCTTTGTATAACGTTGATAATTTCCTTTTAGTCGATATTGTTGGAGAATTCTCTGGATCCGCTTGTTTACTATCGATCGAAGTTTCGGGATAATTGTCGAAGTTTGAAGGAACGTTCCCGGAAGGAGAAGAAATATGTATGACGTAAGACAGTGATGACGAAGTTTAAAGCGATTGGTAACTTGCGTCAAACGAGATCGTTCCACCTTGTTCGGGACTAGAGAAAAAATTTTATATTCGACGCGCTGTGTGTTGTTGAGGATAGTTGTTGATAGTGAGTTGGAAAGTAAAACTTGAGAGTGGAAAGGCGATTGAGCGATTGTATGCAGTTGTTGATGTGTGCTGAATAAAAGTGGAAAACTTCATACGTCGACTCAAGACTTGTTGTTGAGTGAGCAGGCTGCGTGGATAAACGAATCAGAGTTACACCTTATCAGGACTTCAGCATCGGGGCTGAATCAGATACTGATAAAGAAAAACACCAACATCGATTCGAGTGTAACACAGACATGTGGGCATCTGACCTGCCAGATCCTCTAGAAGTTCCAGCAGAGTTCCACCGCTGGTGCGTCAAGTGGAAAGGACAGACATCACAACCACATCCAACAGTTGCTGCCTCCCTACTGCTGCAACATAAACTTCTTCCCTAACCTCCATGTCATACTTCGACTGCTTGCAATGCTTCCCGTCACCACTGCTGAGTGTGAGATGTCGATCAGTGGGCTCAAACTCCTAAAAACCAGCCTGAGGTCAACCATGACAAAAGAGCGCTAGAATGGTCTGGCACTGATGAGACGGCACAGGAAACTTGAAATGGACGCAATGGCCATATTAGACGCATTTGCAAGGAAATTCAAGACCCGAATGGCGACGCGACAGACTGCTGATTAACTGGAAACCGGTAGGATAATCATTTTCATGTACTCACTAGTCAACGGGTCAACAGTTTTTCTTTGACTCCTGTCAATACGATGCAGTACTAATCTCCTTTATTTATTTAAAGTGGCCTGGAAACCCCCCCCCCCCCTTATCAACGCCATAATCCGCCCCTGTTGGATGATGGTGATGTTGAAAGGGGCTGCTCTCAGACGGATGGTAATGAGTCTACCGGAGACTTGGCGGCAACCCATGACAGAGGCCAGAATGCCTTTGTGGACCAAGTATAGGAGGATATAGGAGGATAGTGGCCTTAAAATGACCAAGGTACAAATGTTAATTCAAAAAAAATTTATAACGTCTCTCTCTCTCTCTCTCTCTCTCTCTCTCTCTCTCTTTCTCTCTCTCTCTCTCTCTCTCTCTCTCTCTCTCTCTCTCTCTCTCCTTGTAAAGTTTATGGAGACAACAAAGGATTCTGTATTCTGAGCTATTAAGAGCACTCTTCTCTGTTGCCACGACAACTGCTCGGGGGCATAATGTCGTACCATTATTACAAGACAAAAACGGCATTTTCCCCATCGTTAGCGGCCATTATGGCTATAAGGTCTATACTTTTATTGTATTAAGCAGCCTAATCTACCAAATCAGAAAAAAAATTTGGATTCCTACGTTAGTACGCGAAGGTCGCGATAAAACTTACAGTATTAATGGAGAGTTCTGTTAGTGTGATAACAATAGCTGCTGGTCTGTGATGCAATATCCCGTAATGATAGAACGTGTGTTATGAATAAGATGTTTTTTGGTAGTGCTTACCTTCATATACAAACATAAACCGTTCTTTTTATGTAACCTCTCTTCTGTGTAATTTAATATTCTATTATATTCATGGTCATACCCTCAATAGAAGTATAATGGATGGGAAGTTGTTTTAATTTTCTGGGCACGATATGAGTGTTTCTGTCAGTTAAATTAAATTTTCTATACATTTGTTAGGAGGGGGAGGGGTTGGAGTGGGGGTTGTCTGCTATAGTAGCGAGAGAGTTGGAAGTAACTGGAATGTGTGGGGGGGGGAGGGAGGATGGGGTGCCCCCTCTCTATATTGGTCGACTTGTTATAGTTGCAGTTAGCTCAGTGGTAGAGCGTCCGGCCTGGAACAACGAAGATCCAGGTACGCATCTCGGGCAAGATAAAAGTGGCTCTCTTTCATTGGCCATCATAGCAGCGGTGGGCGTGGACTTCAACGTTCATTTATTTAGTTACAGTTATGCCCCTTCTTCGCTATTTGTGTTTACATCCCAAAAGCCACACTAGCGGCGCACCTTTGACAGGATTATCTATTTCCCGTCCAAACTATTATGGCAACAAAATACCTTGTGTGGCGACAATGTGAATGTTGCTGACGATTTTGTCACACAAAACATGAAGAAGGATGCGGTCTAGATAACTGGCGTTACGTCATTTTGCTAAAAGCTTTATTATGTTGTTCGGAGCTAAATTCATCCGTCCTTGCTTAAGAAAAAAAAAAACAGAAGAAAAAAAAAGACGACATGTATGTAGGTCTACTCTATCATCATCAACATCCATTATTTCCGATGAGCGATAATCAAAAACCTGAAAGAACGAACACAAAAGTCGTAATTACACTGACAAAGTTCAAACTCTAAAAAGAGTCGCG
Source organism: Oncomelania hupensis (assembly GCA_036898135.1). Taxonomy (NCBI): domain Eukaryota; kingdom Metazoa; phylum Mollusca; class Gastropoda; order Littorinimorpha; family Pomatiopsidae; genus Oncomelania; species Oncomelania hupensis. Next base: position 47,720,009 of record CM072512.1, on the reverse strand, counting down.
CGGTGTCCGTCGTTCATTTTCAACACGATTACGAACTTTGTTCATTTTGCATTTATCATTAGGTTATATAGGTAAACCGTAACCTGTTTATTTTTGTTAGCGTCCATTGTGTGTGTGTGGGTGTGCGTGGGTGTGTGTGTGTGTGTGTGTGTGTGTGTGAACATGGGAGTATAGTTAGCACGCAGACATTCCTCCTTCCCTCAACCCCCCCCCCACCACCCCACCTCTGTGGCTGTGCCGGGGGTTTCTGTATAACTAGCATCCCCACTTTCTGGAAATGTAGTGCTTTAAATTCCCACTGTCGCTGTCTTTCACTTTCCTACTCTATTCTATCAATCTACTATACTATCTTCTTCTTCGCTAGACCAGTCACCTACCTTTTTTCTTGAAAACTCTTCCGGGACAAAACTCCTCATTTGTGTGTGTGTTCTGTTGTAGCAGCTTGGGAATATTGGACTCTTTCTGCCAAAAGGTCACTGTTACGTTGAAACGCCAATGGTAGTAGGCTATGTCTGAAACGCGCACGATAGATCTAATCGTTTCGTTTTGCAAAGTATTCAATAATGGAGTTTATTTACCTTTGATTTGAGTTTGCATTGTTGTTAGGAGAGGCTTTGTATAACGTTGATAATTTGCGTTAGTCCATATTATTGGAGAATTCTCTGGATCTGCGTGTTTACTCTCGATAGAAATTTCCCGATAAATGTCGAAGTAAGAGAACGTTCCGGGTATGTGTAGAGGGGTTGTATGACGTAAGTCAGTGATGACGATCTTTAATTCTGATTGGTTGTAATGCGTCATTTCTAGAACGTCCTGTCGTCATCTCGAACGAGAGAAAAAATTATAAAATGGATGCCTGTGTGTGGGTATCAAATTTTTACTTTCCAACTCACTATCAACAACAACCTATTCCCAACAACACACAAAGCATCGAATATATAATTTTTTCTCTCAACTCGAGATGACCTCAGGACGTTCTAGAAATGACGCATTACAAAAAATCAAATAAAAGATCGTCATCACTAACTTACGTCATACATCTCTCTACACATACCCGAACGTTCTCTTACTTCGACATTTATCGGGAAATTTCTATCGAGAGTAACACGCAGATCTAGAGGATTCTCCAATAATATCGACTAACGAAAATTATCAACGTTATACAAAGCTTCTTCTAACAACAATGCAAACTCAAATCAAAGGTAAATAAACTCCATCATTGAATACTTTGCAAATCGAAACGATTAGATCTATCGTGCGCGCTTCAGGCATACTATCCTTCGCGTTTCAACGTAACAGTCACTAGGGCTTCCTATGATAAGCCTATTATTTAGCAATGAAGGCATTTTATATGTATGTGTTTTGTTGATATTTATATAATGATGTTTGTATTCTATTTTGTTTTTGTAAACGGGGATTCGATAAATTAGAGTATAGCCTCGGCGTCTTCTGCGTGGGATGCCTTTATTGTACAGTGACCGGCTGGTGGAGTGCCTTCAGTGTTACCACTGGGGTTGTTTCAGCAGATCTTTTATGCGGCTCAGCAGATCTTTTATGCGGATCAGGGGTGAGTCCTCTTTCAGCTGAGTTGTGGTCTTGATTTTGTGGTCCTGATTCGGCTCTTTTTCGGCAATCCGCTGGACCCTGTAAGCAATGAATAACTAATAGGCTACTGAAGACTCTCAACTCTTGACTTTATTGGCTTTATTAACGACTTTGTATACACTTATACGGTTAGGCCTACCTATTTCTCTTTGAACTAATGTCAATAGGAAAAAGCGCTAAATAAATACCATTATTATTATTATTTTATTATTATTATTATTATTATTATTATTATTATTATTATTATTATTATTATTATTCTCTTAACTGAATTTATGTTGGTTAAGGAATGCATAACATGTTCATCGTCATAGTTTGCATTATTTTAATTTAAAACCGTCACAGAATAAAAAGCTATTTCGAGACCTGACGTACATAGTACAGGAAAGGTTTACGTTTTCGGTTTTCAGCAAATAGAAAAAGGAACGAACACTCTGACGGGCAATCTTCATTGGAAACACGGAGCTATAGTCTTTCCCCAATTGAAGTACATTGGTCTGGGTGTAAGCTATTGGTCATTCATTCACAAATATTGATCATTGTTAGATGCAAAAGAGCATGGTACCCTTTCTTCCAAGAGCTAGAAAATGAGTTTAAACCGGGGCTGACATGGACTAGAAAAAGGTTTGCAATAAATTGGGGAGATGGGTAACATGCGCTTAATCCCTGGTTGCTTAACATAATAATGACAATAAAATGTTGTTTGCTTTGTTGTTGTTGTTGTAGTTGTTGTTGTTGATGATGATGATGATGATGATGATGATGATGATGATGATGATGATGATGATGATGATGACGACAATGGTGATGATGATGATGATGATGATGATGATGATGATGATGATGAT
>CM072512.1:47447556-47715056 GCA_036898135.1 Oncomelania hupensis | reverse complement strand
GAAGCTAAACCGATAATAAAGACGAAACCTAAAGTGTTTAAGAAACCACGCACTGAAAACGACAGAATTGAATAGGTAAATGTCATAAATAGCTTTAAGAGGATAGCAAGACAGAAATAAAGTTAAAATCTAAGTCGGAACTCTCTCTCTCTCTCTCTCTCTCTCTCTCTCTCTCTCTCTCTCTCTCTCTCTCTCTCTCTCTTGACCGGCCAGTCAAAGCCACACTCTACAGTTATTAAAATGTCAGGTGGAAAAAAAGAATTTGCAAATTCTCTAAATGAATTCTAGCGTAGTTTTGAGAGGGATGGTTTAAAAGATGAGTTAGTTTCTGTTGTTTCTGATCTCCGGGGTAAGGAGATGGAAGGTGATGCTTTATTAGACTTTGAAATTGACGGCAAGGCTTTTGGCCCTGACCATATTGGTGGAAGGTTATTGCGTTCTTAGTTAGTTATTCAATGCTTACAGGGTCCAGCGGATTGCAAAGAGCCGAATCAGGACCACAAAATCAGGACCACAACTTGGTTGAAAGAGGACTCACCCCCGATCCGTATAAAAGATCTGCTAAAACAATCCTAGTGGTAACACTGATGGCACTCCACCAGTCGGTCCCTTTACAATAAAGGCATCCCATACAGGGGACGCTGAGGCTACACTCTAATTTATCGAACATCCATTTACAAAAACAAAATAGAATATAAACATCATTATAAAATATCAACAAAACACATACCTATAAAATGCCCACATTGCTAAACAATAATATCATAGGAAGCTCTAGTGCCCATTTGACAGAAAGCGTCTAATATTCCCAAGCTGACCCAACAGACCTCACACACAAATCAGGAGCTTTGGAAGAGTTTTCAAGAAAAAAGATAGATGACTGGTCTAGCGAAGAAGATAGTATAGTAGATTAATAGAACAGATCAGGAACGAGAAAGAACAAAGGAGAAATACAGCGACAGTGTGAATTTAAAGCCCTAACTTTCCAGAAAGTGGGGATACTATTTTTACAGAAACCCCCGCATCTTCACGGGAAGTGTTGCGTTCTTGTTCCTCTCAACTCTCACATGTTTTCAGTTTGGTATTTTCCTGGTCTTTCCGTGTCTTCACAGCTCCACTTCTCTGGAAACAATCTACAGTCTGTCCGGTACCCAAATCTTGAAACCCTCAAATATGAATGACTTCAGACTTGTTGCTCTGACCCTTATTGTAATGAAGTGTTTTGAACGCATTGTTCTGAGGAAACTCCTAACGTAGACACAGCACTTACACGACCTACATCAATTTGCATACAAGCAAAACAGATCTACAGATGATGCAACACTGACCATACTCAACAATGCCTACACTCATTTAGAAAAATCTGGCTCATTTGTTCGAATTCTTTTTGTTGATTTCTTGTCTGCTTTTAACACTATTCAAACTCATCTGATGGCTTAGAAGCTTCTGAAGCTCGAAGTTCATCCAAAGCTGACTCCCTTGGTTAACCGATTTCCTGGTCAATAGTTCACAGTTAGTTTGCTTCGATAAAACACTTTCTGACTCTCTCATTACCTCTCTCCTCGGTCATGTTTACTATCTACAAAATTGACTGTACTTGCAGTGACGTCTCTCATCATACGTACTCTGATGATCCGGCTCTTGAAGATCTCAACTCTGACTGACATTACTTTCAGGAGGTTCAACGATTTTCCACCTGATGCAATGAGAACTACCTTGCTCTGAATGTTAAGAAAACAAAAGAAACGTTGACTGACTTCCGTAGAACCTCCCATGTTATCCCAATTCTGTTTACTGATGACGTGAAAGTGGAGCCTGTGAATTAGTACAAATATCTTGGGACTATTATCGACAATAAACTTAATTTTGATACCAATACCGCGTCCATTCACAACAACTGTCAATCAAGAATTTACTGTCTCCCAAAACTCCGATCTCTGAATGTGAAAAAGTCCGGCCTCTGCTCTTTTTACAGGCGTTTTAATCTGTTCTTACATTTGGTTTTATATCCTGGTACGGTGGCTTGAATGTGAAGAACAAGACTGTGTTTAACAGAGTGGTGGAAGTGTGTGGGAAAGTAGTGGGTGAGCAACAGAAGAGTCTGAATGAGTTGTATGAATGTCGTGTTGTGCAAAATGCTAGGATGATTGCGGAAGAAACTACACATATTCTGGCCAAGCAATATAACGTTATCCCATCTGGACGCCGTTTCCGTGTCCCCAAGTGTGCCACTGTACGAATCAGATTTAGCTTTGTCCTCAAATCCATCCAACTATTAAATAAACGTTGACATGGGTCTTTCAGAATGAATAGAAGTGTGTTATGGTGTCCTAAATGTGTGTGGGTTGCATTGTCCTAATTTTGTTTCCCCTCCAACTGTTTTTAATTGGGAACTTTGTGCATTTAATTACTTCATTGTTGTCTGTTGCTTCGCTATGGTCTATGTCTTTTTCAACCTTTTAATGAGTGAATGCTTGTAATTGCCTTTTCTTACACATTATTACAATTTGTTGTTGTACTGTCAGCAAAACGTGTCTTAATTTTTCTGTTTGAGATAATAAAGTATTCTTGAATCTTGAATCTTGATTCTCTCTATGTATCTATGTAGATACCGTATACACGATATAACCATCAAAATACGATTGCTGCATTCCCTTTCCCACCCCTCCCCCACGTCAATATTCAATCCTGAATATGGATATGCTCCCTTGCAAAGTAGGTTGCACGTTGAATCTGTCATCGACGCAGAATACAGAAGTTAAGGTAAGCCGGAAGACGCTGATTAAAACTGCAATTAGAAACCGAAATAGCTTTACTATAATGCACAAGGTAAGAAGGGGGCGACTGCTCAATCCTTGAAGTTCAGGACAACTGATAGATTTTGAAGATTTGTGTGGAATATGTAGATATTGATCAGTATTCAATACATTGCTTTTACTATAATGGTCAGAATTGCACTATACGACGTAGAGGTAAACGTTATTTTAATGAATCTCTAACTAATAAACTATTCTCCTACCACGAAATATCAATTCAATAGTGTGTTGTTGTTGTTGTTGGGTATTTTTTGTTTATTATTGTATGCATGTTCAATGTATTATTGGAACAATGGTTTCATGTTTCGATTTTTTTTTTTAGAAAATAGAAGTTAGGGGGACAAGAGGTTTTTTGTTTGTTTGTTGGATTGTGTTTCTTTTTTTTTTTGTTGTTTTTGTTTTGGTGGTTAGTTCGTTTGTACGTGTTTTCGTACGGAAATGTAAAGCATTGGTCTGGTATTTTGTACGTTGAAAGAATATACACGCAAATAAAACCAGCGAGCTATAGCCTACATTACAAACAAATGTAAAAAAAAAATAATAATAAAATTAAAAAAAAAAGAAAAAGAAAAATAAAAGCAAGATCAGGAAGTGGGAGAAATGGCGACGATTCAGTAGACTCTAACAGGAATACTAGTTAACAACAAGATTTATTGGATATTAATATGAAACCACACCAGGGTTTTTATTTATTTATTTTAAGTAGAAGCAATGAGCTAATTCATTTACATTATTATACTCTTGGTAGCCGTCAATAACCTTTTGGGCCTTTTTCTCGGATGACGTCAAACAGAGCCATTAGTTTCGAACGCGATCGTACAAATGTTTCGCTCAACATTGTCTTGCTTGTCATTGAAAAAGTAATTTCGGCTTTCATTGTGCGTTTACAATCTAATTCAAGTAGGGTGGGAGGGGTGAGGGATGGGAGAGAAGTGTACACTAGAGATGGGTGTACGGGGGGGGGGAGAGTAGAAGGGGAGGGGGAGGGGGCTAGTGGTGGCGGTAATCAAAATCTCTTTCAGTTTTATTTGGCCAGAAAACTAGGGCTCGTCTATAAAGTCTTAACTTATTACTCGTAGTCTCGATGGATTTTAATTTGTTCCTAGGCGTTTACACAAATTGGTGGATTGGTTGATCTCCTTTATCCCACACACACAATTTCAGTCCAGTCCTTTGTGCCTTTTTGGTATAGCGCTCAATTTCCTATGCCGAAAGGGCGTGCTCAGGGCGCTAAAACTGCTTTTTTGGTTTGATTTGCTTTGTTTTGTCTTGTCTTTGTCAAAATAAACATTCAACAAATAATACAAGGACCTAATATTAAAAACGCTGCATTAAAACTGTATACACTAAAAGTGTAACAAGAGGACCAGTTTACCCCGCACAATAGAGCTACTTCGTAAATAGCTGTCAACATGTATTTTGTTCCGCATTTCAGGGGAAGCAACCTACTCTCGGTTTATTTAGGAGTACTTCCTAACTAGCTGTCAACATATGTATTTTGTTCCGCATTTCAGGGGAAGCAACCTACTTTCGGTTTATTTACGGATAATGTCCATTTTGAGCTTTTGATTGTTTAGTCAGTGTAGACTTGGAAGGTTACTGTTAGTCTATAGCAGACGACAGAAGTGATCATGCGTAACACAGTTGTAGCTTGACACCCGCACAGTTAGTGACATCATCGCCGCTGACGTTATAGAGCTTCGATTTTACAGCCACTCAGATTTTTTCCAGCCAATGAGAACACAGCTAGAGTAGGTAGAATCAGTTCTGGCTGATTCAAACAGAGAGATAGAAAAGTGAGTCTACATTTGAACTGCCTAGAGTACACAGCTACGTCCTAGCAGAAATCTCTCCACTGATAGACCAGGGAAGCAGTACTTGTTGAATATTCGAATTCAATCAAGTTAGCCATGGCCTGACATTGTCAAACAGACGATCAGGCATTGTATCGTGAGCCCAACTCGGCGAACAACAAAGACAAGTCATCGCTGAAAGTTGGATGCCGAGGCATCTCCAGCATTGCACGAAGATAGCCCACCAGTCTAACCACAGGGAGAAGACTCCACGACAACACAGCTTGTCACCGAATCCACCACAACGCAGTGCTTCAACCACTCAGTTAAGTGCCCCAGGAAACAGTGCACTAAAACTGGTATCAAAAGGACCACAGTAGTCCACTCTTCAAGAACTCTGACCATTAGGGCAGAAAGTATCCAGTGCCCTATGATGAGAAAGTAGCTGCCTAGACCTATCAGCGAGCGAACCATTCGCATTGACAATTGAACTTTTAAGTTGGTTTCGTACTTCGAAGATCATGTATAGAGTAGAGGAAATAAATGTGTGATTTTTACTGTTATCAATTGACTGGACTACATATGTTTCATAGCCGTGTGAAAGCTTGTGTGACAGTGATCTTTTACCATTTTTCTATCTATCTCTGTACCCCAGCCTAAACACAGACTGAGCTAAACAAATAAATGTATTAAGTGAAGTCACCGGGAGATAACTAGCGATCACCATAGACTAAGACGAGTGGGTAATAGCAGTCCATTGTGCAGAGCCCAGTAACAATAAAACCCCACATCACAAAAGTCAAAACACTGGAGTTATCATAACTGTTCTTATAATTATAGCGCTTTTAACAAAATCACGTTCTGCTCCAGGTGTTGGCCGAAACAAGATCGAACTCAACCCTCCTCCCAAAGGGTAATTGTAGATTATAGTCACACGACGCCGGAGCGTTTAGGCGACTACTGGTCACATTATTCTGACACCAGCGAACCAGTTGATGGTAAGGGGAAAATAATATGGTCACACATTGGTATTTTAAGACAGATAGGTGCCTGACCACTACTCTGTCTCTATCTCTCTGTCTCTGTCTGTCTTTGTCTGTCTAGACGTACACATTGTCACAAAGTTACCCAATTATACGAGAGAGAGAGAGAGAGAGAGAGAGAGAGAGAGTGAGGGAGGGAGGGAGGGAGGGAGGGGGAGAAGCGGCAGAAAGAGACACAGACATACATACAGACAGAGAGAGGCAGAGAAAGAGAAAGAAAGAGAGGGAGGGAGGCAGAAAGAGACACAGACATACATACAGACAGATAAACAGATACAGAGAGAGGCAGAGAGATAAAGAAAAAGAAATAGAGAGGATGCATAAAGAAACACATTCATACAGACAGAGAGACAGAGAAAGAGAGAGAGAGGGAGAGAAAGGAGGCAGAAAGAGATAAAGACATACAGACAGACAGACAAAGAGAGAGGCAGAGAGCGAGAAAGAGAAAGATGGAGAGGAGGCAGAAAAAGATACAGTCATAAATACAGACAGACAGAGAGACAGAGAAAGAGGGGAGGGAGAGAGAGAGAGAGAGAGAGAGAGAGAGAGAGAGAGAGAGAGAGAGAGAGAGAGAGAGAGAGAGAGAGAGAGAGAGAGGCAGAAAGAGATACATACAGACTGACAGACTGAGACAGTAGCACACAGTATCCACAAACTGAAACAATAACACACGTGCAGCCAGGCGACCGTCACATTGGTTTATTCGAGGATGCAATTTAAGATGGATTCCGGGATTCGAACCAGGTACCTTTCGGTTACTAGTAAGCCGCTCTACCAACTGAGCTACCCGGCCCCCCTCCTCCCAAAGACGCCAACTGGCTCCTTTATGCGCTCGGGCTAACGCTCCAAACCACAGGCGCTTGTATCTGGACACGCGAGCGCCTATGCCTGTGACGCGTCTCTCTTTGGTTATCTATTATAGATAACCAAAGAGAGACGAGAGACGCGTCACAGGCATAGGCGCTCGCGTGTCCAGATACAAGCGCCTGTGCTCCAAACAACTGAGCATTTCTGGTCCACTGCCTGAAGGGAGATTGGGACCTAGGAGGATCCTGATAGTGAGCTGGTTTTCTATGCACAAGGTCGCGGGATCGAACCCCGCAAGGGGACGAACGTATGTGACCCAGGTACGAGGCTTTCAGGTCACTGAGGGTTTGTTTCCGGGTACTCCGGTTTCCTCCCTCCCTTCAATAATGGTATTGGATGCAGTCTGTCTAAAATTTCAAACAAATAAAAAAATTTGATATCCTTTCCGCTTTTCTTCTAACAGCGACTTGTCTTTACATCACGTATTTGAATGATGAATGCGTATGTTTGTTGTGTTTGCAGGAGTGTTTGCAACATATGAGCGTGGATACTGGTGGCAGATCGCCGCGCTTTGAATCTGATTTAGGAATAAGGCTCATATGTCATCCTGTATTATTATTTGTATGTCGTTGTGTGTATGTTTTTTAAGAACTCCAGCGACAGTGTGTGTAATAGGCCAAGAAGGGTCCACTAAAATTCAAAGCTCGGCGTCCAATTTGCGCAGCGATTGGCCACATTACATCATAGTATAGGCTAATGTAATTTCCCAAGTAAAGTCGATGTGACGAAAAATAAACCAAACCTCTTTGATTCCATGGGCCTTTTAAGTGATGGCATTGCATGGTGCAAAAAATCTTCATTTAAGCCTATATCGCTCCAGTGCAATTTGCACCTTCTTTTTGATGTTTTCTCCACAGTCACAAATTACGCGAAAACAACTGTAATAATAATTATAAACTGACGTCCATGGTCGGGTGTTTTCACCCTAGTGACATACAGGCATTGCACGTCAGTTTCATTCCATATTCATAATAATCTGTCGTCAATTTCAAAAAGGGCGAGCACGATAACGGTTTATTTGAAAGTAGTATAAATGTTGTGATACAGAAATTGAAATTAAACCGTGAAGCTTTGATGTTCTAATAAAATCGATCTTCATAATACACGGTCATAATTAGACTATCTCTGATGAAAGTATAAACGAGGTCTAGCCTGTGCACGCATAGGCTACATTCCATTACACGGACTTCATAGATCCTGTCCACAGGCGCTTGTATCTGCACACCCGAGCGCCTATGCCTATGACGCGTCTCCCGTTGGTTATCTAAAATACATAACCAAAGAGAGACGCCTCACTGGCGTAGGCGCACGCGTGTCCAGATACCAGCGCCTGTGATCCTGACCCTCATGTCCTAGACGGGTGAGTGCCAAAAACGCCCACAAAGCACTGAACGTCCTCGTCCCCACTCCTCTAGGGTAACGCTGTACTGCACCTGCCGCGCTTTCGCTTAGTAGGAAACCCGAAATTTGCCTGTTTGGGTTAACAAATATAATCATTTAAAAAATAAATAAAAAACTTAACACAAAATGTCTACTGGAGCACTGGCATGTTTAGTTGCCTATAGCTTAAATGTACGAGTTTGTGCTTATTCCATGTTATGTATTCCATGCACATCACCTGAATCTCTCTTCGTCTCTCTGCCTCTATCTCTGTCTCTCTGTCTCTGTGTCTCTCCCTCTTTTTCTCTCTCTTTTCTCTCTCTCTCGACGACGACGACGACGATGACGACGACGACGACGACGACGAAGAAGAAGAAGAAGAAGAAGAAGAAGAAGAAGAAGAAGAAGAAGAAGAAGAAGAAGAAGAAGAAGAAGAAGAAGAAGAAGAAGAAGAAGAAGATAATGATGATGACGAATTTCAAAACAGTTACAAAATCAATATAGTCAAAGGAAAAAACATTATTGGCTCACCTGTTCGCGTCTCTTTATCCACAGCAGACGACATTATTGACGGATGAAAAGCCAGTAAAATGAAACTGATTTGCAGAAGACTGAAGATTAACGAGCAAATACACTGAGACCGACGGGCTACTACCATTTGTGTACAGCGTTGACATGTTAGGCTACAAAGTTCTCAAAGCATACAGGTTAGTTTCCTCCGTTTTTTGTCCAAACAGTAAACAGTTTCGGTTTCATCTAGAAATAAAGAATCTGAAAAAAAAATGAAATTAATATACATTCTCTATTGCTTTCTAGTTCTATATCGGCTAAAAGAGATAGGCTTACTAAAGAAAACCACGAACCCTGTTGACCGTAAGAAGTTCTTTCAACTTTGAAAGCCGCCGCACAAGTGCCGATGGTAGGAACCATACTTTAGTTGGCACAATCTCAATCAAAGGAGGCGCGGTGGCCGAGTGGTTAGAGCGTTGGCTTGCGGATCTTAAGGTCCCGAGTTCTAGCCCAGGCATTGTGTTGTGTCCTTGGGAACGACACTTTACTCCCGTTTCCTATTCCTTCGGATGAGAGTATAAACCGAGGTCTAATCTGTGTCGCATGCATTCCATCATAAATTTTTTTTAAAGATCCTGACGCTCATGTCCTAGACGGGTGAGTGCCGCTGACAAGAACACACCCAGCATGCACCTTGGGTAAAGCGTTTTACTTGGGGCTGCTGTACTTTCGAAAATGAAAGTGCCTAAATTTCACCTAGGTGATAATAAAGTTGTTAAAATAAAATAAAATTAAAATTTAAAAAAAGTTGGCAGGTGGGCCTATTAGCACAGTTAGTAGGGCGCTGATTTTATTTTGATTTTATTCCTTCCCTTTCCCATCCCCATTCTTCCCTCCTTCTCCCCTCTTCTTTCAATAATAGTTTTTGGATGCAGTCAATCTAGATTTCCAAAATTTAAAAAAGTATATATCTCTTTTTGCCAGTTCTAGTGGTTTCTTCAGATCGCCGCTCTTTGAGTTCGACTGAAGAAAACCACTTGATAACTTCCAGCATTATTATTATTATTATTATTATTATTATTATTATTATTATTATTATTATTATTATTATTATTATTATTATTATTATTATTATTATTATTATTGTTGTTGTTGTTGTTGTTGTTATTGTTGTTGTAATTATTATTGTTCTTCTTCTTCTTCTTCTTCTTCTTATTATTATTATTATTATTATTATTATTATTATTATTATTATTATTATTATTATTATTATCATCAGGACCATCAGTATACATTCCAAGGTAAGACTGCTGCTCTCCCTTGTCATCTCCATCCTCCTATATGCTTGCTAAGCATGGACCCTCACAGCAGATCTACAACGAAGAATACAAAGCATGGAGATGAGATGCTACAGAAGACTTCTGGGCATTTCCTATACCCAGCACATCACCAACGACGAAGCCCAACACACGCCATTGGACAACACGATGACCTGCTCACAGTGGTAAAGAAACGGAAACTACGATGGTATGGCCACGTCACCAGATCATCAGGCCTTGCAAAGACCATCCTGCAAGGCACAGTGCAAGGAGGTAGAAGAAGAGGGGGACCGAAAAAGAGGTGGGAGGACAACATTCGAGAATGGACTGGTGTGACACTGAGCGAAGCCATCAGGGTTGCTGAGAACAGAGAAAGATGGAGTACGCTGGTTAAACGATCATCTGTGGTGCCCCTACCACCTCCGAGTTATGGGATAGGATATGATAGGATAGGATAGGATTATTATTATTATTATTATTATTATTATTATTATTATTATTATTATTATTATTATTATTATTATTAGGCTATTTTCCTATCCTATCCTGTCCCGTAACCCGGAGGTCGTAGGGGCACCACAGATGATTGTTTAACCAGCATACTCCATCTTTCTCTGTCCTCAGCAGCCCTGATGGCTTCGCTCAGTGTCAAACCAGTCCATTCTCGAATGTTGTCCTCCCACCTCTTTTTCGGTCTCCCTCTTCTTCTATCTCCTTGCACTGTGCCTTGCAGAATGGTCTTTGCAAGTCCTGATGATCTGGTGACGTGGCCATACCATCGGTGTTTCCGTTTCTTCACCACTATGACTTATTATCATTATTATTATTATTATTATTATTATTATTATTATTATTATTATTATTATTATTATTATTATTAAATGTTAAGTATCTTTTCCCAAACCTACTAGTCTCAACGTTGAAAAGACCTAACAAGGAAAGAAGTAAGCAATGTCTGTTGTTAGCAAGGGAACTTCCAGTGCCTTCAAAACTACATCTTCCTCTTCCATCGAAGATTGCAGAAGCTTCCATGAAAATAAACTGCCTTTTTTTTTTTTTTACATCGCGTCTCTTTTCTACAGTTTTAACAGATTTGACCTAAAATAAACAATCCCTGTAGAGCCGCTGAACGTCTTTGAAAACGAAAATCCAGTGCCAGGGAAGAGTGTAGAAAATGCGATGAAAACAAACCAGCATTGGAATAGAACTATAACATTAATATGAAATATCTTTTTTAAAGCATTCTAGTTCCAAGGTTATATCTAACATAAAATAAAATACTTCTTTTAAAAAAATCAACAGTTCCAGCGAAGTTAAGAGTGCAGAAACTGCGATGAAAGTGAACTACCATTGGAATGGAACTATACGATTGAACTGTCTTCTTTTTTTTTCTTTTTTCAATACAGCAATCTAGTTCCAAAGTTATATGTAACATAAAATAAAACGAACTATGTAAGTGTAGAGCCGTTGAACTTCTGTGAAAAAAGAAATATCAGTGCCAGAGAAGCTCTAGAGTGCATAAAATGCTAAGAAAGCAAACCCCCTTTGGAATAGAACTATAAAAATCAAATATCTTCTTTACAGAATTCTAGTTCCAAAGTTATATTAACATAAAATAAACTCTGTAGAGCCGCTGACCCACTTTAAAGAAACAAAATTCCAGTGCCAGCGAAGAGTACAGAAAATGCGATGAACACAAACGAGCCCTCCAGAAACGTATACACATGATTAGTCTATAGGACGGGCGCCAAGAGAGTCTAGAAATCAGAAGAGAAAATTACAGGGAGGGCTAGCTAAGCCAGTGTGTTACACCTGATCTTCGTATTATAGCTTAGCTCATTAGGACTAGGCATAAGGCTACGAAGTTCACGCAACTTGCACCCACAAAAATGAATCCACAGGTAGTGCTTTTAGCCAGCAGCATCAAAGAGAGTGAATCGATTGGTAATAGCAGCATTGATCTGCGGCACACCTGAATTTCAGCTTGGACTCTTCAAAAGCTTCCTCTCTTTAATTTCTAAGCCCGTGTAGTCCCTACTATTGCAGACTTATGTAGTCAATACCGCACATAATACTCACTACCTAGGGTGGCTAAATCCGCAGACAAACATGCACAGAGCAGCGCGACGAGCCGTGGCTTGCGACAGTCGTATTTGAATCATCGCCGAGACAAACTCAGATGGAGAAAGCATCGATTCTGGCTAGGCTGATCACGAATGTCGCTGTTCCGATCTAGTTGTTGTCCTATCCAACTTTCGTTTAGTCTATGGGCGTGCATGAAACATCTAAGCGTGTATGTTGGTACAGATCGCCGCACTTTGAGCCTGATTGATGATTTGGAAGAATGCGCGTATGTAGAATCCAGTAGTAGTAGTAGTAGTAGTAGTAGTAGTAGTAGTAGTAGTAGTAGTAGTAGTAGTAGTAGTAGTAGTAGTAGTACGATACATGAAACGCTCGTGGTATAAGCCTTCTGTCATGTACATCGAGTTCATACCAATCATAGTCATTCTTGTACTTGTAACCTCAGTTTGGTTGTTTTATTTTAATATATATACAGTCTTTCATTTTCCATGGTTTAAATGACATTTTCCAATGGGCGCGACTTAATATAATGTAGGATGCTAAAACGCACGTTTTGTCTTCAATCAATCTCAAAGCGCGGCGATCTGAAGAGATCGCTATTACAGAAGTCGGAAGACAAATCAAATTTTTATTGCTGAAATTTAGATTGGCTGCATCCAATACCATGATTGAAGGTACCTTGGTCTCGTAGCCTACCTGGGTCACGTAAGTTCGTCCCACGATGGACTCGAACCCGCTACCTTTGGTATAGGAAACCAGCACCCATTTAGTTACTCGCACTACAACAAGGTCGAACTTTGTCAAGATTATCTCCCGTCCTGATGTAGCTCAATATCGGTCGAGTTAGCTGCAGTTATGTCCCTTAGCTGCAGTTATAAACCTTCGACCTTTTTTTTTTTTCATATCTCACACCTACATTAGGTTCGACTTTCAGTGCTATCTCCTGTTCAAATGTTCTTGCTTCTATAGACACTTTTATCATGTATATATACCTGGATTGAAAACTTTAACGTCTGTATATTTTTAATTAGTGTCGTCAATGAAATTGTCTTTTCTAATATTTGTTTAGGTCTTAACTTTACATATTAAACTGTGATAATTTCTTTTTATTCATTCCTTTTATTTATATCTCTGTACAGTATATATTCTATTGACTTCATATATTTTTTCTCTAAATTAATAGTGTTTGATTGCTGCAGTGTCCGAGAATGTTTAAGTGAGTGAATGGTGATGTTACATCTGATGTGTTATGTATTGACTATGATAATTGTCCTTGTCATGTTTTGTGTTTATGCCACGTTGGCCACATGTCAAATTTCTTTGTGTAGAAACGGGGATAATAAATAATCTTGTATTTAGTATTTTGAAATATCACTCAATAGCGTCCAGCTCCCTTGTCAGTACTATAACATACAATGCCAGAGCTGAATCAACGTCAACAACGAGAATTATTATTACTGTGTTTATACGTATGCTCCAGGTCTACAGATCAGACATGAAAATGATCAGAAATTAACTAACAGCTGTACTGAGTCTGATGCATGATGATTTTCAAAGTTCGAACAGCTGTCACACGTACACTTTGCTCTCAACCAAAAAGCGGTCCTCATATCTAGATTGGAGGAAAGTCTTATTCCAGAAAAAAAATCACTTTATAATCAAAGTATGAGCCAGTGCAATCCTGTCAATTTTGATAGGGAAATTTTTATTTTGGGTAAACGTTGAGTTATCGTTCCTTTTTCTACACAATGGAAACAGTTTTCTGTTGTCGAATTTCTCCGATTGAAACTCGTAATTAAGCAAACCCATCTCCAAGAGTCTACCACAAGGGGCCGTTTCTATTGAGGAAACTAAAGAGAGTCGTTTCCATTGATAAAAGTATCTTGTTGCATGGCAGTTATGCATTTATATTATTAAGATTTAGTGCTCTTCTTGTAATAACGTAACTACCCGCTGAAGCTATCCGCTGTAAGATCGCTCGCCTCGCGGGATCGGCGATGAGCTAGCTGGAGAGCAGGAGGATGCGATGTGACAAGAGAATCCATCCGTCCACTTTATCATCGGTGATGGGATCCGGCCTCTGTACCAAACAATGTACCACCATCATCACGTTACATAGGTCAAACAGACATCCCCGTCAACGAACTGAAAACCTTTAACATGAAGACGAGACTGTAAAGGTGTAAAACAAAATACAGCTAGATTTTATATTTTTATCTTTCTCTTTAGAGGTTTTTTTTAACTTCCTGAACTAATTATATACTATAATCTGCTACTATAATATATTTGCGCTCCCCTCCTCGCTCTTCCTCTTCCTCCCCTCCCCACCCTCTCCTCCCCCCACCCTCCTTCCCCATCTCCTCCCCTCTCCTTTTCCTCCCCGTTCCGAGGGTCAAACACTTCTGTCGGACTCTAGCATGGACGCAACTTCTTCCACCTTCTCTCCGAGAGTATTTCCAGATCCAGTTCCGTTCATTTCTGTCTCTAAGTGCAAAAGTCAATCCTGGCAGACGTGGGCCATTCTTATCCGGGTAGAAAAGTCAGCTGAGAGATTTACTAAATCGCATATTAAAAAAGGTATTCTTGATCGGAAGTAGTACTATTAGCGGTATAAGCCTAAAACTAACAATATAATAAATTTATCATAAAATATCCTGGTAATCAAATAGGCTAATTGTTTAACCAGCCGGACATTTCATTGAAAATTATATACGCGTACGTAGGTGTTGACTGTACCATACAATTATGATAGTGTCAATAACTGGTTAAACCACGGATAAATAATCTACGCGTTTCCATTGAGTCTTTGTTGAAACAAAATGCGCCATATAAATGCGAATTATCATCATCATCATCATCATCATCATCATCATCATCATCGTCATCATCATGAGGAGGAGGATGGTGATTAAGATCGTCATCATCGTTATCGTTATGATGATGATGATGATGATGATGATGATGATGATGATGATGATGATGATGATGATGATGATGATGATGATGATGATGATGATGATGATGATGATGATGATGATGTCCACACTTCTAAAGCGCAGGTAGGTCCTATCTATTCTGAAGTATACTCGTTGCGCATGTCCAATGAAGAACAGGGAAACCGACAGGAGGCGCAAGGTAAAGAAGCAGGCAGAGTCAGAGCAATGCTGTGACTCCAGTGTTATGCTGCTTCCTGAGAGTTAGTACTATAATAAAAACTGAGAACTGGTGTGTGTTTTCTACCACCGCCCCATAGCTCAGGTAGAGCGTTTGAATGCGACGTTGACTCAGGTTCGAATCCCGTGATGGGGAAGATAAAAGTGGTCCATTTTTTTCACTGTCCATTTAAAGTGTATTATCGTTCTAGTGGTTCAATATTGATTTAGGTCCCTACCCCATGTTTCCAGGGATGTTCCCCCCTCCCGTTCCTTCCACCCCCCTCCTCCCGTCTGCCATATCGCTGATAGTGAGTGTAGACGTTAAACCTTCAATGTTTATTCAGTTGCCTTTTCTAATGATAATAATAATAATAATAATTATTATTATTATTATTATTATTATTATTATTATTATTATTATTATTATTATTATTATTATTAATTGTGTGTGTGTTTGTGTGAGATTTAAACTTTTATTATAGTGTGTGGGTGTGTGTGTGTGTGTGTGTGTGTGTGTGTGTGTGTGTGTGTGTGTGAGATTTCAACTTTTATATATATATATATACAGGAAGATAAATATAATATATATATTATGGTGTCATTCTATTTGTATTGTGTGTCCACTAGCTCTTCTTCTATTGAGACCAATTAAACTAGTCGCTTGACTAGCGAAAATCATGTCTTATTTGAGCCATTGATACTTTGAAACCCGAGAACAAATATAAATTAGTATGTGACTCAAGCACCGTGATTTAGTCTCTCACATCGCTTAGGAACGACTGATAAAGATATCTAAACGCCTCATTTATCTACAAATGTTATTCCCTTGTAAGATAATCGTATCTTCTCCGGGGTATCATCACATTTCTCTGCACTTATTTCCATTCCAAAGGCTCTGGAGGTGATGTCACACCTCTGTACTAGGTTCTTGTTCCTCTCCAGCCAATCCATCAATATCATCCAGTATCGGGGTAGAATGGACTTCTCCTTCCCTCGCTTAGTTGTTGGGAGTCTCCATTGGTGGGAGAAGAGCTGTCTTCCCGTTGACGTCGTCGTACTCGCTGCTCGTCTTCAGTCCTTAGTAATCAGTCTTCAGTCTTCTCTGTCGTCGCTGGACAGGACCTTTCCTTGGAACTCTGAGCTAAATAGTAGAGCTATTATATTTCGGGTTGGAAGGGAGGTTAGATCAGGACGTACAGACTTTGTAACAATATAGTGCAACTGAGGTTGAAACGTTATTATGAGAAACATTAACTGTTTAAGATTTGTTTTAGGTAACAGTATTTAGGAGCCATGGTATCAGACAGTGGGTCCCGACAGGAAGTCCTTTCCAGGATCGCACAAACAACTGCTGCCCTAACAAGGTTGAAGGCCATTTGGAAAGACAAGACCACCAGTCTACATTTTAAGGTAAAACTGCAGCGCTCCCTTGTCATCTCCATTTTCCTATACGCTTTCGAAACATGGACCCTCACAGCAGATCTACAACGAAGAATACAAAGCATGGAGATGAGGTACTACAGAAGACTTCTGGGCATTTCCTATACCCAGCACATCAAAAACAACGAAATCCGACAGACCATCACACAAGGTATTGGACAACACGATGACATGCTCGCAGTGGTGAAGAAACGGAAACTTCGATGGTATGGCCACATCACCAGAGCATCACGCCTTGCAAAGGCCATCCTGCAAGGCAAGGTGCAATGAGGCAGAAGAAGAGGGAGACAGAAAAAGAGGTGGGAGGATAACATTCAAGAATGGACTGGCTTGACACTGAGCGAAGCCATGAGGGTTGCTGAGGACAGAGAAAGATGGAGTACGTTGATTAAACGATCATCTGTGGTGCCCCTACGACCTTCGAGTTACGGGATAGGATAGGATAGGATTTTTATACAAGTTATCTAAGGGAAGGAAGGGATATTATTTTACGTTTATTTTAGTATCTTCACATCGTTCCATCAGTCATGCTCACCTTCAATCTCCTTCATGCCGTCATCTAACCTTCAGCTCCATCTTCAATCGCCTCCATGTTATTCACCCGTGTAAAATATATAAAAAATGTACATTTGTGTTTAGAGTTCCTGGCTGTGGTGTGGTCACATCTTTGGTTGAACAGAATAGGCAGGGGTTTCTCTCTATTTCTGCCTTTCTCATTTTTTCTCTACCATTACTATTTAGTTCTCTCCCCCCGACCGTGACAGGTCAGCCAGAGTATTCGCTCGCTCAGACGAGAAGTCTGTGGTGTTAAAGCTGGCGTAGAAGGTGTTTAGGTCGTTCGCCAATTTCTGTTGGTCCTTTACATTCAAGGCCCTCTTGTTCGGCTTTTAGCCAGTCATCGTCTGTAGGCTGCTCCACAGTTGCCTGGGATTGTTAGAGGCGAAGCTGTCTTCGACGCTGGACTCTATAAACACTGAATATCTATCTATCTACTTTGTCCCAGAATTTCCGCTTGTTGTTCAAGATCTTTGTTCTGATTTCCTTCTGCAGTTTCTTTATCTCGTCTGGAGTCCCAGTCGCTGAACGCCTTTTCCCTCTTCATCAGGACGTATGCCACCTCCTTTGTCACCCAGGGCTTGTTGTTGGAGTATGTCTTCACCCCTCTAGTTGGCACCAACATGTCGATACTGGACATAGGAGGTGATGACGACGACCCTTTCGTCCGGGACCTCAGAAGCCTCACGTGACCAGACGTTGACTCTCCTGGAGGCAGCCTTCCTAGATTTCAGTGTCTGACAGTATAGGGGAAGCAGGTGCACCATGTCATGGACAGAGCGTCCTAGACTGGTCAAGGTCCTGTTGTTTTAAGCCTTGGGGATGTTGCCGTAACAAATTTATCCAGAGTCGCTTCACCACAGGTCTTGCAGATGATGTACTGCCAGTAATTCGGAAGGACCTTGTTGAGTCGGCAGTGGTTAAAGTCAACTTCAGTTGCACCGACTCTGGACACTGTGACTCCTGCCTCTGCAGGAGAAAGAGAACAAAGGAAATGTTTGGCGGGTTAGGAGAAAAAGTAGTAGTCGGTAAACTTGGCGTCTAGGAGAGAGAGAGAGAGAGAGAGAGAGAGAGAGAGAGAGAGAGAGAGAGAGAGAGAGAGAGAGAGAGAGACAGAGACAGAGACAGAGACAGAGAGACAGAGACAGAGAGACAGAGAGACAGAGAGAGACAAAGAGACAGAGAGAGACAGAGAGAGATATATCACCTCTAAAGTAAAGTTGACCCAAACTGAAATCAGGCGGATAGGAGAAGGAAAAAAATTGTTGTGCACTAAATCCTTTACAAAGAGGAAGAAAATAAATTCTAAAGAAGCAAGCACACGCACGCGCGCATTGAGAAACACACACACACACACACACACACACACACACACTAACAACAAACATAAGGCAAGTAATTTACAAGGGGGTTGCGGTGTGTGGGGGGGGGAGGGGAGGGAGAAGAGAGAGAGGAACGAACCTACTTTAGAATTCTTTTTGTGCTATGGGTGCAACAACAAAGAAATGGTTGGCGGGTGTGCATGTGCATAAATTGAGGGCGGATGCGGATTGTAGCTCGTGCGTTTAAATAGAGGTTGGGAGTGGGTGAGTGCGTGCGTCAGCGTGTGTGTCCTGAACAGGTGCCGTGGAATGGATTTACTGGTCTAGGTCTTGTGTATGAAGTTTATTTTTTGCCATCATTTGTTTATATTGTACATACAATTAAACATAAATGTCTTGCGTTGCATTTGTGTTTACTTTTAATTAATTTATCAGTATGTAAATGTGCTGATGTTACCCAAGTCTTTTTTTTATTTTTTGAATAAAGGATTGTTGACTGGACTAAGGATATTTATAACGCTCTCATTGTCCCATTAGGCATGATTAAAAAAAAATTTCAAAGCAATACATACAAGTATTCTGAGATTCAATGATAAAGGAACGTGCTTATTTTCTAAATAATAATAATAATAATAATAATAATAATAATAATAATAATAATAATAATAATAATAATAATAATTAATAATAATAATAATAATAATAATAATAATAATAATAATAATAATAATAATAATAATAATAATAATAATAATAATTTTGTCTATGCACTAACAGTAAAATTAAAGTCAACTTAGATTATGCGTTAAGTAGACATAGATTAACATGACATACAAAGTAGAGAGATGGAGATTTTGAGATAGAGACCAAGATTCGTATTCCAAGAGAAAGATTCTGCAGATTTCTGTAGCGACAACAGCCAAAAACATATCCTGTGTAGCCTTTGATTGCTCGTTTCCGATTCCGAGGGAGGAAATGTTGAGCGTTGTCATGGAAACTTCAGAGAGAACATACCCGCTTCACAGTACAGGCAAGGAAAAGGGACTTCCACGTAATGACCTGTGAGAGTGACCTTTTAACATGCTACAGTCGGTACGGTGAATACTGGATTCTATTCCTGTGCTTCCGCCATTCCAATAGAATGATACTGATGTTAGTTTTCCTATACCCGGATCAGTGTCTTTACTTGATAATCATCTCTGTGAAGCAGTGTCATTCTGGGAAATTGGGTCCACATCCGATTTTCGTTTATTTAATTTCCTTGTGACATTTTAAAAAAAAATGTAATTGACATTTACAAAGCGACAGTAGTCTTGATTTAGAGATGTCTTGTGCGCAGTTTTTTCGCTGTGCATTCACTTCCGCATCACAAAAAGATGGATGTGCCACTAGAGAAAGAGACACTGTTGAAAACAGTTGCATGGTCAAATGCTGAAACACTCCATAAGTTTTAAAAATAAACCCGTGAAAGAAAAAGATAGAGAATCAAGCTATGATTTATTTAACGTCTTTTCACTAGGGGTGGGGAGGGAGGGGGGAGTAAAACCAACGAAGAGAAATGATTTTATATTCAGCAGAAATGTACGTATT
This sequence comes from Oncomelania hupensis, assembly GCA_036898135.1. NCBI lineage: Eukaryota > Metazoa > Mollusca > Gastropoda > Littorinimorpha > Pomatiopsidae > Oncomelania > Oncomelania hupensis. The sequence continues at coordinate 47,695,184 of CM072512.1, read as the reverse complement.
GGAATGATTGTTGAAGAGGGTAAAACAACAAGTTGAAAATGGTCCAGGCTGTACCAGGTTTCATTGTCTTGTAAAGTTCGTTGTACAACAGATGTAAGCTTACTTGGCTAGCTTGTGCTTACTCAACAGTCCGCTCTTGCATGTTTTCTCAACAAACCGAAGTACACGTTCTCGTATAGGTGTTCGCATTATCGGCAATCACGAGAAATCCAGTGCAGAAGTAACCATTACCTCGATGCTAAACATCAATAAACTTGAAACTGATACTCTACACGCAACGCAAGACCTGCTTGAACCACCAGAGCAACCTCTAAATTAAACAAATACGACGACGACGACGACGATGACGTAACATCGACGCCTGAACAAGATGGATGGATGGAATGCTGCTGCTGCTGCTGATGATGATGATGATGATGATGATGATGATGATGATGATGATGATGATGATGATGATGATGATGATGATGATGATGATGATGACCATCTCGTATTAGTATTTTATTAGGCTACTTGGTGATCAAAAAAGGGTTCCTGGCCTCTGAAGGCAATATTACTGATAACATTGGCTCCTCCTCTTCCTCCTTCTTTTCCTAGTCTTCCACCACCCCCGAACACCACCTCCTCCTCCCTCTTCTTCTTCTTCTTCATTGTGTGACTGGCGGTTATGAAACATAATTGGTTTCGTGGGCGAAAAATGACTGCATTCTTTGATTCATGTGCCTTGATGAGTTAGTAACCTAATATCCCATCCCGTGAGGTCATTATCTAGTCTAGATTCAATACCACATTTTCTGTAACTAGCATATTGATGTTTTTTGTTAGTTTCATTTTCTTTTAACATAATTAGTCCACAGTCAAGACCACGTCGTTGTTTGTTTGTTTTTTTTATTTATATCTTTATTTATTTGTTTTCTTTAGGCAAAAACAGTTCATATCGCATTTTGCTACAGTTATTATTTTCTTAAGCCACAGCCAATACCAAGTTTTATGGGCTACAGACTTCAACTACAGGTGCATTAACCAAGAAGAATGGACCCTCGGCAAATATAGAGCTACATTTATGATACGTACTGCTGCGCGTCCGCTATCGGGGATCCACACAATTCTTGCCGAGGGTCCATTCTTGTTGGTTAATGCGCCTGTGCTTCAACCTAGCGTGTGTGTAGGTGTGTTTGTGTGTGTGTGTGTGTGGGCATGTAGAAACGACGTTACCCTGACACACACATGAAACTCTACATGGTTTCTTTTGACTTTGTTTGACGGCCTTACAGCTGTTTTAGGATTAGGGTTAGGTTAAAGGTCAACATCATTGAAATATAAAATTGAGCACAAAATATCTACATAATAAAAGAAGTCACATGCCAAACAACTTTTTTCCGAAAAATACTGCCTTTTTTTAATATTTAATAAAATCTACTTCGAATAAACTTTTGCACCTTCGAAAAGCCCGCTCACGTGACCACATGGCTCGTGACGTCAACTGCTGGAGACAATATAGAGTCCGATAGTGCCCCTTCTCTACCAGGGGCCGGGTAGCTCAGTTGGTAAGAGCGTCTTGCTAGTAACCGAAAGGTCGGTGGTTCGAATCCCGGATTGGTCAACGTGTGATCATATTATTTTCCCCTTTACCAACAACTGGTGTCAGTATAAATCGGTCCAGTAGTCACCTATATGCGAAAGTGTCGTGTGACTATAATCTACATACAAACAAAAAACTTCTCTACCAAAACGCAGGAAAACGAAGAGCAGTGGCCTATATTGTGCCGTTGGAGGTTGTACAAACAAACAAGCGGATGGGATAACATTGCATAGGTTTCCAAAAAACGAAGAAGTGCGAAATAAGTGGGTGAGATTTGTGCGTCGTCAGCAATTTGCGCAAAACACTTCGCTGAAGACTGCTACCCCCCAAGTGCCAGTTTTATGCGGAGCTTTGGGATGAAAACAATACAGACATTAAAGCCTATCTCTGTTCCAACGATCCAAAGCCTCAACAACAGCAACAGTGATTCAAGTTACTAGTAGTAGGCCTACTAGTACTGCTTCAACTTCAACTACAGTCACAGTGGCTACTACACATCCATCGTCTGCTATCACTTGCCGGGTGTCAGGAAAGTCAGAGGAGCTTTTCAGAAAAGGGAACGCAGGGGCGGACGAGGGGGGGGGGGGGTTTCCGGCCCAAAAAAAAAAAAAGGAAAAGAAAGAAGAAGAAGAAAGAGAGAGAGAGAGAGAATACAATTATAAAAATAAAAATAAACATAAACATAAATTAAATACTATATATATATATATATATATATATATATATATATATATATATATATATATATATAATTTATTTTATTTTATTTTATTTATTTATTTATTTATTTTTTTATACAAATTTTGGAACCCCCCCCCCCCCCCAAAAAAAAAAAAAAAACTAACTGATCCGCCCCTGAAGAGGTTATGTATTCACGGGTCTAGCTCGTATAATTATTTGTTTATTATTACAATTAGTACTCGGGGGTCGAATTCGTTTCTAACAGAAGAGAGCACTGCTGTAACACGACAGATCGAGTGAAGAAACACTGCTTGTCTCGCTTGTAACTTCTTCGCAATCGGCCATTGTCTACAGCTGCTGACGTCACTGCGAGGGAAGATCAGCGATAGCTGCGTTTTAGAGTATTACTTCCCTTACCCTTAATTACAGGTAGGAAATCCCACTTTCAGTGATCGATATCTATTAAACGATAGAGCTTTGCTTACCGAATTTTTTGCATCTGGTATTATTTAGTAAAGTTCTTTCAGCAGAAACTTTTTGACCGAGCACTGTGGTTGACCTTTAAGGGTTTGGGTTAGGGTTTAGGGTTAGGGATAGCTTCAAAAAATTTAAAATGTCAAAATAATGTTAAAGAAATGGAAAGTGTGTCAAAATAACCTATGTTTCACAACAGTCATCACAACGTCGTTTCTACAAAAATTGTGTGTGTGTGTGTGTGTGTGTGTGTGTGTGTGTGTGTGTGGGTGTGTGTGTGTGGGGGGGGGGGTGTGTGTGTGTGTATGCTGCTGCTTGAAGATAAGTTTGTCGATGAAAAAGATGTTTGGTGTGTGTGTGTTTGTGTGGGTTCGGGCACTGATTAGAATAGACCCAACGTTTCCCGACGTGTCGTAAGAGGCGACTAACAGGGGTGATGTCAGCACGCCATCATTGGGCAAAAGTCTTCTACACAGAAGTCGCCGGCCAGGACGGAGGAACCTCATGTTACTACAGGTTCAACGACCACATGCTCGGTGCCAAGGCGAGCCACACTGTATTCGTGGATATCGGCTGTGGCCAACAGCATGGAGAGGATTAGGCCCTGCCAGGTCTTTCTTGCCCAAGACACACTGCATGATGAATAAAACCATTTACTCCATACCGGATCGGTCGTCGACTGGGTCAACAAAGACCGCGCCTTCCGTTGGCCACCAGGACGGAGGCGATAAGTGTGCTACTGATGGACAACTTAGCAAGATCCGCACCAGAAATAACATCGTCATAGGAACCTGGAATGTCAGGACCCTAAATGCGGAGGGAAAATTAGAAGAACTGGCCCACGAGATGAACCACTATCGATGGAACGTTTTAGGGATCATCGAACTGCGCTGGAAAGGCATAGGTGATTCAACGACCGACAAAGGCCACAAGCTTTATTTCAGCGGGAGAGATGACAGGCACGAACACGGATTTGGATTCTTGGTCCACAAGAACATTCTAGACACTGTCATGGGTTGCCGCCCAGACTCCAGTAGACTCATTACCATCCGTCTGAGAGCAGCCCCTTTCAACATCACCATCATCCAGGCCTATGCCCCAACATCAGACTATGACGACAGCAAAGTGGAGGATGTCCTTGACCAAGTGCCGAAGAAAAACATAGTCGTAGTGGAAGGCGACTGGAATGCCAAGGCTGGCCAAGATGCGCACAACTGGGGAGACACATGTGGACTCCACTGCAACAACGAGACACATGACAGGGGTCTGAGACTGTTGGAGTTTGCCAGATACAACAATCTAATACTGGCAAACACGCTTGGTCTCCACAAAAAATCCAGACGATGGACATGGCACAGCCCCGGCGGGGCGAATCACAACCAGATCGACTACATCATGGTCAAGAAACGCTTCAGATCAAGCATCAACATTGGCAGGACACGCACTTTTCCAGGAGCGGACATCGGAAGTGGCCACGATCTCGTGATGTCTTTCCGGCTTCACTTGAAGAGAGTAAACACAGCAAAGTGCACTAGACTGAAGTTCGACCTGGACAAACTGCAAGACCCGGAGGTGACATAAATATTTCCGGCCCCAATTGGAGGTAAATTTGCACCACTGCTCATTTTGGGAGCTGGTGAAGTAGATGTCAACACCATGACCACCACCTTCAACTTAGCTCTGACAGATGCCGCCACAGAGATCCTTGGAAAGCACCGGCCAAAGAAGAAGCTGTGGATCACACCTGAACTTTTGGACTTGTGTGATAAACAAAGAGAGATGAAAAAGAAAAAGAACACCTCATAGGGAGCTGATGCCTACCGAAAAATTACATCCGAAAAGGCATGCGCACAGCAAAAGAGAACTGGATAGAAGATCAATGCCAGGAAATAGAGAACAGTCTGAACAAGAACAACAGCAAGAAGGCCTACCAGACTATGAAGCGGTTGACAAGTGTTAAACAGCCCAAGGTCTCCACGATCCAAAGCAAGTCTGGCATATGCCTTACAGAAGAACAAGAAATCTTGGACAGATGGACAGAGTACTGCTCTGACCTTTACAACCACACACCAAATGGTTACCCATCAGTTCTAGCAGGTCCCGAGAGCAGAGAAGAAGAAGAAATCCTCCCAATTCTCCAAGAAGAAGTTGAGGCAGCAGTGCAATCGCTAAAGAAGGGGAAGTCAGTGGGAGTGGACAACATACCCGCAGAACTGCTTCAAGCAGGAGGAGAAGCAATGATTGGCGCACTCACCATTATCTGTAATAAGATCTGGCACCATGGACCCAGTCGCTTGTCATCACTCTTCCCAAAAAAGGTAAGCTTCAGGAATGTGATTATTCCCGCACCATCAGCCTCATGATCAGCCATCCCAGCAAGGTCCTCCTGAAAATAATACTCAACAGGTTGAAACCCCAAGCTGAACAAATCATAGCTGAAGAGCAAGCAGGATTCAGGGCAAGGCGAAGTACCACTGAACAGATTTTCAACCTCAGAATAATCTGCGAAAAATACCTACAGCACCAACAACATCTTTATCATGTGTTCGTAGATTTCAAAAAGGTGTTTGACCGAGTCTGGCATGCAGCTCTGTGGGCAACCATGAGAGTGTACAACATCAGCCATAAAATGATTGAAGTCAGCAAAAGCCTGTATGACAAGGATACCAGTGCAGTCATCCACAACAGCGCTATCGGAAACTGGTTCAGAACAACAATTGGTGTGCATCAGGGATGCCTACTCTCTCCAACACTCTTCAACATCTTCCTAGAGCACATCATGTCAGATGCCCTTGCAGATCACGAAGGCACAGTCAGCATAGGGGGAAGAGCAATCTCCAACCTTCGTTTTGCGGATGACATTGCTGGAGAGGAACAAGAGCTTGGACAGCTGGTACAGAGGCTTGACACCACATCTAGAGCCTATGGAATGGAAATAAGTGCAGAGAAGACCAAAATGATGACCAACAACACCAATGGCATCAACACGAACATCAAGTCCAAGGCCAATCCCTCAACACAGTGCATAGCTTCAAATATTTAGGAGCCATTGTATCAGACAATTGGTCCCGACAGGAAGTCCTCTCCAGGATCGCACAAACAACTGCTGCCCTGGCGAGGTTGAAGCCAATTTGGAAAGACAGGACCATCAGTCTACATTCCAAGGTAAGGTTGCTGCGATCCTTTGTCATCTCCATCTTCCTATATGCTTGCGAAACATGGACACTCACAGCAGATCTCCAATGAAGAATACAAAGCATTGAGATGAGGTGCTACAGAAGACTTCTGGGCATTTCCTATACCCAGCACATCACCAATGACGAAGTCTGACAGACCATCACACAAGCCATTGGACAACACAATGACCTGCTCACAGTGGTGAAAAAACGGAAACCCCGATGGTATGGCCACGTCACCAGATCGTCAGGTTTTGCAAAGACCATCCTGCAAGGCACAGTGCAAGGAGGTAGAAGAAGAGAGAGACCGAAAAAGAGGTGGGAGGACAAAACTCGAGAATGGACTGGTGTGACACTGAGCGAAACAATCAGGGTTGCTGAGGACAGGGAAAGATGGAGTATGCTGGTTAAACAATAATCTGTGGTGCCCCTACAACCTCCGAGTTACGGGATAGGATAGGATGGGATAGGATAGGATAGGATAGGTGTTTGTGTATCTGTGTGTGCGTGTCTGTGTGAGTAGGTTGATGGTGGACTCCTTGTATATGGTTTGCAAGAGATATATGCCTATGCCGTGCCATATTTCAATGAATTCAATGTCATGTGTCCACGCATGCACATGGGAGTGTGTCTACACACTTAGATCTCGTAAATAATTCCATGAAAATATTTGTAGTCAAAAAGTAAACCTCAGGAGGCTTCAAACAAGACAACAACAAAGCTACACACCAAATAAAAATGCTTCGTTCCAACCACATTTATTATTTAAAAATATGAACATCCAAAAACAGCACAAAATGGCAACTTTTTACGTGTAAAACATAAGGGGCAAAGAAGAAACCCAAAAATTCCAACACATAACTGCTTGCTGTAGGGTCAGGCGTTTTGCATGACTTTTGAAAACAATACCACTGAAGATCACTATCAATCTACCAAGTACGTACAGATGCTGGCATGATATTTGCTACTTTCCCCTTAACATTTTTGTTTAAACGAACGAAGAAGGAAACTGGTGAAGTACAAGAATAATAAAATAACTGAACAAACAATAATTAAAATGAACATGAATTATTATAATAATAGTAATTAAGAGTACCTGAATAATGACAATAATAGTAATAAATAAAGAACTAATAACGCAATTACTTCTTTAAAAAATTATCTTGCATCCATCACCAGAGCTTGCAACACTTAGAATTCACAAATAATGATTGAAGAGCTTGGTTTATGTACAATGAACGCTTCAATCAATCTCTCTTTCACCAACATTTAAGCTTTAAATCATGTCGGTACCACATTCAGTTATGCACACAACTTCCACACAAAAATGCAGTTTCATTGTGTTTAATTAAAACCAACAATGTAACAAACAAACCAAACTGAGAGGAAAGCTAAACCAGAGATGAAAAGAGAAAACACACAACAATAAAATGGAAAAAACAAATAACTTAGTTAGTTAGTCATTGTTTATCGGGTCTACTGCAAAGAATAATTAGTCATTGTTTATAGGGTCCAGTGGACTGTAAAGAGCCGAATCAGGACCACAACTTGGTTGAAAAAGGATTCACCCCCAATCCGTATACAAGATCTGCTGAAACAACTTCATCAGTAAAACTGAGCGCACTTCATCAGCCGGTCACTTTACAATAAAGGCATCCCATGCAGGGGACGCTGAGGCTGTACACTAATTTATTGAACCTCTGTTTACAAAAACAAAAAAGAATATAAACATCATTATAAAAGATTAACAAAACACATACACATGTAAAATGCCTACATTGCTAAATTATAATACCATAGAAAGCCCTAGTGACCATTTGGCAGAAAGCATCCAGTATCCCCAAGCTGACCCAGCAGACCCCATAGACAAATTAGGAGTTTGGGGAGAGTTTTCAAGAAAAAAGGTAGGTGGCTGGTCCAGTGAAGCAGATTGATAGAACAGATTAGGAACGAGAAAGAACAAATGAGAATGACAGAAACAGTGGTAATTTAATTAAAGCACTAAATTTCCACAAAGTGAGGATACTATTTATACAGAAACCCCTGGCACCACAACGAGGGTGAAAGAAAAAAAATTGTTGTAGATGACCTCTGAATAATAATAATAATAATAATAATAATAATAATAATAATAATAATAATAATAACAACAACAATGAAATTTTCAAGATATTTAACACACACAAAAATTACATTCCTCCCCCAAAAGACAATTAATTTACTTTTCAAGCATGTACAGCAAAGAGAAATTTTACCACTTGAACAAACACACAGAATTTATAGAACAAAAGCTTCAACCGATCAACCCAATAACTGGTCTAATTAGAACAGAGACAAACAGATCCTTGTCAACATGTATGATTATTTAGAATTATAGTTACAAAAAGGCTACAGTTTTATCATAATTTCTTAGTCCTGCAATAGGGACCTCCTTTCTCTCATGGCCAGCTTTCTGAACTCTCTCAGAGTTTAGGTGACATTTTTAATTGCTACAATTACATCAACAAAAAATAGTGATCATCAGGCCAATGGCGTAACAATGTAAAAATACCATATCAGAATTATCCTGTGTTTTGTTCCGTGATGTTTAAAGTTTTGATTCTAAAACAATTTTTTTTTTTATTTTTTTTTTTTTTGAGGGGAATGCGGTGGGGACTTTTTATTGCCCCTTTTTATCGGGAAAGTCTGGGCTGCTTCTCCTGGCGAAGGGGTAGTCGCAACCCAAACTCAACCAACCTAATAAGAGTTGTTTTTGGAAATGTTGCTGGGGGAGAAAACCGGAGTACCAGTAGAAAACCCCTGAGAGGTTGCCAGAGTCGAAAGTAAATAATATTCAGAGAAACATAACACCCAGAGGCAGGATTGATCCCACACCTATTAGGCACCAATTGGTTTCTAGCATGTGGACAAGGAAGTTAGTCCCGCCTTAGACCACGTGGCCACACGCTCACTAGTTAGTTATCATTGTTTATTTGTCCAGCGGATTGCAAAAAGCCGAATCAAAGAAATCAAGATATTTACTCTTAAACTGTGTTTCTGGAGCGTCTATTCTTTTTTATTTTTTAGCTGCTAAAAGGAATTGCTAAAACTAGAACACAAATTTGGAGATTTCAAAATTGTGTGACAGAAACACAGTGCTCACACAAATACATGATGTGCAACACACTGTTTTTACCAATCAGCTCCTTTAGACCTGAACATCTTCCCAGTGCATATTGTTGTTATTGTACCCGGCAGAAGGTATGTCCTGTCCATTCTTATCCTTTTTGTGCGAAATGTAGAAAATTAAAAGTTCCGTCAGCAGTCACAAAGAATGTAGAGGACATGTCCAAAGAAACATATTATGTTACACCAATGGCCCCCATTAATTCCTTCAAAATCACATCTAATCCAAAATAATATCGTACATACCACAAAAATAAATACAATCAAACTCAAACAAAGATAGATCACAGTGTTAACAGTATTACATTTTAAAAAAAACATGAACAAATCTGGGAATCCAAACTTTATATACAATCCCACAACTGATGAAATCCTCGATTTTAAATTTTATATATATATATATATATAATTCTAAAATGTGTTAGTTAATCATTGTTTATAGGATAGGATCTAGCGGACTGCAAAGAGCCGAATCAGGACCACAGCTTGGTTGAAAGAGGGCTCACCCTGATCCGTAAAAAAGATCCGCTGTGAAAAAACCCTAATGGTTACACTGAAGACACTCCACCAGCTGGTCAGTTTACAATAAAGGCATCCCATGCAGGGGACGCTGAGGCTGTACTCTAGTTTACACAAACAAAATTGAATATAAACATCATTATAAAAAATAAACAAAACACATACATATAAAATGCCTATATTGCTAAATAATAATACCATAGAAAGCCCTAGTGACCATTTGGCAGAAAGCATCCAATATCCCCAAGCTGACCCAGCAGATCCCATACACAAATGAGGAGTTTTGGAAGAGTTTTAAAGAAAAATGGTAGGTGACTGGTCTAGCGATGAAGATAGTAGATCGATTGAACAGAGTAGGAACGAGAAAGAACAAAGGAGAAAGACAGCAATAGTGGGAATTTAAAGCAATAAATTTCCATAAAGTGGGGATACTATATATATATATATATATATATATATATATATATATATATATATATATATATATATATATATATATATATATATATATATATATGTATATATATATACAGAAACTCTCAATACCCCCACAGGGGCAAAATATGTGTGCTTACTTATGGTTATCTATAAATGAGGATCCTAGTCCGACTCCCTTTTCCTATTTTGCTCAGTCTCATGGGTTGACTTACGTTTGTCAGTGCTGGAAGAGTTTTACCTTATTATATCTTCTACAATGACTCGCTACTTTTACCTGCAAGGTCGGATTTTACTTTAGGATAAGGGTTGAAAAATCAAACTCCACCAAAATTACGAACAGACAAAAAACCCAGTTTTTTTGTGTATCTGAAATACATATTTATGTTACCACAATTCTACCAATCACACAAAGTCAGTTTTATTATTCGTTCAAATTTTATTTTAATTCACCTATTTCTTAATAATGCAAATCGCAACAGGGTTTGTTTTTTTTCAAAATGTACCTTTAGAAATAGTAACATTACAAAAAAACACCCCAAAAATACTGTGCTAATTAAAGAGTAAAAATAATTACAGTTTACTTATTACTTATCTCGAAAAAATATTGTACAGTATCTCAGTCTCAACTACATTAACAGTGTCTGCTTTAAGCATACACGTTTTGTGCACTCTGGCACCAAGTTCTCTTATTCATCTGAAGTAAAAAACCAATCACTACAGCAAAGTAGGAGGGCAATGTCCACATGACTATGATGTATATTTATAACGCGCCTGTTTCCATCCATTTGTGAATGCTCAATGCGCGATAAGGAGAAATAAAGAATAACAAAAACGACAGAGAAGATAAATGCTCCTTATGAAACTTGCAATGTTTAACATAACATGAGTGCCCAAACTAGAAGGGTAAAGCCCACATGACTCACATGCTCCTGATGAAACTTGCAATGTTTAACATGAAAATGAGTGCCCAAACTAGAAGGGCAAAGCCCATCTGACTTCCTCCTTCTGAAACTTGCGCATGAAAATGAGTGCTCAGGGAAAAAAAAAGAAACACTGGCATTAAAATGCAAATATGGACTTTGATCTTTCCATGTTCTTGACCTTCAGATGACCCTGACCTCCGGCTTCAAATACATTCATATAATGTCAAATAAACTACAGAAAAAGTTGTATTATGCCAAAAAACTGAAGTGAAGTCATTCATTCACTGATCATTTATGAGGTCTCCTGGATATACACCATCTTACTAAGTTTGTTTGTGATAGTTGAAATAGTTTCTGAGATATTAATCCACTGGAATATTTTGCACATCCAGATGGATGGACGGACAAAAATAATGTGTTTAAATGTGTTTTTGGACTCTTTAGGACTCATCTCGCACAGATTTGCAAAAATCTGGAACTTTTTTTGGGGGGGTGGGGTGGGTTGTGAGGGGGAGGAGGATGGGGGTGAACACATAGACTCACATTGCTATGCATGCAAATCAAAAACTAAACTGAGCACTCAAAAATTACATCTATTTATTCAATCAAGTTTAATAATAGTAATAATAATAATAATAATAATAATAATAATAATGAGTATTTATGTAGCGCTTTGTCCTATGTAAATCAGTTGAAAGCAACGTTTCTTCTTCTTCCGTTTGCTGTAAACATTCAAAGCAGGGAAAGAATGAAGCACTCAAGAATGATACCTTTGTTCCATTACAAATTGACTGCCGTGTGATGGTAATGTTTGGCAAAGCCAGCCCAGCTACACAAGTCTAAAGAAAATGAACATTATTTTGCGTATCTCGGATAGACAAAACTTTTACTGTATTGATGACTTACTTGTATAAAGTTCGCATACAATCCAAGGCCATCCGATTTTCGAAATTAAACCTGGCTAAATTTCTATGTGTTCTCAATGCTACATGTATGTTGAAATGGACTGGTCACCATCACACGGCAGTTTACCTCTTCTCTTCCGGTGGATCAATTTTACCCCAAACCAATGGTAACATTTTCATCCCACATCCCCCCTCCTCCCTCCCCCCCCCCCCCCCCAAAAAAAAAAGAAAGATTTAATATGAGTTACTCGTTTTATTAGGTAAATAAACCTTTTGCCTTTGAGCAAAAAGATAGTTGCCTATTCTAGCATGGATGTGTATGTGCGTGTGCACTGCATAGACATTGAGAGACTCCATGTTGCACTGTATTTGAATATCTGAAGCAGCTGAGAGAGTCATAGGCCCACACACAGTCTATATTCAAGTACTTCCCACTTGGTTCCTCACCGCAATAAAAATAACAAAATTCACCCTCCTTGGTATACAGCGAATTAAAAAAAAATTGTCATCTAGAAATGGACAAAACTGAACCAAGGTTCGTCAGTCAAAAGGGTATGGTGCAAACCACTAAACTAATGTACAATAAACAGTCACATGGAGCATGTTACTATTTCACAGGAAAAACCTGCACGTTCCAATTTTTGATCTTGCCGAGTTATATTATTATGTCTTTCGCTCTCTCCTCTCACTTAAAACTCCACACCAAAACAGTATAATATATATTAAATTCTTAGTTCACATTTTCAGACCAACAAAACAAAACTCTACTCTTATTCGTGCAAGGGCAAGAGCGCAGTACTAAATAACTGCACAGCTACATTGAAGAACATTAATGATGTAAGTTAAGGCAGCAATTATAACTTATCTTGTCCAATCCAGCATTTTTCAAACCTTCCTAAATACTTCGTTTATCCACTTGTCTTTATGTATAGTGCATCATTCCATGTTACAGACCAATTCAAGAAGAAAGCTGTACATGCACACTATAAAACTCCTGACGGTAGGATGCTGTAATCAGCTGATAGACAACAAAAAGTTTCAATTTCAGCTGAGCCTGTTTATTATTAAACCCAACCTACCTCCCAACTGACAATGGTTAAAAATAGCACAACAAACAATCACAGTATGCACAGTCATGCCCACAAACACATGAGCGCACCCAAAGATACAAGCACACGCGAGAATGACAAACATACTCAAACACAATAATTATAACTGCGCACATACTCAATAACTATGCACATACTCAAAGTATGATAACTACACACATACTCAATAACAATAACTACCACCATGCACATACTCAAATATAAAATAACTACAATCAATTGTGTCTAGAGATTGGCAAGGACAAAGTCAAATATTTTCAAATAGTGATCACCTAGTACATCATCTAAAACGTCAGTTGGAACCATAGGAACATTTTTATTTTATTTTAAGTATGTTAATATTATGTAAACATACTTGATTGAAGTATGAATTCTACAAAACAGATTCTACTAACGGTGGACTCAGCTTCTCACTACGGTAAGAGATTGACCTGAAAAGATTATCTCCCATCCAAAATGTCTCTCAGAATTGATCGACAGTGGCACTAATGTCGCTGTCCCCTTGCTGACTTGACTTAACAATGTAATAAGAGTGTTATGAAAGTAGAACTTCCAGGTAGTGACATAACATCTTCACTTTACATATTAACACTGTCTCATTATGCAATATACACAACAACAACAAAATGCCTCGACTGGGACAAAAAAATTAAACTAATCAAAAGGAAAAAAAATCAACCACTCCTTCTCAGCCTCTGGTCATAAAATACACTTCCTAACACCCTTTCAACATCTTTGCATGCATACAACACATTCATATCACTTAGCAAAATACAAAATTCCATTGCATCACAAAAGTCAAAGTTTATGAAAAAGCATCACAAACATAGCGGACCTCACGAAACGGTTTTTGTTTTCCTCATTTCCCACTTGAATCACAAAACGTGGTTTGAAACCGTCACCCATGCATTCTCTAATAAATCCATGACATTTTTAAAATAAAATGTGCACAAAGATACTGAAACACACAGCAAGTATAATGCACTAGCAAACACGGTTAAAACTTGCACTATAAACCCATGCACATCAAATGACAATGAAACGTTTCCTTACTCCTAAACACCATAGATCATCTGGTTTCAGCATCACTTACACGGGATACAAAATTCCGTTGACATTATACTTGCATCCTACTAACCACTTACAACATTAACACCAGACTTGCCTACCTGAAAAATGTATTGATAGTACTCCAAGCAGCTCAAAACCAGATTTTGGAAGCTCTGACCAGATTTTTGCTTATCGAATAACGGACTTTTTGTCTTCTTGTAAAACATTAATATTAACATTATGCACTGAAATACATATAGATATGCGTATTTACTAAGCAAATGATATTACAAAGTTTTAATATGAAAGGACAAGTGAAGAGTTCAGGTCAACGTTTTGCAGAAGCGGGCAAATAAACTTTTAGCAACACATCACACATGCTTCAGGTTATAATGTATGAATGTATTCTGGCACCAGTGGATTTCATCTGCGCCTTTAGCAGCTTCTACAAACATCTCATGTGATTTTGATAATACACGCTGTCACAGTTGTTGCAACCATCATGTGTAACTGTGAAGTCAATTTTGAACAAAGTGCATCTTGCAAATGCTGGCTGGCCCTTTCGGAGATGTAGTCAGGCAAGGCCACATTTCGTTGACCTTTTAGTTCATCTTTATTTAGAATCGGGAGAACATCCTGCATCACGGCTTCACTTCATTTTTCACACTATTACACAACACTGAGCAGATTGGAGGAAACCTGAACACAAGTGGGGCGAACTTACGATATGTGCGCATGTGCCACCTCAGTAAGGGAAATAATTACACTGCGTGTCTTTTAATCAAAATCAAAATAAAATAAATAAATAAATAAAACTTGACAGTATTTTTTGCGAGCTGACCAGATGACCATATTTCAAGGCTAAATTTCGTACGAATACGTCGAACGACTGTACGGTAGGCAAGTCTGTTAACACACACACACACACAAAACACTTTCGTCAGATTATTACATTTAAAAATCTGCTTGCCTTATTGAACATAAACACTGTACTAAAATGTATCGAGTCTATCAGCAGGTCCATATTCTGGCAGTAGTTCTACCGATATAAAACTTCTGAAGTACACGTAGCAGACAACAAATCCAACAGTCTCTTTCTAAACATTACAAACAAAATCCAACTTTCTCTTTCTGAACACGACAAATCATTCACTTACCTTACACAAATTCTGAAAACTATCTCATCCTTTTTTGGGGGGAAATTCTGAAAACTTTCTCAATATTACAGACCAAGTTTCTCACCACACTGACAAGTACATCCTCCCAAACTATGTATCAAATTCATATATTCATTCAAAACGATGAACGTTCATTTTCGTTTTGAATATTTCGTAGTAATAACCAAGAGCATTCAAACAAAACATAGCTTCAAGATGACAAAAGTTCACACATAATGACAATAAAATGCTTTGGTGTTATGTATTCAATTTTAAACAAACATTTTTTTTTTTGCCTGACTGTTTTAAAACAAAGGACAAATCACATTTACGCAGACATAGAAAGGGCAGAAAGCACACTATCTGAAAAATAGACTGATGATGAAAAAGCAAGCAAGCATACAAAAAGCAACCACACACACACACACGCTCACACACAAATGATAACGTATCAATGACCAACAAAGTAAGGGATATACCAAAGAAACCATTGCAATGATCACAACAGCATTCAAAGAAACAACAAAAAGACAAAAGAAACAATGCCAAGGATGATGATGCTGACCAACAAAACCTAGCAGAAACAGAATCCTAGTGGTAGAAAATCAATGAATATTGACGACAGGGAAGCTCCTTTCTCCACCCAGCTAGAGCTCGTCTCGTAAAATGGTGTATCGGTTGCGCGAGGGCGCAAGCTTTTTAAAGGTGGACTCTGGCGGCTGAGTTTTTTGTGGTTCCACAATCAGGGGCTGTTGTCCGTCTTTGGGTATATGGCTGGGCTGGGGAGGAGACTCTGGCTGGTCAGGCTGCCCTGGCTCGTTCTGGAGGGGGGGAAAAAAAATCACATAGAAAAGAGTCCTGCACCTACAAAGAGTCCTAGCAGTACCATCTCCCCACTGATTTTTTAGCACTGGTCTGCCAACAAGAACACTGTAACAACTAAATACTTCAACTACCTGTTTCAGTGGTTACTTCATGTATTGCTGTTCTAATACTATACTAATATATAATTAAACTGATGCCACCAACTGTTTCCAGCACAGAGTTTGGGCATTTGCAAACATAATTGTACTACATGAATTTTAATGTGGTAAAAAAAAGACAACAAATCTATGTTGTGCCCTTGAATACAATTTAAAAATTTGACTACAAGCGTAATATAAAATTTTTTAAAACATATCACAGTTAGCTCTTTTCTCTGCTACACTACTCAAAATTCTTCAGAAAAAATACTTATTTTTTTCCCCTTTATTTCTAATTAATCAGCAGAAAATACATTTTCAAACGTTATTCACCTAGCTCCAACATCACAAATGACAGTAAAATCTACTTGACTGTGTTACCACTCTTTCATTATATTATATCTGTTAACAAAATACTAACACTTTCTCCAGCATATTTGGGGAGGGGGGAAAGAGGGGATGGGAAGAGTGGGGGAGGAGGAAAGGGGAATATTATCTCTCTCCAATATATTTTTTGCAAAATACTACAGTGGAACCTCCGGTATCCGGCTCTCTGGTATACGACTCCCTTCGTTATGTGACCTGAAAACTTCTGACGGATTCACTTCCAATAATAAATGACCTCTGGTATGCGACAACCTCGTTTATGCGACCAGCGACCGTGTCCTAAGTCCTTTATACGACCGTCTTAGGGCAATTTAAAAGAGATATCAGTTAATTTGCTGTCTGTACCTTTCGTTTTTTCTCTCATGTTAGTGTACGCCTGCTGTTGTCTGCTATTTCCGGTTCGCAAATAAGGGACATTACTCGCCTACACTGGCTGTCAAAATGGCGTCGCGCAAGACGAACGTTTTGAGTTTGGCAGAGAGAATGAAAGTGATTGAAAGAAGTGAAAATGGGGAGAGTTGTTTGTCTATTGCAAGAAGTTTAGACGTTGGGAAGACCCAAATTCAGCTCATCATAAAGGATAAGGAATCTGTGAAACTACGATGGGAGAGTGGAGAAAGTGGCGAAAAGGGAAACATCGAAACTGAGAGCTTCTGCACTGACAGACTTGGATGAACGCGTCTGGCAGTGGTTCGACTGTTTTCTATTTTTGAAGTTGTGAATAAAAGACAAAGCTAAAAATGAAACATGTTTTACAGTTTCCTTTGTCAGAGAATACATGCTGGTGAGCGTGAAAATTATGACTACATACCCCTCCGAGCCTGACCCCCCTCCCCCCCCCCACACCATCCCTTGTTTCCGGTATAAGACCACCTCTATTATAAGACAGTTTTTTCTCAGATTTTGGACGGTCGTATACCGGAGGTTCCACTGTACTAACACATCTGTGCAACATGAAATTTTGAATTGCGATTTTTATTATTCAATTTGTTGATAAGTGGTCCGCTAGGGTCTCCTGCGGTGAAATGGTCTTAACTCTTTCTTTACTTTTGCTACGCACAAGCTTTCATACTAACATTCACATACACATGACACTGCTTTCGAAAATCTCAGTGTGTAGACTCAACATAGTATATGACATAGTATATATCGTATAGTATACAACATAGGTATATATCGTATAGCATACAACATAGTATACAAAACTAAGAAGGAAAAACCTCTTTTTATTTTTTCATTTTAGAGTATGCTTGCAATGTCTGTCTGGCATTGACCACTGCTGTTTCAAAGAGAGTGGGATTTAACATGGAAGGAGACGCTAAAAGTTTTACTAATGGACAAATTGATGAAGAAGAAGGTGTTGAGGGAGGTAACGCTGTTTTCAACAACAATGAGGGAAAGGTTTATTATTGAATTGTTACCTCCCTTATATTGTAGCTTTTTCTGTGGGCATCAGATGTGCCAATTATGGGGAGAGTAAATAGCAAAGATTAATTTATCAAACTTGAATGTTGGTTAGTACATTCTAATTTTATTATGGGCCTAAACTTTTAAGTCTCTACGACAGTTCTTGCTTTTTAATTTTTTTTTTTTTAGTGACTCGTAAAAATCAAGCCATATTGAAAGATAAAAGGGGAAGCAATCCGCACCACTATTGATTGAGTTAATCCAAAATGATGTTAACAAAACTGTTTGTACAGCAATTTATAAACTTTAATAGGTGTGTGTGAGTGCGTTGGACTACTGTAATTTTGTTTCCTCTCCTAAAGTGTCATCGTGTTGTCCAAAGGCTTGGGTGAAGGTCTGTAGGACTTCATTGTTGGTGAGATGCTGGGTATAGAAAATGCCCAGAAGTCTTCTGTAGCACATCTCCATGCTTTGTATTCTTCGTTGTAGATCTGCTGTGAGGGTCCATGTTTCGCAAGCGTATAGGAAGATGAAGATGACAAGGGAGCTCAGCAGCCTTACCTCTGAATGTAGACTGATGGTCCAGTCTTTCCAAATGGGCTTCAACCTTGTCGGGACACATTGTCTGATACCATGGTTCCTAAATATTTAAAGCTATGCACTGTTTTGAGGGATTGGCCTTGGACTTTGATGTCCATGTTGATGCCTTTGGTGTTGTTGGTCATCATTTTGGTCTTCTCTCCACTTATTTTCATTCCATAGGCTCTGAAGGTGGTGTCAAGCCTCTGTAGCAGCTGTTCAAGTTCTTGTTCCTCTTCAGCCAATCCATCAATGTCATCATCAAAACAGAGTTTGGAGATTGCTCAACCACATATGCTGACTGTGCCTTTATGATCTGCAAGGGCATCTGACATGATGCATTCTAGGAAGATGTTGAAGAGAGTAGGAATCCTTGATGCACACCGATTGTTGTTCTGAACCAGTTTTCGATGGTGCTGACGTTGAGGACTGTATTGGTAGCCTTGTCATACAGGCTTTTGATGACTTAGGGCTGACGTTGTACACTCTCAGGTTGTCAAGTCAAGTCAAGTCAAGTCAATGCATTCTTTATTTCTCAGAAAGAAAAATGTGGATTGTCGCTTGGCAAGACAAGATAGGATTTCATAGTGGCAATAAACACAGTGACAGCAATGGAATAGTAACATAACATTGAGGAAAAATAAACCCACACACACACCTACACACCCACACACGCATGCACACACACCCACACACACGCACACACACACACCCAATTACGTTATTACAATATAATATTCAGCTCCTTGTTTTAACAAACAAACATACCAGATACACAACATTTGTACCATCGCGTACATATGCATGTAATCACACACACACACACCTATGCACACACATACACACCCACACAATGATACATAGGTTACATTACATGAAGGATCCATTACAACAAATAAGTTCATAGCAGGTGGAAGAGGTTACGCGAATGAGCACTCTCGGAAGGGGTAAGTGGTGGAAATGGGTCAGTGGTAGCAAAACAGTACTGGGAAGGGGGTGGGTTTAACACATACAGACAATAGTCCATCTGGGGTGATTCTGTCCTAACGCTGTACTCGGCGCCGCCCGACTAACGCATTAAAGCATTTCACTGCGTTAGGAACAAAGCTGTTCCTGAGTTTGCCCACAGAGCTGCATGCCAGACTCGGTCAAACACCTTCTTGAAGTCTACAAACACATGATATAGATGTTGTTGGTGCTGTAGGTATTTTTCCCAGGTTATTCTGAGGTTGAAAATCTGTTCAGTGGTACTTTGCCCTGTCCTGAATCCTGCTTGTTCTTCAGTTATGTGGTGTTCTTTTCAGAAGGACCTTGCTGGGATGGCTGATGAGGCTGATGGTGCGGTAATTTTCACATTCCTGAAGGTTACCCTTTTTGGAAAGAGTGATGACAAGTGACTGGGTCCACTCCCCACTCTGCCAGATCTTGTTACAGATAATATTGAGGGCGTCAATCATCTCTTCTCCTCCTGCTTGAAGCAATTCCGCGGGTATATCGTATATTGTCCACTCCCGCTGACTTCCCCATCTTCAGTGATTGCACTGCTGCCTCAACTTCTTCTCGAAGAATTGGGAAAATTTCTTCCTCTTCTCTGTTATGGGGACATGCTAGAACTGATGGGTCTCCATTTTGTGTTTGGTTGTAAAGGTCAGAGCAGTACTCTATCCATTTATCCAAGACTTCTTGTTCTTCTGTAATGTATATGCCAGACTTGCTTTGGATTGTGGAGACCTTGGGCTGTTTAACACTTGTCAGCCCTTTCACGGTCTTGTAGGCCTTCTTGCTGTTATTCTTGTTCAGACTATTCTCTATTTCTTGGCATTGATCTTCTTACCAGTTCTCCTTTGCTGTGCGCATGCCTTTTCAGATGTCATTGTTGATTTTTCAGTTTGCATCAGCTCCCTGTGAGGTGTTCATTTTCTTTTTAATCTTTCTTTGTTTTCACACAGGTCCAAAAGTTCAGGTGTGATCAAAAGTCTATTCTATTCAGTGCTCGAACCCACAGGGCCAAAAGAATCAGTAAAATCCATAAAAGAGCCACATCGTACGATAAGGTGCTTGGGCATGAGTCAAGGAAAAAAGTTGCGGCTTGTAGTGCGAAAAGTACAGTAATTATTATTTATTATACATTTACTTTTCTTACACAGTTACTGCAATTTGTTTTAATACTATCAGCAAAGCATGTCCTAATTATCTGTTTGAGAAAATAAAGTATTCTTGAATCTTGAACTGAACCACACTTCAATATATTTTAGCAAAATAGGGCCACTTTATCTAGTACATTTTGGGTTAAATATAAATATTTAAAGCAAAATACAACATCTCTCAAATACATTTTTAAAGAAAAAAATACAACTACCCTCTCCAAATATTTAGAGTGAAATTCCACCACTCTCCAATATATTTTTAGCAAAGATACTACCACTCTCTCCAATGCAGTTTTGGTGAATACTATAGCTCTTTCCAATAATATATTTCTGGTAGATCATGTCAACTTACAGGGGCAGGTGGAGTAGGTGTAGGGGTCACTGGATCAGGCCCATGGTGAAATTCTCTGTGGAGCTTGCCTGAGTGTAGATCATCGACAAACTGTTTTAAAAGGCCGGGCTTTCTACAAACATCAAAAAAGAAAACACAATATAACAACATAATAAAACAGACTGGCAATGAGCACGAAGATTTCACACCCACACACACAAAGTGATTTGAATGCACAAGCCACAATTTTTTTTAAATCAGGTTAAAAAAACAAATTACACGACAAATTATATTTAAAGGTGGCATATTAAAAAAAAAGAAGATTTCTGTGATTTTCTCTAAACTTATACTTCAACATTGGTTGTTGTTTTAATCTAACCCCTTTCTCTGTTGTTTACTCAATACTTGCATTCATAATAAGCTTGTAAACCATTGTGAGTGTAGACGTTTGTCCCCGGGCACATAAGCATATAGGGGACTAAAGAAACAATATTAAGTTGCAGTAAGAAGTCAAACGGCAGTATGAAGGCCTTCGAATGTACTGATGACGTGAGAAGGTGAGCGCATGAGATAGCTACATTGTGATTGAATAAGAAGCGTAAACGAACAGGAGGTAGGCCATGATGCTCAAGGCTACTCGATGAGGCCAAAGGATTTAGCTATGGTCAGTAATGGGGAGGCGAAGGTAGGCAAACACAGGCTTTGCTGGTGGCGCAGAGCGCCTGTAGTCCGGAGGTTGCAACTCTCCACAAAAGTCTGGATTACCCAATTGTAGTAAAAGATAAAGGCAGCCGAGGGACATAGGACCGGCAGCATGGCAAAGCGGCAGGTGCCCTATCCAACGAGCCAACAGAGGAAGAAAATGAAGGTTGTAGGGTGAGGTGGAGTGTCGTTTCGGGATCTCCCAAAGTTCGCTGCCAGGTATCGACTAAAGGACTGCCTTGGCCAAAAGTGACTCCCTCAAATTGCGCGACTATTTAGTTTTAAAGACATTTGTATGGGGAAGGAAGTGTTCTCCAATAAATGTTTCAATGTAGATTCATATTAATATATTTCTATGTTAATCTTGTGATTCTGATGTTTCGATGAAAGCAGCTGTGTAGAGCAGAAACCCAGACCCAACCGCCCTTAAAATCCAGAAAGACCGAATGAATGAACATTTCCTACAAACACAAAAATGCACATCCACATGTTACTAAATCACAAACACAAAATAACCCAGTACTGAAGCCATGAAAGGCAAAAACTGACCCCAAACTTTCTTTGATGTTGCCAGGAAAGATGTACATGTGTCTGAAGCTGTCGATGGCAAGGATGGGTAGATCGCTGACAGACTTTCCCAAGTGGTGCAGGGGATGGGTGAATTTTGTGCCGTCGGCAATCAGAAAGTTCACGTTAGCTGCAAGATGACACGTGGGACATGAAGTAAGAAACTATTCTAGATTTATTGGTATAATGAGTATACTGCACAAGTTTGTTTACCATAAATGTAACAAAGGTATTTCAAAATTCCAAAAATGTCACAAACAATTTCATTGGAATTTCCAATCCTCAAACATGACCAAGAGTGAGTAAACCCGAGTGATCAGACACATAAAAAACACATTTATGTTTTAACAAAACTACACATATTTGCATAAAAATGAATAAAATATTACGATTACTCTTTGTGATCTAAGCTTTCATTTCTGTTAACATTTCAAAAAACTTCACACTTTTACACAAATAACTAAAAAAAAATCTTAGTTTCTTGAAGATTACTATTGTTTGTGTCAGACTCCAAGGGGAAATTTTGCCAAAGACTCCCCCCACATTCATACACACAAATAACACTCATAATAATTGTTATTATTAATAAACAAAAGAAATTAGAAAAACCTATTTTTAAAGTCATAGGACATGCATACACATCCCATCCCTATATAAATAAATCAATAAATAAAATAATTGTAAAAAATTGTTTCAGCCCACTTTTGAGGTGACTGATCAAAGCCCCTTCTCCCATGCTTTTAACGTTAATTGTTTTTCCACAGAATTCAAAATACTGTATAATATTGGTATTTGTAAGAAACACATATTTGGAAAGTCATAGAACATGCATACCCATCCCATCACTAAATAAATAAATTACTTAAATAATATTTAAAATGGTTTCAACCTACTTTTGATGTGGTTGACCAAAGCCCCTTCACCCATGCTTGTAATGTTACTTGTTTTGCACAAAACACAAAATATGGTATTGGAAATTGAAGGGACTTTCTTTATTAAGCAGTTCTCAAACCATCATTCACATTCTTTATTGCCAAGTGACCTGCACTGCAGGAGGAATCTGTTTTGCCGTGAGGCATAGACAAAATATTACGTACGTCACAGTCACACAAACAACATTAGGCAAACTTGAAGGGCAAAGCCCACAGGACACATGCTCCCCTACCGTGATAAGAACGCTTGCAATTCTTTCTTTTCGACACAGATTTTTTTAATACTCCCGGAAATTTTTCAATCACCTGGAGAGCCACCGGGGCCCAAAAATCGATCTCCCGGATTTCCGGGAATTCCCGGAAAAGTAGCATGCCTGTGCATATTATGGGTTAAATAAACAGCCATTCCATTGTACAATGATTTATTTAAAACAATGTTTAAGCAAGGTCTAAAATGATCTTGGCCTTCAAGATTAAGGCAAAAACGGAGCATACATATATGAAAGATCAATCCATCATCTCTAAATACAACAAGCTTGGACTTTATATCTCTCATAGTTTAGGGTCAAGGTCACTTAAAAGTACCTATACTAATCAACTTTGGACAACTCCAGTGACTTTGACCTTGGAATGAAGTTGACCAAATTTGCAAAATATGCGTGTCTCATTAATATCTATCAAGCCTCAAAGAACCATAAGTTCAATAGTAATAACTTAGAAAAATAAATAAAATTGTGTGAACAATTGACTTTTTTTTACTAACAACATTTGTTGATCACGTGACTTGACCTTGAAGTGAAGTTATTTATTTACTGATCATGTATGAGGTTTCATGGATATACACGATCTTTACCAAGTTTGGTTATGATAGTTGAAATAGGTTCTGAGATATTACTCCAATTGGAAGTTTTGCAAACACGGTGGATGGACAAACTGACATAAGTTTGTTGTCATTTAAATGTCATTTTGGGACTATTTAGAGCTCGTCTTGCACAGATTTAAAAAAATCTGGAAACAAAATTTCTTGGGGTGAGTACATAGACTCTCATTGCTATGCATGCGATTCAAAAACCCAACTGTCTTTTTCTGAACATAATAATAGTCAATAAAAAAAACAAAAAAAAAACGGTTGAGAGTACAGAAGCAACAGACAATACAATACTTACAACACGGTATTATCTACTCTAAAATCCTATTCTTCACTGTCCACTTGATTTGCACTTCTACCTCTCCTCCTCCCATGTTGGAATGGTTGGGATGATCGAAAGGTTTAATAAATATGTGCAATCTTTTGACAAAGTATACATATGTTCTAGTCAGTGGATGCACTTTTCTTTTACCTATGCCGGTGCACAGGGACGCAAAACTAAATCTTGCACGACCCTTGATCTTGTAAACGGTGATAAGAGCTGCACAGTGTACCGCAAGGTTGTCATCTCAATCACTCTCCTGCTCTTGAAATGTAAAATCAAGAGAGGTGTCTCCTGCTCTTGAAATGTAAAATCAAGAGAGGTGTCTTGCAGACTGTAATGCATTTTTGATAATAAATTTGAAAAAGCAAGCGCAAACAAGGTTTGTTTTTTTTAAAAAAGGGTTGCTGCATGAAGACGAATGTTCTCACCTCTTGCAAGTATTTTCTCCACCATATTGTCCGGTCTTATTGGCGTAGTATTTTCTGCTTGGTCTACTTTTTTAAATTTTAAAATCAAGACAAAAAGTATTTAACATGGAAGATATTCAATTATCGAGTTGAGTTTACTATTTATTTTACATACAAACAAAAGTATAAAAACATTCCATTTACATTGTTTCTCTCTGTCTCTGCCTCTCTCTAGGTGTGTTCATGCATGCACCATTCACTGATATTCTTAAGTTGTTATGATAGAGGTATACAAGATAATTATAAACATTTTGTTGTTTTGCGCACGGAGCGTATCTACTTGTGATTGCTATTCCATGTTGATGCTGGAAACGCTTTGCAGAATATTGATCTGGTTTCTTCCGTTAATATTGTTGTAGAAATGTCAACATCTTTCTAGCCTTGATGGTGTGTCAATCTGGATCTGTATTGACTGTGCTCCAAAATGTCTACATAATTCTACCTCACATAATTATACCTGCTGTGTCAACCTCATCTTAAAATTACCTTTTTGTCTTGCCCATCCGTCCCCTTTATCAACTTTGACAGACTCTGGCAGTCTCCCTTTACATACAGACACATTTCAGCTTCAGTTTGTGTCAAGTTGTTAATGGGCAGACTTAATAATTTTGAATGAAAGAACAGTCAGGGGCAAGAATAAATTAAAACTGGGTGTTTGTTGTGTATATGGCGCTAAGGGAGGATACTTAGCTAATTCGACTTTTCCGGTGTTCCCAATTATCCACAGTTATGCATCAATTAAGCACAAAATATGCACAAAGACGCAGAAAAGTTTGTATATGTGCGTCTTGTGGACATAAATATTTTCCAAAAATCTCTGAAGTAGCCCCTCAACGCAGACTTCCAAAGCAGACGATTCAAGGTTGTGAGCGAGTTGTCATCTTTTAAAATCCCATGCGTGATCATTGTACACTTCCTCTATGCAATTACGTTGCTGCTCACCAAATTGAGGACTTTCAAAATTTGCAAAAAAGACTCTAAAATTTGGATAACTGAGAGTCTGATATGGACTCTTATTTTTTATTTTTATTTTTTTGGTGGGGGGGGGGTGTGTGTGTGTGTGGGGGGGGAACACAGATCTTCGTCACAGGTTGCAATGATGAGTTTACTACATCTTGCTTTTATAGCTGTGTCTTTGCACGCTTAAAAGCAGCTAGGAGAGAGGAGATAACTTACCCTCACTAAACTAGGCCTAAGAAAGAAAAAAAAAAGAGGTCCCTCATGGTTTTTCTCCTCTTGCCAGATGACAGAAACACATTTTACAGTAACATAATATACCATGTACGTGTCTACGTGAAAAGACTTTTCTTATTAACAATAATAAAGCAATAATAAAAGCAACTATGCAAAACTTCAAAAAGGACTCACTTTTCTCTGACATAAGTTGTTTAGCAACTTCATTCTGGTAAAGATTGGCAATTTCAGTGTCATCAGGGTGGTGGAAAAGAATCAAGAACGGCAACCCTTCTTCTGTCAGTTCCTGGAAACAACAAAAAATTGTGATATAAAATAATCCCTAAAGCACATTTGGTGCTGAACAACATCTTCAACCATCTGCTTCAAATATTCCAAGGGATGTTAGGGAAAATGTACAGTATGGAGGCTACAGACTAGAACTTTTCCTCATATTTGTTTGAATGTATTGCGCTCTTGTTCTCAGAACTAAAACATATTTAAAATGCACTCCAAATTTTTCCTTAAATGTTCGTTTCACAGCAAACTTACTCTGTTTCAGAATATCCCAATCTTGTTCTCAGAGCAAAAGCTGCTTAAATTTCTTTTTCACAGCAATCTTTCACAATGCTTTGTTCTATAATTTCTTCTTTTTTTAAAAGATAACAGTAGTAACTGAAGAACAAAAAATTTGTATTACAACATCCCACTCATCTATTCATTTTTCAAAACTGACCTCAGCGTTTTCAAAGGTGATCTCTCTGACTAGAGGAACACACTTGTCATACACCCAGCCAAAGAGTTGATCAAAGTTGTTCAGGGCTCCCATGAACACCAAATCCTGTCGATGAGTCTGAAATTCATGTGAAAGAAGTGTCCCGAGTTTTTTCAAAATAAAATCCATGCATTCTTTCAAGGTACCAACAACATTAATTATGACAGTACAGCTTACAGGGAAGACTACTACTACTACCAGCTGTGTTTCACACAAATATTTTTGTCTCCTCAGCTTGTAAGGTTTTGCAAAAGGGAACCATGCAAACTTTCAAGCTTCCCCCAGCAGTACTTTTAAAGGTAATCTCCCTAACCAGAGGCACACCATTATAAAAGTTCACCTAGATATGTTAAGACTTGACAGCTACGCAACCTCAGGCCAACTGTGCAGAAGAACCCACTCTAATGCAATGTCTACCTATCTAGCAGCATACAACTGAATGGAGAGCAGACATGGTTGGGCGCTGAAGAAGACCAGGAATGGCCAGAAAGTGGTCACAAACGTTTAAGAGTATTAACTGCGGATTGTCTTTTTTTTTTTTTTTTCGGGTCTTCACATTATTTTGGCTACAATTTATTTTTGTAGATCAGTACAACATGAAACCAATATAAAATAACGAAAAAGTTCACAGTTTCATGAACAACAAACCGTTAAAACATATATAATGCAAAACAACTCACATTGGGTGGTCGGAAGCTAACGTTGTCTCCTCCAGTCCTTTCGGACGCAGACACAGGCCTAAATGCACATAAAAGTACCATACATTACAGAAGAGATACTACTGAATGAACATTTCCCATTTATAACACTACAACATTACACAAAGTTGAAAGACGTTCCAAACTAACTATTGCATACTATCACAAATGTACAATACACAGGATGCAAAGAAATACTTTGGTAATTTGAGTGGACTGGGGGAGGGAAAGGGAAAGGGGGAAGGGAAGGAAACGAATTAAACAAACAAACAAAAGCCTACTACCTCAAAGGAAGAAAACAAAAAAGAAAGTGAGAAAGTTTACCCAAAAGCGGCATGGAAGCTGCAGTCGTCGCGAAGAAAGCTGGCCATTCTGGCAAACGTTTTGTAGTTTTCCGTCTCTTTGTTCTCAAAATATCCAATGATGTTGCGCTTCTTTTTCTGTTAACATTCAAACAATAAAATAATCACACACCTTTTTTTTGTGTGTGGCCATCTCTTCTTTATGACAGTAAACGCAACAGGTTTTCCGCTCCAAATATACACATACCTACAAGGTACTAACATGCTAAAAGACATTTCAGTATTAAATGATTTGTGCAATAATATAACTAGTAACATCTTCAAGGATGATGCAGTAGCACAGTGGATTGGGCACTTTCTACATTGTGTGGTCCCTCAGATAACAGTGAAAACTATATAAAAGACTTTTAAAAATATCAAAGTCAAAGCATTCTTTATTCCACAAAAAGGAAATTTTCATGGGTCTCTGGTACACATAAGCAATGAAGAAAACATGCTCTCGCGCGCACGCAAACACTGTTAAAACCATAAACATGTTTCATCCTTCCATAGGTAAGAACATACTAGGCATAATATATCCATCCATTATTTACAACACCACTTTCTACACAAACGAGCCTAACCATACAGGCCTGTGGCACAATTGCATTTATTATGGTTTCATCAGCTCTAAAAATAGACTGTCTCATGTCGATAATGAATTCTAATGAACACTAGACCATAACTTTTTTTTTTAAAACATAAGTCAGCTTAAATTCAAGCACAATTTGAAGATACACCTAAATAATATTTGACCTCTGCCACAAAAACTAAAATAAAAAATATCACACCTCAATTTCGTCCAAAGACTCCAGAGTGTTGTGCTCCACAACCGGGTCCTTCAGCTCTTCCCGAATGAAGTTAATCAGGGACTCAGCGGACCTTTGACCCCGGTACTCTTTCTTCACCATCTGACCGTTGCGGAACAGCTTCAAGGTTGGGTACTTGCTGATGCGGAACTGAGAGGCGATAGTCACTGCACAGGTAAAACTGAGGAGCATGACAATACAATCGAAAACTAGCCACTAAATGGATTTATGTTTAGGGTTGATTGTGTGTATGTTTTCTGTCTGTGTGTGTGTGTGTCTGTGTGTGGTAATTGTGCTTGCCTGCCTCCATTTGCCTTTTTCATGACCACACCCAGTCTCATTTGCAGACCAACTTTTACCGGCGCATGAAGAATTTAATCTGTAGATTTTACGCCAATTTACCTTCTACAAGCCACGTTTTTTACGTCACGGGAGTTCATTTTATCAACAACAAAAGCAATCTATTATAACACACACTTTGAAAAAACTTTATTACAATCAAAACCGTTAACTTTAACAAGGTCGTAACGAACTCACCACGGTTCGTCCATTACGCCACCCCCACCCTGAATCTTCTCTTCTCCCACCTAGAGCCGATCATGATACTTGTTGATAGGTATTGAGCAAGACTTGTACTTAATCGCCGTGATAATCCAATGAACTGCAGTCCTAACACAAAAACTTCTTATATACTAGCCCTAAAGAGCCAATCATCAAAACTATGAGTTTTGTTTCGGAATCTTGAATCATTTAGAGCATTACACAAAGGCATGTACATGTACTTCTGAAATTTCTGGTTATAGCACATGTTTATGAAAAAATCATAACCCACTTCCACAACAAATGTGAGGCTATTCGCATTATCTACAATATCAGGTTTGTTGCTGGCTCGACTGTCGCTAGTGAAATCTTGAAACGGCAAGGTTATCACATAATACAACACAATAATCAGTGACAATAGCTTTCTCATACAAAAATACACACACAACACATACAAACTTTAAAAAATGACTCAGAAACAGAATCTTCATAGTCCCCATAAAAAATATATAAAAATGACTCACCTGTTATTTCAAATATTATTGAATTGATTGTGGAAATTTTATATCCACATATCCTAGAAATGTGTCTGTAATAAACATTTTTAACAAGACGAATATTCTCATTAAAAACATATGCAACACAATCTACATTCATACTGAACTCAAATGTCACACCCATATAAATTGCTGAAACATGCATCAACTAAAACAGCTAACACATTACTAACCTTCTCTGTCACAATCAACCTTGGCAAACATCACCCTGCCTGGTTGCTGATAACAAACAAAACCAAAACAAAAAAAAATAATTAAATAAATGCAAGATACATTATTCACACAACTGCAAGGGGGAAAGAATAGAGGGAAGGGAAAGGAAGTGGTGGGTAGTGGATCACCATCTGTTGTAATAGTATATTATTATATTATCTACAGTGTTAGTGTCCAAGTCTATTGATCAATTTGTTTGTTGAAAAGTTTTAATGTAAATCAGACTCAGTTGATATATATATACATAAAGAACATGTTTTTAAAGCATATCCTTCTGCTGCCCCTATAGTTCATTAGAATACAGCACTATTTTCTACACACCAACAAGTATTAACCTCTATTAGTATGGCAAACATTAACACTTTTATGGCTTCTCTGCCTCATATACAATTAAAGCCGCTCCACGTTTGTGGCACACACACAAATACACAGAAACTGAAAGACTGAAAGAAAATCTACTCACCGTAAACTCTTCAGAAATTTTTCGAGAGGCTTCATCAAAGGTTGGTGCCAGAATTTGACTAAACCGGCACCTGAAAACATGAGAGCCAAATTACAGTGACAGTTACTCTAGAAAATATTTTTTTTTAATGGATGTGATTAAACGCTGAAAATGTTTGTGTGGCAGGAGTGTGCAGGAAGCAAATACCTGAACCTAAAAAGTACAAGATAAATACCAACCCATCTCCACCTCAAATGTGCACATCTACACAAAAACACATCAGTATACACACAAACACTGAATGGTGTGTGTAAGGATATTGTTAACATCACAGGTCATAAGCGAAAAACCATTCAAAGCTGCATATATATTACATAAAGTCTCGTGACTTTCAAGTACTGCTTTTTTTTTTTACATCATAAAGTCTTCGACTTGTAACCACTAATTTGTTTATTTCAGTCAAATGATCCTGGTTTAAATGTTATCTAGTTTTCATGTTAACTAAGAAATGAACCTGGCAGCCAAACAAAAGCCAAACAAACAAAAAAGCATTCATAATGCAATGTGTCAGCAACACAAAAGCAGTGAATTCGCTGTATAATAAAAATATTAATTTATTTATGTAACTTTCTAAATTTCTAGCAAAACATCTGTTGCACCTAACTCAGTAACTGCAGCAATAATCCCAACCTTCTAGTTTTTTCAGACACTACGGTGGCTGTACTATGAGTGGGTGCACAGCAAAAGGAGAGGGAGGAGGGGGCTGCAGAGAACAGAGGTGGAGGGGGTGGGTGGGCTGCACACAAATACTACCCCAGCTTTATGGCAGCAAGTTTGCAGCCGTATGTTATCCAAAGCATGATCAAATTTCATGACACATGCCTAAGTCAGAAAGAAAAAAACAACCCAGAGTTTATCCTGAACACAAGATACCATCAGGACTTTACCACATCCCACACTGTGACACAACATATCTTCCCACCAATCAAACGACATTCACCATCATCTCCCTGAATGTCTCGCCTACACAAGGCACTCATTTCTTGTATCACAGCTGGGGTTTACATGCCAGGGACTATTACTGATGAGAGATCACCTTGATAATGTATAGTTAGTTCTACTACCAATACTAAAGCAAAGAACACATGTTTTTAGTTTCTAATCGTTCTGGACACTCCCCACCACCCTCTCCCCCCACTGCAAAAACATATGGCAGCAAAATCTGGAAAACGCACATGATACCGTTTCAAATACTTCCTTGTCAAGTCCTGAGACTTTCTTTGGTTCTTTGGTGTTCACTTTTATCTCTGGTCATTATTTCAAGAATTAGCTGTTATCTTTTCACTCATCTAAGTTACTTTATAGACAGACAGATAGATAGCTGTTATTTTAGCTTGTTATTATTCAAAGAGCTAGTATTAAGAACATTGTTTAAAATTTTATTCTTAATATTTTTGTTTTGGGTGTGGATGGAAACAACTTTTCCAATGTGATCTCTTAAGGTGAATACATTTCATACGTCTCGTGTTTCCCACACCCTTACCCTTCCTTTCAACTCCCAATCCCTAGTTACAGACAGAGCATAAAGGGGGAAAGAAAAACAACTTACCAGTCAGCATAAAAGTTGACAAACACCACATCATTCCGAGCTGAAACATCCAGATATATTGTGTTCAATCCGTTCAAATGTTACTGTAAAGTAGTCAACTTTTAAAGGATTAATATGTGTCAAAATCAGTTTTTTTCTAAAAGTTTAATTTAAAAAAGCTGTTTCATACAATTGCACTTTACATTAAATGATGGTGTATAAAACGCGCACGGCATGTATACTTTACAAAGCAAGAACAAAGAGAGAGAGAGAGAGAGAGAGAGAGAGAGAGAGAGAGAGAGAGAGAGAGAGAGAGAGAGAGAGAGAGAGAGAGAGAGAGAGAGAGAGAGACAGAGACAGAGACAGAGAGACAGACTGAGAGAGATTGGTGTCATTCAAACATCCACCAAGAAAGCTGCACAGAGCAAGGGACATGAGAAAAGAAAGAGCAAGAAACAGTATAAAAAAACAAAACTTAAAATACAAAACTTACTTAGGATTGTGTTGACATTGTCATTATTAAGTGCTACTGCATCACCTGCCTTACTATAGGCAAACATACATATCATCACCTGAAAAAACAACAACAACAAAATACAAATACATACATTTCAAACAAATGCCCAGGGGAGCTGAAAGCAAGAATCTGTACCTGGCCCAGTGACCCAGCCTAAATCAGTGGTACACTACCACTCACACCAGCTCTTAGATAGTCTAACTTATCGATCTCTGATTGGATATGGAGAAGTTAGCCATACATCAGTCTGAAACAAAGACATTCTTTCCATTTAGTATCAAAATTATTTTCTTTCTTTTTTATTTGTATAATTTTTTTTTTTAAACTGAGTTGACATTGCAAGAATCTCCATCATCCAGACCTTTGACCATCTCTACAATTTCTTTGCTGACAACAGCTACAAAACTCTGCCAAACCATCTGAGATCCCTAGCCTTGCCGCCACTAAGTTCAACCGCATAAACTCAATCGTTGGCTGGATGAGCACAAACTGAAGAATGACGATAAAACGAATGTGATCGCCATTGGCACCACAAACAAACTCAGACAATTATCTTCCCACTCTCTCAATCTAAATAAGTTCAGGTGTGATCCACAGTTTCTTCTTTGGGCGGTGCTTGCCAAGGATCTCAGTGGTTGCATTTGTCAAAGCAAAGTGGTGGTCATGGTGCTGACATAATAATAATAATAACGGATTTTTATATAGCGGGTACTCCAGCCTATGACCAGACTCACCACGCTTTACATAGTCATTACATATAAATACATGCACTCGATAAAACATCACTTTTGCTAAGACGGAACAGTAAAGGTACAGACTATTTACAACTATGTACATAAATGACAAAAAAGACCGAAATAGACTATTTACAACTATGTGCACAAATGACAAAAAAGACAGAAATAGAATAGCAAAAACATATTCACAGCTATTTATATGCCCGGTTAGGCCCAGGAAGAAAAACAGTATAAATATTTACAGCCGTGTATACACTTACTGATCAGACATAGACAAAAGATGAGAGAATGGCAGCGGGATACAAATCAATCTGAATAATGCAGTTTGAAGAGGTGGGTTTTGAGGGCCTTTTTGAATGCTTGTATTGATTGTATGTTGCGGATATGGGAGGGAAGGGAATTCCACTGCTTAGGTGCGGAGTAAGCGAATGCACGTTGGCCGTATGTCTTAGTGCGGGTGACGGGAACCTTGAATGTGCGAGTGTCAGCAGAAGATCTTAAAGTGCATGAAGGGGAGTAGACAGTAGATCAGCAAGGTAGGAAGGACAAGAATCTGTGAAGAAGTTGTGACAGAGAACAGAGAGTTTGTACTCTATGCGTGCTTGCACAGGAAGCCAGTGAAGGGAATGTAGTAGAGGTGTGATGTGATCGCGTTTCTTAGCTCGGAATACTAGTCTAGCTGCTGAGTTCTGAACCTTTTGTAATTTGTCAATGATGTGTTTTGGGGAGCCAGCAAGGAGAGAGTTGCAATAGTCAAGACGAGAAAGACGAGAGCGCAGACTAGGGTTTTGGTGGCAGGGACTGTAAGATAGTGGCGAAAGGAGCTGATTTGGCGTATGGCCGTGTATGCAGAGCGACAGACGTTGGAGATGTGGTTGTTGAGGGACAGGTCATCGGAGAGAATGTAGCCGAGATTTCTTGCTGAGGATGAGAACTGAATGTTTGTTGTCCCTACTGTACAGTAAGCGATGTTGGGAGAGGCGAGAGTGAGGAGGAGGTGTTGTGCTGGTGAATGAGGAGGGCTTCGGTTTTATCGTCATTAAGCTTAAGCTTGTTGAGTGTCATCCACGACTTAATGTCTGTGATGCAGTTCTCCAAAGTCTGAACAGTGGAATTAATGAGAGAGGGGGCGGTGGATTTATACAGTTGTGTGTCGTCTGCAAATGACTGACTCTCAACAGCATGCTTTCTAAGCAGGAGAAGCAGTGGCTTGGTGTACAGAGTGAATAACACCGGCCCTAAAACGGAACCCTAAGGCACGCCGCACACCAAGTCTGCTGTGCTGGAGAAACAGCCATCGACGGTGACTGCTTGTGATCTGTCAGAAAGATATGAGTGGAACCAAGCCAGGACCGAGCCAGAGATTCCAAAGTAGTGTTGAAGAGTGTTAAAGAGAATGTGATGGTCGACTGTGTCAAAGGCGACTGAGAGGTCTAATAAGGTGAGAACGGAGACGTTATCATTTTCTAAGGCAAGCAACAGATCATTGGTTACCTTTAGGAGGGCTGTGTCAGTGCTGTGGAAGGGTCGGTAGGCAGACTGGTTGGGGCAAAGTAAAGCGTTATCATATAGGTAGGCAAACAGTTGTTTGAGAACAATTTTTTCTATGACTTTGGACAGGAAGGAGAGGTTTGAAACAGGTCTATAGTTCTTTAGATTATTTTTGTCTAAACTTGGCTTTTTAAGGAGGGGTTTGATGACAGCCGCTTTGAGCACAGACGGAACAACACCAGAGGACAGACTCTCGTTGATAATGTGGGTAATGGTCGGGAGTAGAGGGTCAAGATTCTCTATCAACATTGGGGTAGGAATGAAGTCGAGAGAGCAAGATGTTGGTTTTGAGCTTAAGATGACTTTCTTGACTTCTTGCTCTGTTATTGGTTGAAAAACATCTTTGCGGTGGTGAGGGAAGGTGAGAATGGGTTAATGAGTGGGATCTCATGGCTATCAAGAGCGGCCCTTATGTCAGCCACTTTCTGTGTGAAATAATTACAAAATACATCTGGGAGCTGACATGCTGGATGTGTGGATGACATCTACTTCACCAGCTCCTAAAATGAGCAGTGGTGCAAATTTCCTAACAACTGTAGCTAGAAATATTTCTGCCACCTCTGGGTCTATTAAGATGGCGCCGATACAGCATGGCGACACGGTGTTGCGGTGGGCGATTGTGTGTGTGTTCGTGGTGTTTGTACTGCTTGAACGGACTGCTAGTGTGTTTGTATACAGCCGAGAACATCTACTTCATATCAAAACAACATCAAACTGTGAGTACAGGCCAGCATTTCTGTTCAGTTCGAACGATTTCATTGTGGCTGAACCTAACCTTGAAAAATGGTCTACTCGCAACACCGACCACAGGCGCTCGACTCGAAAACGCGGTCGACGCGGGGGTGTCCTCGTCCGATTCCGTCGACGCGCCCACCGCCCTCCCCTGCCTGCCATCGTGTTGTCTAATGTTCGATCCCTTAATAACAAGACAGACGAACTGTTTCAATTATTGAGATTTAAACGTGAATTTAGGGATGCTTCGGTGTTGTGCCTAACAGAAACGTGGTTGAAACCCGACAAACCAGACATCGTGGTTACCCCCCCTGGTTTTACTCTTGTGAGAGCGGATAGGGATGCTGAGGCGACGGCGAAGAACGACGGGGGTGGTGTTTGCTTCATGGTGAACGACAGGTGGTGCTCTGACGTGTCTGTGGTCTCTCAATCTTGCTCCCCAGTACTGGAGCAACTGACGATCAACTGCAGGCCCTACTACTCGCCACGGGAGTTTTCATCCATAGTGCTCGTTGCCAATTACATTCCATCAGGGGTTAACACTACTGCCGCTGTCGCTGAGCTTACCGAGCAAGTACAGGCGGCTGAAAATAAATTTCCTAATAGTACTGTTGTTGTTCTTGGTGATTTTAATCATGCAAATTTATGTAAGACTTTGCCCAGATTTTACCAGCAAGTTGATTGTCCCACACGTGGTAACAATATCCTCGACCAGTGCTATTCTACCATCAGGCAGGCATACCGTGCCACGCCCCGTGCCCCTCTTGGTGAATCAGACCATTCTATGATTCTTTTGACACCCACGTACATGCAGAGACTGAAGGCCGTCAGACCAGTGACTAAAACCGTCAAAACGTGGTCAAATGATGCAATCGAGACCTTGCAAGGATGCATGGATTGTACAGACTGGAACGTTTTTTAAAGATACATGTTTTAATCTTGACGAATACACTGATACTGTAACATCATACATTAGCTTCTGTGAGGATGTGTGTGTTCCAACCAAGACTGTACGAACGTACGGCAATGATAAACCTTGGTTCAGCAGGGCAGTTAAGACTAAGCTAGAGGCAAAAAATGAGGCGTATAGGGCTGGGGATGATTCCAAGTATATGCAAGCTAAGTCAGAGGTGCGCCGAGAGATTCGCAGAGCGAAGGCGCAGTATAGGCAGAAAATTGAGGATCAGTTTGCCTCGAGCAATACACGCGATGTTTGGCAAGGCTTACAGCGCGTCACTCAGTATAAGCAGAAAAGTGTTGTTTCAGGTGATGTTGAGCCTGATCTACCTGACCAGTTGAACAGGTTCTACTGTAGGTTTGACGAGAAGAATCCAAACCCAGGCTACCGTCCCCCTTTGCATGATGACCCTTCGCTTCTAACCCCGCCTTTCACCATCCAGGAAACTGAGGTGAGGCGATTGTTCAGGAAGCAAAACACGAGGAAGGCGTCAGGACCGGATAAGGTGTCCACTTCTACCCTTCGGACATGCGCTGATCAGCTGGCCCCAGTGTTTACTGATATTTTTAACACGTCTCTGCAGCAGCATGCTGTCCCTCAGTGCTTTAAATCATCCGTCATTGTCCCCGTCCCCAAGAAGTCAAAGGTCACCCAGCTCAATGACTACCGGCCTGTAGCGCTCACTTCTGTGGTCATGAAGGTCTTTGAGCGACTCGTCCTCACCTACTTAAAGGCATGCACGGTTCACCTTCGGGACCCACTCCAGTTCGCCTACCAAGCAAACAGGTCAGTTGAGGACGCTGTCGCTCTGGGCCTCCACCACATCCTCCAACATCTGGAGAACTCGCGTACATACGCTAGAGTATTGTTTATTGATTTTAGTTCTGCTTTTAATACAATCATCCCTCATAAACTGTTTGATAAACTGGCGCTGTTGAACGTCCATCTCTCCATTTGTCATTGGGTCCTTGATTTTCTGTTGGACCGACCACAGGTCGTGAGAGTCAATAAAGCCACATCATGCTCTCGAGTCCTAAATACTGGGGCTCCGCAAGGTTGTGTTTTGTCACCGCTTTTATTTACCCTTTTCACAAACGATTGTGGGTCGTCAGATCCGTCGGTGCTAGTGGTCAAGTTCTCTGATGACACTACAATCAAGGGTCTCATTTCGGGTGAAGATGAAAGTGCATATCGCGAGGAGGTCGGGCGGCTGGTTGGCTGGTGCTCCGATAACAACCTTGAGCTCAATGTATCTAAAACAAAAGAAATGGTCATCGACTTTCGCAGGAATAAAAGCACAATCTCACCTCTTATGATTAACAGTGAATGCGTAGAACAGGTTGATTCATTTAAATTTCTTGGAACGGTCATTTCCAGCAACCTGTCTTGGGACAATAACAGCATGTCCATTATCAGGAAGTGTCAGCAGCGCCTCCACTTCTTGAGACAGCTCAAGAGGCTCGGACTTAACCAGACAATACTCACGCTTTTTTATCGCGCCGTGATTGAGAGTATCCTGTGCTTCAGTATCACAGTCTGGTTTGGAGGTGCCACTTCGGGCGAGAAGTTTCAACTCGAAAGAATCGTGAAACGCGCGGCAAAAATCATAGGTTGCGATTTATTATCCCTCGCGTCCTCATACAGCACGCGTTTGGCAAGAAGGGCCAGCAACATCATTGGCGACCCATCCCATCCAGCCAACCATCTGTTCGAGCTCCTCCCGTCAGGCAAACGCTTCAGAGCACTAAAAGTTAGAACTAGCCGGTTTAGACGCAGCTTCTTCCCCGAGGCTGCCCTCTCGGTACCAGTGTCCTCTGTTATCCACATAGCATGAGGTGTTATACTTAAACGCCAATTTATTAGTTGCGATAATGTGTTAGTGGTGCAATTCTGTTTCCTTAATGTATTTTATCTCATTACGTTTTAATTTAGATACCCATGCGGGTATGCGTGAGTATGCGTGAGTATGCGTGTGCGTGTGGAGGTTGCGAGTGAAATAACTTTCTCTATTAGAGTATTTTAATGTTTTAATGTCCAGTGGAAGGTTGTTTGTTGTTGCAGAGGGACTGAATGTTTTACCGCATCACCAAAACGAAATCCTATGTATTTTGAATTCATTGGGTAATAAAGTTGACTTGAACTTGAACCTGAACTTGAAGTTTGTCCAGGTTAAGTTCAGTCTGGTGCACTTTGCTGTGCATTCTCTCTTAGAGTGGAGCCGGACAGACATCACGGGATGGTGGTCACTTGCTATGTCTGCTCCTGGAAAAGTGCGTGTCCTGCCAATGTTGATGCTTGATATGAAGCTTTTCTTGACCATGATGTAGTCAATCTGGTTGTGATGCTCATTGCTTAGACGATGCCAGGTCCATCGTCTGGATTTTTGTGTGGGGACCAAGCCTGTTTGTCAGTATGAGATTGTTTATCTGGCAAGCTCCAAGAGTCTCAGACCTCTGTCATTTGTCTCGTTGTTGCAGTGGAGTCCACATGTGTCTCCCCAGTTGTGGTACGCATCTTGGCCAACTTTGGCATTCCAGTCCCCTTGCACTATGACTATGTCCTTCCTCAGCACTTGGTCAAGTACAGCCTGCAGATGTTCATAGAAATTCTCAACTTCGCTGGTCATAGTCTGATGTTTGGGCATAGGCCTGGATGATGGTACGTGATGTTGAAAGGGGCTGCTCTTAGACGGATGGTAATGAGTCTACTGGAGACTGGGCGGCAACCCATGATAGTGACTAGAATGTCTTTGTGGACAAAGAATCCAACACCGTGTTCGTGCCTGTCATCTCTCCCGCTGAAATAAAGCTTGTGGCCATTGTCTGTCATTGTTTCACCTAGTCCTTTTCAGCTCAGTTTGCTGATACCTAAAATGTTCTATTGATAGTTGTCCAGCTCGTGGGCCAGTTCTAATTTTTCCTCCGCAGTTAGGGTCCTGACATTTCAGGTTCCTATGATGATGTTGTCTCTAAATTGATTATCAGTAACACATTCATCACCTCCATCCTGGTGGCCAACGGAAAGCACGGTACTTGGTGACCCAGGCAACGACCGATCCGGTATGGTATGAGTAGTTCTTTTCATTATATTATATGTGTGTCTTGAACAAGAAAGACCTGGCAGGGCCCAACCATCTCCAAGCTGTTGGCCACAGCCAAAATCCATGAGTACAGTGTGGCTCGCCTTGCCCATAACATGTGGTCGTTGAACCTACAGTAACATGAGGTTCCTCCATCCTGGCCGGTAGGTAACTGTGTAGAAGACTTTTGCCAGTGATGCTACAACCATATCGATCAACGAAAACTATCAACATTATACAAAGATTTTTCTAGCAACACAGAATCAAATCAAAGGTAAATACAACTACAAGCCATCATCGCATGCTTTTCAAAATAATAACAGTGAGGTACAATTTATTTGTATAGTCCTGTATGCACCACCATGGAATAAGTTGAGACTTATCAGTCTCAAAATAAATGTTGATAGTGCTTAACTATTCTGAAAAATCCAGCAAATTTATTTATAGTACATTGCCATGGTGGAGAGGCGAAGTAAGCCTCAGCCATCTCTTTATGTAAAGTGGGGAAACCTAGATACATTCCTCTGCCATTTGAAAATTGGCGTGTCGTGTTAGATGAAGCCTTCTCATAACTTGATCATTTAACATTTCCATTAGATACTGTTCTGTCACGAAAAACTCGATTTTGATGCAGTGCACATATGTATTGATTCAATAACACTTAACAGTATGTTTGTAGCGATATTCCAGCTATAGTCCAAAACTAAATTTGGAGCGGTTTAGTCAGTACTTTAGGATGGAACTTTTCGTAGGCCACTTTCCTGCATACCAGACTACGTCTATGGCCAATAGAACCGAACTAGGCTATAGTACAAAACTAAGCATGCATAGATCCCCAAGCACAGGGTGTATATAAAGGGGGAGAAGGGTACTTCTCAAAAGTCAGTGCAGAATATCCTATGTGATAGAAATTTTTGCACACTATTTTTAAAAGCGCTGATAATACCAACTGTGACAATTTCATTTGGTTTGAGACAACACTAATTACTGTAAAACAAAACATTGTGTCGCTGCTAAGCATGCAGGCAATATATTCATTGGCACTAATGCCAAGATTGACTGTCTTTCATACACGCTTATCAAGACAAGAAATGACAACTCAAGATCGACTGTAATATTTGTATTGATACATGTATACAACTTGAACTATTACAACTGGTTTATCACCAAACGTCCAAAGCATGCGTTATGTTGCCATGCTCATATTTATATTACAGGATATAATTTTTAAAACAATATTTATTTAATAACCCACATACCAATAATCCGATCAATTTGGAGCCACACATTCCTCTTCCTGGAATAAGAGACATCATGCTCCTTCCTGGCTTGCAATCGACAAGTTTTCTTGCCGCCCCAAGCTGTTAACGCACCGCACAAGCCTTTTGGTAGGATCGAAACCAAACAAGTATGGCTACTTGTATGCGTGTAATCTCGGGATTGCGATAGGACCAACAATTTTTTAAAGGTAAATAAAAGTCATTCTTAAATAGTGCACACTTCTTATGAATTCATACTCTCTTCAGCATTATAATTAAATCAAAATAATGATATACAGCGTTTAACATGTTAATTTAATATACATGGAATATGTACTTCAAAAAAGATTAAAATTGTTAAAATATTAAACACAGTATTGTAGGAATACTGTGAATACTATAACAGTTGTATGTGCATTTTTATAATCAAATACATGTAATAACTCGAAAAATAAAAACAACTATAATTTATTCAGAATCTGAAAGTAATCCAGTTTAAAATGATATATAAATGCCACTTCCGCTATAGAGCATGCGCATTGACTCGCATAGCCGAATGTTTGTATGGCGACGAGCAGTACAGTGGAAGAAGAGACGATAATTCTTTGCTGTTATGACCTTTGAGTTCTGAGTGTTTAAATTTCAGGTGATATTCGATGGCAATTTGCTTGATGCTTGTATGTTTTTATTCACTTTTTTTGTTTGTTTCACATGTAACTTTGTATTGTCTGCTGAAAATGCGGCATTTTGTAAGACGTATTCTTGAAGGATTTTATTTATGAATCGGCTTATGAGTGGACAGTGGTGTGCACTATCTTTGCTGTTAATCACTTATTTTTGTATGTCGTAGATACGTTTTGAATTA
Source organism: Oncomelania hupensis (assembly GCA_036898135.1). Taxonomy (NCBI): domain Eukaryota; kingdom Metazoa; phylum Mollusca; class Gastropoda; order Littorinimorpha; family Pomatiopsidae; genus Oncomelania; species Oncomelania hupensis. Next base: position 47,653,497 of record CM072512.1, on the reverse strand, counting down.
ATCTTCAATCTGCCAATATGTCGTTGTTCAAAACCCGTGATTGGTGGGGTACATCTGTTGGAGAAGCGGAGGAGTTTGACCATGGGTGCTTATGTGTTGGCAATATCGACAATGAACCAAGTGGACCAGGTACGCGGACGATGATAGTAATCACAAATTGCAACGACCTTCTTTTTTCTACCTCAAATAATTTTTCAGCTTGTCGTTTTCATAATTTAATCATTAAGCAGAACTGTATCAAATGCAGTATGCTAGATCCATTTTCTGGTAATGCTAGATCTGAATTGTCTATGTATGTGTTGAGCTAGCACTTTTCAGTTTTGCATTCCTTTTCTTAAGTAAACAAGAAAACTGTGTCTTTTGGCATAAAAAAATTGCTTTAAATGTCAGAAGAATGAAACACAAGATTTTGCAATCAATGTGACCAGTGTTTGTCATGAAAATTCTGATTACCAACTATGTGTATACGGATAGTGACTATCATGTAGTTATGGCCAACACAGGATTAGCAAACTTTGTGAATAATGTGAAAATACTGGTAATAAAAATCAATTTTAGTATCTATAACAAATGCAGTGCTGCTAGAATGTCAGTAATTGTCAATTTTGTTCAGTTGTTATTTTATTATAGACTATTTGTGCCATTCTATGGTTAAAGTGTGTAATAAGGTCTGGTTTGCACAGTTATAGAGTTGTGTATGGTTTTTATTAGGGGTCTTTCGGAACGGGTGAAAGTGAAAGCGATTGTGTGTTCGTTTCGTCCAACGAGAGGTACGCCGCTGACTCTTACGCCGCGTTACGAAATGAAACGAACGTGTTTCTGTGCGCTTTCGATTCCAGCACCTAGTTTCGTTGTGATTTTGCGCGAGTGACTTCTAACAAATCATGATTTGACACGAATGTAACGATTAGGTTGAACTTTAAAGATGGATTAGTGCTCTAACATTGAAGATATTTTACATTCTAGCGTCGAGTTTAATTTTTGTCACATAAAACAGTTTTTGGACTGCTGATTGGTGATACAGAATAGATAGATTCTAGACAGCCATGACGGCATGAGGGTTTGGGCACTCTTTTCAGTAGCTTGTTTGAAATTACGTTTTAAGTCTGAGACCGAGTTTAGATCCCCATTATTACTTCTAAAATGGTTGAGTAATGTACCATATACAAATTCAAATAATTTTTGGACATTTTACAAACGATTTAATAACCAAAATGTACTCACGAACATTAGTTCATGGAAAACCTGATTTCCACGAAGTTTTATTCGTTGTGGTAGGCAGACTTCGTGACCTTTCACCACGGGAAGTAAAAGCGTCACATAAATTGCTGACGTCACAACAATAAGTAGTCCCGATTCACATTCACTTTCACTTTCACCTGCTTCCGAAAGATCCCTATTCTCTTTCCTGTGGTGAAAGTATGGTATTAAGTGTTTTACAGAATCTATTTTTCCCTGTGGTTAATTGTTATATGGGCACTTTGTATATATTTGCTTTTCATTTTATTTTCTGTGCAGACAAAGTTATTCTTGGCAGTTATCATGGCATCCTGCGAATCTTCAACCCCAGACCTCAACAAACAGACAATCGGTCAAGTGGGTACTCTGCAGAAGATGTTGTTCTAGAGCACGCTTTCCAACTTCCCATTCTGCAGGTTGACATTGGAAGGTTTTCATCGTAAGTGCCATTTTTAGCTCACACCCAGCAAACCAGCCCAATCTGAGCCCCACTCGCGGCGCATAGGGCACAGTACTTATCCCGACTTTTGTCTGGCAAGAGTAGGGACCGATATAGCCTGACAAAAACCCAATGCATAGCGCGAGTCCAGAAATGTGAATGCATAACGATTTGCGCTCCCGCGTGTCGCCCGATTCTGCCCACCACAAAGGCACGCTGCGGACAAGCTAACATAGGCCTACTCTCGCTTCTCATTGGCTAAACTGTCTGTGGACTGTTTCGTCTGCTTCACATTTGCTGCGGCGTATGCATGTGAAAAATATTTATACAAAATCAATTCAGCAAGATATCATTATTTAATTGTGCTTACAAATTCTTAATTTTTATCATACAATATGTAAAATATTGTTAAAGTGTTTCTTTTAACTATTGTATTTATTTATACATTATAAACCAAGGGTAAACTTCCATGCCCATTACTGCTTGTCTTTTCCGGTTGTCCTTAGCATAAGGCGCCAAATCTTCTACAGTTGTCTTAGCTTCTACAGTTGCATGTGCTCGGATATTTTGTTTGGCTGCGAAAACCTATTCCACTGTGGTTGTTTTTTGGGACTTTTGCCTTTCGTTTATGTATTTACACACAATTTTGATAGTGATGAAGATCACATAAATATATATCGTTTTCGAAATGGTGTGTAAATACTTCAATGGGGACACACCAAGGACTTCCAAAAACAAAAACGCCTGTGCCGACAGTCCCTATTAACACCAGACATCTCAATTCTTTCTTCATGCAATCACATATCATAAACAATATGTGGGATATGATTTTAGGGTAAATCAACATTGGCCAGGGATGGGGCATTATCGGGGTTGTTTCTGGTTTAAGATGGGTTACAATAGGGTTGGTTTTGGGTATCCTGACGAATGCCCGATCTTTGCCAGAATCTGGTTACCGTTCGGCAAAGGTTGGGTTATGGTCAAGTAAGTTTTGGGTACCCCGACGATCGCCCAATCTTTTTTGAAAATTGGGCTACTGTTCAGCGAACGTGGGGTTACGATCGGGTAAGTTTCGGGTAGCTCGACGATCGCCCGAATCGGGCCTGAGTCGGTTCCAATTTACATTTGGCTGATCGGGCTCCGATCGGTAGCCCTTTTCGGGCCCGATAACCCCGAAATTGTGGTTAACTCACACAACAATGTTTTACTGGCCTCTCTCTCTCTCTCTCTCTCTCTCTCTCTCTCTCTCTCTTTCTCTCTCTCTTTCTCTCTCTCTTTTTCTCTCTCTATCTCTTCTTTGCTTTCTCTCCTACTCTCATTTTCGTCTCTGTGCTTTTTGATATTTTTTCCCTGTCCTAATAAAATTCCTAATCTCTATGCTTAATTTGTTAGGTAACCAGACTTTTGAGGAAATAGGAAATGAGTAACGGTAATACATAGTCAGCAGTGAGTAACGAAGTGGTTTGGTCACATGCTAGATAATGTTTTTTGAAGCAACATTCATCACCAACAACATAGTCCGACAGACAAGCCATTGGACATCACGATGACATGCTCACAGTGGTAATGAAACGGAAACTCCGATAGCATGGCCACATCAGCAGAGCATCAGTCCTTGCAAAGACCATCTTGCAAACATTGCAAACATTCGTGAATGCTTGACACTAAGCGAAGCCATGAGGGTTGCTGACGACAGTGAAAGATGGAGTGCGCTGGTTAGACGAGCACCTGTGGTGCCCCAACAACCTTTGAATTACGGGATAGGATAGGAAGCAACATTGGGCCCAGTTATTACTTCATTGCTCGGAAGGCAACCAAGGAACGACAAAGAAATAATGAACCAAGCACGTAACACAGCCAAGTCCAGCCAGCTGTGAATGAGTACCTGGCTCTGTTTTACAACCAGGGAAGGTAAAGCAGCCAGGGAGAGGAGATGGGCACTGCCCTCATTAAGCTGGCCCACAGAAGAGAGAGGTCTCAAACACCTCTCTCCCCAACGACTGAAAGGTTACTAGAACATTTTTATCTTCTTTTTTTTAATACCTATAGTAATTGTGCAATTAATGCACACTGTTTCTTTGTTGTTGTTTTTGTGTGCAGGGGATCCGAAAATAATGTCCTTGCTCTGCTTCATCCAAGAAAACTCAGCATCTACAGTATTTCAGGTTAGGATTTCAGAAGTTTGTGTTGTTTGTATTGATACTGTTATTTGTGTTGTTCTTGCTGTTGTTTGTGCTGTTATTACTGTTTGTGTTGTTGTTGCTGTTGTTCTTTAAGGAGATAGTGGTGATGAGGTTGGGGTTGCTGACGTGCGAGGACAAGAATACATGCTTGGGCATGAACATTATGTTCTGTTCTGGCCTGTATAAAGTTATAAGAAAGGGCTTGGGCATTTTAGTTTTTCTGAATTTCTTTCTTTTTATTTATTTATTTATTTATTAATTTATTAATGCTTTATTTCAGCCATTGCTGGCACTGTTGCTCATGGAAGTCAGTACAAGTGTGAAGCCTTGTATGAGCACAGTTTACAACGAACAGCGTACACGTTCTGCTTCGGTCCTTTTGGGGGGGTGAAAGGTAGGCCCTTCAGCTTTCCGACTTCAGAGGCCAAAGTTGTTGTCTTTGTCTACAAAATTGTGATTATGTGCATTCTGTTGGGCTTGGATGCAATAGATCTCTTGTCACTTATCTGGCTGCATTGGAATGCTACTATAGCTCATAGAGACAGGAAGCTCAGCTGCCCCATAAACCATGTTGACCTCAATCTGAGTTCTAGAGGCTGTTGAAGTACAGGTCCACACAACTTGTGCGAGATAGACCTCTGACACTCGCTAGCTAACGTCAAGGTAGCCTCTGTTGAGCAAAACCTGGCCAATAGGAGTACTTCCTAAATAGCTGTCAACATGTATTTTGTACCGCTTTTCAGGGGAAGCAACTCTACTTTCGGTTTATTTAGGGATAATGCCTATTGACAGTTGATGAAATTATCCCATGGATAGTTATGGGTGTGTCCAGGGACACAAAACTTATTGTGCTAGCATGACTCCTGTTGTGTTTCAAAAGTTTAATGCTCTTTGTGTGCAGTAGCTTGTATTTTCTTTTCTTTTTTTTCCTTTTTTTTAACATGATTTGCAGGAAAGATGCACTATACCCCTTGCTTTTCATGTGCAGGGAAAGATTTCATCTGTGTGCAATCAATGGATGGTACAATCTCCATATTTGAGCAGGAGAGCTTTGCTTTCAGTCGATTTTTGCCCGGTGCCTTGCTACCCGGACCTATCAAGTATGTTCCCCGCCTTGACAGTTTTGTCACCGTGTCATCATCATGGCGTGTGGAATGCTACAAGTGAGTTAAAAAAAAAAAAAGCCTGCCACATAATAAAAAGTATTGTGTTGAAGTTATTTTTTTTTCTTTCTGTTTGAGCCTTGAAAACTTCATGTGTCAAAGATAAGTATTTTATTAATATGGATGCATTTAATTTTGTTGCGCAGATACCAAGAATTAGCCATGGCATCAGATTCTGGAGGGAAAGATGAACAGCAAAACATCAGGAAAGGAAAGCGTGTGACGGTAAGTACTTTGATACAGTCGTAATTTATTTGCACTAGTATTTATGTACTTTGGGTTTTTTTATTTAGTATTATATTGTTTTGCTGTTTAGTTTAGTACTTTTTGTTTGTGTTGTTCCATGACTCGATGATAAAGAATGGTACAAATAGATGAGAATGGATGTGTGTAAAAAATCAAAAAGTGGGTGGCTTTAATTGCGGTTTTGTGATTCTAAATTTTAAGTTTGTGTCCCCTTATCACATTTTGTGTTGACAGGTGTAATAATATACGTTATTGGCATGTTGGCTTGGAATATGAGATGTCTAACGATATCTATTCAATGTTTCCACGAGCCAAAGGTGAGTGAAACATGGAATCGAACGAGTTGGACATGTCTCAGATTCTATGCAAACATGCTGATAACATTTATGTAGCGATTACATCAAATCAAAATATAAAACGTGAAATTTGCCAAAACAATAAATACATCAAAGCTGTTCATAGGTCTATGTCAAAGACCACTTCTCACAACACATTCCAAAGAATGCACCAGAACAAAGTAGTTCACGCATTGGACACCTTTGAAGCACATTTTAATTATCAACAAATTTTCAAGTTTCACACCTTCACATTGTTTAAACATTGAAATATTCTTGGCAGATGCAATCAATTTGATGAAAAACGGCATTACACGTCACGTTGACATTAGGCCAATTGTGTCATACTGCTTGGAAATTGACGACGTTGCCTATGTCGCTATTTAAAAAAATGGCAGCACTTATGGAGAATGCTTTTGTTAGCATCCAGCGCAGAAATTTTAATTGGCTTTATTGTTATGTTTGCAGTATCTGAAATAAATAGCAGTAAGAAGACAGTTCTGTCCCCTGCACTAACCATAGATTCATGAACTGAATCGAAGGCGGCAGACATGCAGTTCAAACAATGTGGTCATGCACTTTTGCTTTCGTTCGATGATGAAACATATAATTATTTTACATCTTTATATGCAGGGGTGAGATTTAACCCAGAAGACTAACTAGCCCGCCGGGCTAGCTAGTAAGTAAAGTGAGGTAGCCCGCATGATTTTTAGGCAGCCCGACAATTACAATCGTTCACATATAAAACACAAATTTTGACAATACACGTTATTTGTAGCGGGTGTCTTTTTCACAAACAAAGCAGACAGCGCGCTTGGCGCGAAAGGGAAGTAGGCAAAGGGAAATAACGCTCGCGTATGCTTCATACTCGTAGCAGACGAACAGTGACCTAAAAACGCCCTCGCTTCGAACCGAGCTTCTAAAAGTCTGCAAGTATTATCATTTTTTTAGGTCGCCAGGCGGGCTGGCTCAATTATAAAGTGAGGTCGCCCGAGCCGGTTTTATTAGCGCCTTCTGTGAAACCTTGTCGGGAATAAAAAATTTATCTTCATTAATGGTTTCATTGGGCTGAAAGTCTAGAACCTATAAGATCATCTTCTATACATAGAGGATCGACAATTTGTTTTCTTCTCTTTTACATGGACAGCAGTTGTAAGTAGTCCGTGTAAGTATTCTTACGACTTTCATATTCCAAGCTTTGCTAGAATACATTTCCATCTGTGACTGGTCAAATAACATGCAATATCAGTTTTAGGCACACTGTACTTGGCCAACAAAAATATAACACACTTGAGTTGTATCCCATTTATGTCTAACACACAATTTTATTGTCAGTCACTCTTAAATTAAATTCTTGTGAGTTCTTTTAAGAACGTACATTACCTCTGTTTGTTCAACCCAGTATGTAAGATGTATCTGTGTACATATCAGCCAAGGGTGAATGTTGAGCTTGTCTGTATGAGTGTGAGAGATTCTGTTTCACGAACGTATGGAAGCCTGCTTGTGAACGGCGGTGTGAGTGCAATGTGATTCGATTGTGAAAGTGGGCCGAAGCAATATCTTACTGCTCAGCAGTTTGGGAACAATAAAATACATCTTGAATCTTGTTTCAGTTTGACTGGTGCTTCGATACCGGAGAAGCAGCCCTTGAAATTTCAGTCATCACTTTTCCTCAAGCTCCTCCTTCTATTCTCGTCTTAGGTGAGTCTATAGTTTTAGTATCCATGCATGCAGGTCTAGAAGGTGACAAATCTGTACAATTTGATCATTCAAGAGCAGGTTTTAAATATTAGTCATTGTTGGTTCTTTTTTTCTTTTTTTGTGCTTGTGAAGTTTGATGTTACCTGCTTGAGAAATAGGAAGAACATGTATAGTGAGTGATATTTGAAAAGGGAGATAGTCCTTGTCAAAGTTTGGTTCTAATGTAGTTGTGGGATGCATGTAAACTAGGGTAAAAGGGCGCGCATAACTACAGCTAAGGGACTTAAGTGCTGTTATGCCAATCAACATTGAGTGATATTTGGAAGGGAGATAATCTTGTCAAAGTTCTACCCTAATTTTTTTACGAGCATCTAAGTTGACCATTGGTGATGAATTAGAAAGACTGCTGCATGAGTTATTGCTCATAGCATACAGCTGAATATAACATACTAAAATTTGTTCTTACAACACATTTATGAGCGAGAAAGCAATTATACATTACAAATATTTTAGCCCTTTCAGGGTTCGCACGGTCTTTAAAGGTCTTTGAAAGTTTGGGAAAAATTGCACTGCCTTTTCAAGTCTTTATAAGTCTTTAAAAAATTACTTGGGTCTTTGAAAGTTTGGGAAAACTGTCGAAGCAAAGTAAAATATTTATTTGCATCAATTCCATATTTGTGTTTGTTTAATCCAATCGTTAGAGGAGAAAAAAAAGTTTACGATAAGCAACAAAAAACGTGCTCTGTTTCATAGCAGACGACGTAATGGGAGCGTCAGCTAGAGTGCTTTCCCTTCGGTAACTTTCGTTTCCATTAATCCAGGACTTTGGTTCTATGAAAGAATTATTTCACATGTTGAGAGTTGTGCTGGTTTGCCCGCACCTATTACTTCTAAACTAAAGGTGAAAGAAAATGTATTATTATGCCTGGATCTAAATTTTAAGCTTGCAGTTGTTTTTTTCTTATTTTCTGTTGCTAACCCATTCTCCAAATCAACATGAATGCTATTTAAAAGGGTTAAACACTTACAACAAGCCAAAGAGAATGGGGAAAAAACACAAAAGTGTTTATGACTGACCATTTGTTTATTGGCATGAATATCCCAAGTCTAAAACGTGCTCACCACCAGCCAGTCGTGCAGGTACTGTTTTGAATTTGATTAAATTGACTAACTCCAGCAGAAAGTTTGCTGTGTCCATGCTGTTACTCGACATATTTAGTTTCGTATTTTGCTCTTGATTTCTGTTAGAAGGTCTTTGAAAAGTCTTTGAAAAGTCTTTGAATTTTAAGGTTAAATGTCTGTACGAACCCTGCCTTTGGAAAAATTATTATTATGCTTTCTGTTCATTTTTGGTCAGGTGAAAGGAACATCTACTGCTTGACAGAAACGGGCAAGCTACGCTACATGAAAAAGTTGGAGTATGACCCAAGCTGTATGCTGCCTTATGCTTCATGTGAGTGATGAGTTGACCAAGCAGTCTTGAATAAGGGAGGCAAAACAAATATTTGTGCCGAACAAAAGAAGTAGATGACTACTCTACAGAGACGGGTCTGGAGTCCACTGATAGCATCCTGGATATAATCCTCACTAGATGCTTTCCTACGGAGAACGAGATGAGACACATAAACTTTTTGTCTCATAATTCCTTGTAAGAGGTAATAAAGATTTGTTGAATTAAATTGAATTGAGTCGTTCAACTCACCAGAAGTCGCTCTCTAAGCAAAACAGTGTTCATTAAAGAGTGTGTGAGATTTCTACTAAAAGCATTGTATGAGTCACACCAAAGTTGACTGTCAGCAGGTCCATACAACTTTTTTGTCGTAAGTTCTGCACAGCAAAATAAAATGTCACTTTGTTTATTTATCTTATTTTGGTTTTCACTATATCATGCATAATGGTGAATAATATTTTATTGTTTCTGAAAGCACAGTCAGTTTGCTTCATAATAATAGTAAAGACCCGGTTTTGTCATTATTGCTGCATTGTTTTATAAAGAGGGTTAAAATTTGTTAGCGATGGTGGAATGATATTTTGCAGTGTCTAAAAATGCATTCAGGTAATTTAGAAGTAGTTATGACTGTAATTATCCGCAGATTTTCTAGGAAATAGATTTGATTTGTAGTAATGCTGGGATTGTTTTCATTGCAGTATCAAAAGACACAATCACTTATATCTAATTGTACTTGATACAGGTAATGAGCAATGGTGCAACAGGGAGATAATCCTTTCACAAGTTCCACCTTCCCTTATGTAGCTGTGTGTTGTAAACAAGAGCCAAAGGGACTTAACTGCCGCTAAATTTTGTGAGACGTTTGGACGGGGGATTATCCTGTCAATTCGACCGCATTGTAGCGCGAGCAGCTAAGTCGACCATTTTGTCAACGATTTAGCAATGCTTTGGTGGTCTTTGCAGTATCAGAAGGCACAATCAACTATCTGGTGGCGTCCCACACAAACTCACTGCTGGTATACCAAGACATCACCCTCAAGTGGGCGGCCAAAACAGAGTTTACACCAGTGCAGATTCAAGTGGGCAATTTCAAGTAAGCATTGACAAAATCAAGTAGAGCGTAACTCTTTTTCTTTCTTTTTTTTTTTTTTAAAAAGATTGTTCTCTTTCCTAGTGTCTTTAAATTCTTATGCCTAAAATCCATCTCTCTTTCTGTGTTCCAACTTACAGCGTTTGAGAGGCATTGTCATTATATTTGATTTATTCATCATTTCTTTTATGTAGCACTTTTCCAGCTCTAAGAGCTGCTGAAGGTGCTGGCCGATACAGGGTCTAACTCGAGCCACCCAAGATGCTCACTTGCTGACTTGGGCGCATTGTGTGACGCCCCTGACCACTGAGCACAATCCTGGGCAAGCAGGGATCAGGGAGAAGGGGGAGACCTAACACTTGCTGGGTTGCATTTGTGTAGCTGGTATGCACCCGTCTAGGACGAGAGCGTTAAGATCTATAATGTTCCTGTGATGAACTAGACCTCGTTTTATACTCTCATCCGAAGGAGATAGACTGAGGGAACCTTAGCAAACATGAGCAGTTATGTAAGAGAAAGAAAAACATGAATAGTTTGGAAAACTCGGAGTGTGATGTATGAACGTTGCCTGGGTCTAGCACAGCATGTGTGATTTGTGAAATTAAAAAAATTTTTTTTTTTTTTACTTTAATCCTCAATCCCACTCTTAGCCAGAATAATGTTAGCAGTATCTCAAGCCATAAACACTCTTAGTAAGTTAGTGTCTTTTGGTATTTACAGGCTTATTTTGGAAAATAATTTTAAATAGTCAGGAATTGTGGTTTATCGTTTCTTTTGCTTCATTGGGATCAAGCCAATTCATAACGCCGCTCAGAAAATTAACACTTTTGAAAAGCTTATTTTTCGGCTGATGTGTGTGTGTCTGAAAATACATTGGAATGGCTTGCAATCTTGGTTTGTTCCTTTTACAGAGAGCTGAACGGTGTGATAGTGATGCTGAGCGATACTGGACGTTTGGAATGCGTGTTCCTTGGAACAGATCCCTCCATCTTCATTCCTCCGCAAGTTGAATCCCGCGAGCTCAACTACACCCATATGGATGCCGAAATGGCCCAACTGCAGCAGAGAATCAAGGAAAAAGGCCAGAAAGCGGGTGAGATTTATATTTAATTTTTATTTTATATTACTTTGCTTTTATTTTCATTTCATTTTAATTTTTATTAATTTTTTTAATTTTATTTTTATTCTGTTTTAGTTTGTTGGTATTTTTGGTTTTATTTTATTCTGTTCTCTCTGAAATTAATATCTTAAATGTGCCTTGATTTCTAACTCAGTATTTGTTTAATCCATGTTTCATAGATTATTACCCATATTATGATAGTTACTCTGTTTATTATAGGGCTTTTATCTTATTTTAAAGATACACTTTAAACCAACCAAAAGAGATGTTGCACCAGAGCCAACACTATTGGTAGCCTGAGACTTGATGGAATGCATAGCTTAGAATTGCTATTACTATCAGCACTATAATTTCGAAATGTTTTAGCAATATCCACAAGAAGGTGATTATTGATGGTCTCCCCAAAAACTCATTTTAATTTCACACTTTAAATTTTGCTCGTTTACAGAGGAAGAAGAAGCTGGCAGAAATAAGAGTAATGCATTTATATTTAGTGGTTATGGTTGTGGATTTTGTTTTTTTGGGGGGAAAGCAGAAATAATACTTTTACAGTTTGGACGTTTGGTGACGTGGTTATGTCACAGTTAGTGGTGCTAACTGATATCATAAAGTGTTATGTTTTATGTGTTTATTTATGTGGATGTGGATTTATAAGTATTTCTATGAATTGTGTATTTGATACATGAAGGAAAAAGGCGTTTGTACATTTATTTGTTTTGTTTTGTGTGTGTGTGTGTGTGAGTGTGTTTCTTTTTTTTTCTTTTTTTTTTAATACACATTTGCAGTAACAAATAGGTTCCTTTGTTTGTGTGTTGGTTGGTTTGGACTATACTTTATTTTAAAAAATATTTACAGCTGTGGTGATACTGTTAGACATAATATGGTGAGATGATGGTGCTGTTATGTGATGTGGATGATTTTTTTTTCAAAGCAGGAACTGTGGAGGTTGTTTCTTAAGTTCTAACAATTAACTACACTGTGGTGTTCATAACGATTGACTGAGACAGTGGACCTCAGTTAAATCTTTTTATGCAACCTGCATGCTCGATCAAAATTGTGTGCATTATTATCGTGCTTCGCTAAATTTCGTTGACTTTTTATCAGCAGCTTTATTGCCTGATGTCTGCAAATTCTTTATGTGTTTCTGATTGGAAAAGATCTAAACTGCCGCGCAGTTGACCAGTTGATACATTTTATTGCACTTTTTTCAATGACAACATAACACAGCATGCAGAATACAAACTTTATTTCCCCAAGTGACAACAGGGAGCATTGCACGGGTAAAATGCCACAATGTTGGCAACAGTCATACACACGCACATGCACACCACAAAGGCTCTTAGTTTGTTACACTCTGTTTGAAGTTGGTGTTTTCTATCAGTATCTGATTCAGCCCCGATGCTTGAATTCCTGATAGTTGTGTAACTCAGATTCGTTTATTCACGCAACCCGCTCAAATCTGCGTACAAGTCACAAAGTCGACGTATGAAGTTTTCCACTTTTATTCAGCACACACCAACAACTGCATACAATTCTCAATTCAACTCAACAACTTTCACAGCAACTCTCCAAATCACTATCAACAACTTTACTTTTTTTCTACCATCTCTCGGCACACGATTAAATAACCTCTCTCTTTTCCGGAAAGATTTCGAATACCGTAGAAATGACGCGCTGCCACCAATCGAATAAAAGATCGTCATCACTGACTTACGTCATACATTATTATTTCTCCTTCTGGAACGACCTCTTGCTTCGACATGTATCGGGAAGTTTCTATAGAAAGTAAACACTCAGATCCAGAAACTTCTACAGTAATATCGACCAAAGCAAATTATCAACGTTATACAAAGCCTCTCCTAACAACAATGCAAACTCAAATCAAAGGTAAATAAACTCCATTATTGAATACTTTGCAAATCGAAACGATTAGATCTATCGTACACGCTTCAGCCATACTATCATTCGCGTTTCAACGTAACATAACCCCCCACTCAAGAAGAAATTTACCTAATTTCTTTCAACAACGTTGAAACGTAATGCACAAACAAAGTACAGAATTAAAACTTATTTCAGCCTGTCTGAACACTATCAACGTTCTCAGTTCATTCACACAGAGTCAATGGTTTTCATCTTCAAATCTGTCTGGATATTGTCAATGTTCACAGATCATTTACACAGAGTCAATGTTTTTCATTTTCAAGTCTGTCATTACCAATATTCTTAGTTCGTCTACACAGTCAATGTTCTTTCGTTCGCAAGGAATCGACGCCCTCGTCAGTTGCGGTCGTCATCGGCCCAGGGTCAAAGACGATGATCACGTGGGCTTCCCTGGAATCATTGCGTCCTCCGTTGTCTTTTTCTTCCGTCGGATGTCCGACGCAGTCGACGTTGTCAGCTCCCAGAATGCATTCGGTGGGTCTCACGGTCAGGTTGGCTTCTGCGGGACGGTGGAACAGCTCCCTCAAGGTCTGGGTGTAGACTTCATGTTCGACCAAAGTCGTAGAGCCTGGGACATCGCTGAAGCTATGGGGAAATTCGCCCATAAGGTCCTTGAGCTCCAACTTTTGACCTTCCGTCAAGCTTGGTCCTAGCTTAACATCATCGATGCCTTCTTTGCTGTGGAAGTCTCCCAGTTCCAACAGTTCTTCGCTGTCAAAGCTGTCGTCGGTCACAGCTGCTGTGGCTGCGTGCACAGTCTCTGTTGGCCTTTCCACGTACAGCTTAAGGAGGTTGGCGTGGTATATCTTGGAATGCTGGCCGACCTTCACCTTATAGTCGTTGATCCCCACCACGGTCTCCACTTCGTACGGGCCTTTCCACTGCATCAGCAACTTATTGTGATCAGTAGGTAGCAGCACCAGCACTTTGTTGCCAGGTTTAAACTTCCTGTTCACAGCCCTACGATCGTAGTAGTGCTTTCCACAGTCTTGGGACTTCTTCAGGTTTTCTCTGGCTATCTCGAGAGTCTGCTCCAGCTTCTCCCGTAGCTCAAACACGTACTGGTAACTGTTCTTCACCTCTGGGGTGTCCACTTCTTTCGTCCACAGTTCTTTTAGGATGTGCATCGGCCCTCGGATGGTTCTTCCGTACAGCAGCTCGAACGGAGAAAAGCCGGTGGACTCCTGCGGTACTTCTCTGTAGGCGAAAAGTAATGCGTTGATGTAGCGATGCCATTGTCTGGGCTGCTCGCTGCACAGTTTCTTCAAGGTGGACTTCAACGTAGCATTGAACTTTTCGACAAGCCCGTTGCACATCGGATGGTAGGGTGTCGTAGTCAAATGCCGGATGCTCAGCAGTCTGTTCACCTCCTTCATGCAGTCGGAGACGAACTGCGTCCCGAGGTCTGTCAGGATCTCTTCAGGCACTCCAAGTCTACTGAACATGTCCACTAGCGCCTCTGCGACAGTTTCAGTGTCAATCTTCTTCAGTGGCACTGCTTCTGGGTACCGAGTCGCATAGTCTACTAAAGTCAGTACCCATCGATGACCTTCTTCACTCGGAGGTCTTATTTCGCCGATTAAGTCTAAGGCCACTCTCTTGAAAGGTCGGTCGATCAGAGGCATCCTCTGCATAGGCACTTTCGGGACCCTTCCTCGAGGTATGGTCTTCTGGCAAATGTCACATGATCGGCAGAAACGGCTGAGGTCCGCATGAAGTCCTGGCCAGTAGAACACCGCCTGGATTATGTCCGACGTCTTCTTGATGCCTAGGTGACCTCCCATGATTGAGTCATGCGCTGCTTCCATCACCTGGCGCCTTAGGGGTAACGGTACCAAGACTTGACGTAGTGGTTTCCCTCCGTTGACCCTCGGGTGCTGGAAGATTCGGTACAGGATCTTGGCCTTCACCTCAAAATAGACCGTACCACTGCCTTTGGTCACGTGGTCTTGGCGGTTCCTGTACTTGTTTAAAGTGCTATCAGCTTCCTGGAGCTGGATCAGCTTATCTCTGTCCATGATGGCAGCTTTAGAGTTGTCGGCGACCTTCAGTGGCGTAGACGTCTTGTCTCTCTTGGCCTGGGCCCTGGTTGTAACGGCACCGACGACCTCTGGTCGGCAGGGCTGAGCCGGAGTAACCACATTGTCCCGTAGCAGCTCTGTAAGGTCTCCATCGGGAAATGGCAATGGATCCTCCTCCACAACTTCGACGTGTTGAATTGAGGCAGGACTCCACTCTGGATCGGGATCGTCGGGTCGTCTCGCGCCGTCGATATTCCCGATCATCAAATCATACAGCGGCTTCTTCAGGCAAACCGCTTCGACTTCGCCTATGTAGAAAGGGGTGTTGACATGAATTTTTGCAACTGGCGCTTTTACACATTTGCTGTCGGCCATGAGTGTCCATTTTGAATCGCCAGTGAACTGTTCTTTAGCGATTAGGTCTTCTCTGACGATGACCCCACTGCAGCCAGAGTCTCTTAAAACAGTCACTTCATGATTTCCGACGCGTCCCTTGGAAACAGGCATGTTCTGTACGGTCACAGCTGCGCTGGCGACGACGGGGATGGATTTTCCGTTGGCAAGGAGAAGTTGGCCATCGGTCATGCACTCTTGCACGTCCGCAGGGGTAGCTGTGCGCTTGGTCTCACTCGGAAGAATGACGCTCCCGCCGCACACTTGATGGTCAGATCTACTGTTTTGCCGTTGATTGGAGAAACGTCTCTGTCGGTTGCCCACCGCTGCATTGTCCGTACTGCCCCGCTGTCCGCTACTTTTGTTTTGAGGACAGTTAGCTGCTCTGTGGTCTGTAGCGTTGCAGGTGAAACAGCCCCTTGAATGCCCTTCCCTGGGAGGTGGCGTGGAGTCCGTCTGTTTCTGGCTCGTTTGACTTCCCTGGATCTGGTTCCCATGGTTTCCAGTCTTCTGAAAATGTTTTGTCGCGCTGGGTGGCCCCAACGTTTTCTCATGAGCGATGAGATATCTTTCAGCAGCCTCAGCAACGTCTTTTAGCGTCTGCAACTTTTGTATTTCCAAGTGGATCGCGAGGTCCTTGTGACAGGCATTGAGAAATTGTTCCTTCACGATCAGGTCATGGAGACTGTCGTAAGACTTCCTTTCGCCTGATAACTCCACCCACTTGTGTAGATATGACGACAGGCGTTCCACAAACTGCTTTGGCGTTTCGTCTGACTTGGGCCGGCATTCACGGAAGCGTTTACGGTAGCCCTTCTCTGTAAAGTTGTAGCACTGCAATAGGGCCTCTTTCAAGACGTCGTAGTCTTTAGCGTCATCGTCCGACAATCTGGTGTAGACGTCGAGTGCTTCTCCCGTCAGAAGTGCACTTAGTCGAATCGCCCAGTCTTGAGGTTGCCAGTTAGAGCTTTTGGCAAACCTTTCAAATCTCGCCAAATAACTGTCGATCTGGTCCTTCCCGTCGACGAAGGCTGGCAATTTTGGAGCCATGTGGTCGCTGACGACTTGTGGCGCATGCTGATTGTTTTGGATACGCGCCAACTCTAGCTGGTATTGACGATCAGCTTCTAGTCGTCTCTCTTCCATCTCGTCACGCCGACGCTGTTCCTCTAATTCTCTTTCTTCACGCCGTCGCTGCTCTTCTCTTTCTTGACGCCGCTCTTCTCTGTCTTCTCGGCGACGCTGCTCTTCTAATTCTCTTTCTTCTATTCTCTCCTGGGACTTGACGTACTCCGTCAGCTGTTTGCCTTTGAGATTCAGTGCAATCCCTTTCTGCCAGAAGTCAGCCATCTTGATGCTTCTGGAAAGTTCTTGTCTGGAAAATTTTTTTTTCTAGAAAGTTCTTGACTGTAGAGTTCTTTTTTTCTGGAAAGTTCTTGACTGTGCTGTACCTTTCTAGACTGTTCTAGAACAGCACGCTTTCTGCAGTAGCGCTGATGCTTGTCACTAGTCGCCTTCGCTGACGCAGGCCCCGCTGTCCTCGTCGTATGCGACGCTGCACCACGCTGGTGTTGATGTACACGCTCCTGTGCTGAAGTAGACGCGACGTCCGCTCGCCGCTCTCTGTAACACTGGCGATGTAGCTCCGAGACTGTCCTTCGACGTAGTCTTACGGCAGCCACGTAGTCCCGATTTGTTGTTCGCTCACGAAGCAACTCTTCGGCGACTACACGCCCTTGCAGTCAACCCGAATCTATCGGATGTAGTCCCAGTATGTTGGCCCCTCTCGACGCAACTCGATGGCGGCTACCCTCGATGACTGCCTCTCGTAACGTTGACTCGCTTGTAGCAGTTGAACCCTTGGCTATGGCGTGAATCCCGGCTTGGCCCCCAAAATGTTACACTCTGTTTGAAGTTGGTGTTTTCTATCAGTATCTGATTCAGCCCCGATGCTTGAATTCCTGATAGTTGTGTAACTCAGATTCGTTTATTCACGCAACCCGCTCAAATCTGCGTACAAGTAACAAAGTCGACGTATGAAGTTTTCCACTTTTATTCAGCACACACCAACAACTGCATACAATTCTCAATTCAACTCAACAACTTTCACAGCAACTCTCCAAATCACTATCAACAACTTTACTTTTTTTCTACCATCTCTCGGCACACGATTAAATAACCTCTCTCTTTTCCGGAAAGATTTCGAATACCGTAGAAATGACGCACTGCCACCAATCGAATAAAAGATCGTCATCACTGACTTACGTCATACATTATTATTTCTCCTTCTGGAACGACCTCTTGCTTCGACATGTATCGGGAAGTTTCTATAGAAAGTAAACACTCAGATCCAGAAACTTCTACAGTAATATCGACCAAAGCAAATTATCAACGTTATACAAAGCCTCTCCTAACAACAATGCAAACTCAAATCAAAGGTAAATAAACTCCATTATTGAATACTTTGCAAATCGAAACGATTAGATCTATCGTACACGCTTCAGCCATACTATCATTCGCGTTTCAACGTAACATAGTTTAACACATGCTTATAAGATTGCAGGCCAACAGCCTTTGTCTCACACCATTATAAAATTCATAGAAATAAAACATGCATTAAAATGCACATGAGCACTGACACACTCATCACACGTACACAGCAATGCACGTGCACAATCAATGTCAGGCTGAATATGATATCTGAAATTAAATGAAAACTACAGAATAATGTTGGATGTTTGTGGAATATATTTTGCAGTGATAACGCCAAACAGAAAACAGGAGGAAGACTTGCAAGTTAACGTACATGTCAACCCTAATCTAGATGAAATGTCGGTAAGCACTTGGGTTTGTTTTGTTTGTTTAATTTACTGGAGTAGAGTACAGAACGGGATTTTCTCAGTAGATTCTCGGTTGTTTTTTTTCTTTGAACTGGAATGTTTATTATAAGAACAATACTTTGCTGTTTGTGTGCAACAGTGGTCATGTCTAATTGCACACTCCACTTGTGCAGGTATAAAGGGTGTTTGTTATTGTTTAGTGAAAGCTTGAAGTGTGGACCCAGGTTCAAATTCCATGGTGGGCAGAATAAATGGGGCCATTTTTCACTGTCCATCTTGGCAGTTTGGCTGCTCAGGTGATTCAGTGTTGATTTAGGTCCCTACCCGCTCTTCCCTGGGATGGTTATCCCACCTGCCACCTCACCATTGGTGGGTGTAGATGTGAAACTGCAATGTTCATTCAAGGGTGAAAACCCAGTCTTAATGTAGACTTGTGGGAAGAAAAGTCTTAGTGTCTGAGTAAATGGAAGTTGGTGTATAGAAAGTACAGTGGAACCTCCGGTATACGACCGTCCAAAATCTGAGAAAAAAACGGTCTTATAATAGAGGTGGTCTTATACCGGAAACAAGGGATGGGACGGGGAGGGGGGGGGGGAGGGTCAGGCTCGGAGGGGTATGGAGTCATAATTTTTACACTCACCAGCATGTATTCTTTGACAAAGAAAACTGTAAAACATGTTTCATTTTTAGCTTTGTCTTGTAGTCACAACTCCAAAACAGATAACAGTCGGGTCTTCAGACATTTTGAATAGGGAAAAACTTTGACATTGAAGACTGTTTTCGATTAATCAGGTCTTTTCTAAGTCTGTCACTGCAGAAGCTCTCAGTTTCGATGTTTTCCTTTCGCCACTTTCTCCACTCTCCCATCGTAGTTTCACAGATTCCTTATCCTTTATAATGAGCTGAATTTGGGCCTTCCCAAAGTCTAAACTTCTTGCAATAGACAAACAACTCTCCCCATTTTCACTTCTTTCAATCACTTTCATTCTTTCTGCCAAACTCAAAACTTTCCTCTTGCGCGATGCCATTTTGACAAGCCAGTGTAGGCGAGTAATGTCCCTTACTTGCGAACCGGAAATAGCAGACAACAGCAGGCGTACACTAACATGAGAGAAAAAAACAAAAGGTACAGACAATAAATTAACTGATATCTCTTTTAAATTGCCTAAGACGGTCGTATAAAGGGCTTAAGACACGGTCGCTGGTCGCATAAACGAGGATGTCGCATACCAGAGGTCATTTATTATTGGAAGTGAATCCGTCAGAAGTTTTCAGGTCACATAACGGAGGGAGTCGTATACCAGAGAGACGGATACCGGAGGTTCCACTGTATATGAGAAAAATATGTGTGTTTATAGGATTTAAAAAAAAACAAACAACACCAGTCAACACATTTAGAAAACTTAATTTTATTTATCCTGTTCTAACCACATCCATCAGGTTATTTTGCTGCCCTATGATAAGATGGAAGAAGACTTAACGGAGGTATGAAGTGTTCGTGGACAGTTTTCTGAATGGTTCCTTTCTTGACTATTATTTGTTTGGTTCTTATTATTTTTTTGTTTTGACTATCTGGTAACAACTTTTCCACGGGGATGATCTCTTGGGTGAATACTTTACTTATGTCTTAATGCCTTTGAATTATTATTATTGTTATTATTATTATGATGATGATGATGAGGGTTATGATGATAATATGATGATGATGATGATGATGATGATGATGATGATGATGATGATGATGTGCCTAGTACTCTTTGTGTTTATTTTATTGTGTTTTGGAGTGTTGGCAGATTTCAGACTGGTTTGTTCATTTTTATGTGATTGTTAACATTTCTGTCATTTTGTATTTGTATTTATATATATTTTTCTTATTTTATTATTAATTTTTTTGAGTGTGGTTTGTTATATTTTGTTTTCTTGTTTCAAACAGCAGTTGTTGAGCAAAGATTGAGCGAGCACGTAACCCCATTTTCTGTATGTTGTGCGTATACATTGACCTTCAAATAACAAATTTTTGTTGTTTGTTTCAGATGGCAACTGGTGTAGATATCCCAGATTCAGATAGCATTCCTTCAGTTCAAGTCAGAGTATGTGATTGTTTGTACACTAAATTGTGTTAGTCATGCTTATAAGATTTTATGATTTGTTGGCTTTGAGGAAAGGAGCAGAGGGGAGAGGGCAAAATTATCTTTCTTTGACCATCTCAAATTAGATAAAATACTTGTTTACAGGTCATTTTTTTGTCTTAGATTTGTTGTTTTTCTCCCAAATAAAACTTCAGTATTGCAAAGTATTGGATTTTTATACTCTTTATTGTTTTTATATTTTACAATTTTTGTTTGTTTGTGTCTCTTCTCTACTTTTATAAATAAGAATACAATAATAATAATAATAATAATAATAATAATAATAATAATAATAATAATAATAATAATAATAATACATGAAGAAATCACTATTACAAAGACGGAAGAAAAATCAGTTTTAATTTTTTTAATTTAGATTGACTGCATTCTGTGCTGTTATAGAAGGGAGGGAGGAAAGTTATAGAAGGGAGGGAGGAAACTGGAGTACCCAGAGAAAACCCTCAGTGTCCTGAAAAGTCTCATACCTAGGTCACAAACATTTGTCCCATGTTGGGTTTGAACCCACACATTTGGCTTAGGAAACCAGCATTCTATGAACTGTGCTACCAGGCCCAGAATTATTGCAGTTAGTTTCGAAAATGCATTGTGTGTATGTTTCAGTTCCTATTCTATTCTATCCTATCCCGGAACTCAAAGGTCGTTGGGGCACCACAGATGATCGTTTAACCAGCGTACTCCATTTTTCTCTGTCCTCAGCAACCCTCATGCCTTTGCTCAGTGTCAAGCCAGTCCATTCTGGAATGTTGTCCTCCCAATTCTTTTTCTGTCTCCCTCTTCTTCTGCCTCCTTGCACCATGCTTTGCAGGATGGTTTATGCAAGGTCTAATTCTCTGGTGATGTGACCATACCATCAGAGTTTCTGTTTCTTCACAACTGTGAGCATTTCATCGCTTTTGTCCAATTGCTTGTGTGATTGACTGTCAGACTTTAAATTGTTGTTGGTAATATGCTGGGTATACGAAATACCCAGCACACCGACTCAACCAAAACTTTTAGGTTTTGAGGTTAGTTCAGCCAGACTATAGCTATAAATAACTTTGCAGATAGCTTCGCCGGTGCTTCTTTCCTTTCCTTTCACTGGAAGGGAGGGTGTAGGCAAGCTATAAATAGCCCGCAGCCAGCAAAATGTGGGGGAACCAAAGAGTGCTGCTCACATAGGCATTGAGCTGGTGTGCCAGAAGTCTTCCGTAGCATGTGCTGGGAATAGGAAATACCCAAAAGTCTTCCGTAGCACCTCATCTCCATGCTTTGTATTCTTTGTTGTAGATATGCTGTGAGGGTCCATGTTTCGCAAGCATATAGGAAGATGGAGATGACAAGGGAGCACATCAGCCTTACCTTGGAATGTAGATTGATGGTCCTGTCTTTCCAAATGGGCTTCAACCTCGTCAGGACAGCAGTTGTTTGTGCGATCCTGGAGAGGACTTCCTGTCGGGACCCATAATCTGATACATTGGCTCCTATATATTTGAAGCAATGCACTGTTTTGAGGGATTGGCCTTGGACTTTGATGTCCGTGTTGATGCCATTGGTGTTGTTTGTCATCATTTTGGTCTTCTCTGCACTTATTTCCATTCCATAGGCTCTGGAGGTGGTGTCAAGCCTCTGTACCAGTTCAAGTTTTTGTTCCTCTCCAGCCAATCCATCAATGTTATCCGCAAAACGGAGGTTGGAGATTGCTCTACGCCCTATGCTGATTGTGCCTTCGTGATCTGCAAGGGCATCTGACATGATGCTCTCTAGGAAGATGTTGAAGAGTGTTGGCGAGAGTAAGCATCCTTGACGCACACCGATGGTCGTTCTGAGCCAGGTCCCGATGGCGCTGTTGTGGAGGACTGCACTGGTGGCCTTGTAATATATAGGCTTTTGATGACTTCAGTAATGTTGGGGCTGATGTTTTATACTCTCATGGTTGCCCACATAGCTGCATGCCAGACTCGATCAAACACTTTCTTGTAGTCTACAAACACATGATATAGATGTTGGCGCAAATTATTCTGAAGTTGAAAATCTGTTCAGTGGTACTTCGCCCTGCCCTGAATCCTGCTTGCTCTTCAGCTATGATTTGTTCAGCTTGGGGTTTCAACCTGTTGAGTATTATTTTCAGGAGGACCTTGCTGGGATGGCTGATGAGGCTGATGGTGTGGTAATTTTTACACTCCTGAAGGTTACCCTTTTTGGGAAGAGTGATGACAAGCAACTGGATCCATGATGTGGGCCACTCACCACTCTGCCAGACATTGTTACAGCTAATGGTGAGGGCGTCAATCATCGCTTCTCCTCCTGCTTGAAGCAATTTTGTGGGTATGTTGTCCACTCATTTCTTCAGCGATTGCACTGCTGCCTCAACTTCTTCTCGGAGAATTGGGAGGATTTCTTCCTTTTCTCTGTTCTGGGGACATGCTAGAACTGATGGTCTCTGGTGTGTGGTTGTAAAGATCAGAGCAGTACTCTGTCCATCTATCCAAGACCTCTTCTTCTTAAGGCATATACCAGGCTTGCTTTGGATCATGGAGACCTTGGGCTGTTTAACACTTGTCAGCCGCTTCACAGTCTTGTAGGCCTTCTTGCTGTTGTTCTTGTTCAGGCTGTTCTCTATTTCATGGCATTGATCTTCTATCCATTTCGCCTTTGCTGTGCTATTGGCTTTTTGGGTGTCATTGTTGACTTTTTGGTAGGCATTAGCTCCCTGTGAGGTGTTCTTCTTGTTCATCTCTCTTCGTTTATCACACAGGTCCAAAAGTTCAGGTGTGATCCACAGTTTCTTCTTTGGGCGGTGCTTGCCAATGATCTCAGTGGTGGCATCTGTCACAGCTGAATTGAAGGTGGTGGTTATGGTGTTGACATCTACTTCACCAGCTCCCAAAATGGAAATGCCTCTTATGCATTCCATAAACTACTGCAGCCTCCTGTATGTTTTATTCTATACTGTGTTGTGTGATTGTGACTATCAGTGATTGTTGAGCACTGCGAAATAATTGTCCTTGCTGTTTGTTGGGACAATAAAGATTCTGATTCTGCAATCATTATTATGTGATATTTCCTTTCATTTCAATATTGGATTTTTTTTTTCACTTCAGTATTTGATATTTTTTTATTTCTGGGATTGTTTTTTGTTCCAGATTCAGTTGAAATCTAGGGTGTTGATAGACAATGTCAAACTTGAAATCCATGCCCCTTGGCCGCTAGCCACTAACCAACCCGATTGCAATGTTCCTTCAGTTGGTAAGTTTCCTGCTATACTGTATATTACATAAGATGCACATTTGCTGCAAGTTTGTCCCTGGCACGTGATGACACCATGGACCATTGAGAATGAGGAGTAAATAAAATGAAGGGGAATTAAGATCTTGCCAGTTAAAAAGTTGGATTTAGGGAATTTTTGAAACTCTGTGTTTATAACAGAATTCTTTATAAGATGTATACTGACATTCTTCACACATCAGAGAAAAAAAAAAGTCCAAAATAGCCTATCCGTCTACTGCCACAATGTTAGCTTATTCAGCACTCCGTCAACGAGCGGGTGAACGACAATATTGTCAAAAACATAGCTGCATCTAAGGTGCATGCATTATAATGTTACCACATCAGGACACTCTTTGCTATTGCTAACATGGTTGTACGTGCATTATTCATTTGTTTACTATTTCCCACAGAGCCCAACACACCAGCAGAGTTGTTTGTGTCCGTGTTTCAAAGAGGGAACTCTCTACCAGCCCACTTGTACATTCAGGTCTCCGCCAGCTACCAGAGTGCAACAGGTAATGAAATAAGACTGGCGCTTCCATTTGGTTTCGTCTTCCGCTCCCATCCCGTATTTATATTTTATTCCGTTCTTATATTGCGCATTTCCAGCTGAAGAGCTGCTGGACCAAGGCGCTGACTGATACAGGATAGAACTCGACCCAACCAAGGCACCTACCTATACTTGCTGCTTTAGGTGCATCATCCTGGGGGAGCAGGGAATGGGGGAGAAGGAACCCAGTGCTTGCTTGCTAGGTAGCTAGCACTCGCCCATCTAGGACACGAGGGTCAGGATCTTGAAAGTCCATGTGATGGAATGTGTTTGTGCATAGACTAGACCTCGGTTGGTACTCTCGTTCAAAGGAGTATTCCCATATTATATGTGTGCTTAATTGATTTTCTTTCTTTTTTTGTCTTTTTTTCTATTAATATTCTGTAAGGCTTTTTTTTTCCTTCTCTTTTTTTGTGTTTTCTTTATTTTCTTTCTTTCATTCTGTCTGTCCGGTTCTTTTTTTTCCTCCTTAATTCTTTCTTGTGATATTGTTTAATGCTGTACACAGGTGGCAGCAGGATAAGCACCACAAGGAGCAGCTTGCCGGCCAAGCTTGTGCTGAGGCCAGTCTTGCCGGTCAAGTCTGCCATCCACAAACTGACCATCGACACCAACAAACCCCCGATCAGCCTCAACGACATCTTTCCAGGTGGGCAGATAATTTAATAATAACAATAATAATAATAATAATAATAATAATAACACAAGAATTTACAATGCTCACACCACTCACGAGGCATAGTGATTCGAGATGCAAATAATTTTGCTCTCGCCACTTCTACCCCCCCCCTCCCCCCCTTCTTAGTTTTTCCCCAGTTTTCCCACCAAGGACGGCCTGATAGTACAGTTAATAGGAGGATGGTTTCTCCGCATGGGACGAACTTAGGTGACTTAGGTACAAAACTTTTCAGGACACCGAGGGTTTTCTCCGCCCATTCCGGTTTCCTCCCTCTTCTTCTGTTTCCTCCCTCTCCTTCTGCTTCCTCCCTCCTTTCTCCCTCCTGTCTGGTTTCCTTCCTCCCTTCACTAGTGGTATTGGATGCAGTCAATCTAAATTTCAAAAATAATAATTGATATCTCGTCCGCCTTCTGTAATAGCGATCTTTTTAGATCGCCGCGCTTTTAGTTCAGTTGAAGGAAAAAGCAGATGACATTGATGGATTGGCTGGAGAGGAACAAGAACTTGAACAGCTGGTACAGAGGCTTGACACCACCTCCCGAGCATATGGAATGAAAATAAGTGCAGAGAAGACCAAAATGATGACCAACAACACCAATGGCATCAACACGGACATCAAAGTCCAAGGCCAATCCCTCAACACAGTGCATAGCTTCAAATATTTAGGAGCCATTGTATCAGACAATGGGTCCCGACAGGAAGTCCTCTCCAGGATCGCACAAACAACTGCTGCCCTGACAAGGTTGAAGCCCATTTGGAAAGACAGGACCATCAGTCTACATTCCAAAGTAAGACTGCTGCGCTCCCTTGTCATCTCCATCTTCCTATATGCTTGCGAAGCATGGACCCTCACAGCAGATCTCCAACGAAGAATACAAAGCATGGAGATGAGGTGCTACAGAAGACTTCTGGGCATTTCCTATAACCAACACATCACCAACGACGAAGTCTGACAGACCATCACACAAGCCATTGGACAACACGATGACCTGCTAACAGTGGTGAAGAAACGGAAACTCCGATGGTATGGCCACGTCACCAGATCATCAGGCCTTGCAAAGACTATTCTGCAAGGCACAGTGCAAGGAGGTAGAAGAAGAGGGAGACCGAAAAAGAGGTGGGAGGACAACATTCGAGAATGGACTGGTTTGACACTGAGGGAAGCCATCAGGGCTGCTGAGGACAGAGAAAGATGGAGTATGCTGGTTAAACGATTATCTGTGGTGCCCCTACGACCGTCGGGTTACGGGACAGGATAGGATAGGATAGGAAGGAAAAAGCGCATATAGCATCCGGTATTATTCTGTATTATTAGTTTCATTAGGCTCCAGTCCTTGTTTTGTATGGTTAGACAACTCTTTCTTACTATTACTCAGTCAGTCTTCTTCAGCAAAAAGAAGAGAGGACATAGCATCTGTAGCTTAGTTTTGAGAAAAGGTTCATTATAAGTTTTCATTATTTTTTTTTTTTAATCTTTTTTTTAAATTGCTTTGCATTTTGCATGCCATGCTTTCTTAAGAAAGGGTTTTTGGTGTACTCAAATAATGGAATTGTATTGCCCCAAATGTTTACCTTGTATCATTGTACAGAGCCTGAGAATGAATGAATGTTGTGCTTTGAGCAGGCTTCGTGTGTTGGGTATTGCGCCTTATGAAATAAATTTATGATTATTATTATTATAAATTATTATTTCAGCCTTTTTAGTTGAGTTTCTTAAGTTTGCTATGTAAGAACAAATCCTTCCTTGTAACTTACATGCTCACCATTGATGCCCTTT
Organism: Oncomelania hupensis; assembly: GCA_036898135.1. Lineage (NCBI taxonomy): Eukaryota > Metazoa > Mollusca > Gastropoda > Littorinimorpha > Pomatiopsidae > Oncomelania > Oncomelania hupensis. Next base: position 47,626,934 of record CM072512.1, on the reverse strand, counting down.
CAAAGAATTTTAAGACATAGTTCATTAGTTTCATTCACTATTGGTGAACCCAAAACAAGTTCATAACTTTGTTACACTTTGAATTTGATTTAACTTGGTTCATGGGTAGATGTGGCTTTGCCAGAATCAGCATTTTCGGCTTTTTGACAGGCGTTCCGGCAGGCCCCATCCTGAAAGAAAAATAAGATCTGCTGCAGAGAGTAGGAACACACAATTGATAGTAGTATTATGCTAGGAAACAAGTTCAGGCAAACTTTAGGAACCCCCACATGCACTCATGCTAATTACAATGCTATGGAATGGGTACCCAAAAGATGTCATTCTCTTCCATTTGTGCTGATTACATTGTATGCTGTGTTGACAGACATGCTTGGGGAGAACGCTGGAGGTCAGGGGGCTGCATTGGGCTTCCAGTTCTTCAGCGGTCCTATTGTTACTGTTCTGGCATCCAAAACATCACGTTAGTATCTGTTTTTTGTTATTGTTGTTGTTTTTCTTCTTTGACTTCTTCTTCATCTTCTTCTTATTCTTCTTCTTTTTCTTCTTCTTTTCTTCACAATACACATCTATATCCACCATTTCAACTCTGTTTTGTAATCAACCAGTGTTTGTCATTCTGTTAGAACATGTTGAATTTGCAGCAGTAATAGTAGACATTTTTTGTTTTACTCAGTAAGTAATGTGCTTCAATGTTTTGTTGCTTTTTTTTTTCATGATTAATAAATATGTTCATGTGACATGTGCTGCACGGAAAAACGCTGCTTGAAATTGACAGAGCGGTACAGGCTGCAGTGTGACCGATTGGAGGCGATGTGGATCCCACTGAAGGAGCTGGTCAGCCGTTTGAACCAGCACTTCAATCGTGGCAAATCTGGCGACTTTAGGGTCTCCTTCGATGGCTCCCTACCTCTGCAAGAGTACTACGAGCTGGTGGATGCCCATTTTGAGGTGTGTTGATTGAATTTGGAAAAAACAGTATTTTGGAGGTTTTATTTTTGTGTATATCCTATCCTATCCTATCACGTAACTTGAAGGTCGTTGGGGCACCGCAGATGATCGTTTAACCAGTGTACTCCATCTTTCTCTATCCTCAACAATCCTCATGGCTTCTCTCAGTGTCAAGCCAGTCCATTCTTGAATGTTGTCCTCCCACCTCTTTTTCTGTCTCCCTCTTCTTATATTTCCTTGTACCGTGACTTGCAGGATGATCTTTGCAAGGCCTGATGCTCTGATGACGTGGCCATACCATCGGAGTTTCCATTTCTTCACCACTGTGAGCAAGTCATCGTGTTGTCCAATGGCTTGTGTGATTTTTTGTAAGACTTCGTTGTGTGGATGATGTGCTGGGTATAGGAGTCTTCCGTAGCACCTCATCTCCATGCGTTGTATTCTTCATTGTAGATCCGCTGTGCTGTCATGTGTATATTTCTATGTTTTCTATGTATGTCTTTAATTGATATGTGTGAAGGCATTCGTGCATGTGTGCTTGTGTGGAGAGGGAGAGGGGTATATGCGTGCTTGGTGTAGCAGAATTGTGTTTTTGTCATTGTGTTTCAAGGGAAGATAATAGTTTTATCTTGCGACACATCTTACAATGGACTATCCGGAAATCAGGAAATGTTTCAGATGTAACACATCAAGCGATTTCAATATCAATTATCTGGTTTTCACAAATATTATTATACTATAAAGTAATGATTTATTTGCACTTTTTTAAACTTTAAGATATGACACCTTGTGCGATATAGCGTTTTGATATCAAATCATCGGTTTTTCCAAGAATGTTATTTCACTTTAGCATCATGATATGTTTTTGCTAATTATGTGTTGTTGTTTTGTTTAAACTTCTGTGTGTCAGCTAATTTGTTTATTTACTTACTTACTTAATGCCCGTCACCCCTGCCAGGATATGGGCCGCCAACAACAGCTCTCCAGAGTCCTCTGTCCTGTGCCATTCTTTCTAACTGACTCCCGATGTAGCCCATCTTGGTGGTGTCTGCCTTGACATTGCGTCGCCAGGTGTTCCTTGGACGGTGACAGAAGGATATTTGGCTCTGTGGCTTCCTCTCGGCTTTCACCATAACGCGTCATATAAGTCTTCGTGATGAAGTACCTTCCTCTCCCAGGATAAAGTTTTCTCTTTCTTCTGTTATTGACGTTTCTGTAGCGTAGTCTTTTTTTTACTGGGTGTGGGTGCTAACTCCACGCCCAACTCTCCTCCTTTTGCAGCCGGGCTTGGGACCGTCCTTGGCGGAGTTATTTACTTACTTATCTATGATTAAATTCATAAAACCATTTGTGATTTCAGCTGGAGACAAAGAGATAACAGTAACTACTGCACAGAAAGACCATCAACAGAAGTGAGTGTCGGCTTCAGTCAACCACTGCCCCACACGTATTCCTTATTTATGGAATATTTTTGTATTTTTAATTTCACAGTGCCGACTAGGAGCGACCAAGTGTGCTGAGATTCTGAGTCAGAGGGCGTCCCAGTTCCGTGTGATACAGAAACGTTTGCTGACCCGCTTTAAGGACAAAACACCCTCACCCCTTCAAAACCTCGACACCTTGCTGGAAGGCACATTCAGACAGGTTTGACCTGCTGCTGTTTTTATTTTGTTTTATTTCTCGTTTCTGTTTACATTTTTAAACAAAATTTTAAATTTCAGTAAGAATTCTGCTGCATACACAATCTAACAGAATGTTACATTTCAGAAAGAATTCAGCTGCATACACAATCTAAAGAAGAACATCTATATAAGCTTGTTAAGTTGTAGATACTTTTTGATGTACCCACCCCCAAAAAAATTTGCAGAATTCTGCAAATCGTTGGAAGATGAGTCATAAATAGTCCACAAAATCTTTAAAAAATGTCATCTGTTTCTTTCCGCCATCCGCCATCTGCCTGTGCTAAACTTGCAAGTGGATTAATATCTCGGGATCTATTTCAACTATCGCAAACAAACTTTGTAAGATAGTGTATACCCTTTGAAACCTCATAAATGATCAGTGAATGAATGAATGACTTTACTTCAAGGTAACCTATAAAGGGAAAAGTGAAAGCCCCAGTTGAAAACCTGTCTTTCCTTTATAGGCAAGACTGATTCATTGCGGCAACAGTACCCCCGTTGGAGTGCCGGGGGTTTCAGTATAAACAGTATCCCCACTTTCTGGAAATTTAGTGCTTTAAATTCCCACTGTCGCTATCTTCCTCATTTGCTCTTCTTCGCTAGATCAATGTCCTACCTTTTTTCTTGAAAACTCTTCCTGGACAAGACTCCTTGTTTGTGTATGAGGTCTGTTGGATCAGCTTGGGAGTGTTGGACGCTTTCTGCCGGGTGGTCACTAGGGCTTCCTATGATGTTATTATTTAGCAATGTAGGCATTTTATATGTATGTGTTTTGTTGATAATTTATAATGATGTTTGTATTCTATTTTGTTTTTGTAACCGGGGGTTCGAGTAGTTGGGGTAAAGCCTCAGCCGTCCCCTTGCGTGGGATGTCTTTATTGTAAAGTGACTGGCCGGTGGAGGGCATTCAATTTTCCCCCTAGGGTTGTTTCAGCAGATCTTTTATGTGGATCGGGGGTTGTCCGGTCCTGATTTGGCTCGGAAGAGTCCGCTGGACCTAAAGCAACAATCAATCAATCAATCTTTACTTCAAGGTCAAGGTCACAGGGTCAACAAATGTTAGTTAAAAAATGACATTTTCTACATTTCAATTTTTTTTCTAGGTTATTAATATTGAACTTGTAACTTTTTAATGCATGATAGATATCAATGAGACGAACATACTATACAAATTTGGTCACCCTCACTCCAAAGTCAAGGTCATTGGAGCTGTCCAAAGTTGGTTCTTATAGGTACTTTGAAGTGACCTTGACCCTATACTATGAGAGATATAAAGTTCAAACTTTTTGCATTTAAGGATGATAGATTGGTCTTTCATATTTGTTTCGTTCTTGCATTGATTTTGAAGGTCAAGGTCAATTTAGGCCTTGCGAAAACATACCAAAAAATAAGTCATCGTACAGAGGAATGCCTGTTTATTAAACCCAAAGTATGCAACAACGTTGGATTATTTGATAAGACAGGCATGAGAAATCACTTAAAGGTCAAGGTCATCCCAAGGTTAAGGTCACTGAAGGTCAAGGTCATCCCAAGGTCACTGTTGTTGTTTTTATTTTGTTTTGGGGAGAGACAAAGGGGTGCATAATACAACTTTTTCTGTAGTTTATTTGATAGTACATGAGTGTATTTGGAGCTGGAGGTCAAGATCATCTCAAGGTCGGAGAGCATAGAAAGATCAAAGTCGGTATTACTTTGCATTTTAATGCCACTGTCTCATTTTGGTTTTTTCCTGGGCACTCATTTTCATGTTAAATATTGCGAGTTCCAAAAGGAGCATGTAAGTCATATGAGCTTTGCCCTTCTAGTGTGTTGTTGTTGCATAAAGATGTGTTTTTTCATGAGGAATTCATCCAGCCATCTTCAATCAATCAATCAATCAATCTTTAATTTAATGTCTGTTCACACAGTTAGGTGATATTAGACATACAGGCATCTTCTCAGGGTTTACGATATCTGACAATCATTTGCTTGATTTTACTCTGCCAGTTTGGATGATAACATTAGCTAGACGAGCTGACCATGCAGTGAAAGGTCAGTCTGTTTCTAATGGCACATAACTCCAACAACTCGAACCACTGGCGTCGTGCAGAGAAGGGCAGAAAGATTTTTTATCTATTATTCCCTTTTTCCCCGGACCATAGCCTCCAATAAGGACTATTTATAATCCAAGAGGCTGCCGCTCAACTCTAGTCCCATTCTTGACAAGAAAACTACTTACCGTACACCTGTGTGTCCAACACAAAATTGTTGTCTCCCTTAGTGTCTTGGATTGTCTTATGATTTAGAACTATTGCGAACATAATTTTTTTGGTTTGGCCCTTCATTGTAACAGATTTTAGCCCTAGGAGATGCAGTGGAACAGAACCAGAATGCCCAGGCAGTGGCGGCAAACAATTTGAGTAGCGGCACCTACCTGCTCAACTTCCTCATACGATTGTGGACGGACATGACAGATGATGAGTTCAAAGTGCTGGAGAACGCCGTCAGTCCTGTCATCAGTGACAGTGCAGAGCAGGTGAGCGTTGGTAGGATGGCATGCGGAACTGCTTTGTGCGTGTGTGGGTTTGGTCCACTGGTGGTTGGAAAGTGACTCCTTATTGAAAATTGATGTTGACTTTGGTAACTATAGTAGTAGTACTGCATTTGCTTGAAGCGCAGTGTGTTGTGATTCTAACAGTGGTAGAATTGTGTTGCTGACCTTCCAAAAGAATTTGAGTACACTGTCACTGTATTCTCACAGCACATGTTGATTCTTATTTGTGTGCTAGTGCCGTTCCTTGTCATTTCCTTAGGACGGTTGTTCAGGTCTTTCATTTTACCCCGCCTACAGGGTTGGCAAGAAATGACAGACGCAGCAGTGACCCATCTTTTGCGCACAGTGCTGGCGAAATCTGCCAAGGATGCTGCTGTCAACCCAAGCCCTCTCTCCATCCCTTCCGACACCAGCAAAGTAAAGAAACACATCGCCCTCCTCTGTGACCGACTGGGCAAAGGCGCTCGCTTAGTGGAGGGACTGGCAGGTAATTTGTTTTCTAAAAAAAATGTTAAAACTCCCAAACTTCGCTTTTTTTTTTTATCTAACAGTTCGTGAAAAGGTATGTGCCTCTGGCAGTGGGATTTTTGTGTGGGGCTCAAAGAGCATATTACCCTGTACCTTTAAGATCAGAATAGGCGAATGGCAGCTTGTTGCCCCCCTAAAATGTTCACGGTTGATTAATGTCCTATCCCATCCTATCCTATCCTATCCTATCCTATCCTATCCTATCCTGTGCTATCCTATCTCAGAACTCAAAAGTCGTTGGGGCATCACAGATGATCGTTTAACCAGCGTACTCCATCTTTCTCTGTCCTCAACAACCCTCATGGCTTCACTCAGTGTCAAGCCAGTTCATTCCCGATTGTTGTCCTTCCACCTCTTTTTTTGTATCCTTCTTCTTCCTCCTTGCACCGTGCCTTGCAGGTTGTTCTATTGCAAGGCCTGAAATATATATATATATATCTAAACTTTGTTCCCCCCAAATCTGTAATCAGGCTCAAAAGCGCAGCTATCTGTACCAACATACACGCTCATGTGCTATATGCACTCTCGCATAAACAACAGGAATCTGTCATATATCAAGCATGTGGTGTAAAGGCTTGGAGACTACTATAGGGATACGAAATGAAATTGAATTTTATTTATGACAATTTTGAATGACTGCATCAATTAACATTATTTAAGGGAGGGAGGGAGGGAGGGAGGGCAAGGAGGAAACCAGAGAACCCAGAGTGAAAGCTTTACAGAATATCTGCTGTCATTGTGTCTTCTACAAGATCTAGCTGCTTTTACCTACAGAGTCAAAAATTGCTTACTTCTTCCTTAAAGATTGTGTACTTCGTCTGCAAAGTTTGCTTGCTCTTCAAAGATTGTTTGCTTCATCTGCAAAGTTTGTTTATTTGATTGGTTTTTTTTTTTACTTGGCAATGTATATTTTAGTATGCTTTATTATATTTATTGTATATTTATATTGCTTTAATGGTGTTTTTTATATGCCATATCAAAACTAATTATCCTTGCGAGTACACGTGTTTGTAAAAGTGTATGAGTGCTTTAGAGCAAACTGGTTTTTTTTTATTAGCGCTTTTACCAGATGAATAATTAGTAGTAGTAGTACTTCATTCTCACATCATTCTTTCTCTCTATCTTGCAGACAAGAAAGAGAAGACGATAAAGATGCCGGCCCCCAAGACCATTATGGAGGATCGAGACGGAGAGGTGTCAGGAGACAGCAATCCCGTGGACAGCATCATCAACACCAACTTTCGCGAGGAGAAATCTCGCAAGAAGAGGAAGGGAGGTGCTCGCGCAGTGGAGGAATTGGCTCCCTTGGGGCTTCCTGCATTAGACGTGCCTACTGCAGGTGAGGAGCTTCACGCACACACACAAAGTGTAACATTATTTATGCGCTAGCTTAGTTGATTTGAAGTCTTTTATTTCCGTCATGTCATGATAGCATTTTGACTCCTTTCTAATTGATCTTTAGAAATGAATTTTTTAACTAATTTCCATTATTGATCTTCCCCTCTCCCCTCCCTCCCCCCTCCCCCCAAAAAAAAGAAAAAGAAAAAAAAAGACATATTTTTTTCCAGAGTTGGTGTGCAAATGTGCTCACAAAAAATAAAATACATGTGACTTTCTCATAGTTATAGATTTGCGGTGTTGTGCGCTTAATGTGTAGTACATCATGTTGCATTCTCTGTTGCTACATGCTTTCACAGTGAAAGGAAAAAGAGGTAAGATGGCTTTTTTACGTTATTTATGTTCCCTATGCATGAAGATTAATCCTACTAATACGGAAACAGTGGTGCAATTCTTCCTGGATTAATCTCAATAATACTTTTCACCGCCATTGGGCAATTACTAAACTTATAGAAGCAGTCAGCCCGCAAGCAACGCTGGCCCCAGTCTGAGTGGCAGAGATAGTTGAGGTCACACTCTTACACACAGCTATAATTATGTTTGACAGATCTATTACACTCAGTTAGTGTCAAGTTGCTTGTATTGTGAGAACTGGCCTTTTGCGGAAGCTTTTTCTCGGATGTATACATTACAATACTTTTCTTCAGTGGTTGAGCAAATTTGGTGATGGCTACTGGGCTAATAATCTTATTGTGAGGACGTTTTTGATTAATTTTATTATTGTGATTCACAGTTTACCAGGCTCCTGCTATTTAAAAATATTAGTAATCATCATTTTCCAAAACTATTTTCATTGCCCATTGGGATAGTCTACATTCCAAGGTAAGGTGGCTGCGCTTCCTTGTCCTCTCCATCTTTTTATACTCTTGCGAAACATGGACCCTCACAGGAGACCTACAGCGTAGAATACAAAACATGGAGATGAGGTGCCCCACAGAAGACTTCTGGCTATTTCTTATACCCAGCACATCACCAACGACGAAGTCCAACAGACCCTCACACAAGCCATTGGACAACACGATGACTTGCTTAAGGTGATGAAGGAACGAGAAACGTCAATCGTATGGCAACATCACCAGAGCATGAGGCCTTGCAAAGATCATCCTGCAAGGCTCAGTGCAAGGAGGCAGAAGAAGAGGTGGGAAGACAACATTCGAGAATGGACTGGCTTGACACTGAGTAAAGCCATGAGGACTGCTGAAAACAGAAAGATAGAGCATGCTGGTTAAACAATCATCTGTGGAGCCCCGATGACTTTCAAGTTATGTAATAGGATAGAATAGGAATATGATCATCATTATTATCATCTTCTTCTATTATCAGCATCAACATCATCATCATCATCTTCTTCTTCTTCTTCTTCTTCTTCTTCTTCTCTTCCTGGCGCTTACTGCTGTGGCTTTCCTCTTTTTTACGTCCTCTCTTCTCTTTTCTTTCTCAGAGGAATGTCTTCTTCACCTATAGTGAATAGTTATTTAACATTGTTGATTTCATCACATTGTATATAGCCCATTGCACTGCAATAGCAGCATTATTAAACACCAACCATAATCGTTTCTCTTATTTACAGACTTAGCATGACAAGATGGTCTTGGTACTAACAAGGTGCCTGAACATTTGTTTTAAATTTAACATGCTATATCTCTCCCTATTACCAATGTTGCATGTTCACTCTTCTCACCATTTTGCTTCTAGCTTGTGACCTTTTCACATTTCTAGCATGACCTTTCCGTTACCATGACCCCTCACCATTTAACCTTTCACCTTTGAGCATGACCTTCACCCTAAAGCGACCGTTGGACCCTGTAAGCAATGAATCATTAACTAACTAATCTTTAAGGGTAATTGTGATCCCTTCACCATTTGACCTTTCACCTTTAGTGTAACCTTTCACCTTTAGTGTAATCTTTCACCTTTAAAATTAAGATGAACCCCTTACCAGTTGACATGTGTTGCAGTTCCCGATTTCGCGTTTGACATTTCAGTGTTACCATTTTAGTGCAACTCATCTGCGTCATTTAGCAGGTGACATTTCACCTCTGAATTTGAAACTGTTCAGTTCACCGTTCAGCATAAATTATGACTCCTTACTATTTCGCACGTGACCCTTTTCTCCATTTAGCATCATTATGTGTTCTTGTACTTGTTAACACATGACACATCACACAACTTGGCATGTGAAATTTCAGTTCATCATTTAGCATGTGACTGCTCCATGTAGCATGTGTCTTTGTTAGCACATGACACATCACACTATTGAACAAGTGACATTTCAGTTTCCCATTTAGCATGTGTCTTTGTACTTCTTGGCATGTGACACATCACACAAATTGAGCATGTGACATTTCAGTTCACCATTTAGCATGATCTTTTCACCTTTTTGGCTCAAATGCATAGCAATGTGAGTCTATATGTACTCACACCCCTAAAAAAAAATCCAGATTTTTGCAAATCTGTGCGCGCATGTGAGATAAATCCTAAATAGTTGAAACATTATATTGAAAAAATGTTTGTCCATCCATCCGTGTATCGCCTGTCCACCATCCGCCGTCTGTCTGTGCAAAAACTTTAAAGTAGCTAAGTACTCAGAGCCTATTTCAAATATCAAAACCAAACTTGGTAAGATGGTATATACCCATGATACCTCAAAAGTGATCAGTGAATGAATGACTTCTCTTCAAGGTTAAGGTCACAGGGTCATAAAATGTTATTTTAAAAAATGACAGGTTTTCAAAAAATTTCACTTCTAGGTTATTAATATTGATGATTCTTTGATGCATGATGCATATAGATATATATCAATGAGGCACTCATACTTTGCGAATAGGGTCAACCTCACTTCAAGGTCAAGGTCAATAGATCTGTCCAAAATCAGTTTGTATAAGTCCCCCATTGGGGTGCCGGGGGTTTCAGTATAAATAGTATCCCCACTTTCTGGAAATTTAGTGCTTTAAATTCCCACTGTTGCTGTCTTTCTCATTTGCTCTTTCTCATTCCTGCTCTGTTATTTCAATCTGTATACTATCTTCTTCTTCGCTAGACCAGTAACCTACCTTTTTTCTTGAAAACTCTTCCGGGACAAGACTCCTTATTTGTGTATGAGGTCTGTTGGATCAGCTTGGGAATATTGGACGCTTTCTGCCAGGTAGTCACTAGGGCTTCCTATGATGTTATTATTTAGCAATGTAGGCATTTTATATGTATGTGTTTTGTTGATAATTTATAATGATGTTTGTATTCTATTTTGTTTTTGTAAACGGGTGTTCAATAAATTAGAGTACAGCCTCAGCGTCGCCTGCGTGGGATGCCTTTATTGTAAAGTGACTGGCTGGTGGAGAGCTTTCAGTTTTACCACTAGGGTTGTTTCAGCGGATCTTTTATGCGGATCAGGGGTTGTCCGGTCCTGATTTGGCTCGGAAGAGTCCGCTGGACCTAAAGCAATAATAATGTAATGTAATGTAGTTTGTATAAGTACTTTGAAGTGACCTTGACCCTAAACTGTGAGAGATATCAAGTCTATTTTTTTAAATCACTTTTTATATAGCGCTTTACCAACTCAAGAGCCGCTCAAAGCGCTGGCCGATATAGGATCTAACTCAAACCGCCAGAAATGCCCACCCGCAGCCTTTGGGCGCATGATCTGACGCCCGGACAACTGAGCACAATTCTGGGCAGCCAGGGATGGGGGAGAGGGACCAAGTGCATGCTGGGTGTGTTCTTGTCACCGGCACTCACCCGTCTAGGACATGAGTGTCAGGATCTTTAAAGTCCGTTATGATGGAATGTATGCGACACACAGACTAGACGTCGGTTTATACTCTCATCCGAAGGAGTAGGAAACGGGAGTAAAGTGTCTTTCCCAGCGACACAACACAATGGCTGGGCCAGGGCTCGAACCCGAGACCTTCAGATCCGCAAGCCAAAGCTCTACCATTAGACCACCGTGCCTCCTTGTATTAAGCCACACAAAAAAGGTGACCTTGACCTTGGGATGACCTTTTAATATTTAGAGATGATAGATTGATCTTTCATATGGGTTCCGTTTTGCTTTGATCTTGAAGGTCAATGTAATTATAGGCCTTGCAGAAACATACAAAAAATAGGTAATTGTACAGTGGAATGACTGTTTATTTAAGCCATAGTATGCAGAAACATTGGGTTGTTTGATAAGACATGTATGAGAAATCATGTGAGGGTCAAGGTCATCCCAAGGTCATGGTCACCTTTTTTTTTTCGTGGCTTAATACAACTTTTGCTGTATTTTATATGATAGTACATGAGTGCATTTGGAGCCGAAGGTATATGCCTTCTCAAGGTCAAGAGCATAGAAAGATCAAAGTCGGTATTACTTGCATTTTAATGCCACCGTTTTATTCTTATTTTTGCTGGGCATTCATTTTCGTTTTAAATATTGAGTTCCATAAGGAGCATGTGAGTCAGTTTGTTTTTTGGTTGTCCTCATCCAATCCAATTATCTTCAGTTCCCGTGGTGGGCAAGGTAAAAGTGGTCAATTTTCACTGTCCATCTTAGCAGTGTGATTGCTCTGGTGGCTCAGTGTTGATTTAGGTCTCCACCCTTTCTTTTTCCTGGGATTGTTATCCCCAACTTCTGTATCAGTATGGCCAACGGTGGGTGTGAATGTCATGATGAATTTCAGATGCATCAGTCATTTGTCCAGAGATAAATTTCGAGTGCTTCAATCATTTGTTAAGTGATGAACGTCTCAGGTGATTCAATTGTTTGTTCAGCGATGAATGTCTCAGGTGCTTCCATTATTTATTCAGCGATGAATGTCTTCGGTTCTTCAATCCTTTGTTCAGCTATGAATGTCCCATGTGCTTCAATCATTTGTTCAGCTGTGACTGTCTCATGTGCTTCAGTCATTTGTTCAGATATGAATGTCTCAGGTGCTTCAATCATTTATTCAGACACATTTGATGCCTTTCCTTTCAGTATAGTTTTGAATGTGCTTTGCTCACATTTCCAGTGTTAAAACCTTTTGTCTGAAAGGATCAATTCATGGTATCAAAGATGTGTGTGTAGTTTAGTTTTTTTTAAACTCGTATACATAGCAATGTCTATGTACTCAATCCTACAAAAACCTTTTAAAGATTTTTGCACATCTGTGCGAGATGAGTACTAAATAGTCCACAAAGGATCTCTAAAAGAAATGTCATTCCATCCGTCTGTCTGTGCTTTGTCTGCTGTCCACTGTCCGCCGTCTGTCTGTGCAAAACTTGCAAGTGGATTAATATCTCTGAACCTATTTGAACTATCACAACCAAACTTGGTAAAAAGGTGTATACCCATAAGACCTCATATATGATCAGTGAATGAATGACTTCACTTCAAGGTCAGGGTCACACATAAAATAATAAATAAATTTGTCTTATATATCAGGACTGACTCGCCGCCTCATTATACCTAACTTTAATATATATATTTCTTTTCTTTTTTTTTGTCTTTTTAGGGCTGATTGACCTTTCAGACGCGAAGAGTCGCAGGATCAAGAGCATGGTTCCAGACCTGGACGATATGGGAGGAGGAGGCGAAGAGGACGAAACAGTTATTAATGGCAGCTAGACAAGGTTTTTTTACATGTATACAAATCAACGCCACACTATCCATCATTTGAGAAGAGGAATACTATAGAGGAAAAGTCCGTATGGAGTGAGTGATTTGAGTTTGTTATTTCACAGGCTTTTGGGTTATATCCTAGGAGCTTTTTAGGAGCTGTTACACCTCCTATTGCAAACTAACTCTAATTGGGTCTTCAGTTTTACTCCTGAGAAGACTTACTTGAAGGAGGTTGCCCACATATATAGACATACTCACACACACACAATAATAACTTTAACGAGTTTGAGAGGAAAAGTGAGGGAGTAATGTTTTAATAAAAACACTTTCTTATCAAAATGCTGATTCAAGATGCTGGAGAGAAAAGGAAAATCTGGACGTGCTACTTAATGCTTTGGTTTAAACAGCATTTTATTATTATTCATGAGACAAGCAAACAAAACATGGAGAACATCAAGGGCACTCAAAAGCAAAGCTTAAATAAGTGCTACCCTTTGACAAATTATAACAATGACATGTCTGGCGAATAGGAACAAGTACAAAATAAGAAAGAAAAAAGTATTTCAATTAATCTTAACAATTAAAAACAAATTACATACAACTATAGTATAAGAGGCAAGAAATACTTTAAAATCGAGGAGAAAAAAAAAGGAAATAAATCAATGAACTAACTAACGAGAAACAGATACATGCACCCAAGAGTAAACTTTACACAATATAGTAGCTGTCGATTGAAAAGGTAAATATATGACTGAAGCAATCTAAGACAATAAAAAAATTATAAATCTATTTGGAGGAGAAAAACAAAGTAAAAAAAAATAAATACAAAAACACGTCACTTGATACTTTGAGGAAAGTTTTGTTATTGCTGTTGGAAATCCAATGTTACCTCAAATAATATACCCCAAATGTTCCACTACTTCAGCCCATTGCAAAGTGAAGGCTTAACTCCATAGAAACAGCAAGCTTGCTGCAGAGAAATTGGTTTTCTTTTTTTCTTTTTTCTTTTTTTTATTAGGGGTGGGGGGAGTGTTGTGTTGAAAAAATGTATTGTTGAAGCCCAGCTGAAACTTAGCGAGCCTACAAATGGGAGCATGGTGATATTGTTTTGCCTGTTACGTGACACGAAATGAAAACTATGATATATAGTCATAATTACCAGGCTTCAAAGAAATGCTGTTATGTTATTAACTCTGTAACGTCTGTGGATGACCGTCACAGTCAATATGGATCTGGGCAAGCGGAATGATTGAATTATTTTTCACAATTTTACTCCATCTGAATTACTTCACCCAATGCCAAAATGCTGCATTGTGATATATCGTGTCGGCACCAAACTTTGATGACGCATTATAGTTGCTATGGAAATGGGACAAAAGTTTTGGTAAAACAATGCTTTTCAACGGTAATTTATATTTGCGTCTTTTTAAAAAAAATATATATATGCGCACCTGTTGTGTAGGTGTGTGTAAGTGTGTGTAGATGGGTGTAAGTGTGTGTCGGTGGGTGAATGGGTGTGTGGAAACATGGCCTAATTATGTGTGCATGTGAGCGTGAGGGGAAAAAAAAGGAAAAGTACACGTTAGGTGTATGATTGATTGTGTATGTGTGCCTGCAAGCTTACAGTCCTGCTAGCATCGTTATGTAGAATGTGGCCTAGGTAGGTTCCCTCCTCTCCCACCAATGCATGCACTGTGGTATACTACTGATGTGTTAGAATTGCTTCAACCTCTATTTGTTACTTCTGCTGACTCAAGTGGAGTTTTTTGGCAGTGCATTGCTGTAGCTTTTGAGAGTTTTGAGTGCTGGGTCGATAAGAAGAGATCAGAACAGACTGTTTTATTGTTCTCATCAAAACAAGAAAATTTGTGTTTTTTGGGCGACTTCTTGTTTTTTTAACAGATGTTCATAGATATGTATAGGAATATATGTTTATGTTCTCCTACAGTAATTGTAAATTTTTTTTTAAATAAAAGTGACCATTTATGCATTTTGCTTAGGTAGACATACGTATTTTTATCATCTCTGTTGTATGGATGTTATTATGGAACGCTATGAAGGAGGATGTCTGTTTCTTCTGCCCTCATACCCCACATCCCTCCCTACCACCTCATTTGATGACCAGGAAAGTTGAGGGATCGAAGTGAGATAAGGCGACAGGTGTATGGATGCATCGAAATATTAGAGATCGCGGATAGATTTTAGAATATGTTGTGTGATGCGGTTGATGTTGATCTTTGTGGCACAAAGGACAGTAGACACACTGTCCTCATAATTCCATTGTTTTGGTTTTATTCTCATAAATAATCTCATTCAGCTATTGCAAGAGACCAATGCAAAGAGACCAGTGCAAGAGTGCATCAGATGTGGACTTTTCTTTCTTTAAAAAAAAAATATTTACGGAGAATTAGCAGTACCAGATGTTGACTTTTCTGATATAATAGTTTCTTTGGCATTGGAATTTGTATTTTACTCTGGAGATTAGGTTTTCTTTCAGGCGCCATTTGTAGGATTTTGTGATCAAGTATGCTTGGAGTGTGCTCAAGTCAGTGCTGATGATCTGGCCATTTTATGGGGGAGAAGCCTCAGAAGGAGCTTTGTATTTTGCTGTGACATGGTTGTTTTCACATCATGTGTTGAGGGAAGGGGGCAAAGTTCACTTTTCACTTTTCAAGTCTTTAATCATGTGACTCTCATTTTTTGACTCAAAACCACCATGTTCTTTTTGATGATTTTTGGGAGGGGGACAAGGTTTGTGTTTCTGTTGAGTGTGCGGAATAAAAAAATAATTTCACTGTAATAACAATTACTAATATGACGTTGTCGTTGGATTGTGCAGTACTTAGCAATGATTTTGTCACACACTTTTTACAGTAAAATAATGATTTTTTTTCTTCTATTGAGAAACATTTAACAAGCTAGTTTCAATTTTTTATAACCCACAATCCAGAGTTTTGTTTCTGTATAAACATGTTGTGTTTTTGTGTGTACATTTGATGTTCATGTGTACATGTATAATGTTTGATATTGGTGGATGGTATTGATATGGAGTATTTTGTTTTTATGTGGTTAAGGGTACGTTTGCTGAAATTATTTCAAACAGCGCTCGGCCTGTCTGGGTGTGTGGTTTGTTGTTTTTTTTCAACATGATTTGTGCCTAGCGCCTGTGATTGTCATGAATTTATTTCACTTGGATATCGGACAGTGTGTTCTTGTCAGTTAGTGTGCGAGCAATTATGTGTGAAGCTGGAAGAACATTTCAAACTCAGATTTATTATTAGATAATAGCAAAGAGAAAGAGTGTAATATTTGAACACTAAATTACATTGCATGTATGTTGATGATGATGATTGATGGATGATGATGATGATGATGATTGATGGATGATGATGTCCAATTGTAATGCACGTCCTTCTGTCCAGTGTCGATTCCTCAGTGCGCAAGGCATATACTCCTGTCTGTTGTCAACCTCTCTATCTGTAATCACTACTATGTTGGACATGATTTGAAAAAGGCCTCCAGTATTTCAACCAGTCCAAGTACTTGTTGCCTTTACATGTACTATATATATCATCAATTACAACTCAATTTTAACCATTTGGCAGTGTGGTGCCTGTTGCCAGTTGTTATTTTTTTTATGGTCACAATAATATGTTTTTGCAGTCCGTCCATATTTACTTACTGATTTTTACTGTAGATCTGCTTTAACTTTGTTTTACGTCCTAAAAGAGCTCTGTCTAAAAAATATTTGTGTTGTATCTATACTTCGTTTAACTGGTTTTTTTTATTACGTATGATGTAATTTTAACTAGATTTAGAGTGAGATGGTATTTGTAAATCTTAGACTGGAAGTAAAGGAATTTTGGGCATTGTTTTAAGTCCATGTTGTTACTGTACATTTTCTTTGTATATTTTAAAACATAACCAGTACCCACTCCCAGCTCATCCACACCAACCACCTCCCACCCTGGATTTTAAATTACTAATATATAGTAAAACAAAGTGTTTGTGGGAACAGCTTGCCGATTTTAACATTCATATTATTTTCATTTGGGGCTAGCTTGGTTTGCCTACATATGTGTGAAGGAAGATCATTCCAGGATTTCGATTCTATCAAGTCAGTAAACTGAAAATCTCTGATGGCAACATCACAACAAGAAAGAAAGGAACTACGTAGATTGAATTTTTGTGTTGCTCTTTGTTTCAGTTTGACATTAATTTATCATGCCAGCTTGTGGTAGAATAAAAGTAAGTATTCTGATAGTGGCCAGATGAAAGCCTGATTGATGAAAAAAATGCACAGCTGTCTTTAATTTTAGTGTACTATAATTATTTCTCAATATTGTATAATTAATTAGCTTTCACAAAAATACGTTATATGTCAGTTTTGAATCAAAAAACTTTTGTTCACTTGTAGTGAAACTTTTGATATATTTATAATTACATCTGAACTGAACATTATTATCATGTTTCTACATCATTGGTATAGTGAAAAATTATAATTACATTTTGTGATTTTTTTAAATGTATTTCTAAATTTCACAGACATTTGACTTTTAAATCTTGTTAGTTTGTTAAAATACATTTGACCTAGAGATTCTTTGCATTTGTAAAAACAAGAAAAAAAACATGAAAATTGTTTTCGGTGCTGGTGAAGCTAAGAATTGCCTTCAGTGTATTTGAAGTTTGTAATGAGCATTACAAAATAATCAATTCTAAGCTAATTTATTGTAAAATTAATATGAAATGAAGTTGCAGAATCAGAACATTCATGAACATAATCAACAGATGTAAAATAACATGTATATAATTTAAATTATATCTTTGTGTACAGTACAGCTTCCTGGCCCCTCATGGGTGTACCAGGGTTTTCTGTACAATTTCTGTATAAATAGTATCCCCACTATTGTTTGTCATTCTCATTTGTTCTTTCCCGTTCCTAATCTGTTCTATCAATCTATTATTCACTAGACCAATTACCTACCTTTTCTCTTGAAACTTCTCACAAAACTCCTTGTTTGTGAATGGGATCTGTTTGGTCAGCTTTTGGGATATTGGATGATTTCTGCTAAATGGTCAATAGGGCTTTCTGTGGTATTGTTATTTAGTGATGTAGGCATTTTATATATATGTGCTTTGTTATTTTTTTATAATGATGTTTATATTCTATTTTGTTTTTGTAAATGGGAGTTCGATAAATTAGAATACGGCTTCAGCATCCCTTGCATGGGATGCCTTTTTTGTAAAGTGACCGGCTAGTGGAGTGCCTTCAGTGTGTACCATTAGGGTGTTTCAGCAGATCTTTTATATGGATCGGGGATGAATCTTCTTTCAACCAAGTTGTGGTCCTGATTCAGCTTTTTGCAGTCCACTAGACCCTATAGACAGTGATCAACTAAGAAGAAATCCTTTCTTCAGAATGTCACCGATTTATCATCATTATTCTTATTAAAAATCTTTTGCCTATAATTTTCCAGCCTTACAAGTTTTTCCAAAAAGGCAATCATTCCATCAAAGCAGTTTTAGGCAATCTGTTTTCAGTATGCCGTCCGTCAATGTTACAGACATATCCTGTTTCAAAATCCAAAATATATTTTAACAGTACTTATTCAAACACATTTTAACACATTTTGTGATTTTAATATTCCATCCAAGAATTTGTATAGGTGAATTTCTTCATATTTACAAATGTTATCTGAAGTGGGACGGTTACAACTTTCAATCACCTTCTGTGAAATACAGTTGGCCGTTAAATGGAAGACAAAAACCCCCACTACTTGTGATTGTATTTTATTTCTGGAAATGGCGAGTATGTTGGCATCCTTTTACAAAATATGTTGTACTGAGGCGACATTTCAAAGTATTGTGCAATTTTTGTTTTTACTATTTGTTGTGTAACACACGATGGTAATTGTATTAGATACTGTCATTTATATAAAATTACCATAATAGCCGATTTGCTTGCAAGAAGCAGGTGGCAATGTGGTGTAATTTTATGCAGTATATATTTGATGTTTCTGCACTGTTCTTTCAGTACTGACTGGAATTCGATTTGAAGTTCATAGTGTGATGATTTACATGACCTAAAACGTTTCTTTAATTGTTGTAAAATGATGAAGATATTTATTTCGGTATTCCTGTTGGAATATATTTCCTGAAATACTTTCATTGTGTGTGTGAAATTGTTGTCTAAAACAGTGCAGGTTGGTGTGAATTTTTGTTACTTTCGTGAAAAGGTTGTTTTCTGAAATGGAATTGTTTTTTTCTATTTTATTTCACTCAATTAGCTGGCTGAGATTAAAACTGAGGTAGCAAAAATAAAATGGTTTATGTGAAGAGTGGAGTTGGAAACGTTTATGTGCTCATGTCAATAAATGTGATGATACAAAAACAATTTTTTTTTTACCGTTTTCTTGAACATTTTGCACTTATATGCATTTGAAGATTTGCATAACGTTAAATATAAAACAAGACACTATAAAACGGACAATTGGCGAAAGAAAAATGGTGAACAGGAGAAAAAACTAGCACACACAAACACACTTTGTATTATCAAATGCCACCCAGAAGTACTATGGTCATAACTCGATCATGATGAAGTCTTAAACACAAAATAATATTTCAATCATAAACTTCTATTTCATCTTTAGTTTAAACTTCAACAAGCACACTCACGCATTCAAACACCTGGTACCTAGAAATACTACTGCCATAACTCGAATCATGATAAAATCTTAAACACAAAATAATATTAAAATAATTAATTAACATTTTATTTCATATTCAAGCCGTCTAACAATCGCTGGTAGCTCAGTTGAAAGTAGTGCAGCGGTTTGAAAATCTTCACTGTTCGCAAAGTGTTCAATGTAGCAATCTTACGACCGCCATTTATACAATTCTGATTGTGACAAACTTTATGCTCATAACATTCTTCTGTCTCTGTTACATTCTCTCTTTTCTCTTCCTCCAATTTACCTGCAAACTGGGCTTCTGATTCCTCAACTTCGTCGTCTTCGCGTCTTGCCATTACCTTTCTTCTGTGTTTCATATTTTGTTGCTGATCTACCTCACTTTCATTTTGCTGCAAAGGATGCCGCTGTACCAAAGTGCTTTCCTTGCTGAAGTTCTGTGGCTCTGCAGATGGCACTTTTAATTTGATGTTGGAATTGGCGGGCGCTTCCAGACGCTGCGAACTTGCAGCAATCATTCTGCGGCGTTCGCTTACAGTGGCAATAATGCTAAGCTTAGAGTCAGCGGAGGTCCTCAACTCGGGACTCACTAAAGCCATCTTATAAACTGAAACAGGAGGAATGCAGTCTTCTATTGCAGCAAATTCACCCCTTTCTGCTGATAAAGTCGTCTTTGAATTGCCACTGTCACTGGCATTCAAATTAGGCAAAGAAAAGTCACCATCACATTCTCCGCTACCAAGGCAAGAGATTTTAGTACACACACCCATTTCTGCATGCTCTGAGTTGTTTTTCTCATCCAAATTCAAACAAGACTTACGTTTTCTGTTAATGCTGATGTCTCCATGTCTGATGATCTGGGTTCGATGGATTTCTTGGTTCAAAACTCGGGGGTTATAAACTCCAGCACAGCTGTCACCTTTCAAAATGACTGCTAATGTTTGGCAAGATTCCACTTCCATAAACTCATCAAACCTGCTTGTCTTCAGTGAGATATTCTCTAACGTCTGCTTGTCATGCTTTGGAATGGGACTCAAGCTGTGCATCATGTTCAATTCTTTGCAGTGTTCACTACGTCTCATCTTCTTCCCTGTGTTTGGCGTTCCAAAGAAGCTGTGCTCAAAATCATAGCTTGATTTGGAACTAGAGATTTTTGCTTTCTTACTGGCAAAATGAGGGACACTCTTAGCAGTACATTTAGAATCATCAATTTGAACTGAACTGTATGGAGCGACACCCCGAGATTGCAACTTTGAAGAATCGTACTCTTTAGCTGTGCCATGCAGCAAGATCCCATCCATGGACAACTGACAAGCTGCGGAATATTTTCCACTGTTCCTCAAAGAGATGATGTCTGCTGTGACAGTGGGATTCATACCTAAACCGTTCAGCTCTGTTGTCAAGGTAGCGTCATCCCAGTGAACAAAGGGACAGCCTCCTTCTTCGCCACAGCCCAGCGTCTGCTGCTGTAACAAAACCATGTACACAAATTGTTGTAAATATTGGAGAACTGAAATGTTTAAACTATAACACACACACATATATATATATATGGCATAGAGGAATAATATGTAAGCATGGACAGCCAAAGCCCATTTCCAGGTTCCCAGGGCAAGTTAGAAAGTTGCCGGGAAAGACAAATCATGAAAGTCACTCGCCCGGGGGTAAGTTAAAAGCTGTGAACGTAAAACAACACAACCTGATCATAGGCACCGAATCATGTTGATATGCGTAGTAGCCTGTGGTACGCGCGCTTAGAATTTTGACATCACACTCTAATTTAATATATTACAGCAGATTTGATGGTCAATTGTTTAACCTTCAGCCAATGACAGCACTCCTTTTATCAATAGTTGCTTTCAATGAGGGCACAGACATTTTTGAGCGTGAAAATAATTTTTTGAGTGGGAAAGTTAAAAATGACATGTTGCTTACCCGGGGCAAGCTCTTGTTGAAAAAAATGTGCAAACCCTGGTAAAGCAATAAAGTGTTACAATCAAACTGCATAATTATAATTGCCTGCACACAAAACCTTTCAAAACACTTTACAAAGCCAGTGTCAGCTCAAAATTATATTCCACACCATCAAAACTCTTTTTTTTTTCACACATAAAACATGTATGTACACACAATACAACCCCCAAAATGGCACAAATACAAAGGGAAACAAAAAACGTTTTGCGTAAAAACACAGGTAGTAGTTGTCTCCCCTGGAGTTACATGAATGACCAACATCTGCCAGTTCTTACCTGCAAAGACTCGCAATAGTGGGCTCTGTAATTTCGCCTGGCTCCTTCCAGTCCATACAGGTGCCTGATGCCATAGGTGTACCTGCGACCGTCCCTCTCCCAGCTGTGGCTGCAACGACTGCCGGTCCCACTGGGCTGGCTGTACTCCCCACGCCACATGGCAACTGCATGGTGCACCGGCAAGCCCAGTTCCTTCAAGAACAGCGTCAGCTGAATCTGTGTGCACAGGGATCAAGGCTGAAGTGACACAAACATTTGTTGATAAATAACGCAGTACACTATGATGAATATCTTGTATGGAAATGATATAAGACGGCAAACAATACAAACGGTGGGGGATAGGGGGAATCAAACAATACAAATGGTGGGAGGGGGGGAGGAGGAGGAAGAAGGGGTGGAGGAAGGAGGAATAGAACATTCCTGACTAGTGAGTGAGTCAACATAACTTCATGAGAATGTGAAAGATAAAGATGCAGTTATTGCACACACTTTCTGTCTTCCTTAAATGAGTATGGCTTCTTGTGACACTCACTGGGTGTCAAGTACATCATCTTTGGTAATAATACAAAACCTTTATACAGCTCACGTATCTTGCCATTCATGGTGCCTTTAACACACACAACATGCACAAACAGACACATTGGCATATAGGGTGGTTGAAAAGTAACTCCCTATTGAAAATGCCTTATATGTTTTGTAAACAGCACTGCATTTGCATGAAACAAATTGTATTGTGATCCTTGCGGTGGTAGAATTTATTTGCTCCACTCAATTGATAAGATCAGCTCACAATGGCCTATCACCTGACCTTATGTCTTATTGTCAGCTGTGCTCACTCATGCAGAAAAAAAGAAGTCAATTAAACAAACTGCAAAGAAAGGGGGGGGGAGGGGGGAAGGGGGGAATTGAGGGGAGGGGGAGGGGAATTTAATAAAAATTACACAAAAAAAGCCACCCTTAATGTTGAAACAAACCCTAGCATGATGGCCAAGGCGATGCTTTTGGCGCAAAGACTTGAGCACACTGCTCATGCAGAGAGGATAGTGAGCGACCATTGCATCCACTTGATTTACAGTCAAACTAGGCACTTGGCCTCCACTCTGCAAGCTTGGGTGATGGCGTCTGTACAGATGCTGCAGAATAAAACAAAATAAATATTTCATTAGTAACAGAATCGTTTTTGTTTTTGTTTTTTTTATTAGCTTGAGTTTTTGCTAATGCTGCAGAATCAACAGTTGTTGTTGATCAAGCTATACACCAAATTTATTTTAGCAACGTATCCATGCTGCATAACTATAACTACAGCAAAACTGTAAAATCATATTTTACAATGATCTTCAAGCAGACTAGCTTCCCACATTTTATGCTGAATAAAGATCCAATCCATTAATAATTTAAAACTGTTATTCTACTCACCAACTAACATCCAATCCACTATTTTTTAAACTGTTATTTCACTTACAAACATCCAATTAATCCATTATTGATTAAAACTGTTATTTTTAGTTCACATCAAAATTCACACTTCCGTGTCATATGTATAAATGTGTTCACATATTCAATACAATTAATAAACTGTAAAAATAAAGTTAAAAGGAACGCAATTTAACCTTCAATTTTCGCCACAGGAGTTTCACCCTTTCATCGCCCAAAGCAGGAGACAGCTCCCGTTCAGCTTGTTTCGCCGCAATTTCCATCAGCTGCTTGAAGAACTCCCTCGACACTTCTCGCACTTTGCTAAACGGCACTTGAGCACACCCTCTGACCATACCAACATGTCTTTTAGCTACCAAAGCTAGGATACATTGAAATGGTGCAGAGAAACAGGAAGATTCACTCTGTTCCATGTACAGCCTCGTCACTTCTTTCCACGACCCTGCAGCAAGCTTCATATTGTTGAATGCTTTGAAAATAGTTTGAACGTCATGCTGCTTGTACTCTGAAGGCAGGAGGAGCAGCTGGCTGCTTTTACCTTTGAGTCTTCTGTGAACGCTGCCAGGCAACCTGCAGCGAATGATCTTCTCCAGCTTTTTAAAGAATTTATTCATCTCGTCTTCACTCATGCAGGAAAAATGAAGGTCAAACAGTGCAGCCTCAGCCTGGCAAAAGAACGTTTGCATCTCCAAATCTCCCCCCATCAACAACCTGTACACAAGATATTTACAACATTATCAAATAGACTGCTTCTGACTGCAGTGTAATTTGTAAAATCAATAATGTTGTTGTTGTTATACAATAACAGAATACAAAATACTTTATTGTCCTCATAAACATTCACAAGGAGAATTGTGTGCAGTGTCCATTTGCATATAAACAAATAAATTGAATTAAATTATTAAAACTACATTATTAAAACACACAAAAAATTGAAATTATGATTTTAATGACTCTGTATTCCCAGGCACTTGCATAATTATGCTGTATTGTGTGCTGATGTAACTAAACAAATGAACAATGCTTCAAATATTTTTTCGTTTGCTTTCAGTTTCCTCCCTCATCATGATCATCATTATTTATAATATTATTTAGGCACACCACGTGCATTGTTCGTTTTACCAGTTTAGATTTGTTCATTAATTTTTCACTAAAGTTGCCATCATCAACATCATTATCGTTATCGTCACTGTCAACGTCAGGATCATCCTGATCAACATCCATCATCATCACTGTCATCACCATCAACATCATTGTCATCATCATCATCATCATCATCATCATCACCATTGTTAACATCAAAATCAGGATCATCCTCCTCAACATCCATCATCATCGATTGTGATTTCTTTCATTGTTATTCTTTTTGTTTTGCATGGCCAGAGGTAACTTTTTCAATGTTTTTTGGGGGACAAATAACATTTCTAAATAACATTTCTTATGTCTTGTTATGTTTTATGTTAATACATTGTTCACACTGTTGTTGTTGTTGTTAATGATCAAGGCCCACAAGATGTGCTATTGAATTTCTGCCAAGAGCTATTAGCGTGTTAACTCTTGTTCCGCAAGTCGACTTTTGTCGCCATGCTTGTGGATGGCCACTGTGGACTTACACCATTGTCATGGTGTCGAGTCAAATGGACACTTATATATATCTATCAGTGCTTCAGATTGTTTTCAGACATCATGGGCCCAATGACCCATGGCCATGCAAAATGATGGGTCAATTTTGAAAAAGATGGGTCATTGACAATCGAAGGTATTCGTATCGTATGTTTATGACGCGCCAGGCTGGCGCATTCACGTTGACTGTTACGCGCCATTCTGATAAAATATGCGCCAATGGCGCGGGCGCTCCAACAATCTGAAGTACTGATATATACATATTATGTGTGTGTGTTTGTGTGTGTGTGTGTTAATATGGACCAGCAGGGGGAAAAACACACCAAAAGATCATGGTAGAATCAGCAATATGGATAAAACAGCTTCATTTGTTATTTTTGCTAAAAAAAAATGTAAGTGTTTATCAAATTATCTGTAGTATATTTTGGAGATCTATGCCTTTAATGCCTTTCCCATGTTTGAAGGTATCATAACATATTTGAATGTATCATAACCGCAAAGCACAGGTGTTCATCTACAGAAAAAGTATTTGATGCTAGAAACCACCGTTCTGTTCTTCCTTTCATGTCCATCTATTATACTTGACAATTACCGATATATTAGTGGGTATTTTGTAGGTCTGTGCTTTGGGTTCTTCACTGGACTCTGGAGGCAAAAGAAGAAAAAAA
This sequence comes from Oncomelania hupensis, assembly GCA_036898135.1. Classification (NCBI taxonomy): domain Eukaryota; kingdom Metazoa; phylum Mollusca; class Gastropoda; order Littorinimorpha; family Pomatiopsidae; genus Oncomelania; species Oncomelania hupensis. The sequence goes on along the minus strand of CM072512.1, from coordinate 47,601,604 downwards.
AAGAAAAGAAACAAGTAGAGATCAGAGCACCTAACTGAAATAACCTCTAGCTCTGTTCGGTGGTAAAAGAGTTAAATCTTCTAAAAAATGTAGCCAATACAGATTCATATGCAGACAACAGCTACAGGCCCTTAGGCTTTGTGTACATCTATGTGTTAATACCATACTAACAATACAGTAATACCCCAAACTGACATAGTACGACACGGGAAATGTAATATAAAACAGACATACAGGAATTTACTCACCTGAGAATAAAATGGGAGACTTTATCTTTCACAGAACCAACGATAAGGCATTCGCTGTTCTCTACGGTTCCTTCGTGGCACATAAGTTCAAGAAGTTGATTCACATCTGCTTTCGTTTCTGAAATTTTTATCAGAAAGTCTAGTCTTTTCAAGGCAAAACTTTCCAGTTTCTGCCATGTAATTTCTCCAGATGGCGGATCCAGATAAAACGTCATTGTGGGGTCCTAGGACAAGCGAACTGGAAAATTAACAGGAAAACAAGCGAACTGGAAAGTTAACATGAAAACAATACAAAACCCAATTATTGCATACTTTTTTTGGGGAGCGAGGGTGGGTGTCTGCGCATGTCCAAGATGGATGCTCTGTTTAGGTCAGGGGAAAATTCACAGGCGCTTGTATCAGGATACGCGAGCGCCTATGCCTGTGACGCGTCTCCCTTTGGTTATCTAGTATTATAGATAACCAAAGGTAGACGCGTCACAGGCATAGGCGCTCGCGTGTCCTGATACAAGCGCCTGTGCCACTGGTGACCCCTTCAGCTTCTTACGGTTCTGGATGACCAGTTGTCGGACCTTCCTGGACACGAATGATGGGTCTGCTGGTACCGGCCTTTTTCTCGCCAATGCGATGAGCAGCGTCGATGTCGGCAGCACTGATTTCTTTGAGGGCAAGCTTGTCATGAAAGATATTCAGTGCCAGTCTTTCGCTTTCTCTCGATCCTTCTTCGCCTGCTGTTGATTTCTCAGGGATGTTCAACAATTTAATATTCCACAGCCTGGAGTAGGCCTACTGCTCTGTGTGATTACTGCGTTCTTTAGCAAGCCTGGAATATTCACCTGCTTCTCACTTTCATCTGCAAATCTTCTACCGTCTTTTCATAGTCTTTCCGTTTTTTTGTTCAATTGTTCATTTTTTTGCCTCAAATCGAAAATGTCCCCCCTGTAGTTTTTCAACTTCAGTCAGGGCCGGACCTGCCCTAGAGGCCCGAGGGGCCCGGGCCCATACCCTTTTTTGAAAAAAAAAAGTGTGGGGGAAAAATATTTATTAAAAAAAAAAACAACACACACACACACACATAAATAAAAACAAGTGATACTGAAACGAGAGTCTCTCTGCAGAAACAAACGAAAACACTAAACACACTAACAAAAAACAAAAACAAGAGAGAGAGAGAGAGAGAGAGAGAGAGAGAGAGAGAGAGAGAGAGAGAGAGAGAGAGAGAGAGAGAGAGAGAGAGAGAGAGAGAGACAGAGAGAGAGAGACAGAGAGAGAGAGAGAGAGAGAGAGAGAGAGAGAGAGAGAGAGAGAGACATTTAGGAGTCTACCGCGCGGAACCGAGTATCACTATATTTTGTTCCCCAAAGACCTAACCTAAGTCATATTTTTGTTATGACTTTATTCCTAACACACACACACTTTTTTAAAATTTCTCCCCAAAATCAGTGGCAAACTATAGCACCAAAATTTTGCAATTTACATGCTCAGATTGCACCATTTTTTCTCCCTTTTCAAAAAATTTTCCGGGGGAGCATGCCCCCGAACCCCCCTAGCAAACTAGGCGCTTCGCGCCGTCGGCTCGGCGCTTCGCGCCTTCACTCCTCCCCTAAAATATATTTGGGCCCCTACCCCTGAAAAACGTAGGTCCGGCCCTGTTCAGTGGTCAGTGAAGTTAGTTTGCTGTCGAGAGACTCCCCCATAGTTGTCCAGGGGCGGATCTGGGGGGGGGGGGGTGCACCGGGTGCACGTGCACTCACCCAAGGACAACCAAAAAAAAAAAAAAGAAGAAGAAGGAAAAGAAGAAGAAGAAAGAAGAGGAAGGAGAAAAAGAAGAGGAAGAAGAATATTCAGAATATCCATAATATTCATAATAATCATCATGCTAATAATCATGCTAATCATCATCATCAGCAGCAGCAGCAGCAACAGCAGCATAATGATAATAATAATAATAATAATAATAATAATAATAATAATAATAATAATAATAAAAAAGAAGAAGAAGAAGAAGAAGAAGAAGAAGAAGAAGAAGAAAAATAGAGGACAATAATAATAATAATAATAATAATAATAATAATAATAATAATAATAATAATAATAATAATAATAATAAGAAAGGACAGTAATAATAATAATAATAATAATAATAATAATAATAATAATAAGAAGAAGAAGAAGAAGAAGAAGAAGAGGGAGAAGAAGAAGAAGAAGAAGAAGAAGAAGAAGAAGTTGTTTAATGTATTTAAAGTCTTTTAAAGTCTTTCCACCAAAGTGATACAATAATAATTTATTTAAAGTCTTTCCACCAAAGTGATACAATAATAATAATAATAATAATAATAATAATAATAATAATCGTCATTTACCTCAAAGATGCTGAAAAAGCGCTATATAAGAATGATAAATAATAATAATAATAATAATAATAATAATAATAATAATAATAATAATAATAATAATAATAATAATGCATTCTCTCCTATTTTCTTTCCCATATCAATCCCTGCCCTCTTCACGCCTCAATCTCCTGTTACCCCCACCCCCTCCCTCCTTTCTTCTTTCGTTTACTCAAACTCACCAATCGGCCTACACATGTTAGACATGTAACAGCTCAACTTCAAAGAACGCCGGCCAATTATGACGTGTAACATCCGCTAAAACGTCATTTGCCGCTTGCATTTTGCGTTTATGTAAGAGGTTTATTATCAATGTAAAACATGTATTTCCTTGTGCGCTGGGCTCATTGTTGATAGAAGCGGGGACTGTCCAGCCTGTAGACTAAACAAGCACAGTGTCAATGATTAGCGCATGATGACAAGACCGGAAATTGGGCAAGAATACCTCTGCTTATTTCGTTTAATTACACTCCTCTCATTCCAGCTCTATGTAGAAGAGTTCATTTTATATTGTGTCACTCTTTATTTAGATAGACGTCAAAGAAGCAACAGCCTAGCGTTGTTGCACAGCATTAGTGTTAGTTACCAGTTTTTAGGAGTATTTCTATTTTGTGAAAAGACATTTTATATTGTGCTGAACCATTTTGTGACCTACCTCACACTGAAGTGGTATGTACATATTGTGTTTGATGATGATGATAGGGATAGAGATAAAGATATTTATAATTTATTTTATTTGTCGTTTATTCTTGTTAATATTATTCTAATCCTGTTTATTCCTAAAATGTATATTTACAGCAGTTATAGCAACAGCTTGATCTAAGTACAATTAGGTAGCAACTCAACAACAAAAGAAAGTGTAACACATGTATGTCAGGGCGTTTTGCCCATAAACTGTTGTTTTGAAAGAATAACTGTTCTTTGCTATGAATCTGAGGTAAGATACAAAAACTTCTCTCTATCACCCCCCCACCCCCCACTCCCCCCCCCCAAAAAAAAAAAAAAAATTCAACCCTCCCGCATGAACCTGCTGATCCGCCCTTGTTGTCATGTTGCTATTCATGCTTGCGATGGTAGTGTTCATAGACTCCAACATTTTCACCACATGGCTAATCGTGTACTGCCCTTCTCTCTCCGACATCGACCCCTCAACCTCTTCTTCCCCCACCTCTTCATCATCGACTTCTGTAATTCCATCGTCATCTTATTCTTCTCTGTTGTCGTCGTCGCAGCATTTCTTCCATATCTTTGCAGCGTAGGTCTATTTTCAACTGGAAAATGCTGTCGAATTGATGCAGTAGATTTCGGTGGTTTTGTGTTAAGCTTACTCTTTTTAGCACTGCTGGATCGCTTGTTGTCACATTTCACGATGTTCTTAGGCGTCGGAACCCTAACCCTAAACTCTAACCCTAATTCTAATCCTTACTAAGACTACGATTGCACTGTGCGCATACGTCGAATTTTGTAAATGTGTCGACCAATCAGAAAGCTCCCAGCCCAAATAAGAAAATAGGAACTTTGACGATGTCACACCGGTGTGGCATCGTCAAATCACCTAGTATCTTATTTTGACTGGAAGCGACTGGGAGCATTCTGATTGGTCAACGCATTACAAAAATTCGACGCATGCGGGGTCAGCTCGTTATTGACATTTATTAGGTGCTTTTATGCTGCTTATGTGTGTATGTCATAGATTCGTTTTCTGCCCTGGAATTTATTATTTTTTAATCAACGACAGATATTTTAAAATTAAAATATGCATGACAGACTGTTTCATTTATCCGAAACTGTGTAAATCCGTAATCGTGTGAGAGAGAGTCAGAGAGAGAGAGGGGTTGGGGGAAGAGAGAGCTCTGTCATTTAATCAATTAATCACAATAAAGCACAATAACAAAATGTTTCACTAATAGTGTGAATTTAATTTATATTAGGTGTCCCCCTAGCCCCCAACCCTCTCACCCCCCACATCAATCAGACAGAACAATCAGAACCTACACTACAACATTCCACGCAATATAGATCTAATGCGCAAAAATTCACAGATCAGAACAAAGACTGAGTTTCTACATTACATTTTTTTTCCCGTTTACACTCAAACGAAAAGTGATTACAAAAGATCAAAGACCATTTTTGTGCCTAGGTAAGGGGTTATCTTGCACAGTATTTGATCACGAGGAGAAAACAGACTTAGTCTAATTTAACTTGTTAACATAAGCAGTTTGACGAAGCCAAACTGCCAATCTGACATCTACTTTTGAAATATAAGCACAAATATTATAGTCAAACAACCTAGCAATAACGTAAACAGTGAGCGACCTGTTGAACGTAAATTGTCAGCAAGCAAACTGTTTTGGATTTAGCACATAGGTATAACATGAATCATTCAATTGGGATTAAATTAGCGTCCCCAACACCAAAGCGTATAGGAGACGAATCATTCAATTTTTTTTTTAATCAGTTTATGGTCCCCTCTCTTCCCGGGAAGGATTTTCAGAGAGGAGACCTTACCTAATCATTCAAGCTGCTCTCCGATTGTTTTATATGGCGTACGAACTACTTTTCATCGCGCGTTTGACCCTGTTCGTACGCCATAGTTTTAACACTAACAGCACTGCAGCGGTCTTAGTTTAGGCCTACATAAACACGAAAAAATGAAGTTTTTCAATTGCAATTTACCTTTCTTTGTCTCTTGGAAATTTGAAAAAGGACTTGCCAACACAACTTTTCTTGTATCTGGCATTATGGCAATTGATAGCTGTGCAAAAGTCACCGCCCTGCTTCACTCGGTCGCCTTTTGACTTTCTGTTAATAAGGATTAGGGGTTAGGGTTGTGACTTCTAAGAACCTCGTGAAAAGGCCTGCCCCACTTGACCTGGCGCATGCGCAAAGGCGCCCAGCCGAATTAAGGAACCCGGAACTTTGACGATGTTACACCGAACATGTAAAAATGCCCAAACCAAAAGGAACATTCAAAAAGCCGCGAGGCCTATATACAAGTTCCTCTCAAGGAAACGCAACTAAACTAAACTAAACTTTAGAAATAAGAATGTAAGAGAGAATTGAACAAAAGGTAAAAGATTTATATGCAAGAGTCTGAGGAGAAGGAAACAAAAAAGTTCAACATTGTGGTAGCAAGCTGAAAGAGAATGCTAGAGATTGCGCGCAGAAGCGAGAGAGATGGATGATAGAGACAGAGTGAGAGCATATGTGAGATTCTGGGTGTAAATGCTGATGAAATTGATAATCCAGTCAGATTGGGGATGTTCAAGATAGGACAAAATATACGGCCACGTTTGCCGAAATTTCAGGTCAAAGGAAAGAAATTAAAAAATCATGAAGGGTATGTTTACGTTCATCCTAAACAAAAACAAGGCCCGCGATCGTTCAGCGGATTTATATAAACAATGACAGCATTCAAAGGGAAAGAAAGAAAATCAAACAACGAAAATCAAACAACTCACAGATGAAATGAAAGAGAGAACTCGGGGGAGGTGAACATGATTTGATGGTTTACTATCCGTCATTCAGAAATGTCACTCCACATACCAGACATGCTGGTGCTGCTGCAGCATCACAGGAACTCCAGTCACGTCTTCTCAGAATGCTGCCAATGTGGGTGCAGGAGAGAACTGACAACCTAGAGCTAGCAACATATCTTACGTAAATAGTTGTACAGAGCATGGAACATTTTTTCTTAATTCTGATCAAAATGGTCAAGTGAATTCGGATCTTTTTGCCTCTCTTGACTCATCTGAATCCTCTTTGTCATCACCAGATTCTACTTTTGTGGGGGGATAATGAGTTAATATACTGTTATTTACAGCAATCTGGATAGCATGCTACTTTTTTTTTTTAAAGAGTAATCCTTACTGCCATCCTATCCTATCCACACCTTCCCTCACTACCGCAAAGTTGGAAGTCTTTCAACCAATAACAGTCGAGCAAGAAGTCAAGAAAGTCATTTTAAGCTCAAAACCAACATCTTGCTCTCTTGACCCCATTCCCACCCCCATGCTGATAGAGAATCTCGACCCTTTACTCCCGACCATTACCCACATTATCAACGAGAGTCTGTCCTCTGGTGTTGTTCCGTCTGTGCTTAAAGCGGCTGTCATCAACCCCTCCTTAAAAAAAACAAGTTTAGACAAAAATAATCTAAAGAACTATAGACCTGTTTCAAACCTCTCCTTCCTGTCCAAAGTCATAGAAAAAATTGTTCTCAAACAACTGTTTGCCTACCTATATGATAACGCTCTACTTTGCCCCAACCAGTCTGCCTACCGACCCTTCCACAGCACTGACACAGCCCTCCTAAAGGTAACCAATGATCTGTTGCTTGCCTTAGATAATGGTAACGTCTCCTTTTTCACCTTATTAGACCTCTCAGCCGCCTTTGACACAGTCGACCACCACATTCTCTTCAACACTCTTCAACACTACTTTTGGAATCTCTGGCTCAGTCCTGGCTTGGTTCGACCACTCATATCTTTCTGTCAGATCACAAGCAGTCACTGTCGATGGCTGTTTCTCCAACATAGCAGACGTGGTGTGCGGAGTGCCTCAGGGTTCCGTTTTAGGGCCGGTGTTATTCACTCTGTACACCAAGCTACTGCTTCTCCTGCTCGGAAAGCAAGCTGTTGAGAGTCAGTCATTTGCAGATGACACACAACTTTATAAATCCACTGCCCCCCTCTCTCATTAATTCCACTGGTCAGACTTTGGAGAACTGCATCACAGACATTAAGTCATGGATGACACTCAACAAGCTTAAGCTTAATGACGATAAAACCGAAGCCCTCCTCATTCACGAGCACAACACCTCCTCTTCACTCTCGCTTCTCCCAATATCGCTCACAGTAGGGACAACAAACATTCAGTTCTCATCCCTCAGCAAGAAATCTCGGCTACATTCTCTCCGACGACCTGTCCCTCAACAACCACATCTCCAACGTCTGTCGCTTTGCATACACGGCCATACGCCAAATCAGCTCCTTTCGCCACTATCTTACAGTCACTGCCACCAAAACCCTAGTCTGTGCTCTCGTCCCTTCTCGTCTTGACTATTGCAACTCTCTCCTCGCTGGCTCCCCAAAACACATCATTGACAAACTACAAAAGGTTCAGAACTCAGCAGCTAGACTAGTATTCCGAGCAAAGAAACGCGATCACATCACACCTCTACTACATTCCCTTCACTGGCTTCCTGTGCAAGCATGCATAGAGTACAAACTCTCTGTTCTCTGTCTCAACTTCTAATTGTCCTTCCTACCTTGCTGATCTACTGTCTGTCTACTCTCCTTCACGTACTTTAAGATCTTCTGCTGACACTCGCACACGCAAGGTTCCCGTCACCCGCACTAAGACATACGGCCAACGTGCATTCGCTTACTCTGCACCCAAGCAGTGGAATTCCCTTCCCTCCCATATACGCAACATACAATCAACACAGGTATTCAAAAAGGCCCTAAAAACCCACCTCTTCAAACTGCATTATTCAGACTGATTTGTATCCCGCTGCAATTCTCTCCTCTTTTGTTTCTGTCTGATCCGTAAGTGTGTACGGCTGTAAATATTTATACTGTTTTCCTTTCTTGGGTCTATCCGAGCATATAAATAGCTGTGAATAAGTTTTTGCTATTCTATTTTTGTCTTTTTTGTCATTTTGTACATAGTTGTAAATAGTTCTTACTTTTACTGTTCCGTCTTTTGGTGTATCGTAACAAAAGCGATGTTTGATCGAGCGCATGTATTTTTATGTAATGACTATGTAAAGCGCGGTGAGTCTGGTCATAGGCTGGAGTACCCGCTATATAAAAAAACGTTATTATAATTATTATAACTCGGAAGTTGTTGGGGAACCACAGATGATCGTTTAACCAGCAAACTCCATCTTTCTCGGAAGTCGTTGGGGCACTACAGATGATCGGTTTAACCAGCATACTCCCTCTTTCTCTGTCCTCAGCAACTCAACTGCCATCAATGACTTAAAACCAGATATTATTGGGTTCACTGAAATCAAAGCTAAAAATACTATTTTCACTCCACTTGATTCTGAATATGGATTGCCGAACTATGTGTTCCTGAACAAAAAATCCAAACGAGCTATATTGCCCTTTATTTGAGCAGAGAACTAAATGCTCAAGAATGCCAGCCTTTAACTGTGTGATATAGTAGTTTTGATGAGAGCCTGTGGTGCACCTTTGTTGATGGAAGTGCTGAGAATGTTCTTATTGGCTGTGTTCCTCCTCTCAAAACAATGATCTTAGTGAAATACAAAAATATGACAAGGTGTGTATATTTGGGGATTTTAATTTTCCTGATGTAAATTGGAATGGAGAATGGTCAGTTTATAGAATGTACAAGAGATGCATTCTTAATCCAGAAGGTGACACAACCCACAAGACATAGACTATATAGGTCAAAGATCCACAATGGATGATCATGTATTTATCAATGATGACCTCTTGAGTTCTGATATTGCACATTTGGTACCCTTTGGGAAAGGTGATCACGAAGTTTTAAATTTTAAATTGTTTCAAAAAAGATATTTCTCTTATATAGCGCACTTACAAGCTCAGAGAGCTTCTCAAGGCGCTGGCCCGTAATATCCAGCAATCACAAAATAGTTTGCTGAAGTCAGGATTCGAACCCACGTCGTCCAAGACGCACTCACACAAGTCGTGCGCTCTGACCACTGAGCTATCCCTGCCGCCACAAAAGCAAGGGTTTAGAGCAAAATAACAAGTATATGTTTAACTTGAATAAGGGGAACTATTATAAGTTAAGAGAATACATCGCCAGATGTGGTTCTTCACTGGTTGAAGAGCATACTGAAGTAGAATCCTTATGGACTCAAATAAATGTTATTTTAAATGGAATGGATAAGTATATTCTAACATCAAAAAGAAATGTAAGGCCTATGTGGAGGTCCAAGAAAGTTTTGAGGATAATAAGAAAGAAACATAAATTATATAAGCATTATTTATCAATCAACCAAGGCAAAGATTATTAAAATGTTATTATAATAATAAAAGTAATAAATTTATTAAACAGGCAAAATGAGAATATGAAAAAGATATTGCACGTGGGTTTAATAAAAATCCTAAAAAAAATGTTTATATATATATATATATATATATATATATATATATACAAGAGGAAACTAAAAGCAACCCAGGGGTAAGTGCATTAAAGAAGGAGGATGGCATTTATGCAGTGTCTGATAAAGAAAAGGCAGAAACCTTGAACAATTTCTTTTCAAGTGTCTTTACAGCAGAGAACTTGGGAAATGCACCGATTCTCGATGAGTGTTGTAAATCGGATGGCATATCGTTAAGTGATATTAGAGTGACACCTGATGCAGTTAAGAAAAAATTGAATAAGTTAGACCCTTCTAAAGCACAGGGTCCTGATCACATTCCTCCTAGTTTTAAAGGAGTTGATTGAAGAATCAGCTGCACCATTTAGTAGACTTTTAAACCTTTCCTTAGAAAATGGCGAAGTACCAGCAGATTGGAAAACAGCAAAAGTGACTACAATTTTTAAAATGGGGTCAAGATCTGATGCTGGAAATTATCGACCGGTAAGTTTAACCTGTATTGCTGGTAATATATTGGAGTCCTTAATTTGAAATGTTATAGTAGGCCATTTTATCAAGAACAAATTGCAAACTGCCAGCAGTTTCAGAAAAAAAAAAAAGATCTTGCGTTACTCAGTTGCTGCAAGTTATGGAAGATATTACTGTTTTATTACATGATAAGAAATCATTGGATATTATTTATCTTGTTTTCTGGAGAGCATTTGATACAGTAACCCACCAACGATTTTTATATAAGCTGAAAGCATACAGTATCACCGGAAATATTGTTGAATGGATATGTGACTTTTTAATTGACAGAGAACAAGCAGTAAGGGTTGGCAATGAGACGTATAGTAAAATTAAAGTATGGAGCGGTATTCCCCAAGGTAGCATTTTAGGCACAATTTTTATTAACGACTTACTGGAATGCGTACATAGCACTTGCACAACATTCGCGGATGACACAAAGCTATATGACATTAATAGTAATGGTGTTAAATTACAGCAGGATCTTGACAGCTTACATGATTGGTCAAACTTGTGGAACTTCTACTTTAATGTTGAGAAGTGTAAAATGTTGCATGTTGGTAAGTACAATCCTCAGAATAAATATATAATGAAAGTTCACAGTGATAATAGACCACTTGTGTCATGTGATGAAGAGAAAGTTTTGGGTGTGACATTTGACAAAACCATCTCACACGATCCACATATACAGAATTGTGTCAATAAAGCCAACAAAATGTTTAAAGTTATTATAAAAGGACTTTCGTAGATAAAGAAATGTTCTGTAACTTGTACAAATCAACGGTTAGGCCTCATCTTGAATATGCCAATACAGTATGGTACCCTATGTTTAAAAGACAAGTCTGTTGTAATTGAGAGAGTGTAGAGGAGAGCTACAAAACTTGTGAAGGCCTGTAGGGATAGGTTAGTTACCCATTGCTTATAGGGTCCAGGGGACTGCAAAGAGCCAAATCAGGACCACAGCTTTGTTGAAAGAGGACTCGCCCCTGATCCCTATAAAAGATCTGCTGAAACAACCCTAATGGTAACACTGAAGGCACTCCACCAGCTGGTCACTTTACAATAAAGGTCCTATCATGAAAGATTAAAGTACCTAGGACTACATTCATTGTACGGCTGTAGAAAGGGGATTTGATACAAGCATACAAAATTTACAATGGACTCGATGATTTAAAGTGGTCCGATTTCTTTGCATCGCCTCATTGCAATATTACATGCATGCACTAAGGGAAAGTATTTATTCAGCATTCCAATACTAATATAAGGAAGTTTCCCTTTTTTAACAGAGTTGGTACTAACTGGAATAATCTACCTGTCTCACTTAAGAATGCACCAAGCGTAAATATGTTTAAAAACCAGTTAGACATACTTCCAGATTTTAAAAAACGTTTTATTGCTATGATGAACGAAATGTTTAGTAAAATTACATGCTCAACAGACCCACTGAGTTATTGCCAAGTTGAGAAAGGGTCATTTAGAAAGGTTTCATGGCCCGTTTTGCCCCCACACTTCTACAAATGACATCTTCACAATAGCAGCACTCAATTGACCTTTGAAAATAAAAGATCAATTGCAATGGAAAAGACTTGGAAATCGTTCCCCCTCCCCTCTCCCCCCCCCAAAAAAAAACAACAACAACAAAACAACATTTGTAAGCTTGCGTTCTATTGTAAGCGTGTGTTTATTCGTGCATGGTGTGTGCGTTTTCTTTCATTGGTTTCTTAACTTTTTTTTTTGTTGTTTATGACTTTTTCTTATTTTTTTAAAACAAATTCTTCAATAAATGAGGAGGCAACATCCACAAGAAAAAGAACACTTAATTCTGAATAAAAATTTATTAATAAAACTGCAACACAAAATGCATATAATTATTATAAATATACTTTCATAAAGCTCAAAATACAACTTAATCTGCAAATGACCAATTCAATGTATACATTTTGTCTTCTAGATAAAAAGAATTTTGCACATTGAATATGTACTTTCGATGAAAAAAGTTTATAAAAAGATAATGCCTAAAACTTCTACTTGTCAATAAGATTGTAAGGCAACCAATTGGTAATTATAACTTAACAGCTGGGTTAGTTAGTTATTCATGGTTTATAGGGTCCATAGGAATGCAAAGAGCCGAATCAGGACCACAACTTGAAAGAAGACTCACCCCCGATTCGTATAAAAGATCTGCTGAAACAACCCTAATTTGTATAACGCTGAAGGCTCTCCACCAACCGGTCACTTTGCAATAAAGGCATGCCATGCAGGGGACGTTGAGGCTTTGTTCTCATTTATCAAAATCTCGGTTCACAAAAACAAAATACAATATAAACCTCATTATAAAATATTAACACACATACACAGAGGTGCCAACCCCCTAAACTTCTTGTCAGTATTTCCGGACCCGTTTGTCAGTATTTTTTAACACTTGTCGCAAAACCCAGCCTATGACACTATAAAGTAACGACATGCTTCACTCTGAAACAGCAGGTTATTTTCAGTCCTCTAAAATCACGATGAAAATCGGCTTGTTGAACACCACACTTGTTTTACTCTAAAATCACCATGAAAATCAGCTTATTGAACACAGCGACGTTCAGTGAGTGCAGGAGTACTATTCTGAGACCAAAAACCAGTACAGAAGCACCACTGGCAAAGATAAACGATCGGCAACTTCTCCTCCATATTTTTATAAAAGCTACGGTATTTCCGTATTTAATTCAGAATTAAATATGGTCAATCCGTACTGGTTGGCACCTCTGCATACATATAAAATGCCTACATTGCTAAATAATAATACCATACAAAGCTCAAGAACCATTTGGCAGAAAGTGTCCAATATACCCAAGTTGACCAAACAGACCCCATACATAAATGAAGAGTTTTCAAGAAAAAGGTAGGTGACTGGTCTAGCGAAGAAGAAAGTAGATTGACAGAACAGATTAGGAACGAGAAAGAACACATGAGAATGACAGAAACCGTGGTAATTTAAAGCAATACATTTCCACAAAGTGGTAATACTATTTATACAAAAAAAACAAAAACGGCACACCAACGGAGGTGGGCAATCTGATGCTGTTTATAGGGTCCAGCAGACTTCAAAGAGCCAAATCAGGATCACAAAATCAGGACCACAACTTGGTTAAAAGAGGACTCATCCCTGACTGTATAAAAGATCTGCTGAAACAACCCTAGTGGTAACACTGACAGTGCTTCACCAGCCGGTCACTTTACAATAAAGGCATCCCACGCAGGGGACGCCAGACTAAATTCTAATTTATCGAACCCCCCATTTACAAACACAAATATCAACAAAACTCGTACATATAAAATGGCTACATTGAAAGCGCTATTTAACATTTTGCAGAAAGCGTCCAATATTCCCAAGCTGACCCCACAGACTTCATACACAAATAAGTTTTGGAAGAGTTTTTAAGAAAAAAGATAGGTGATTCGTCTAGCGAAGAAGAAGATAGTATAGTAGATTGATAGAACAGAGTAGGAAGGAGAAAGACAGCGACAGTGGGAAGTTAAAGCACTACGTTTCCAGAAAGTGGGGATACTATTTATACAGAAAATCCCATGGGGGGATCTGATGATTGTAATACACAAAATGATATATAATAGTGCATGGTTATCAGATACGATTATAGCAACTCATATAAAAGCCAACCAGTTGCTGAAATAATGAAAATGTGATCAGCAAAATGTAAAATCAAAGGAGCATTTTTATCATTCCCTGTTACATCTAACATAGAGCTCACACACCCTATAAAATAGATACATTGATATTCAATGTTTATAGGGCCCAGCGGACTACCAAGAGCTGAATCAGGACCACACAAAATTAAGCAAAATCAGACTAAACTGCTAATAGTTAAATATGGTAAAAGATATAAATAAAACCAGTCTTACTAATAAAATTTTAACCAAAAATATAAACTAGATATGACCTATATGCAATACGCTGGAGCTATACTCCAATTTATCAAACCCCTGTTTACAAAAACAATATAAAATAAACATTATAAAATATTAACAAAACACATACATCTAAATTGCCTATCCTATCCCATAACTCGGAGGTCGTAGGGGCACTAAATTGCCTACATTGATAAATAATATGATAGGAAACCCTAAAGACCATTTGGCAGAAAGCGTCCAATATTCCCAAGCTGACCCAACAGACCTCATACACAAATGAGTTTTGGAAGAGTTTTCAAGAAAAAAAGGAGGTGACTGGTCTAACGAAGAAGATATATAGTAGATTGATAAAACAGAAAGTAAGAAAGATAATGACAATGGGAATTTAAAGCACTAAATTTCCTAACAGTGGGGATACTATTTATACAGAAACCCCCGGCACTCCCATGGAGAAGGAGCAAGGGGAGGAGGGGGAGGGCCTGATCCGTATAAAAGATCTGCCGAAACAACCCTAGTGGTAACACTGAAGGCACTCCACCAGCCGGTCACTTTACAATAAATGCATCCCATGCAGGGGACGCCGAGGCTATACTCTAATTTATCGAACCCCCGTTTGATTGATTGATTGATTGTTGCTTTAGGTCCAGCGGACTCTTCCGAGCCAAATCAGGACCGGACAACCCCTGATCCGCATAAAAGATCTGCCGAAACAACCCTAATGGGAAAATTGAATGCCCTCCACCGGCCAGTCACTTTACAATAAAGACATCCCACGCAGGGGACGGCTGAGGCTTTACCCCAACTACTCGAACCCCCGGTTACAAAAACAAAATAGAATACAAACATCATTATAGATGATCAACAAAACACATACATATAAAATGCCTACATTGCGAAATAATATCATCATAGGAAGCCCTAGTGACCACCCGGCAGAAAGCGTCCAACACTCCCAAGCTGATCCAACAGACCTCATACACAAACAAGGAGTCTTGTCCAGGAAGAGTTTTCAAGAAAAAAGGTAGGTCATTGATCTAGCGAAGAAGAGCAAATGAGGAAGACAGCGACAGTGGAAATTTAAAGCACTAAATTTCCAGAAAGTGGGGATACTATTTATACTGAAACCCCCGGCACTCCAACGAGGGAAACTGTTGCCGCAGTGAATCAGTCTTGCCTATAAAGGAAAGACAGGCTTTCAAATAGAATACAAACATTATAATTAAAGATCAACAAAACACATGCATATAAAATGCCTGCATTGCCAAATCAACTTTGTAAAACATATTTTCAAAAAAATATAATAATATAGGGCAAGTTCATAATATTTTCTTTAAATACAAAATAAAATAAACAATTAACCACAATATAAATGTGTGTTTAGCTTGAAATTTGTGCATGTACAAAAAAGAAAATAAATAAAATGGCACAAATGTAAACAGCGTATACAGGTAATTATTTCTACATTATTTAAAAAGCAAAAAATACAATTACATTACACATTACATGATTATTGTTTTAGGTCCAGCGGACTCTTCCGAGCCAAATCAGGACCGGACTGATTGATTGATTGTTGCTTTAGGTTCAGCGGATTCTTCCGAGCAAAATCAGGACCGGACAACCCCCGATCCTCATAAAAGATCTGCTGAAACAACCCTAGTGGGAAAATTGAATGCCCTCCACCGGCCAGTCACTTTACAATAAAGACATCCCACGCAGGGGATGGCTGAGGCTTTACCCCAACTACTCAAACCCCCGGTTGCAAAAACAAAATAGAATACAAACATCATTATAAATTATCAACAAAACACATACATATAAAATGCCTATATTGCTAAAGAATAACATCATAGGAAGCCCTAGTGACCACCCGGCAGAAAGCATCCAACATTCCCAAGCTGATCCAACAGACCTCATACACAAACAAGGAGTCTTGTCCAGGAAGAGTTTTCAAGAAAAAAGGTAGGTCACTGATCTAGCGAAGAAGAAGATAGTATAGCAGATGGACAGGACAGAGCAGGAATGAGAAAGAGCAAATGAGAAAGACAGCGACAGTGGGAATTTAAAGCACTAAATTTCCAGAAAGTGGGGGTACTATTTATACTGAAACCTTCGGCACTCCAACGGGGGTACTGTTGCCGCAGTGAATCTGTCATGCCTATAAAGGAAAGACAGGTTTTCAACTGGGGCTTTCACTTTTCCCTGTATAGGTTAGAACAATCTACAGTGGCAAGATTGCTCATGACCCCAAGGGGTAATCAGGACCGGACAACCCCTGATCCGCATAAAAGATCTGCTGAAACAACCCTAGTGGTAAAACTGAAAGCTCTCCACCAGCCAGTCACTTTACAATAAAGACATCCCACGCAGGGGACGATGAGGCTGTACTCTAATTTATCGAACCCCCGTTTACAAAAACAAAATAGAATACAAACATCATTATAAATTATCAACAAAACACATACATATAAAATGCCTACATTGCTAAATAATAACATCATAGGAAGCCCTATTGACCACCTGGCAGAAAGCATCCAAAATTCCCAAGCTGATCCAACAGACCTCATACACAAATAAGGAGTCTTTGATTGATTGATTGATTTATTGTTGCTTTAGGTCCAGCGGACTCTTCCGAGCCAAATCAGGACCGGACAACCCCCGATCCGCATAAAAGATCTGCTGAAACAACCCCAGTGGGAAAATTGAACGCCCTCCACCGGCCAGTCACTTTACAATAAAGACATCCCACGCGGGGGACGGCTGAGGGTTGACCTCAACTACGCGAACACCCCGGTTACAAAAACAAAATAGAATACAAACATCATTATAAATCATCAACCAAACACATACATATAAAATGCCTATAGTGCTAAATAGTACATTCATAGGAAGCCCTAGTGACCACCCGGCAGAAAGCGTCCAACACTCCCAAGCTGATCCAACAGACCCCATACACAAACAAGGAGTCTTGTCCAGGAAGAGTTTTCAAGAAAAAAGGTAGGTCATTGATCTAGCGAAGAAGAAGATAGTATAGCAGAGTGAAGGACAGAGCAGGAATAGGAAAGAGTAAATGAGGAAGACAGCGACAGTGGGAATTTAAAGCACTAAATTTCCATAAAGTGGGGATACTATTTATACTGAAAACCCCCGGCACTCCAACGGGGGTACTGTTGCCGCAGTGAAGCGTCTTGCCTATAAAGGAAAGACAGGTTTTCAACTGTGGCTTTCACTGTTCCCTTTATAGGTTTGAACAATCTATAAGGAGTCTTGTCCCGGAAGAGTTTTCAATAAAAAAAGGTAGGTGACTGGTCTAGCGAAGAAGAAGATAGTATAGCAGATAGATAGAACACAGCAGGAATGAGAAAGAGCAAATGAGAAAGACAGCAACAGTGGGAATTTAAAGCACTAAATCTCCAGAAAATGGGGATAATATTAATACTGAAAGCCCCGGCACCCCAACTGGGGTCAAAAAATACAATTAAAATAAAAAATTATGTGATTTAAAAAAAAAATTAATGATTACAAGTGATTTTTATTTTTTAATAACAAATATAAAAATATACATTCAACAATTAATACAATCCGCTTATATTAGTTATTTAGTCTGGTTAAAAACTGAAATTTGCTTTAATCTCTAGCTATATAATTAATCATGTATGTAAAGAAAGGACACCAACAATAACAAAATAGCAACAATAACGAACACTCGCAACTGTTATAATTAATATATAATATACAAGTTCAATCTGATTATTTCTGTAAAGCAAGACATTTCACATTAAAAAAAAAAATTAGTACAGATCGAGTTCCAATTCTTTCCAAATACAGTCTACAACATAACTTCAAGATGTAACAAATTACTTTTGGTTTGCAAATACACAAAATACAACCCTTCACCCTCACGCCGCTCCATCCCCCACCTACAAAACCACGCAAAACAAACAAACAAAATTTTCTGCATTGCAACCCAATTCTTTCTGTCCATTATAACAGAATGAAATTTTATCCTAACAGCGAGTCTTTTTCACACTTTTACACCTAGGTATGATCACAGAAGAGTTTATTAAACCATAGTATTGAAGCCAATGCTCTCCAATAGGTATGTAAGTAGCTTAAAAATAATGTTTATTTAATCGTTCTTGTATAGCGCTTTTCCAGATCAAGAGCTGCTCAAGGCGCTGGCCGACACAGGATCTTAACTCCATCAAGCTGTCAGAGGTTCGCGCTTGCAGCCTTTATAGGCGCATCAGCATGGACTTTGCTAGCAGAGGGGTCTCTAATGCAGTAATTGAGCGTCGCTTCTGACTACAGGAACAGCATTTTTTAGCGCAGGCTAATCCAACGCATTGGGCTTTGTTAGTCGTGCACTGTAGCATTTGTTTGTGGTTCACCTGTGCCTGATTGAAAAGGGAGATAAGCCCGTTACAGTTATAGCAAATGACCATTTTGAACGCTCGGATACGACATTTAAGTTGGAATTTAGCAAATTTATACATTGACACACAAAAATATATGAATATTTAAGCAAATAACAATATATTCACGCAAAATTAAACATATTTTCACAATATTCACAATTTTAATCTATGCAATTTTAATCTCGACATTTTCACAATTTTTATCTAGACCTCGTACTTACTTCAAAAAGTCATTGGGGCATAGAGAAGGGCAGAAATTGCATTTAAAAATGTATTATGGCACAAAAATACTTCATTATATTATAAAAAATATTATGGCACTGCATAGGTTGTACTTCATTCCGTTATAGCATAAACATAAATTTGATTGTATTGTTTGTGATCATCATCGTCACCATCCTCCACCGGCCAGTCCATATAAAAAGCACGCAGGGGACGGCTGAGGTTTACCTCAACTACGCGAACCCCCGGTTAAAAAAAAATAGAATACAAACATCATTATAAATTATCAACAAAACACATACACAACAAAATGCCTACATTGCTAAATACATAATGACCACCCAGCAGAAAGCGTCCAACACTCCCAAGCTGATCCAAAAACCTCATACAAGAAAAACCTTGTCCAGCTTGTCAAGATAGTTTTCAAGAAAAATTAGGTCATTGATAAATAGATGCAATTAAAACAGAAATAAGAGTGTAGGAATGGGATAAATTATAAAACCTATTTCACAATCCTTGCCGAAAACTACCGCACAGGTTTCAACTGCGCAGTGAATCTGTCACTTTCCCTAAAAAGACAGGCAATACTGGGGCTTTCACTTCCCTGTATAGGTTAGAACAATCTACTACAGCGACCCCAGGGGTTTTCAATCATTTATGCTACAGCGATTTAAAACATTATGTTAACAACTACAAATGGTTCCAATAAAAAACATTTTAGTGAATGAAAGTAAAGCAATATAAACTGGTTATCATTAATTTATCATACATAACAAATAAGCAGCAATGTAAATCAGTAATACATGTCAGTGACGAATTATTTCACCCACAAAAACTCTCAATTACTTAAATAACTTCTGTTGTAGTATATATTATAACTATATTAAAATAACAAGTAATACAGACATACTATTTAGGCATTGTAAAACCTTTCACATCATGAACACCGAAATTGTATAGCCCAAAAAATAAGAAAATTACATTAACACTAGGCCTAATTTCTGTTTTTTTATACCAAGGTTGGCAGAAACAACATTAATGCATACATTTTTTGCAAAATAAACACCTTACATGGAAAATTGCAAAACAAATGTAGGTAAAACTATTTTGCTACAGTCATTTGAACCAATAAGTATGTAATCGGCTACCACCCTGCTCTGTTGTCTTAACTCCAGTAAACCAATCATGTATCAAGTTAATATTTACCCAACAATGTACACAATGGATATTATCTGACCACTTTTCAAGTTTTAATGATGGTTGAACTAGGGAGATTTTCTGAGGCACATTCTTCCAGTGCTTGTGCAATGCCAAAGCATCAAACAACCAGGGCTCAAGCCTAAATGTGAAACCTCTGAATTTTATCTAGAAGCATGATGACCGTTACAGAATCAAGACCACATTCATGAAGCTTTGTGTGTCTCTTGTTAACTGCCCAACGTCCATTGTGAGAACGCGTGCTGCCAGACTGCAGATGAACTGCTCATACTGCCTTATTCGCTGTTGTGGCTCTTGAAATCTGACATGGTCGAAATTTTGCAGTTCATCGTCCCTTTCCATTTCTTGCAAAGAAGATTTCAGCAATGGTTGAAAGCGAGTCTTCAGAGACTTCAAACCTGTTTGTTGAATCCGGTTGGAAAACTGTTGTGAATGGAGAGAGACAGGCACAGTTTGTGGCCAATTCAGCAGCAGTGTGATTTGAAGTTTCTCCTTGATCTTTTCTTTGCCATCCACCACAAAACCCATTGATTCCATTTTATGTTTTAGATCCTGTTGGTTGTCCAGCAATCCCGTGTTCAGCGGACCCCAGTTGATGGTTTGTGCTGCCAGTCCCAAAAACCTTCTGTGGAATGCCAGACCATCCATGAAGGCATTGGCAGCGGAATAGTTTGCCTGCCCATGGTTGCCCAACACGGATGCCACAGCAGAGTGCATGACAAAGTAGTCCAGAGGACGATCTTTTGTCAGAAGGTGAAGGTTCCACGTCCCTTTGATTTTAGGTGACATGACCTCATCGAACGCTGACCTGTCAATGTTTTGAAAGGCTCTGTCGTTTAGTACAACTGCTCCAGTAAAGACTCCCCTCAGTGTACCTTCTCTGCCCCAGTCAGTGGTGATCTGATGCAACGCTTCCTGTAATGCTTCCATATTGGACAGATCTGCTTGAAATGCTTTGACTTTGCAGCTGTTTCTCACAGAGAGGCTGTCCATTTCACTGACTTGTACATCTGATGGAGATCGTCTGTTGACAATGGCAATATAGCCAGCACCATTTTCAGCTAGGAATTCCACACAAATCCAACCAAGCCCGGTCAATCCCCCAACAACAACATATATTCCGTTCTTGAGGAAGAACCTGTCGTGAACAAGTTCCACCTGCAAGTCCGAGAGGCTACAGCTTTGGAGCAGCAATTCTGATTGGATGCTCTGTGTGACGGAACTTGGGTTTTCATAGTGCAGATGGTGTGATACTTCAGTCATCACAGATTTGTTTCTGAGGATCCAGTCTCTCACTTGTGGCATAGTCTTGTTCAGCTTTGGCTGTTGGAATACAGCCTGTGCATTCAGCAGTTGAACTTCAGTGTTGGGCAGCATACAGGACATGTAAGCTTGAGCATTTGTGCTGAGAAGACAGGAGCAGCTGACGAGGCTGCTGGCTCTTTGCCAGTACTTCATGACAGCGGTTATGACATTTGTGTCCCAAAGAATCACGGAAAGTATACATTCATGAAAAGCAGTGTGTTGACTGCTTTCAATGTCCTCTACCATGAAAACATTTACGTCTTTTGCCTCCCTATTGGATGATGTGCAAAGAATGGTCTCCAAAACCTTTGCAAAATGCCAAACTTCATTCGCAGCCAAAATAGAACATTTCTGGGTAGAAACTTTGTGAGCCAGACTCCACAGTAGGACCAAATTGTGTAGGTCACCTGGCTGGTACTGTGGGATGGAAGACGTGGGCAATGTAATATCTTGGGGAACAGACACTTCAGTCCTGACAGGAACAACACTGCAACAAGCGAGCTCTTGGCCAACTTGGTCTGTTTGATCAGGACTGTTGACACAATGGCCTTTCACTTCAAAAGCTCTTATGACATAGTCCGAAGAGCATGGATGATCCCTTGGTAAAAGGTGTTCAGCAGATATCCTCGCACAGCGAAACGGTTCTGTGGGTTGAGCAAAAGAGTCCACCTTTATTGTTACTAAATTGTCCACAACTGGTTGACGAGTCTGACAAATCACTGCTTTGGGATGGTCATCTGCAGAGTTCTTCGACAAAATGAGGACATCACTGCCCAAATCTCTCAAATGTACAGGCAGAGTACTTCTCTGGCTGGGGATTCGATTGACAGTGCTGACCATGGCAACTTGGTTGACAAGCATTCCATCCGCTGTGACCATTATTTCTGGGAAATCGTGAAGGCCAATGTCAGACAGAATCATCTGAAGGCCTGGTAAAATGCTGCTAGAAAGCAAGCACTTTGTGTCTCTCTGTGTCTGGAAGTTTACTGCTGTAATGTGCTGGAGGACATCTTCACACACCACAGTTCTTAGTAAGCCCCACAAAGCCGTTGCTGCTGGGTTAACGTCACAGGAAGTGTCATTGCAAACAGCATTCACTGTTACCACAAAGACTTTGGTAGAAGCCGCTGTGTCTGCCACCTGTGCAAAGACGGTCTGGATCATCACGCATGTGTCAATCAGTCTGGACTGTATATCAACACTTTTTTGTTCTGATGCCTGGCTTGTTGTCTCATTTGGAGTTACAACTACTAAGGCATCGACAGATTTTGCAGTGAGGCTTGTCAAAAGTTCTTGACGGAATGCCCTCAGGTCTTGGCTGCAGTCATACCTGATTACTGTAACCCTACTATCAGGAATGTCTGCTAGTTCAGACGCTGTGCAATCAATAAGGAGCAATTTCTTTGTGCCTGTTTGCCCAAGCTGCTGGAAGGGTGCATCTCTGACCTTTTCCCAACGCTCGCAAAGCATATCTGGATGTATTGTGCCTTCTTGCTTTGTGAGTGATTGCAAGGAAAAATCCGACATTTCTACAAGGACATCACCTTCAGGAGACAGTAGCTTCAGATCAAACACCCACTTCACTGCACTTCTCAATTTCAGCTTGGCATAGATGTGCATCAACTTCTGCACAGGCTTTCCAGAGACCGACAAGTACCCAACAGTTTTTGGAAGCATCCGGTCATTTCCTGTCGCAGTCTCAGCAAGTAGTAAAGTGGATTGCATCATGCAGTCTAAGACACAGGGATGGAGGGTCATGCCCTTCATTTCTGAAATCACTGGTTCTCTCAGCTCAAGAGTGGTCAAGCATTCCTTGGAACCTTTCAAACCACGAACCAGCAAAGAAAATGCAGGACCATATTCAAAGCCAGCCTCCCTCAGACAGTTATAAATGTGAAACTTGTCCATCTTGGTACTGCACCTGCTTTGCAAGATGTTCATGTTCATGCGTTGCTCCTGCAGCTCTGTGCTAACTTCAGTGAGTGTCAGTGTGGCCAGAAGCTTGCTTTGCGTTTTGATTTCAAAATGCTGTCCAGTGTTCTTTGTGTTTGAGTGAGACGGCTCTATAACAATATCTCGGTCAACCACTTTGTCTTCCAGCTTATGGAGCTGTTGAAACTCCAGTGACACGGCCACAGGTTCACGCATGCCAATATACTTGGCAACAGCAAATCCACTTTCAACATAAAGTGCTCCAGGAACAACAATGTTCTTCTGAACTACGTGCTCATATACAGAAGGGATGGTGAGTGGGGAGAGTAACAATGTAAAGGAAAAGTCAGCATTTTCCTGCGGGAAAACGTAGAGATGATTCTTCTTGAAAATGTCACAACCACCACAGAGTATCATTTCTCCCTCAGTCTTTCTCTTCCGGTATTTCTTGTCAAAGAAGTAGCATGGGACATCAGTCACCTTGGCTTGTCTTGAAAGTTGTGTCCAGTTCAGATCAAGACCATGTTCATAGAGTGCAGCCACAGCCTGTGAAATGCTGTTCATTTCAGAGACATTCTTCTCCATTGAAGAAACCACCAATGGACGGTTCCTGAAAATAGCAGCTGCATGCACCCGTAGTATCGGTTGTGGTCCAATTTCCAGAAAAACTACATCTGATGTGTTTTTTGTTGCTACAGAAGCAAGAACAGCTTGGTGGAACAGAACTGGCCTCTTCATGTTGTCTGCCCAGTGGTCAGCATCCAGAGGTCCGTTCACAGATTTCCCAGTGACTGTCGATATTAGTGGCACTTTGGGAGCTTTCTGGTTTATGCCTATGATGCGTTCTTGCATTTCATCAGCTGCTTGTTCAACATGTTCACTATGGTATGCTACAGAGACAGGGAGATCTCTCACCTGCATGTCCTTGTGAACAGACTTTAAATCATGCAGCAACTTGCGTTTGAGCTGATCCATTGTTGCATTGTCTGCGCTGATAGCGCATGCTTTGGGACTGTACTCAAGAGAGATGTTGGTCTTCTTGATGCCGTAGCTCATAATGACTTGCCTCACCTTTTCAATATCCACATTCTGCAGTATCACCATACGGCCCCCAGCCAACGTGGACAACAACTTACTGCGAAAATACATGATGGTAACAGCATCTTGCAAAGGGAAACAGCCCGCAAAGTAGGCAGCAGTTATCTCTCCCATACTTTGTCCAAGGACACAGCTAGGTTGGATGCCCAGACTCTTCCACAGTGCTGCCAGACCAATCTGACAAGCAAATATAGCCAAAGGGCACAATTCAGGGTCCTCGCATACATTTTCAGTCTTCAGTCGCTCAATTAAAGACCAACTGACGTAACAACGGAGATGCTGGTCCACCTCCATTACTGCATCTTTGAAGACTGGCATCTCTTCTAGCAGTTCCCTGCACATTCCATTTTGAGCTGTGGCCATGCCACAAAAGACAAACACCACATCAGGTTTTGCCTTAGCAGAATAAGCCTGTTGGCCGTCAGAAATCCGGGCACCCACTGCATCCAACAGACTGTCCATGCTGTCCACAGAAAACGCTGCACGGTAAGGAAAGTGATCTCTTTTGACTGTGCTGGTGAATGACAAATGCTGTACATCCAGCAAAGGCGCCTCAACATCCTCCAACAGATCTTTCATGATTCCAATCAAAGACTTCTGAGATTTGCCTGAAAAGCATACTACGCAAAATGAGTTCTTCGTTATTTTGCTTGTGGATGTGAGATTTGCTGGGGTTGGTGTGAACGAACGTATCACAGCATGGACATTGCTGCCACCAAACTCAAAGCAGTTGCATCCTGCAATTTTGTTAGGGTTGCTCCACTCTACAGGTTCCTGTGGAATCTCAAGTTTATATTTAGTCAGATCAAAGCTTTTGCTGGGAGGTTGAGAATGCAAGGAAGCAACAATGGTATTATGCTTCATCATTAAGAGCACTTTAATGAGAGACAAGACTCCGGAAGCTGACTCAGTATGCCCAATGTTGGTTTTGGCTGAGCCGATGAAACGTGTCCTTGCCTGTGTGCTTCGTTCCTGTAGGAAGAGCCCCAAAGCCTCTACTTCAGCTTTATCTCCAGCCCCCGTGCCTGTGCCTGTAAAGAAGATACATTAATTTGTTATCATTGTCAGCACTGTCAGTTTCAACACTGGCGTTCAGCTATTCAAAACGTGACAAAAAGTGTATGTTGCTAAAAACTAAACCTAAATATTTGAAAGGATTCTTCAAACACACTGAACATCTCAAACTTCTATTTATTGTTGCCAACTGTTCCGGTGTCAGCAATATCAACATATCACTATTTCATTTGTTCCTTTGGTGCAACAAACTAATAGGGGTATGATCTGAAATAGTTTCAAAGTCGTTGGCTTGAAGTTGAAAATCGTAATCGTAAACTAAATTAACGTCCCCGGACACGATGTGTATAGGGGACAAACAGTTCAAAATGTTGGAATAAAAGGCAATAATAGGAGACAAGACACTCAAGAACCCTTGTTTTCTCATCATTGCAAATAGGGCTGGACCAGTCAACTCATCCCATCCCATGCCATTTGGAACTACATATTTATGTACGTATCAAGGACTAAAGACAGGAGATGGCTTTGCTACTTCCAGGAGTAACTAGCAAAGGCCAGTGCCTCTCACAGAGCCAAGACTCCACGCTGGCTCAGTGAGCTATTTTTAGCTCTGCATCAGCAAAGCCCCGGCAAAGCTCCTGCGCATTAATATGTCCCTAATACTAAAATAGATTATTAAATAATTTATCTAAGAATAGTATTATTTAAGCATTTTCATACTTGCAAATACTGAAATTTAACATACTTAATGAGTTAGAAATCCTTTAAATCCTTTATTAATCAGTGTATACAATGTGGCATAGCTTCAAATATTTAGTAGCCATTGTATCAGACAATGGGTCCCAACAGGAAGTCCTCTCCACGATCGCACAACAACTGCTGCCCTGGCGAGTTTGAAGCCAATTTGTAAAGACAGGACCATCAGTCTACATTCCAAGGTAAGACTGCTGCGCTCCCTTGTCATCTCCATCTTCCTATATGCTTGCGAAACATGGACCCTCACAGCAGATCTCCAACTAAGAATACAAAGCATGGAGATGAGGTGCTACAGAAGACTTCTGGGCATTTCCTATACCCAGCACATCACCAACGACGAAGTCCGACAGACCATCACACAAGCCATTAGACAAAACGATGACCTGCTCACAGTGGTGAAAAAAACGGAAACTCCGATGGTATGGCCACGTCACCAGTTCATCAGGTCTTGCAAAGACCATCCTGCAAGGCACAGTGCAAGGAGGTAGAAGAAGAGGGAGACCAAAAAAGAGGTGGGAAGACAACATTCGAGAATGGACTGGTTTGACACTGAGCGAAACAATCAGGGTTGCTGAGGACACAGGGAAAGATTGAGTACCCTGGTTAAACGATCATCTGTGGTGCCCCTACGACCTCCGAGTTACTGGATAGGATAGGATAGGATAGGACAGGACAATGTGGCACTATTTTTCACCTCGCAAGGGCCAAACAGGAAAGGAGTGCAGTTTCTATTCACATGGCGGGTGTTTGTTATTTACATTTTCTTTTCTCTTGTGTTTTGTGAAATTGCTCATGTTCTAGGCTTCATCATGCCTAACAAATGTGGCGTTGCAAAGTGTACTGAAAATTACAATAAATCAAACAAGTGTAGGGTGTATAAATTGCCCAATACAATACAATACAAGATTATTGCTTTAGGTCCAACGGACTCTTCCGAGCCAAATCAGGACCAGAGAGACGTTATCTTAAAATATTATAAAATGATTCAAATCTTAAAAAACAAGCCTGTTACTCTTAAATACTCAAACAAACTTTCACATGACACCTCTTTAAGAGTCTTCTTTAAAACTGATGTATTAAAAATATATTCTCTTTCTTCAATCAAATCACTAAATTCAGTCCTATCAATAAAATCCAAACTAAACAAAACATGTCGATATGATTTATATGCGATAAAACAAACCAACATCATGTAAAAATTGAAACAGATGTTGACCATTACATACTTTAAAAATCTCTTTGAAAGGTATTGAACCAAAATATGTCTCTTTCCTCAATCAGATCAGCACACTCAGACATGAAATGGCAAACGGAAAAAGATTGATCACATGCAAAGCACCATGGTGGTTCTTCTCCTTTTAAAAGGAAACTGTGAGTGACATAAGTATGCCCAATATGAAGGCGAGACAAAACTGTTTCTTCTTTACGAGTGGATGCAAGGTTAGGCAAAGAAGCAGACAAATCGGGAAGAATTTGAAATAATTTGTTGTTGATATGGTTAGACCAGTTAGTTTGCCACAGTCGTTTATAATAAGATCCAGTCATACAACGTAGGTCAGAATAGGGCACAAACTGGAAAATCTCTGGAGGGAAATCGAGATGCAGAGCATCTTTAGCCGCTTTGTCCACTGCAATGTTGCCGCGGATGCCCATGTGACCAGGGACCCACATAAAAACTATCTTTTTACCCTCAGAAACAAGTTGGGTATGGAGGTCTTGGATCTCTGCCAGAAAAGGGTGCGATATCTTTCTCATGGAAAGAGCCTGGAGTGCTGACAGTGAATCGGACATGATTAAAAACGAGGTTCTTTTGGATTAATAAACTTGTTTCAGAGCTAGATGAATTGCCTTGAACTCAGCTGTATAAACAGAACAAAAATCAGGTAAACGCTGTTGCAAAGGCTGGTCTAAGTGTCTCCCAGAGACCGACGCAGCAGCAACTGAATCTCCTTTCTTTGACCCGTCTGTAAAAAGTTTTTCATATTCTGGGTATAAAGCACACTGTTCTAAATAAAGTTGGTTATATACGGTTTCAGATGTATTGTTTTTAAGGAAAGCGGACAATTGCCAATTAATGTTTGGGGTACATAATTTCTATGGGGGAGCTTCAGTCCGAAGCTCATCATCGTTGATGGAAGCTCCATCAATGCCTGCTTTTTCCAGATGAGCCTGCATTCTGATGCCAAACGAAGGAATTGTGTTAGGTTTGGCTTCAAATTTCTGAACAAAATCTGACTTGAAAACACAGTCATAAGCGGGGTTCATGGGATCAGTTTTTAATTTTAAATAGTAATTCAGTGACAATTTTGTACGTCTCAGCTCCAGCAGGGGTTCGTTAGCTTCCACATAAAGGCTTTCACAAGGGGAGGTGCGAAACGCACCCAAAGCAATGCGTAGTGCCTGATGAGCAACTGGATCTAGCATATTAAGATAAGATTTTCTAGCAGAACCATAAACAATGCAACCATAATCTAACTTGGATCTAATTAGAGAACGATATAGCAGCAATAAAGTTTTCTTGTCAGCTCCCCAGTGATAACCTTGAGCAAGTTGCAGGCCTGTTGACATTTAGTTTTCTGATTTTTCAGATGAGGAAGGATAGCCTTTGATAAAAAATAACACCCACAAATTTGACTTGTTGGACCGCCTTTATTGGAGTTTTATTGAGGGTAATATTAGGGTCTTGAATAATTCCCCGGTGCTTGGAAAAGTGAATACATTCAGTTTTTGCTTCAGAAAATTTAAAACCATTTTGCGTGTGAGCAGCTTCAGAGTTGTTTTGAGACCACGGACTGGGATCTATTTGTTGACACCTCGGATAATGTATCAGAAGCTGTCGACGTGGTTACTGACTATATTCGATTCTGCGAAGACAACATAGTTCCGAAAAAGACAATCAAAATTTATGCCAATACCAAACCCTGGATGAACAAGAAGATAAAAACAGAGCTGAAGAAAAAGTCGATAGCTATGAATAACAAAGACAAGGAAAGCAAGAAGACTGTACAAAAAGAACTTACTAAAGTGATTAGAGAAGGAAAAGATAAATACAAAGAGAAGATTCAGGAACATTTCAAAGACAATAATATGAAGAAAGTGTGGGAAGGGATGGGATTAATGAGTGGGTACAAAGGAAAAAAATGGGGCGGGGACTCGGGAATGAATGAAGCCAGCGTTGAATACGCAAATGAACTGAACGCATTCTATTGTCGGTTTGACCAACATGATTTCACACAGGAGAGAGAGGGTTTGCGGGAAAGGTTGAAGAAGGGAAGGGAGGGGGAAGGTACACCTGTAGTCACAGAGGAAGAGGTGCGCACTGAATTCAGACGTGTGCACCCTAAAAAAGCAGCTGGGCCGGATCAAGTTAAACCAAAGATTTTAAAAACCTGCGCCGATCAATTAGCTGGCATTTTCACAGTTCTGTTTAATTTGTCGTTTTCTCAACGTACAGTTCCGTCTATTTGGAAAACTTCATGTATTGTACCGATACCAAAAAAGAAACCTGTTTCATGCTTAAATGACCTCCGCCCAGTTGCTCTGACTTCGTCTGTGATAAAGGTTTTCGAAAGAATTGTCCTAAAGCGCCTAGAAATTTTAGTTGATCCATTTTTAGATCCCTTGCAGTTCGCTTATAGAAGAAAAAGAAATGTGGAAGATGCAGTCTTGTATGTGTTGAATAAAATATATGCACACCTAGACAATGCTAATACTTGCATACGATTGATGTTTTTTGATTTTAGCTCTGCTTTTAACACCATGCAATGTCATCTACTTTTAGAGAAATTGATCAGAATGAACGTGGATTTCCATACTGCTTCTTGGATTTTAGATTATTTAACTAACAGACCACAATTTGTGCGCCTTGCCTCTATATGTAATAGAACTTCTTTTTCTCGTGCAATATATTCTAGTGTTCTCTCTACAAACACAGGAGCTCCCCAAGGAACAGTATTATCACCTTTTCTTTTTAGTCTATATACTTCTGATTGTAGGCATACTCAGGTGACATGCCCCATTGTGAAATTTGCAGACGACACTGGCATGACAGGACTGATTACGGATGACGACGACACGACATACAGACAAGAGATTGACAGTTTTGTTTCTTTCTGTGATAACAATTTT
Organism: Oncomelania hupensis; assembly: GCA_036898135.1. NCBI lineage: Eukaryota > Metazoa > Mollusca > Gastropoda > Littorinimorpha > Pomatiopsidae > Oncomelania > Oncomelania hupensis. Next base: position 47,571,351 of record CM072512.1, on the reverse strand, counting down.
CTTGAATTAAATGTCGGAAAAACCAAAGAAATTATAATTGACTTTAGGCGCAAGAATGTTGTTTTTGATGAAATTTTGATTAAAGGTCAACCAGTAGAAAGGGTTAAAAGTTACAAATACCTAGGAATAGTTTTAGATGAAAAATTGACATGGAACGACAACTTAGATCATATTGTCAACAAAACACACAGCCGTATCTATTGCCTGCGCAAATTAAGATCTTTCGAAATATCACATAAAATACTGCAAATGTTTTTCACATCTGTTGTCAGCAGTGTCATGACCTTTGGCCTGTCTTGCTGGGGTGGTAATGTAACAAAGAGAGACAAAGACAGACTGGACAAAATCATCAAGAAAGCAGGTGGGGTGGTCGGGAGTAAGCAAGACGACATACAGACTATTCACAAGAGACAGGTAGTGAAGAAAACGACAGCAATTCTGGCCGACAGCGATCATCCTCTGTACATGGAATTTGCCAGTAGGTTGATAGAGAGAAGTGGTAGATATAGGGCAGTAAAGACGAAAACGACGAGGCATAAACATTCATTTATTCCGACAGCCATTCAGATGTACAACGAGCAATTAGATAGGGCAAACACAAAACACACGACTAACTAACATACTGACTATATAGCTGCATTCCCACCTGGGAGGGACTCACTACCGCACTATAGAATTAACGTGCAGTATGCTCTTTCTAATGCTAAACTACACTTTCATGTTTTTATGGGTATAAATTCTATAATAATAGTCTTTTATACCCTTTTTATGATTGCAGTTTACTTTTGCTTACTATGTGTTATATACTTTTTGACTCCCATTGCTATAAAAAAAAAAGTATAATGCATGCCTAAAGATAAGTGTATGTGGTGTTTCTCTTTTGCCTGATTGTTAGCATGCCGTCCTTAATGTTGCATATTACATGTATGTTCTTATCATATTTATAATTGTGCTGAGTGAAAGATTTCCTTGACGACATTGTAATTTCCATTTTATGGATTATTAAAGATTATGACTTATGACTTAAAACCCAGTCTTGAACGGTATTGACACATAACTGTAGCTGACATTCTGCAGATGCCAAGGTTTTAACTTTGGCTACTAATGCAAAATCGTCAACAAACAAAGAATTGTCGATTCCCTGTTTCACTGAACGAACAATATTATTTATTTTAATATTAAACAGCAAGGGAGACAAGATACTACCATGAAGCACCCCCATCTCCTGTTCCCTTATATCTGATAAAGATCCTCCAACCTTAACCTGAAAAGTTCTATCCGTTAGAAAATTGGATATAAACAGAGGTAAATGTCCCTTCAGACCCATTTTTTGTAAATCTGAAAGAATGCCATATTTCCATGTGGTATCATAAGCTTTTTCCAAATCAAACATGATGGCAACGACATGTTCACCCTGGACGAACGCGTTACGGATAAAAGTTTCCAGTCACACCAGGTGATCAACAGTACTTCGACCACTTCGAAAGCCACACTGAGTGTTGGATAATATATTATTTGTTTCCAGATACCACAGTAAACGGGAATAAACCATTCTTTCCAGCGTCTTGCATCTGCTATTGGTCTGTAGTTTGTTGGATTAGTATGGTCTTTGCCAGGTTTAGGAATAGGTACAATAATGGCCTTTCTCCAAGAGGGAGGAAAGGCGCCAGTGATCCAAATCTGAAGATGTCCAGCAGTTGAGACCGTGAGTACTTTGTTAAATGTTGAGAAATTGATAATGCACATCATCCGGTCCAACTGCTGAATCTGCACTTTTGTTCGTCTTCGTCGTTTTGTTCATCGTCAAGCTCGACTAATGAGAACGGAATGTTGTAATCTTCAGAATTATCAGAGGTAAAATTTAACCGTTGTTTTTCTTTACGGGTTTTAATTGAAAAGAGACAGAATAATTTTCAGAGGAAGAATTTGCAGCAAAAGAAGAGGCCAAAAGATCAGCTACTAGTTTTTTTATCTCCGATTACGTGCCCCTGCACAGTAAGGCATGGGCTGACCTGTTTTTTATTTTTATTTTTGAGTTTGTGGACCACTTTCCAAACCTTCGACAGCTTCGCTTTCGAATTTAGCGTGGAGCAGAAACCTCTCCACGATTCTCTCCTCTTGCGTTTGAAGAGCTGTCGGCATTGCGCTCGCAAACGTTGGTGGTTCTGTTTATTTTCAGAGCTTGGGTGCAGATACATCATTCTTAAAGCTTTTTTACGGGCTTGCTGAAGTTGTTTACATTCATCATCAAACCAGGGTTTTTTAATTGTATACTGTTTCTTAGCACGTAACTGAACCTCAGACAGGTTAGAAAACAAACTCCAGTTAGCTTGTTTCAGTTTCCACCTGCCATGAGTTTGCTCAAGGTTGTCTGAATCATGTTTTAATAAAACTGGAAAATGGTCGCTGCCATGAAGATCTAAAACTGTCCATTTAAAATCCTTCTTCTTCTTCTGCGTTCCTCGATTTAAAATCTAAAAGTAAGGAAGGATCACAGATCGATATATCAATGTGGGATAAAGAAGCTGTTCTCGAACAGGAAAATGTTGGAGCACCCTCGTTCAAAGTTACTAGATTCAAGGAGTCTAAAATGTCTTCAATTATTTTCCCCTGAGAATCGGTACGATCGCTACCCCACAGGGGAGAGCATCCATTAAAATCTCCCAACAACAAAAAAGGGGTAGGTAGCTGTTGGATCAAATTTTCAAGGTCATTTTTGTTTACATTTATTGAGGGGGTCAAATATATAGAACAAACTGTGAGGGATTTAAAAAGAGATACTCTGGCTGCAACTGCTGGCAAACCTGTATTAAGTAAAATTGGGTTAAATGGTACATTTCTATGAATAAAGAGTGAAACGCCTCTAGAAGATATACAATCTAGAGACGAGTAACCAGTAATATCTATAAGCTGTTTCTCTGATAAGAGAGTTTCCTGAATGGCTAACACTTCAGGTCGAAACTCTGTCAGCAGACAGCACAGCTCCTCATAATTTGATCTTATCCCTCGTATGTTCCACTGCAAAATAGCCATAAAAATGAAGTAAAAGAAAATTAAACATTTCAATCTCTGAGAGGACAATTATGTCTCTTGAGTTTTCTGACCCTCTTCCATCTCCTCATGTTCCATCAACTCCCCGAAACGGTTCTCCGTCTCGAGAGGTTGATGGTGCTTGGAAGAAAGGGGTCCAGGCTTTGAGAGAGACACAAATGGATAGCTGTTCTTCCTCCATGAGAAAACTTTGTTGTTGATGCAGCCACGTTTTACATATGTGAAAGACATTGGCCTTCTGACACACCAATGGTGAAAATACCAGGTGGGTCTACAAGACCAACACAGCCTCTGAATATTTTTGATGTGCCTATTTCATGTTTGCCAACCCCAAAACCTTCTCCTCGTCCATCAAAACAAGATAAGCAATTTCAGCACTTCCTCAAAAAGGACAAAATAACAGCATTTTATGACTTTGTGCCTGAAAAAGAACTGAAGAAGTATGACAACATTGTTATTTCAAGAACTGATGACAGCTTTGTTTGCCTGTTCATGTCAAAGGATTTCACAGAATGTGAGTCGACGATCATAGTTGAGAATAAGGCAACACTTTGCTCTCCTCTCATTCTCAATTCAATTCAAGATAATTTATTGCCAAGTGAATGATACACAAGGAATGCATTTGGTCAACGCTGCAGCACCACACAAAAGCACATATAAAAACATATAAAGCATAGTGAACATGTGAACAAGCTGACAATAATCACAATATAAAAATAGAAGATAAAGTCATAAAACAGATGAACTGTACAAAATTGGCAAATATATATTTGCTAGTCAACACACACACACGCACGCACGCACATTGCTGAATCATCCATTCGACCTCGTGTTACTTTAACATTAACACGCCTATGCGCAGCGAGTAGGCCTACTTGTTTGAAACGTGCTCTACGACAAATTATTGGCTCTCACAATAAGCATGGCGTCCGCATGTACTTGTTGAGGCCATGGTCAGGGACCTGGGTATTATACAATAAATTTGATAAACTGTGGTTCTGAGTAAGGACTACACTGTCGAGAGCACTGACACTGGATACACTGAAATTGAATACCGAAGAACAAGAAGAAGAGACGGCTTAGCATAGGAGGTAAGGGAATATTAGTTTCGGCATGCGGAAATCTGTGTTTAGCCTAGAGCAGAGGTAGGGTCTGTCTGAAAAATACACGTGTCCAATGTGACACAAGCCGCAGCATCCGTCACCCGCACACACGCGGAGCATGCACAGCAAGAAATAATAATAATAATAATAATAATAACAATAATAACAACAACAACAACAACAACAATAATAATAATAATAATAATAATAATAATAATAATAATAATAATAATAATAATATTAATAATAATAATATTAATAATAATAATATTAATAATAATAATAATAATATGTCATAATCACAAATTTAAAAACTACTGCAGTCACAGTAGCAGATATTGCCGAAAATCACAGTACACAAATAGCACAAGTACACTGTACAGACACATCAGTTTTATCACAAACACTGCACCATCCACATCAAAGGAGTAACATAGTGTCTTTATAAAATATGCATAAGAAATACCACCGATAAAACAACAAAAATAATAACAATTTAAAAAAAAAAATAAATAAAAAATAAATAATTCAACAGAAACAACTTTTAACAGGTCTAACATCCCAACAGATGAAGTTCAACATTAGTGATGGCTCTAATATTAATTAGCTGCCTGAGCACCATTGCAAACAGGTAGGGTATCCCAAGGGTTTCCAAGGGTGACACGCTTGTATACAAATCTTTAAATGCCATGACACCAACAAACCACAGTGGATATATAAGATTATATACAGTATACAAACACACACCACATACACACACGCACGCACCCGTATTGTCTACAGATTAACAATATGTGTTATACACACACATAATCAGCCCCTCATACATTTGTGCATAAATCAACTCAACACTTGATTTCGCCCCTTAATCTCAATATATTGATCTTTATATATTTTAACTCTGCCAAAACAACATGGAAGGGAGAACCCCAGCACCGAGGCATTCAAAACCCCCCACCCCCCTAACCCTCTACCACTAGAACAAACACACCAAACAATTTTGATCACTACAACAAAAAGTCAAGTCTGTCCCTGTCACACCTCGCACTATCCACCAAGTGAGACATCTTCAAATGGACCCAAACAACACTGCATACAAAAAATAATACAAAAAAAAGAGTACCTTTGGAAAATGCATTCCAAACAATGGATTTACATATTCCTACAACAGCAAAAAAAAACTGAAAACCAAAAAAAAAAAAAAAAAAGTTCATCACGCATCAAAACTTACGAACGTTATTCCACCCAAGATTACTTTTTCTGTAGAACCTTTTCTATTTGCTCGTTTGAATTTCTGAGGGAATACCTGATGATGCCCAACAGGTGCATGCAATCTTCGGTTTACTAGATTGCTACTGAAGACATTCCAGAAGATCAACAAACCGCAGCAAAAGAATGCACTCTTGCTTGTTAATGAAATCAAGATTCGCCTTACACTTGCCTTCGGCGGTGTTCTGAGTGGAATGGCTGCAAATGAAACTGATTCAAAGGCAACATCTATACTCTGCATATTGATGAAGTGCATCCACAGAGAGCCTATTGTCATGGTCTCAGTCACACCAGAGCACAAGCTGACTGCTGCTTTACAGTTCCAAAAAGTAAGACAAGTGGCTGCTATTGTTGAAGAAGCAGGTGGGAATGTGGTTGGGTCAATCACAGACAATCACAAGATCAATCAGCAATACTGCAGACTGTTTGATCGACCTACAGACTCAAAATGTCTGGCCACTGCAATCTCCCAATTCAATGTTCACCCCTCTATCTGTCACTGGATTCTTGACTTTCTTCTAGACCGTCCTCAAGTCGTCAGACTCAACAACTCACTCTCTGCCTCTGTAACAATGAACACTGGCGCTCCACAAGGATGCGTTCTCTCTCCACTACTCTTTACTCTGTTCACAAATGACTTAGTATCTGCAACCCTGTTTGTGAAAATGTCTCCATGCCACACCAAAATCCTTGTAACGTTTTTACTTGGTGAATAAATATTATTATCTTATCTTATCTTGTCCATCCTCTCGATGAAACCCACAAATGGTACCTACTGTTTGATACTGTGCATCTTCTAAAGTGCATCAGAAACAATTGGATATCAGGTAAGAATTTTTTATTTGTATTATTTGTTTTACTTTTTTTTTTTGCTTAAGAATCCTAATATATCTAATAATTTACTGGCATGCTTGATGAAACATTTCAATTTTAGAGATTGATTTTATAAATTTAATATTTCATTTCAATTGTGTTTTTGTATTTTATGTACTTTATGTGTTTGCTGGCGTCGAGATGTTTGCTAAGAAGATAGATACGATGTTGAGGACTGTGTTGGTGTATTGTTTTTGTCTCCTTCTTGTGACTGTGCCGTGTTCTAGTGTCTCAACGTTTGTGAACACTGAATCATCAGTGTTGCCGCCATTACGCTACTCAGCACAGCAGTTAGTAGGCCTGCGTGACTCCCCTCTCGTTGTTAAACCCAACATAGACTTGCCAAAAGAAATGAAAATTAGAAAGAGAGGAAAGAAAGGAGGTGTGAGAGAACGTAACAAGAAAAGAAAATTTAAACCCTATCTTCCGACAGCAGTTATCGGCAATGTTAGGTCATTAGCCAATAAACTTGATGAACTACACGCAAACACACAACACAGAGAAGAATTTAGAACAGCCAGTTTGATGTGCTTCACGGAAACACACCTACACAAGGACATTCCCGACTCGTGTGTAGAGATCGACGGTTTCACTGTTTACCGCTGCGACAGGACCAAGGAATCCGGCAAGCTGGGAGGTGGGGGTGTGTGTGCATATATCAACAAGCAATGGTGTCATCCAAATAACATAACAGTTAAACACAAGGCTGTCTCCCCACATCTTGAAATTCTGACATTAGGCCTACGCCCGTACTATTTACCACGTGAGTTTTCCCACGTTGTTTTAACTGTTGTGTACATCCGGGACAGGAGTGTAGCTAATCAGGCGAGAGAAGAGCTGACGTCACATATTCACGATCTCGAAACCGGTGCACCAGACTCACTCAATATCATAACAGGTGACTTCAACCACTGTTCTATTAAAAAGACACTGCCAAAATTCTATCAACATATCACTTGTGAGACGCGAGAGAAGGCTATACTCGACCTTTTTCACTCCAACGTAAGAGATAGCTACACTTGCACACCCTTACCACCCCTCGGCAGATCCGATCATAGACTCGTCCACATGCGACCCAAATATCTACCATATGTGCAGCGCCAGGCTCCGGAGAAACGAACAATAACACAGTACACACACGAAGCGTGTGAGCAGCTTCAGAGTTGTTTTGAGACCACGGACTGGGATCTATTTGTTGACACCTCGGATAATGTATCAGAAGCTGTCGACGTGGTTACTGACTATATTCGATTCTGCGAAGACAACATAGTTCCGAAAAAGACAATCAAAATTTATGCCAATACCAAACCTTGGATGAACAAGAAGATAAAAACAGAGCTGAAGAAAAGGTCGATAGCTATGAATAACAAAGACAAGGAAAGCAAGAAGACTGTACAAAAAGAACTTACTAAAGTGATTAGAGAAGGAAAAGATAAATACAAAGAGAAGATTCAGGAACATTTCAAAGACAATAATATGAAGAAAGTGTGGGAAGGGATGGGATTAATGAGTGGGTACAAAGGAAAAAAATGGGGCGGGGACTCGGGAATGAATGAAGCCAGCGTTGAATACGCAAATGAACTGAACGCATTCTATTGTCGGTTTGACCAACATGATTTCACACAGGAGAGAGAGGGTTTGCGGGAAAGGTTGAAGAAGGGAAGGGAGGGGGAAGGTACACCTGTAGTCACAGAGGGAGAGGTGCGCACTGAATTCAGACGTGTGCACCCTAAAAAAGCAGCTGGGCCGGACCAAAATAAACCAAAGATTTTAAAAACCTGCACCGATCAATTAGCTGGCATTTTCACAGTTCTGTTTAATTTGTCGTTTTCTCAATGTACAGTTCCGTCTATTTGGAAAACTTCATGTATTGTACCGATACCAAAAAAGAAACCTGTTTCATGCTTAAATGACCTCCGCCCAGTTGCTCTGACTTCGTCTGTGATAAAGGTTTTCAAAAGAATTGTCCTAAAGCGCCTAGAAATTTTAGTTGATCCATTTTTAGATCCCTTGCAGTTCGCTTATAGAAGAAAAAGAAATGTGGAAGATGCAGTCTTGTATGTGTTGAATAAAATATATGCACACCTAGACAATGCTAATACTTGCATACGATTGATGTTTTTTGATTTTAGCTCTGCTTTTAACACCATGCAATGTCATCTACTTTTAGAGAAATTGATCAGAATGAACGTGGATTTCCATACTGCTTCTTGGATTTTAGATTATTTAACTAACAGACCACAATTTGTGCGCCTTGCCTCTGTATGTAATAGAACTTCTTTTTCTCGTGCAATATATTCTAGTGTTCTCTCTACAAACACAGGAGCTCCCCAAGGAACAGTATTATCACCTTTTCTTTTTAGTCTATATACTTCTGATTGTAGGCATACTCAGGTGACATGCCCCATTGTGAAATTTGCAGACGACACTGGCATGACAGGACTGATTACGGATGACGACGACACGACATACAGACAAGAGATTGACAGTTTTGTTTCTTTCTGTGATAACAATTTTCTTGAATTAAATGTCGCAAAAACCAAAGAAATTATAATTGACTTTAGGCGCAAGAATGTTGTTTTTGATGAAATTTTGATTAAAGGTCAACCAGTAGAAAGGGTTAAAAGTTACAAATACTTAGGAATAGTTTTAGATGAAAAATTGACATGGAACGACAACTTAGATCATATTGTCAACAAAACACACAGCCGTATCTATTGCCTGCGCAAATTAAGATCTTTCGAAATATCACATAAAATACTGCAAATGTTTTTCACATCTGTTGTCAGCAGTGTCATGACCTTTGGCCTGTCTTGCTGGGGTGGTAATGTGACAAAGAGAGACAAAGACAGACTGGACAAAATCATCAAGAAAGCAGGGGGGGTGGTCGGGGGTAAGCAAGACGACATACAGACTATTCACAAGAGACAGGTAGTGAAGAAAACGACAGCAATTCTGGCCGACAGCGATCATCCTCTGTACATGGAATTTGCCAGTAGGTTGATAGAGAGAAGTGGTAGATATAGGGCAGTAAAGACGAAAACGACGAGACACAAACATTCATTTATTCCGACAGCCATTCAGATGTACAACGAGCAATTAGATAGGGCAAACACAAAACACACGACTAACTAACATACTGACTAGCTGCATTCCCACCTGGGAGGGACTCACTACCGCACTATAGAATTAACGTGCAGTATGCTCTTTCTAATGCTAAACTACACTTTTATGTTTTTATGTGTATAAATTCTTAAATAATAGTCTTTTATACCCTTTTTATGATTGCAGTTTACTTTTGCTTACTATGTGTTATATACTTTTTGACTCCCATTGCTATAAAAAAAGTATAATGCATGCCTAAAGATAAGTGTATGTGGTGTTTCTCTTTTGCCTGATTGTTAGCATGCCGTCTTTAATGTTGCATATTACATGTATGTTTTTATCATATTTATAATTGTGCTGAGTGAAAGATTTCCTTGACGACATTGTAATTTCCATTTTATGGATTATTAAAGATTATGACTTATGACTTATACATGTGTGACGTGGCTGTATAATTATTAATATTCATAGAACATTACAGAAACAAAAGATCTATTTAATATAAATAGAATCTAAATATTGGAGAAAATACCAAATGAATAATTTCTAAGAACAAAATGAATTCATCATTATATTAAATGTTATGTGCATATTGTTTATTTCAGAAAAATGCCAGAGATTGACCTTCGATGATGAACAACCCACTGGAACTTTTCAAGATGTGAAGAAGCTGAATAAATCAGATAAAAACAGTATCTTGAAGACGAAACCATTCACACAAGATTCAGTTCAACCTTCAAAGCTGCCACTACAGAATGTCAAACATGTTCTAAAAGTATTCAATGAGAAAGTGGTTGCAGCACTGAGAATCCAAGAGTCCCAAGATACAGCAGATTTCATTCAAAATTGCTGAATGAGCCAAAAAACTCCACCTTCGGGGAAGACAATCCGATAGAGTGCGCCTAGGGTAGCATACTTCCGGTAGTAAATAGGCCTACGTGATCGAGCCCCTTGTAATAACTGTATACCGTGTTGCGTCACGCCATGTGGGGCCGGGTAGCTCAGTTGGTAAGAGCGTCTTGCTAGTAACCGAAAGGTCGCTGGTTCGAATCCCGGATTGGTCAACGTGTGATCATATTATTTTTCCCTTTACCAACAACTGGCCCGCTGGTGTCAGTATAAATCGGTCCAGTAGTCACCTATATGCGAAAGTGTCGTGTGACTATAATCTACAAACAACAATAACGTCACGCCATCTGCTGGAGTACCGAACTCTATAAAAAGTTGTTATTATTAATATATATTATATGACTAGACTATTAAAAAAATATTATGTATGATTTCAGACTTGGTGAAATGTTTGGAGTGATTATGTACATGTTGTCAGTACTACAAACGATTTATTTTGTGAAATGTCTGTCAGGCCGAGCACAAAATAAATCGTTTGTAGTACTGACAACATGTACATAATCACTCCAAACATTTCACCAAGCAAAAAAACATTTGGGGTCGCCTATGAAAGCTGAAGATATATACCGACATCAAAAAAGACTTAAAACTGTAGATTTTGATCCACGACCTGAACATGGAAGTACGCGACTATTGGCGCACCTATCGGCTGAACATTTGCATATTCAAGGGAAATAATTTTAATATTTTGGCCCATTGGTGGAATCATGTAAACTCATCCAAACACATCCAAAAGCCAAGATGCCCGACTCAAGGATCCCAACCAGGCAGTGCAAGTGTCATCATCTACAACCCTGGACACATATGCTGAACAGTTTGAAGCTGCAAATTCTGGCCATGGAGCTTCTCGTGTTGAATGCTTGACCCACGACACAAAGAAGACGCTGGTCCAAACAATGCGAGGTCTAACTGCTTTGTGTAGGCATCTCCTAGATACAGCTGGATATTCATATGTCAGACCTGATAGTGATCTAAGAGAGGTTTCCGCGGAACGTGCGACTATGTCACGCCTTGTGACAGACATTTTGAAGTCCAATGAGTCTGATGACGTCCACAAATCCACAACTTGAACGGCGAAAATATATACACAGAAACAGTCAACGCTGCACCACTATTCCAAAACAAATTATGGCGCCGCACAACCGGAAGCCAGTAAAGCAACTTTCGTCTTCCAATACAAAACAAAAAACCAAAAAACAAAAATTTTAAGTGTCCGCGGATTGTTTCGCATTTACTTTTTTTAATTTTTTTTTTAATTTCTTCGTTTTCATTTTCGCGGATTTCCGCGATTTCGCGGAGAACTATCAGGTCTGTATGTGTTGCTGCGGGAAATCCAAAGTGACCGGATTGAAGGGGAATTTGGTGTGTACAGACAGTCAACAGGAGGCAACGCGTTCATGACCGTTGGAGATGTGTCAGGTGCTGCAAAGAAACGCATAGCTAAACATGCAGCCACCTTCCTCAAAGCTGTCGAGATAGATGACCAGCCGAAAGTTCATGATTGCATCGGGCCACTAATTGTTGATGATGCAGCTTCAATTGAAAACAGCATCACCAACAACGAGAAAAACTGCTGTGCCTATGTTGCTGGATGGCTGGAAAGCAAGTATTCGGAAGACCTCAGTTACAGTGATGAGGAACCTCTGGTGAATAGTCATGTAAAGAACTTCATCCAGGAGATGTCACGAGGCTCTCTCACAGTTCCTCATGAGTGTACATACCAGCTGGTTGAGGTTGGGCTGTGTTTTATGAAAAAAAACGCCTACCATCATGCATGCTGTTGCCGGAGAATATGTATGATACTGTCAACCATGGGATCAAACTACAACTTGAACAGTGTGTCACAGTGTCAGAAACTGCTCAGATCTCTGTCAAATGTTCTCTTGTATGGACTGCACAACCTGGAGAAGGACCAGCAAAGGAATGGAGTGCTCTGTAGACATCAGTCAAGAAGGCGCGTATGTCGGAGTAGGTGGTGAGTCAATAATTTTTTCTATGGATTAATTACTATAATGTCAATTCAGAGGATTTATAAGAAAACAATATTCATTTTAACTTCAAATATTAGCATGGCAGGTTTACTTTCAACAAAGTCTCTTCTAATTAATAGTACCAAATATGCCTTCTCATGACCCATTACGTAAGGATTTCGTCCCAACAAATCTTGTATGACATAGTTTAGTACTTTTAAATCTTAAATAAACCTTGCCACTAAACAGTTAGCAGCTTAATAGTCTGTAAATAACACTTAAGGCAGAGGCATGCAATGGCCTTCGCTAGCAAAGGATGGGCATCAGAAGCCCATCTCCGATCTTTAGTTGTCCTTGGTATTTTTCTTGTGCTACGCTACATAAGTCTTGATGAGCGAGTTAATGACTGAGGTAATAACAAACGTTAGTTGTATTTACGTAAAATATAAAACACCATGTGTCTCTAAATAAACTTTACTTAAATGCATGCACACATGCAAAACATACCATGGGCCTATATATAAAATTTACCTAATCAATATATGGTGCCTTTATGTACTAAAATCGACTTAAATGTAAGTGAAAAATACCGTGCGCCTCTATGTAGTCAATCTGGTCAACATCTACTTTGCACTTGTTGTAGAAGGAGTGGAGAAGCTTTCTCTGTTGCTCCATGGAAGGTGATGTTATCTGCCTGACCTCTCGCCCATCCTGGTTGGTGCCAGTGTCAAGTATTCCCCAGATCTTGTCGCCATCACGCACCGCCTGCATAAGCCATATCATACAGGTCCATGGTAGGTCCCAGTGATAGTAAAACAATAAACTAATTGAAATTCTTATTTAGCTTACTTTACCAGCTCTAAGAGCTGGTCAAGACTTTTGCCAATTTGGGACCTAACTCAAGCCCAAGACATCAGCTTGCACCATGAAGAACGTTGAAAAACGCCACGAATAACTAAGCCACTCTGATAAACCTAAAAGTATGCACGATAAACCTATAGTGTGCCTCTGCAGCAACATGGGGTGGGGAAATGGAGATAGGGCTTGGGGTAGAGACACAATTCAACAAAAGAGAAAAATCTTCCAACATCACCCAGATGCAAAATCCAGGTTATCGTGCACAGGCAGGCAAAGATTCTACCATTGCAACACATGGGGAGTTTGGATTTTAGGGCTATTTGTCAACATTGTTTGATTGATTGATTGTTGCTTTAGGTCCAGCGGACTCCTCCGAGCCAAATCAGGACCGGACAACCCCCGATCCGCAAAAAAGATCTGCTGAAACAACCCTAGTGGGAAAATTGAATGCCCTCCACCGGCCAGTCACTTTACAATAAAGACATCCCACGCAGGGGACGGCTGAGGCTTTACCCCAACTACTCGAACCCCCGGTTACAAAAACAAAATAGAATACAAACATCATTATAAATCATCAACAAAACACATACATATAAAATGCCTATATTGCTAAATAATAACATCATAGGAAGCCCTAGTGACCACCCGGCAGAAAGCGTCCAACACTCCCAAGCTGATCCAACAGACCTCATACACAAACAAGGAGCCTTGTCCAGGAAGAGTTTTCAAGAAAAAAGGTAGGTCATTGATCTAGCGAAGAAGAAGATAGTATAGCAGAGTGATAGGACAGATCAGGAATGGGAAAGAGCAAATGAGGAAGACAGCGACAGTGGGAATTTAAAGCACTAAATTTCAAAAAAGTGGGGATACTATTTATACTGAAACCCCCGGCACTCCAACGGGGGTACTGTTGCCGCAGTGAATCAGTCTTGCCTACAAAGTCAAGACAGGTTTTCAACTGGGGCTTTCACTTTTCCCTTTATAGGTTAGAACAATCTACAGTGGCAAGATTGCTCATGACCCCAAGGGGTATTTGTCAACATTAAAGCTGAAAGTTAAAGTTAAAGCTGAAGAGGCACACTTCCTACCACAACCCACTGAAACCTCCTAGCTCATGCTATAGACAGCTGGCTCATATATCCCTGACAATCATTGGGACTCTCACCCCAAACAGTTTTAAGAATTCCCAAAGATAATTATGATCGAGCTTACAAGTTACACAGATTTCTGTGCAAGATTCATCGGTTGAATTGTTCTTGTCATCAAAGAACTTTTCAAGACATTAGCCACCTTTGCCCATAGGCCTACCTGCAAATAATTGCAGTACAAGATCCATTTGGTTTTAATTGTCATTTGCAATTGATTCTAGTAACCATTTTGATGGGTCTATGTAAATTCTTACGGAATCTCCTATCTTACCTTCATTGATTTCTTTTAAATTGCAAATCAAGCATTTAAAAAAATGTCAAAATATCATAGAACTTTAAAACAGAATTTCACAATGTTGGCTGCGTTGACATTGCTATTTCCTTGCAAAGAAGCGCCTCCTCCCGTGCAAGTTACATGGGAGAAAATTTGTCTGTTACCTAATAACCTGAAAGAGGACTTGCCTCTTGTAGCCGTTTCAAAATGACGATGCCGCAACCTTCTCCTCGAGTGTAGCCGTCAGCCAGCTCAGAAAACGTGTGACAGAGTCCCGTTGGAGAGATCATTCCTGCCTTGCTCAGCTTGAAGAACATGTCCGGCGTCAGCATCAGGCTCACACCCCCACACACTGCCAGGTCGCAATCACCTGCAGTTAGTATAGCGTATGTTGTATTGACTGTGAATGTCGCGATACAAGCGCCTACTCTACGCATCTTCGATATTCTGCTGTAGTCCAGACAATGCGTCATAGACAATACGTCATAGACAGTGACGATAATAATATTGTTTTCGGAATGACGCAGTATGCAACATTTTTTATTTAGTGTAGTTCATTTTTAGATTGTTGTTACCATAGACAATTTGTGTACCATCCTTTCGATTGGCTGAATGTGGAAAAGATACATTATCGTTAGGAAAAAACATTCGAGCAACCATCTTTGGAGGGCAAGGAACGTATGTTTACGCCAGACCACTATTTCAGATTACTGAGGTCATAAATTTGGTTCGAAAAGCTCGTCTCGTCCTAAACAACACGTGTCGTAAACACAACAAACGAATCCTGAGCTGGTAAGTTATGATTCGATGTGTGAAGCTGGGAAATGGGTAGTCTTGTGCTTGTGTCCATTGCGCCATGCGAATCATTCATCGTCCTTCATCAAGGTGATTCGTTATTATTCTTCAATGTATGCAAATTGTATGATAATAGTTATTTTAACATGTTGTTCTCATTTCATATAAATTCTTCAGCGCGTGAAGTTTATATGGTGATAGTTAATTTAACATGTTTAGCTTAGTTCATAAAGAATGTTGGTGCATTCTTGATCATTGGAACAGTGTGGATGAACAGCGAGGAAAGAACATTATTGTGGTTTGAGAATAAGATACAATAACCCGTGAATATGCAGGGTTCTTATTCAAACAACGTCAACGGCGTTCCTCGATGGTCATTCAACAGGAAGCAGATTGTGTATTTAGTCCCTGTTAATTTGTCTGTGCGCAGGGAAAGGATTTTTCTTTCTTCCTTATATTTCCGACTGTCGGATTTCTGATATGATTATTTTAATCTACTTCCATCCTCAACGCTTATTCTTCTGATGACATGGAGTTCGTCATATCCCTGACGTCCATGTGAAGCCAGCTGGACGACATACCATCCTCTTGGTCAAACGTAAGGACAGAAACTGTGTTAAACAAAGAGACAATTCTTCTTCTCCATCAGGGAATCTACATCAGCTAAGTTTTGTTTTTTAATCAACAGTGAAATTCTTCAGAACCATGACATCACGGGTTCTCGTATCACATCATATGAAATAAATATCATCAACCATCAACCAGTGGTATTCTTTTTTAGTTGTAAAAAAGCAAACAGGACGAATGAATAGCCAATAATTTCTTTTATTCTTTATTTTCTATTTCTCAACGTCATTTTCTTGTTTCTTATAGATTTTTGGCATAGTAAAAAGAGTAAATTGATTCTATTTATATAAAATTCTTTCAATCTGTTCATTCATCTTTTAACATCAATATATATATTAATATAAAATATATATATAACGCGACAATGGGGGCTCGTCTCGTGATAGCTTGAGTCAAAATCACTTTTTAAGTCGTGTTACCACTGGTGGTGATGATATTTACTACATTGTATATTTAAAATATCATTGTATCATTCATTTGTTCAACGCGGGAGGTTGGCGGGAGCCGCTCTTACAAATGGGCGGACTTATGGACTACCCTACCAACCAATGTAACATCAGCTTCCCACGTCGATCATAAGTTACAAGTTATATTTACAGATATAATTAGGTTGCATATTTATAACCTTATGCAAACGACTCCCAGTACGTGTTGTCAATCAAATGTTCAGCAGTAATTTCGGGTATTACATGCTGTAAAAGAATAGGCAGAACGGTGGTCTATTTTATTATCTCAGTCTTAACCGATTGAGTGTTTGAAGCTAATATTGGAATCCTATAGCATTTATTGTTATAGTGAATCCGGAGACACGAGGACCTGTGTCAATATTAGAAGGAGAGAGATAACAAGTTATAATTTAGTACAAAGACTAAATAACTTGTTGACCTACTAGTCACCTTTGAAGGTAAGGTAAATGTTCTATGTTCAACGGACCGAACAGTAGACAGACAGTAGCGTCGCGCTTAATAGATCAGTGATAAACGGAATAATCACACAGGATCATTAAGTCAGTTTTGTAGCCTAACATTTCTGTTCGCCGAAGTAAGAGCGACATAGAAAATTAGAAGAATACTCGTAGTGAGAGAGTATTAGCAGAAGGGTCTAGTAAACTCATCCGCCACAAAGGAACGGACCGCGAGTTATACTAGAGTGTATTTTTTAAATTTATAAATATACACACAGTAAATCCCTGAGACACAGGTGTATCATCCAGGGTGGATTGTATCTGTGTGGCAATCAAATAAGGCCACGTACAGTTGATCTTATTAGGCGAATCAAGGTAAAGGTAGCAGAATTAACTTTTGTGAATTTGATAAGTTTAGCTACTGGATTCGAGCCTAGACAGTGACACGTTATCACAATTTTAATTACATTACAAGAATGAATTAGGATCTTTGAGTTCGAAGTAAAACTGGTGTTAACAAGAGGGTGCCATTGCCGGATACACAAAACTCTTCTTTTCAAGTTCTTGGTTTTATGCTGTTAATACGCGAATAGCAAATAACAGAGGTTGCAGTAAAAGCGTATAGTTATAACGAATCCATTAGGGCTTTGTTCGACGATACTCCAAAGAGTTGCCATTTTGTATTCTTTTTCCTCCTCGGGAAAATAACGTCATTGACGTGACGCAATCGGCGTGACGAAATCGGAACTTCTCGAACGCTAATTTATTCTTTTGTGTCGTATTACATTTTTGACACCCGTAAATGACAACTTGCTCTGTGGGTTCGGGCAAATAGAATAGACCCAACGTTTCCCAGCGTGTCGTAAGAGGCGACTAACAGGGGTGATGTTAGCACGGCATCACTGGGCGAAAGTCTTCTACACAGAAGTCACCGGCCAGGGCGGAGGAACCTCACGTTACTACAGGTTCAACGACCACGTGCTCAGGGCCAAGGCGAGCCACACTGTATTCGTGGATTTCGGCTGTGGCCAACAGCCTGGAGAGGATTGGGCCCTGCCAGGTCTTTTTTGCCCAAGACACAACACATGATGAGGCTATCCACTAATTCCATGCCGGATCGGTCGTCGCCCGGCTACACAAGGACCGCGCCTTCCGTTGGCCACCAGGACGGAGGTGAAAAGTATGCTACTGATGGACAAATTAGCAAGATCCGCACGAGAAACAACATCGTCATAGGAACCTGGAATGTCAGGACCCTAACTGCGGAAGGAAAATTAGAAGAACTGGCCCACGAGCTGGACCACTATCGATGGAACGTTCTAGGTATCAGCGAACTGCGCTGGAAAGGCCTAGGTGAAACAACGACTGACAAAGGCCACAAGCTCTATTTCAGCGGTAGAGATGACAGTCACGAACACGGCGTTGGATTCTTGGTCCACAAGAACATTCTAGCCACTGTCATGGGTTGCCGCCCAGTCTCCAGTAGACTCATTACCATCCGTCTGAGAGCAACCCCTTTCAACATTACCATCATCCAGGCCTATGCCCCAACATCAGACTATGAAGACAGCGAAGTGGAGGATTTTTATGAAAATATACAGGCGGTCCTTGACCAAGTGCCGAAGAAGGACATAGTCATAGTGCAAGGCGACTGGAATGCCAAGGTTGGCCAAGATGCGCACCACAACTGGGGAGACACATGCGGACCCCACTGCAACAACGAGACAAATGACAGGGGTCTGAGGCTATTGGAGTTTGCCAGATACAACAATCTGGTACTGGCAAACACGCTTGGTCTCCACAAAAAATCCAGACGATGGACATGGCACAGGGGAACATCACAACCAGATCGACTACATCATGGTCAAGAAACGCTTCAGATCAAGCATCAACATTGGCAGGACACGCACTTTTCCAGGAGCAGACATTGGAAGTGACCACGATCTCGTGATGATGTCTTTCCGGCTCCATTTGAAGAGAGTAAATACAGCAAAGTGCACTAGGCTGAAGTTCGACCTGGACAAACTGCAAGACCCGGAGGTGGCAAAAATATTTCAGGCCACAATTGGAGGGAAATTTGCACCACTGCTTATTTTGGGGGCAGGCGAAGTAGATGTCAACACCATGACCAATACCTTCAACTCAGCTGTAACAGATGCCGCCACTGAGATCCTTGGCAAGCACCGACCAAAGAAGAAGCCGTGGATCACACCTGAACTTTTGGATCTGTGTGATAAACGAAGAGAGTTAAAAAAGAAAAAGAACACCTCACAGGGAGCTGATGTCTACCGAAAAATCAACAATGACATCCGAAAAGGCATGCGCACAGCAAAGGAGAACTGGATAGAAGATCAATGCCAGGAAATAGAGAACAATCTGAACAAGAACAACAGCAAGAAGGCCTACCAGACTGTGAAGCGGCTGACAAGTGTTAAACAGCCCAAAGTCTCCACTATCCAAAGCAAGTCTGGCATTTGCCTTACAGAAGAACAAGAAGTCTTGGACAGATGGACAGAGTACTGCTCTGACCTTTACAACCATACACCAAATGGAGACCCATCAGTTCTAGCATGTCCCGAGAGCAGAGAAGAAGAAGAAATCCTCCCAATTCTCCGGGAAGAAGTTGAGGCAGCAGTGCAATCGCTGAAGAAAGGGAAGTCAGCGGGAGTGGACAACATACCAGCGGAACTGCTACAAGCAGGAGGAGAAGCGATGACTGATGCTCTCACCATTATCTGTAACAAGATCTGGCAGAGTGGGGAATGGCCTACACCATGGACCCAGTCGCTTGTCATCACTCTTCCCAAAAAAGGTAACCTTCAGGAGTGTGAAAATTACCGCACCATCAGCCTCATCAGCCATCCCAGCAAGGTCCTCCTGAAAATAATACTCAACAGGTTGAAACCACAAGCTGAACAAATCATAGCTGAAGAACAAGCAGGATTCATGGCAGGGCGAAGTACCACTGAACAGATTTTCAACCTCAGAATAATCTGTGAGAAATACCTACAGCACCAACAACATCTATATCATGTGTTCATAGACTTCAAGAAGGCATTTGACCGAGTCTGGCATGCAGCTCTATGGGCAACCATGAAAGTGTACAACATCAGCCCTAAAATTATAGAAGTCATCAAAAGCCTGTATGACAAGGCTACCAGTGCAGTCCTCCATAACAGCGTCATCGGGAACTGGTTCAGAACAACAATCGGTGTGCGTCAAGGATGCCTACTCTCTCCAACACTCTTCAACATCTTCCTAGAGCGCATCATGTCAGATGCTCTTGCAGATCACGAAGGCACAGTCAGCATAGGGGGCAGAGCAATCTCCAATCTTCGTTTTGCGGATGATATTGATGGATTGGCTGGAGAGGAACAAGAACTTGAACAGCTTGTACAGAGGCTTGACACCACCTCCAGAGCTTATGGAATGGAAATAAGTGCAGAGAAGACCAAAATGATGACCAACAACACCAATGGCATCAACACGGACATCAAAGTACAAGGCCAATCCCTCAACACAGTGCACAGCTTCAAATATTTAGGAGCCATTGTGTCAGACAATGGGTCTCGACAGGAAGTCCTCTCCAGGATCGCACAAACAACTGCTGCCCTGACAAGGTTGAAGCCCTTTTGGAAAGACAGAACCATCAGTCTACATTCCAAAGTAAGACTGCTGCGCTCTCTGGTCATCTCCATCTTCCTATATGCTTGCGAAGCATGGACCCTCACAGCAGATCTCCAACGAAGAATACAAAGCATGGAGATGAGGTGCTACAGAAGACTTCTGTGCATTTCCTATACCCAACACATCACCAACGTTGAAGTCCGACAGACCATCACACAAGCCATTGGACAACACGATGACCTGCTCACAGTGGTGAAGAAACGGAAACTCCGATGGTATGGCCACGTCACCAGATCATCAGGCCTTGCAAAGACCATTCTGCAAGGCACAGTGCAAGGAGGTAGAAGAAGGGGGAGACCGAAAAAGAGGTGGGAGGACAACATTCGAGAATGGACTGGTTTGACACTGAGCGAAGCCATGAGGGCTGCTGAGGACAGAGAAAGATGGAGTATGCTGGTTAAGCGATCATCTGTGGTGCCCCTACGACCTTCGGGTTATGGGACAGGATAGGATAGGATAGGAAATGACAACTCGTGCTCAAGCGAAAGCAATGGAAGCCAACGATCCTTTCTTAAAGTTTAAGGCCGAAGGAGAAGCGTTGGGGTTGTCGGGTCCAGATCTTGTCAATTACGTCAAGGAAGAGAAAACGCGTTTAGCTCAAGCTGAAGCTGAAGAAAGAAAGCGACAAGCTGAAGCTGAAGAAAGGAAGCATCAAGTTGAAGCTGAAGAAAGAAAGCATCAAGCTGAAGCTGAAGAAAGGAAGCGTCAAGCTGAAATCGATGAAAGGAAACATAAAGCAACATTGGAATATGAATTAGAACTCGAACGAATACGTCACGTGAACAGTGACAACACCAACGACAATGCTGCCGATCCGTCGGATTCCCGTTCATCGCAGTTTTATCAGGAAAAACTGAAGATAAAACTACCTTTTCTGGAAGACAAAGATGATCTGGAAGATTATCTACGCACATTTGAGAGAACGGCTAAGATTCAAGAATGGCCAGTTAATCAATGGGCTCCTCACCTAGGTACCTTGCTAAAAGGGAAAGCGAGGGAGGTCTATGTTGAGTGATGCTGATGCCGGAGATTACGGAACGTTACGGCGATCATTATTGTTCCGATTCCAGCTGACGGCAGAAGAATATCGGAAAAAATTTCGAGATGCCAGAAGACAGCAAGGAGAATCAACACAAGAGTACGCTACCAAGTTAGATCTCTGGTTATCCAGATGGCAGGAACTTGCAGGGAAAGACAACACATATGACGATCTGCGTGATTTGATACTGCAAGAAAAGTTTCTTAGTGGGATACCGTTTGATCAAGCGCGTTTTGTCAGAAAAAAGGAGCCGGAGACGATGGGCGATGCAATAAGATTTGCTTTAACCTACGAGTCAGCAAAGCAAGCCACTATGTCTGATCATGAAAGACCCAGGAATAGATTCGGAAATAGACTCAAGCATAGTAGAAGGAAAGAAGATGAGGAAGGAGATAAAAAGGAAATGGAGGTAGCGCAGAAGCAGCTCCACAATGTCAGGACAAGGAGGCCTGAAGTAACCTGCTATACTTGTCACCAGCAAGGTCATGTGGCGAGACAATGCCCAAAAGGAGGGAAAGAAAACAAAGCAGCCGCCGCAATAGCTGGAAGTATGAGGCAGGAGGATGTACAGAGTCACGGCAAGCTCTGTTCATTATGTACGGCGATACCGTTCTCGCCGGAGTGCCAAGTAGAAGTGGAAGGGAAGCAAGCGACGGCATTGCGCGACACTGGAGCGTCGATCACCATCGTCGATTCCAGTCTCGTACCCGAGCGATGTTTGTCAGGAGAGACCATTGAGATAGTGATGGCCTCGTCGCCTGCAAAGTTAACACTACCAATTGCGACGGTACACATGAACACACCATTCTTTGAAGGGAAGACTGTTGTGGCCGTTATGAAGCAACCGGTAGAGCAAGTTCTTGTAGGGAACTACCGTAAGTCTGAGGATGGGAACCTGACACCTGTTCCAGTTTACGCAATTCGAGAAGTATGCGCAGCAATGCAAACTAGAGCTTCTGTGGGGAAAACAGATAAAACATTGAAAACATCCAATTCTCTGCTCGGGGATGTCACTCCAGGGGAGTTGGGACAAGCTCAAAAGGAGGATCCAACCCTGGAGAAAGCAAGGAAGCTAGCTGACAATGAGACCAAGCATGGGAAAGGAGGGCGCAAATCAACTTCTAAAACCACCTACAGCTGGAGAAAGGGAATTTTGTACCGTACTTTTCTCCAAAACGGTAAAGAGACCAAACAAATTGTTGTCCCAAAGAAATATCGCAACGAAGTGTTACGATTGGCCCATGACACGCCGATGTCAGGACACCTGGGTGTAACCAAAACCAGGAAGAGAATCTGGAACGATTTCGTATGGCCCGGAATCTGCGGAGACATCAGACGCTATTGCGCGTCATGTGACATATGCCAAAGGACGTCACCGAAGGGTCAAGTTCGGAAACTGCAGTTGGGCAAGATGCCAATAATCCACACACCTTTTGATCATGTAAAAAAAAAAGAAAAGGTAAAGGTAGTCCCATAGCCTTGTGGCCGTAGGGGAGCGTGATGTTGGAGATCACACTTATCTTGGGCCAGCGTAATGAGGGTGATGCCCAACTCTCTCCCTCTCTGCTTTACCTTCCCCACCCTCAAGAGAGTAGGTACTCAATCACAGTTGAGTCAACTGGGGGCGTTGTTGTTTGTCGCTTCACACCTTAGCGGTCACCCATCCAAGTGCTAACCGCACCGGATGGTGCTTCACTTTCGACACAGTAGCGAGTGCTCCAACCACTGCACTATCCGACACCCCATCATCCTGATCATGTGGCGGTGGATATCATCGGACCTATCTTACCAGCATCCGACAGGGGGCACCGCTATATAATCACCATGGTGGACTATGCTACATGCTACGTCGAAGCCAAGCCATTAAAATCCATCAAAGCCGAAGATGTGGCCGAATCATTGTGGGAAATGTGGACTCGCTTAGGTATTCCGAGAGAGATTCTGACAGACAACGGATCTCAATTTGTAGGATCCCTAGCTGACGAAGTGAACAGGCTATTGAGTGTGAAAGGCCTGAGGACCACACCAAGACACGCACAGTGTAACAGGTTGGTGGAACGTTTCAATGGTACCATCAAAAGTATGCTGAAACATCTTTGTCAAGAACAACCAAAAGAATGGGACAGGTTTATTCCTGCAATTCTGTTTGCTATCAGAGAAGTACCGCAAGAATCACTACAATTCTCTCCCTTTGAGCTTCTTTATGGACGAACTGTACGAGGACCGTTACAGATTCTGAAAGAGCTCTGGACACAGGAAGAACAGACGGAAGAAACTAGGACCACATTTCAGTATGTGATCGACCTCCGGAACAGAATTGAAAAAACCTGTAAAATCGCCAGAGAAAACCTTGGAAAAGCAAGCGCTAAACACGCGAAACATTTCAACATGAAAGCAAAAGCACGAAAATTCAACGTTGGAGATAAAGTTCTCATGCTTGTTTCTGATAAAGCCAACAAACTGCAGATGCTATGGAAAGGTCCATATGTTGTCACTGACCGCATCAATGAATGTGACTACAAGATTGCAGTAGGAGACAATGAGAAAATCTACCATGCTAATGCACTGAAACTGTACGTTGAAAGAGAAAAGCAAGTGGAAACTCATATCGTCGCCGTTGTGATGATCGACGAACATGAACAGAAAGATACTACTGGAACAAAAGATAGCATACCTGTGATTCAGCTGGAGAATACCAAGGACCAGCAGATGTTCATTTGTCCGACAAACTGACAGAAAAGCAAAGAACAGAGCTTACAGAAATCTGCAACCGCAAGAAATCTGTATTGACAGATTTGCCGGGGAAAACATCGTTGCAAGAATGTAATATCCCAATGGAACAGGATCAAGCTATATTTGTTCGACAGTACCCTCTGCCATATTCTAAGATAAAAGCAATCGGAGAAGAAGTTGAAGCAATGCTGAAAATGAACGTCATCGAACAAGCAGCATCACCATACAGCGCACCTGTAGTACTTGTACAAAAGAAGGACGGCAACAACCGATTCTGTATTGACTACAGGAAATTGAATCAAGCCACAAGATTCGATGCCGAGCCAATGCCTAACATCGATGAGCTATTTGCCAAGTTGAGCAAGAAGAAATATTTTTCCAAGATAGACCTCGCAAAAGGATACTGGCAAATCCCTATGAAGACAGAGGACAAAGAGAAAACCGCTTTCACTACACCGCAAGGTCAATTTCAATGGACTGTGATGCCATTTGGGTTGAAGAACGCTGGGGCTGTTTTCACACGCATGATGAGGAAACTTTTGAAACCGCTGAACGAAGACGCAGTCAGTAATTTCATTGATAACGTCATGGTAGCAACTGAGACGTGGGAGGAGCACGTGCAAGTCCTCAAAGCAACGTTGGATAGATTACATGAGTGCAATCTGACAGCAAAACCTTCCAAGTGTTATTTTGGATTTGAGAGCCTGTCATTTCTAGGACACATAGTTGGTCAAGGTACAATTCAACCAGAAGAGGACAAGGTTGAAAAGATCAGAAACGCGCAACCACCGAAGACGAAGAAAGACTTGCGCGCTTTCTTGGGTCTAGCAGGGTATTATCGGAAGTTCGTGCCGAACTTCGCTACGCTCGCACTGCCGCTGACTGAGAAGACGAAAAAAGGGCATACTGAACGAGTTCAGTGGGACGACAAATGCGAAGAAGCATTCACGTCACTCAAGCGAGAGTTGTGCAAGAAGCCAGTCATCTGTCTCCCTGATTCAGAGAAACAGTACGTCCTAAGGACGGACGCATCAGACAGAGGTATTGGCGCTATCCTGATGCAAGACCATGGTGATGGTTTACAACCAATCGCGTACGCCAGCAAGAAGCTGAGTGAAACTGAAGGCCGGTATGCCACGATCGAGAAGGAATGCATGGCAATAGTATGGGGAATACGGAAGTTTGAACAATACCTGTTTGGAACAAAGTTTGTTATTGAAACAGATCACCAGCCTCTACAATATCTGCAAAAAGCAAGGACAGAAAACGGACGGCTGATGAGATGGGCCATACAACTCCAACAGTACAACTTCTCTGTACGAGTCATTCCAGGCAAAGACAATATCAGGGCAGATTATCTCAGCCGCTCGATGTAAGTGTAAGGAAAAATTGCATTCTTGATTTTTCACTTAAGCGGGGGGATATTGTCGCGATACAAGCGCCTACTCTACGCATCTTCGATATTCTGCTGTAGTCCAGACAATGCGTCATAGACAATACGTCATAGACAGTGACGATAATAATATTATTTTCGGAATGACGCAGTATGCGACATTTTTTATTTAGTGTAGTTCATTTTTAGATTGTTGTTACCATAGACAATTTGTGTACCATCCTTTCGATTGGCTGAATGTGGACAAGATTCGTTAGGAAAAACATTCGAGCAACCATCTTTGGAGGGCAAGGAACGTATGTTTACGCCAGACCACTATTTCAGATTACTGAGGTCATAAATTTGGTTCGAAAAGCTCGTCTCATCCTAAACAACACGTGTCGTAAACACAACAAACGAATCCTGAGCTGGTAAGTTACGATTCGATGTGTGAAGCTGGGAAATGGGTAGTCTTGTGCTTGTGTCCATTGCGCCATGCGAATCATTCATCGTCCTTCATCAAGGTGATTCGTTATTATTCTTCAATGTATGCAAATTGTATGATAATAGTTATTTTAACATGTTGTTCTCATTTCATATAAATTCTTCAGCGCGTGAAGTTTATATGGTGATAGTTAATTTAACATGTTTAGCTTAGTTCATAAAGAATGTTGGTGCATTCTTGATCATTGGAACAGTGTGGATGAACAGCGAGGAAAGAACATTATTGTGGTTTGAGAATAAGATACAATAACCCGTGAATATGCAGGGTTCTTATTCAAACAACGTCAACGGCGTTCCTCGCTGGTCATTCAACAGGATGCAGATTGTGTATTTAGTCCCTGTTAATTTGTCTGTGCGCAGGAAAAGGATTTTTCTTTCTTCCTTATATTTCCGACTGTCGGATTCCTGATATGATCATTTTTAACCTACTTCCATCCTCAACGCTTATTCTTCTGATGACATGGAGTTCGTCATATCCCTGACGTCCATGTGAAGCCAGCTGGACGACATACCATCCTCTTGGTCAAACGTGAGGACAGAAACTGGGTTAAACAAAAGAGACAAATCTTCTTCTCCATCAGGGAATCTACGTCAGCTAAGTTTTTTTTTAATCAACAGTGAAATTCTTCAGAACCATGACATCACGGGTTCTCGTATCACATCATATGAAATAAATATCATCAACCATCAACCAGTGGTATTCTTTTTTTGTTGTAAAAAAGCAAACAGGACGAATGAATAGCCAATAATTTCTTTTATTCTTTATTTTCTATTTCTCAACGTCATTTTCTTGTTTCCTATCGATTTTGGGCATAGTAAAAAGAGTAAATTGATTCTATTTATATAAAATTCTTTCAATCTGTTCATTCACCCTTTAACATCTATATATATATTCATATAAAATATATATATAACGCGACAGTGAATAATAAACTAAAAGAAGAAGAAGACCACGATGATAATGATGATGATGATGACGACTTGCTATATGGCACATGTGCCCACTAAAGTTTAATGTTCATGGCACAGGTTTAAAAAATAAAAAAAATAAAAATGGAAAAACTTAATACCACACAGATTAAAGTCTTGTGCAACATACCTGCACGAATGGAGAGGCAAGCCTGGTGCATGGAGACCATGGCGGCAGAGCAGGCGGTATCTATCACCATGCAAGGCCCGCGTAGATCAAAGACATGTGACAAACGACTGGCCAAGATGGTCATTCTGACGCCTGTTGCCGTGTACACGTCAAGGGTGCTGTTTTTCCCCAAGGATATGCAGTCGCAATCATTGTTCATTGCGCCTGAAACATTAGGGCAACTCTATAATCACAGACCTAGATGTACTAAATGACCCACAATTCGTTTTACCCTCTGTGCTTCTGTTTTAAGAACACACACACACATACACACCCTAAAGAACACACACACACAAAGCACACTCTCTCACACACCAAACTCCAAATCTCTTAATCTCCAAACCAAAAGCCTCATTACAAACACATTGTGCAGTAATCTATATATATATATATATATAGTCTCATATTTACCGGAATGTGTCAACCTGCACAACCGTTAGTACAACGGCCGTTGTGATACGGCCTCCCGGAAAGTGTCAACATCGCAAGTTGCCACATACCGGGGAGGCCCCGAAGTCCTTAAAGAAACTTGAGAAAAAAGTAACTTTCGTCCCCTCTAGGCGACGAAGTAGGTCACGCTTAGTTTTATCTAGGTCAGGGGACTTTTACCAACCGTTTGGGAATATTTTCGAACCGTTTATTGACGCCGGATAGCGTCCTCACTTGGTTTCATACAATTTAAGAATCCAAGAAGGCAGATGGGTTTTTGGGACGGAAAGAGCGGAAAGAGTTAGGGCAAGGGCTAGTGATAGAACTGCAACTAACCCTTACCCGAACCCTTCCCCTTAAATAGCGCTCTTTCCGTCACAAAGTAAAATGTTGACACATTCCGGTACGTATAAGAGTATATATATATATATATATATATATATATATATATATATATATATATATATATATATATATATATATATATATATATCCGACAATAGAAAAGGAAGCAAGAATGAGGGAAGGCATGGATGCTACTAGAAGTCTGGAGGAAGAGCGCTATGAAATTGTACATCCTCATCACCACCACCACCCAACCCACCTCCAACAACAAAAAGAACACATTTACGAACACCAGTGAACATTTTCATAGAGGTTTTAAATAATCTAAGCACTAACCAATGAAGACGCCAGTTTGTGATTTGGCCAAATGCATCATCATCATCACCATCACATCACCACCACCTCTATCAACTATTTCAAACTTTTTTTAAGAGACGTTATAAATAATCTAATCACTAACCGATGAAGACCCCAGTTTGTGATTTGGCCAACTGCTTGCAGGTGAGTCCAGCGTCCTGCATGGCCATGAAGGTACAGTCCAGCAAGAGGAACTGCTGAGGATCCATGGAACTTGCCTCGAACTCACTAATGTCGTACAAATCGTTGTCAAAGCTGAAGATGCTGTAAATCATTCAAGGATTTTTGCTAATTTCTTGTACATGTCATCACCTCACCTTTTTTTTTACAGTTCAAGAAGTATATACAATGATTTTAGTTCGACATTTTAAGCGTATTCTCCAATTACTGTTATTATTGATACAGACTTGAGATTCAGTACGTACAGCAAGTAGCCTACATGGACACTTAATTTCTTTTTGTTGTATGCAGTGTAATTTTTTAATTGTCTAGTAAGGACATCAGACTAAAATGATGGCCAAACATCAACATTATGTAACGGAAAACAAAAATGAAAGCTACATCTATTCTAAGTTTCTCACCCTTGAAAAAACATTGACCACGATCATAAAACAGTTCTGATTTAGGATGCCTTTTAGTATTTTGTTATACAAAAACAATTATCCATTTTGTAAATTGATAGTAGATTTCATTTAACGATTCAGAGCAAGTAGAAAACTAAGGATAGAAATAGGAAGGAGAATTTAAAGGAGAAATTGCATCAAAAGCAAGGACTAGAAGGGCAAAACCAATGTGACTCACATGCACCTTATAGGACTTGAAATATTCAACATGAAAATGAGTACCCAGAAGAAAAAAAAGATATGGTGGCTTTAAAATTCAAAGTAATACCGACTTCGATTTTTCTATTTTCTTGACCTTGAGATGACTTTGACCTTTGACTCCAAATACACTCATGTATGCTTAAATCAATTACAGCAAAAGTTGTATTATACCCAACAAAAATGGTGACCTTGGGATGACCTTGACCTTCAGTGACCTTAACCTTGTGATGTGGTTACCTTGACCTTCATGTGATCTCTCATGCACATATATTATCAAAGAGTCCAAGGTTGTATACTGTAGATTAAATAGTCATTCCACTGTACCATGACCTTTTTTAAAAATGCTTTTGCAAAGTCTACAATGACCTTGATTTTCAAGATGAATCCAAAAACGGAACATATGAAAGATCAATCTATCATCTCTAACTACAACAAGTTTGGACTTTAAATCTCTCATAGTTTAGGGTCAAGGTCACTTCAAAGTAACTATACTAACAGACTTTTGACAGCTCCAGTGACCTTGACTTTGGAACGAGGTTGACCAAATTTGCACAGTATACGTGTCTCATTGATATCTATCATGCATCAAAGAATCACAAGTTTAATATTAATAACTTCGAAAAAAAAATTGAAATTTTGTGAAACATTGTGTTGACTTTGTGACCTTGACTTTATTTTTTAGGTCTCATGGGTATACACCATCCTACCAAGTTTGGTTGTGATAGTTGAAATAGGTTCTGAGATATTAATTCACTTGCAAGTTTTGCAGAGTTCGGACGGCAAACACCAGTTGGACAGAGGGACACTTTAAAAAAAAAAAAAGTAATTTGAAGAACTAATTATCACTTATCTCACACATATTTTTTTTTATGTGGTGGGGATGGGAGTGTGTGGGAGGGCTGGGGGGGAGGAAGGGGTAAGTACATAGACTTATACTGCAATGCATGAGAGTAAAAAATGTTTACTCATTTATAAAGCCGCCTTTTTGGACGTAGGCTTTTCCAAATGCCTGTTTATTGGTGTCCAAGTAAGCTTTTGAGTTCCACCGATCTGCCGGTACATCAGTGATGTGACACTTCCCTTTCTGCAGCAAGTCCCAGAATTCTCGGACATTGTCAGCTCCAGGTGTTCGACATCCGATACCAATAATAGCAATATCACTATCGCTGATGGGTTGTGGACTGGCTTCTGGGTCGGAAGGTTTTTCAGGAGGAGGATGGCTGTTCATGTCATCAACAGGCCTTGATGACTGATGACTGTTTGGACATGTGGTAGTTGCTGTGGAAGTTAAGATATTGACCATTCAAGAAACGATAGTTGTTGGTGTATGCTTATACCTTCCTTGTAATTGCTTAAAACAATTAAAAGTTACAATGGCAGACTCAGAATGGGAATTGTATTGTCCCAATATACAGTAAGGAATATTTTATTGCAGTGCACTACAATCACACACTGCACATAGCTCTAGGCACTTGCATGAGTACAGAACAATTTTATAATACAAAATTAGAAAAACTCGGTAACTATTAACAGTAACCTAATATATAAATGATATATATAAAAGAAATGTAAAGTGTGGGAAAAATAATAAAATTTAAAAAAAAAAACTTAAAAAAAAAAATATTATGTCACCATACTAACGTTACTTTATATACCATAGTTTTGTTTTGGGCTCCATGAATCTGTACAATCTAACTATATACAAAGTTTACATACAAAGTTTACTAAGGACAATACAAAGTGGTTCCGCTAATTCATTGCACATTTCCTTAAGTACTTTGGAGGGTGGGAGGATACCATCAGGTTCTTGTGCCTTTGATGGATCAAGTTCCTTTAGCTTTTTTCGAACCATATTTGATGTAATTTCAACATCTTCAACAATGCAATCTTTTGAGTCAAAGCCTATTTTTGTTTCAAAATATTCATCCTACTGCTGTGTGACAGATCTGTAAAGCAATAGGCTTAAATTTTCCTTCATAAATGCCAATTTAATGCAACCATAAATTTAGCAACAGTAATTGATTGCATACTAGAAATTTGAATGTTTCTCTTGTTATCAAGCATTACCACAAACAAATATGATTTATTTTGATTTTTGACACTTTATTATCCCTTTTTATCAAGAAATTCTGGGCTGCCTCCCATGAGGTAGGCGATGTCACTGCCTGTGGCACACCCAAACCAAACCTATCTAATATTAGTTGTTTGTTTTTGTTTAAAATGTGTGCCTACCTCAAAGATTTCCTATGCCGAGGCTCAAAGCGCGGCGATCTATACCAACATACATGCTCACCTGTCTCATCCACCCTCACACACACCAAACACATATCCATCACTCAAACAGGTGGTGTAAAGGCAAGGAGATCGCTATTAGAAGGCGGAAAGAAAATCGAATTTTTATTTTTGAAATTTTTATATTGACTGCGTCCTGTACCATTATTGAAGGGAGGGAGAAAACAGGAGTGCCCGGATAAAACCCTCGGTGACCTCAATAGTCTCGTACCTAAGTCACATACGTTCGCCCCTTGTGGGAATCGAACCCGCTCTTTCATTCTGTTAAAAGTACCTTTATTTCTAATTTTTTTAGTTGTTTTTGTCCAATAAACAAACAAACAAGAGAGGCCAGTGAGTCCACAGTAACAGAGTCCATAGTACCGTTGGTTTACTTCATGTTGTAATCGTGAGTTTTCATGTTCACACTGATATAAATACTAATAAATACCATTCAAACGAAAGCTTTGTGCTTTCACTCGGCATGTTCAAAAGAGTTCATCATCACTTCTCCAGATATAATATTGAAATCGTTTGAATAATAATAATTGTGACATAACAAACACTTGGATATAATTATAAATAAGAAAAGCGATGCACAAATCAATCTGCCCAGCTCCCTTAATGGCTTGTCTTAATTGGAAGGTCTATGGAAGATTCGTGTAGGTTCACAAATCTTTTCTATTTTATTTGAGGTTCTTAGATCCAAACCTAGGTTTCTGAACTCTTTAAGACCCCACCAAAAAAAAAGTAAAATAAGCTAGGTTCGGGACCTAAGAACCTCGAAAAAATGTTCATGAACTTCCACGCACCTTCCAATTAAGACAGGACCTAAAGCGCCTCTTGTTGTGATAAATGAAATAAGTTAGGTGTTGACTAGCCAAGTTAAAGTTTTATACCATCTGACGGATAGAAAGACATGCTTAACACAATGTGTCTATGCGCGTGTGTGTTTGCCTTTGTTTTAATACATGTGTATATGCGCATGTGTTTTTACCTATGTTTTAATACCACATTGTGTGATTTGAACAAATCTGGAAAAAAATTGGGCGGTGGAGGGGTGGAGGGTGGAGTGGTGGAGGGTGTTAGGATATGAGGAGTGGAGGGGTAAATAGGGAGGGGACAAGTACACAGACTCACATTGCTATGCATGAGAGTAACAAAAATTCGAAGTCTATAATATAAAGTCTAACATCAAGAGATTTAGCAATGACTGTAGGATGAAATGCCTACAGTTTAGTGTTGCTGCACATAGTCTACAAAAGCATATTAGTACTACATGACGTGATAATAACTTATGCTCTATTATACTTTTGTTATTTAGTACAATTATAAGTACAATTTAAAACATATAAAAAATACATAAAAAATAATTTTAATGAAAAGCAATAGAAATTGCATATACATACAAATGTAATTTATTAAAATATTTATTTTATTTATTTATTTAATAAATAAAATCAAGAATTGAAACATCAATTCATAAAGTAAGCAATAAATTGGAGGAGTAACTGATAAGAAAACAAGTCAAATAAAAGCAACTGAGACTTACCTTCATCCATTGTTCAAAGATTGGACGTTCAGCAACACATTTTCCATGACATCATTCAGAAAAATGGTTCATCAGTAACCTGCCAATGGAAACTAGTTCGACTGAGTTTCGGGTTTTTTTTGTTTTTTTTTGTTTTGTTTGTTTGATTGTTGTTGGTTTTTTTTTTTTTTTTTTTTTTTGGGGGGGGGGGGGGGGGGGGGGTGGTAAGTAGGGGAATGCACAGCAACATTTAGGAGAGATCAAAGCAGATCTGACAGAAAAAATTTCCCAGGAAATGAATTAGCGAATAGCGAGCGTTGTGGCCAAGTGGGCTAAGGCGGGACTAACTTGCCTTGTCCACAGGCCAGAAACCAATGGCGCCTGACAGGTGTGGGTTCGATCCTGCATCGGGGCGTTATGTTTCTCCGAATATTATTTACTTTCGACTCGGGCAACGTCTCGGGGGTTTTCTCCGGGTACTCCGGTTTGCTCCCCCAGCAAAATTTCAACCAAAAAAAAAAAAATTCAAAAATTTAAAGAATTTAGCACAACTAATGTTAGGTAGGTTGGGTTTGGGCGCGCCACAGGCTGCGACTACGCCTTCCACATGGGAGGCGGCCCAGAATTTCCCGATAAAAAGGGACAATAAAGCATTAAAATCTAAAAAAATCTAAAATCTACAAACAAAACAAAGCAAAAACAAACTAGAAGAGCAAAAACTCCGCCAAGGACTGTCCCAAGCCTGGCTGCAAAAGGAGGAGGATTGGGCGTGGGGTTAGCACCCCCACTCTGTAAAAAAGACTACGCTACAGAAACGTTAACAACAGAAGAAATAGAAAACTTTATCCTGGGAGAGGAAGGTACTTCATCATGAAGACCTATGATGCGTTGTGGTGAAAGCCGAGAGAGCCGACTATCCTTCTGTCAACCAGGAGAACCACCATCGGCACATGGAATGTTCGGACCATGTACAAATCGGGAAAGACGGCACAGGTAGCAGCTGAGATGAGGAATAATGACCTGACCGTGTTAAGCATCAGCGAGACACAGTGGACCCAAGCTGAACAAAGGCGACTGATGACAGGAGAACTATTGCTGTACTCGGAGCACGAAGAAAACGATGGACCCCACACGCAAAGAGTAGGCTTCATGTTGTCCAATCAGGCACAGAGGGCACTTATTGGATGGGAGGCCCATGGCCCCAGGATCATCACATCATCCTTCTGTACCAAGATGAAGAAGATCAAGATAAATCTTGTCCAGTGCTATGCTCCACCGAACGACAGTGAAGAGGATGTTAAAGACCATTTCTATAGCAGACTACAGAAGATCCTTGAGACCTACCCAGACAAGGACATCACCATCCTCATGGGAGATGTCAATGCCAAGATTGTGTCTGACAACACCGGATATGAACCAGTCATGGGCACCCACACCTTAGGAGTAATGAATGAGAATGGAGAGAGATTTGCGGACCTGTATGCACTCAACAACCTGGTCATCGGAGGCAGCATCTTTCCTCACAAGCAGATTCACAAGAGTACATGGGTATCTCCAGACAAGGTGACAGAGAACCAGATCGACCACATCTGCATTTGCAAAAAATTCCGAAAATCCCTGCAAGACGTTAGAGTGAGAAGAGGAGCAGACGTGGCGTCCGACCATCACTTGGTGGTACTGAAGCTGAAGAGGACCCAGTTAAATTCGTCAGGCAGAAGAATAAAGTACAACATCAGCCTTCTGAAAGACCCAAAGACAAAAGAATAGTTTAGTCTGGCACTAAGGAACAGGTTCAAAGTGCTTCAGGAATTATTTGAAGAAGAAGACAGTGTACTCAACAGGCGGCAGAAAGTGAAAGAGACACTAAGATCGTCATGCCAAGAAGTAGTGGGGCCAAAGAAACATCAACAGAAAGAGTGGATCACAGCACAGACCTTGGTCAAGACAGAAGGAAAGAAGAGGAAGGCAACAGTCAACAACAGCAGAACCATAGCAGCTAAGGCCAACGCCCAACAAGACTAAACAGGAGCCCATAGAGAAGTGAAAAGAAGCCTACGTGGATGGACTGGCAGCTGAAGCAGAACAGGCAGCGTACAGTTGTACGACACCACTAAGCGACTCTCCGGAAAGTTCAGCAAACCAGAAAGACCTTTAAGGACAAGCAGGGAAACACCATGAACAGTCTAGACCAGCAGTTGAACAGATGGGCTGAACACTTTGAGGAACTTCTGAATAGACCAGCACCAACAAATTCCCCAGTCATTGAACCAGCCAATGTGGATCTTCCAATCACTGTGAGAAACCGACCAGGGAAGAGATCAAGAAGGCTATCACCCTGATGAAGAACGGAAAGGCCGCTGGACCAGACAACATCCCAGCAGAGGCGCTAAAAGCGGACCTGGAAGCATCAGTGGAGATGCTGTACCCACTCTTTGAGAAGATCTGGGAGGAAGAAGATGTTCCGGCAGACTGGTAGGAAGGTTACCTGATCAAGCTTCCAAAGAAAGGTGACCTCAGCAACTGTAACAACTACAGGGGCATCACACTTCTATCTGTGCCTGGGAAGGTCTTCAACCGGGTCCTTTTGGAGAAGATGAAGGATACGGTCGACCCACAACTACGAGAGCAGGCAGGCTTCCAACAGAACAGATCCTGCACGGACCAGATTGCAATGCTCCGCATCATAGTGGAGCAATCCCTGGAATGGAACTCGCCGTTGTATATCAACTTCGTCGACTATGAGAAGGCGTTTGACAGTGGATCGAGATACCTTCTGGAAGCTCCTTCAACACTATGGCATCCCAGCCAAGATGGTCAATCTGATCAGGAACTCCAATGACGGCATGTCCTGCAGAGTTATCCATGGCAGACAGCTCACAGACAACTTCCAGGTGAAAACCGGAGTACGACAAGGGTGCTTGTTTTCATCTTTCCTCTTCCTCATCGCCATAGATCGGGTTATGAAGACGTCCACCAGGGAAAGTAGGAACAGAATCCAATGGACTCTGTGGAGCCAGCTCGATGACCTGGGCTTCGGTGACGACCTTGCTCTTCTTTCTCATAGCCAACAGCAGATGCAAGACAAATGCAGTGGTGGCCACATTGTCGGCCTCAACATCCACAAGGACAAGAGCAAGATCCTGAAGATCAACTCCATCAGTACCAAACCAGTCATCTTGAATGGAAATCTTCTGGAAAAAGTTCAGCCCTTCACCTACCTGGGTAGCATCATTGATCAGCTGGGCGGCACAGATGCGGACGTCAAGGCTAGGATCGGCAAAGCAAGAGCTGTCTTCATTCAGCTCAAGAACATCTGGACCTCCAGAGAGCTGTCTTTGGCCACCAAGATACGAGTATTCAACTCCAATGTGAAGTCAGTCTTACTGTATGGAGCAGAGACATGGAAGACAACCAAGACTAGCATAAAAAAAGTCCAGTCCTTCATCAACAGTTGCCTCAGAAGGATTCTCCAGATCCGCTGGCCCGGACCATCAGCAACGCCAACCTTTGGGAAAGGACCCGCCAACTCCCTGCTGAAGATGAAATCAGGAAAAGGAGATGGGGCTGGATAGGGCATACCCTACGCAAACCAGCGACGAATGTCACCTGGCAGGCGCTGAAGTTTCCCCAGGGAAAGCGAAAAAGAGGCCGACACCGCCAAGATGGGCTACACCTGGAGTCAGTTAGAAAGAATAGCACCGGACAGAGGACTCTGGAGAGCTGTTGTTGGCAGCCCATACCCTGGCAGGGGTGACGGGCATTAATTAATTAGAAGAGCAAAGCCCATATGACTCACATGCTCTTTATGGAACTTGCAATATTTTAACATGAAAATGAGTGCCCAGGAAAATAAACTAAATAAAAAAGGTGACATTAAAATGTAAAGTAATACCGACCTTGATCTTTTTATGCTCTAGACCCACTTCCGGCTCCGAATACATTCAAATACTTTCAAATAAACTACAACAAAAGTTGTATTATGCCAAAAAATCAGTGACCTTGGGGTGACCTTGATTTTCAGTGACCTTGACATTGGGATGATCTTGGCCTTCATATGACTTCTCATACTCATAGTCATATATAATCCATACCTGTCAAGTCTTATGCTTTTGACGTAATTCTTATGGAATTTTGGCGATTTTCAAATCTTAAAGCATAAGGTGAAGATCTTACCTATATATATAAAATTATAGATAGATAGATAGATAGATAGATAGATAGATAGATAGATAGATAGATAGATAGATAGATAGATAGATAGATAGATAGATAAGGTTCATGAACGTGACAATCCATGCATTTTCACACATTTCTTATGGTATTTTATTCAAACTTATGGCATGGGAAAAGAAAAAATGGCACATTTTAAGGCTATTTTGTTGCATTTCCTGGATGAAAATACTGGAAAATGTACAGCTATGTTTTGGGGGAAAAAAAGTTGTTTTTTAGTATGAACAGGTAAAAAACCCAGTGCAAATTGCCTTTTTTAAAACTTTTAAATCATTTATTGACACAGCTCAATTCTCTATCGCACAATATACATCTCATCATCCTTGCACAATCCACCTTTCGCAAAAAGGCTGAAAGCCTCTGCACTTCACCTCCAACTTTCGTTGACTTCTCCATCAATTCCCATTTCCATTTGTTCTGGATGTTGCTTTCATTAAATGTCTCGCCACAATTGACAATTGTAGAAGCACACAACACTTTGAAAAAAAAGTTAATGGAGCGTGTTTATCACAAAAGAAGCGGCTTAGTCTAACGCACAAAATTTCAATCACAGTTCTACAATGTCTCCGTTGATGTTCACAGACTTAGTGCATAGACTAAAAGAGAAACTCAGAATAGCATACGCGGTCGGTGCACCTTTCTTTCAGTAGGCCAACAATACGCGTGAAATGTACAGCATAAGAGGCGCCCGCTAAAGTTGTAGTCTATAACAGTGAAGCAGTATTAGCGGGCGGCACACCTCTCTGTCAATAAGACGACATAAAAATCTGTTTCGGTATTCGGTAAAAAAATATTCTCTGGATTTTTTCTCACAGAATTTTTTTTATTCTTACTCGG
Source organism: Oncomelania hupensis (assembly GCA_036898135.1). Classification (NCBI taxonomy): domain Eukaryota; kingdom Metazoa; phylum Mollusca; class Gastropoda; order Littorinimorpha; family Pomatiopsidae; genus Oncomelania; species Oncomelania hupensis. Next base: position 47,533,168 of record CM072512.1, on the reverse strand, counting down.
AAAATCGCGGATCCGAGGGAGAGTTCTGCAACCTGAAATTTTAATATCTCTGTTTATGATCAAGGTCACTTCGAAATACCTATACTAACCTACTTTGGACAGTTCCAATGACCTTGACCTTGGAGTGAGGTTGACCCAATTTGCACAGCATGTGTATCTCATTGATAACAGGAATTTATTTCGCCAATTGACATGTAATAGATACAACAATCGGAATATTATTTGGTGTTGGACATACCTATCACGCATCAAAGAATCACTGTTCAATATTAATAACTTAGAAAAATAAGTAAAATTTTCTGAAAAAGTGTCATTTTTTGACTAACATTTCATTTGTTGACCCTATGACATTCATTCACTGATCATGTATGAGGTCTCATGGATATCCACCATCTTACCAAGTTTGGTTATTAATCAACTTGGAAGTTTTGGACTGAGGACAAATGAACGGACAGAAAATAAAATAAAAATTTTTAATGTTATTTTGGGACTATTTAGGTATTGTCTCGCACAGGTGTGCACAATTCTGAAAAATGTTTCTTTTGGGCGAGTACACAGACTCACACTGATATGTATGTGAGTCAAAAAATCTTTTCCTGGGAAACGAACAAAGTAATTGTTGAATGTCAGTGTTTCCCAAAACGCACATGTGTGCGTCAGAGACGCACAAAAACTGAAAAAGGACGCATGAAAAAAAAAAGGTGCGTCACAAGGGACGCAACATTTTTTTTTTTTACTGCCGTTATGTATCCTGGCACCTTTGAGCTATCGTGCGCCCGAGCCGAGTAAGCGCGGTGATCTCCCCTACCAACTGACCGCGCTAACACGCATGCGCAGCCTTTTTGTTTGCTTCCGAAAAGCTGAAACATGTCGCTCGACACATGGCTACGGAAAACGATAACCCGCAGAAATGCGGAAGACGATGCAATCGTTGAATGTTGAATCATCATTTTCAGTTCTCCCTAGACTAGGCCAATGATGATCTTGTCTGTAAAACGCAGTTGAACAGATTTTTTTTTCTTTTTTTTTTCTTCTGGTCATCGACTTGGTCCCCTCTAACACTAACTGCTTTTACAGAGACAATTTGTCAGTACATGCAGTTTGATGTGTGTAAATTGTCGTATGACCATTTCATGTTTGTTCTATGGTCATTTTATGTGATTTTAAGGTTCCTCTAGTCAATGATGGATTCCTTTGTAACATTTATCAGAACAGTATTCCTTTTGTTGTGTTGCTTGTTTTATGGCTATTCATAATTTTCAATAAAGTTGCATTGAAAACTAAGCTTTGTTTGACTTTGAGGTTTATTTGTGTGTCCTTGATGTTGGTAATCAAAATCAAGGTAAATGTAGGAATTGTAAGGGGACTCTCAAATTTTGTAAGGGGACTCTTGAAATTTTGCACCAGAGAGTCCCAAGGAGTCTCTGAAAAAAAAAAGCTGTGGGAAACACAATGTGTAACCTACATTTTACTCATGGCCTATATGCTATAATTCCTTTTATATCTATTAGTTTATTTGCACTTGATTTTTCTAAAGTATTGATTTTGTGGGGATGTTCTGTCTTGGTTTTAAACTAAAGAAGCAAAATTAAAACATGGAAATTTGGCCACTCTTTGAACTATTTGCAAGGACAAATTTATCAAAATCTGTTTGAGCAAATCTACGATACATTACAAAAAATGTTTAGAAAATGATGGACCTCGGTGAACTTGATCTTTGAGATAATGCACCTACCAATGATTCAAAAGGCTAAGCAGTGGTCAAAGTATCTGCATATTAAAATTACTCAAAATCGGGTAAGTCATTTTGAGCTAATGCCCCAAAAAGGTGACCAGATAAATGAACTATTGACTCACAGTTTGACCAACCCACTGACCGACCAATCAACAGACTGCCTCAGACTAAGAGTTGAAGTATCTGAATTTATTTTTTTTAATGATAAAATCAAATCAAAATCGGTCCAGTCCTTTTTAAAATATAAAGCAAAATATGTCAGTAAAGAATTGAGCCCGCAACCCTGACCTTTGAGGTACAGTAAAATTAATGTGATGGTATGGGAGGTTGCATAGCCCCTAACCTAGGCAATGAACCTATGAAGTTTGGTAAAATCTGTTCAGTGGTTTTTTTACATATGGCTTACAACAAAACAACAGACAGATGGACTTGACGGACATTTGTCTCACCCTTAACCATCTATATCACATGTGTTTGTCACACTGTCTCAAGGTTGCTCTCACGCTGTCTAACCACATACAATAGAAATGTTTATAATAATGTATAAAATGTCAAATGACTTGTCAAATGGTTGAAATGCCATTCATGTTCATCCTCTATTTATTCAAATGACATTTTCAACAAGAAGAAATGTCAAGCCTAGATAACATCACAATTCACAACAGTGATTCTGATTTAGAATCAAAATGTCCTTCATTAGTACAACTTATGTTACTCTGATGAATAAAATTTGATACAACAACAACAAAATGTCCTTGGCCTAAATGCACAGCAGCTCACAGCTAGCAATAGAGTGCACCGGAAATTATAAAAATTACCAAACTGCTTAGCTGTCAAACAAGTTTTAAAACTTGGTATTCTTCAATAAAAACATATTTCTACTACAGCACTTAGTAAATAACCAATAATCTAAATGTTTACATACCTCTAGAAAGCAATCTTCTATCAAATTAATGTAGCTTAGATTGTTTGCCCACATCAGCTGTCACTTCAGTGAGAACAAAGAACCAGTAATTAAAATAGTTCCAACAGCTGCCGGTAAAATCCGGAACCACAGCCTTTCTATTGGATAAAACTAACGTCCCCCAACACCTAAGCATATTGGGGACAAGTCAGCCTTTCTTTCAAATAGTCCAGAAGTTATTCCAAACATCTAATAAAAATATTGAGGGCAACAGGTATTACAATAGCTGAAAACACTAAAGGATGACATTTAAACTCCAGTTGTTCTCCTTTCACACTTTAAAAAATACACTGGAGAAATGTATGCATTATTCAGAGAACAATATTGTGATTTAATTTCTGCAGAGTAAAAATAACTGACGGTGTAATGTCACATGAGTGAAGCGAACGTTTGCTGTGGAAAATGAAAGTAGAAAATATCAAGGGACATAATTCATAGTGAATCCACGATGGCTCAGAGGTACTGGAAACTATGACAGTAGGGGAGAAAAAAAAATACTGTATACTAATTATGTTTACTGCAGTACTACAATTACCCTGTGGAAAAAAAAAAAGGAGAAAAGTAAAATTTCTTAAAGTTAGAAAGATAACATTTATTACATGAAATTTTTTTTTTTTTTTTGCTGTTTTTTTTAACAGATTGTACGCCATCTCTTCTGCAATATGTATCAGAATACAATGATTTACAACGTATCAATTATAGCACCTACAACTGCATGACATTTCAAAATAGTTGTCAAAAAAAAACACCCAAATAATTTTACAGAAAACTAGCCATTTCCTTGTCATATTAGCAACAGACATCCTAGACTCCCAGTTGATACGACCTTTGTCATAGACTTATGAAAAAGTCAGGGTAGGAGTTCTAGACAGTATATCAGAGGAATGGAAGTACAATTTATTGAAGAATACGTGAATAGAGGTCTGAAATAAGGTTTAAGAGATGCGTATAAAATGGCGTATGACCAAATGGAGCGGTCAGCGCATAAAAAAGCTCGCATCTATCTGACCTTGTTTTTATGCGCTGACCGCTTCATAGGAAGATAGGAGGAGTCCAATATTGTTAGGAAAATGGGACCGCACATTCAGTCAAAGGTTAATGATCATTAGGAAGGTGTGTTTGTTGTCCTTCAAAAATCTGAAGACATACCTGTTTACGCTATTCAGAGAGAGAACGTCTGTGTTCCGAAGAGAATACTTCATCGAAATTTGTTGTTACCCTTGGGAACATTAGGTTGGTCACAGTACAATGAACATATAGAGAACAGAAGTCTGGCTTCAAGCAAACAGGGTCAAACGTAAAGACAGCCTTCATGAGTCTGATGGTGAAGATGAGAAACAAGCGTTCCCAGACTTGCACTGAAATCAAAGTATTAGAATTTCCTTAAAGAGAAAATCATAAAAATACATAAAATGCCAAAACAAAACAAAAAGTAAATCATGCTGTGCTACTTTTTAAGTTAGAATATATAATTTCTGAATTGAAGGGTGGCAAACTTGAGAGAAAATTAGTAGTATGCACAGATGGAAAGAAAATGAAGATTTGAGCTTGACAACCACCAGCAAGATAGAAATACGCAATGTAAGTAAATATCGAGCATTTTTGTGATTGAGAATTAAATTTCAGTGAGACAGTAAAACTTCTTAAGATTACAAAAATTGCAATTTTGACTCCCATCGGAGACTAATATTACAATAAATCATAAAATAGTTGCCTGACACTTCGCAAGCACTTATCAGTATTATCATATTGTTATTCACACAAAAAATGAATATTTATCGCTGAATTAAATTTTTATCTTTAGAGGTTACACTTAATACCTCACTTTTAGGGGCAGATTATGCCCTTGATGAGAGGGTGGGGGGGGGGGAGTGTGTTTCCTGATTATGTAATGTGCATGTGATACTATTAGACTACTAATAATTATGTACCACTGCGTATTGCTACAACCAATTTCTCTTGTCAGCTGTTAGTTTGTCTTTTTTTTGTGTCTTTTTCTTTTCTCCAATTTATGATTCAGCCGGAGTTTACAATCACAACCTAACAAACTTGAGGATGGTTGTTTACATCACTCTTGTCGAGAATATTAGAAAAATGCTGGTAAATTTGTGGAGTATGATGACAACAATAACCCAAACCAAACCAAAGGGAATGCTCACTAGTCATGATGTAGGAGGCGGCAAGGCAGTTCGTGTCTTGAATTTCCTCACAAAGGCGTCAACAATGGCCTCTGTATCCACCTCAATTTTTTTGTAGAGCTTCATGAGAGCATGACCATTCAGGCAAAGGTCAGTCATTGTTGATCTCAAGCAGGTCTTCAGAAATTTAAGCCCACTTATGGACCTTTCAAACTCCGCAATGGTGACAGAAAGAGTTGAGAGAAGCTGCAGTATTGCTTGGACATTTGGGAAGAAGTTCCGACTGCAGTACTTCAAAGAAGCTGCCTCTGTTGAAGGTCGTGGATGATCATCTCTGTCTTCCATTTCACACTCCAACGGTGGAACTTTGCTTCAACTCTTCAAGGGTCTTGCAGTGAGATTTCCACAAATTTACCAGACACCAGATGCCCTGTGGAAGCTGGCATCTATGCTCAATGCCGGCAGCTTGGTCTGCAACAAGCATGAGTCCATCATTGACTAGCTCTGCGTTCTGGAAACGCCTGCTGAATTCAGAAAGTATATGGTCTAGGAAGGGCACTGCAACACAGTGCCTGAAGTATTCTTTTGGCGGGTCTGCTGGCTGATTTAGTCTGTGTGTCTGTCTTCCTGCAACCCTCGGCATTTCAACACTTGCGTTGATGCTTCTGGCCAGATCCGACGCCTCGGTGAACCAGGCAGTGAAAGTGCCATCTACATGGCTCGTACGTCATTGAGTGCGCTGGCTGTCACTTCAACGTCGGCATAGGCTTCAACGACATCCCATGCTTCTTTTCGCAGGCCTACTAAGAGGGGTCTGATGTAGCCGAGGTAGTTTCTGTAACATTGAAAGACTTGTGCTTGTGACACTTTGTCAGAGCGCCGTTCACTGTTCTCCTCCATGTCTGCCAAACAGTGGTGTACATGTGAGAAAGGTGGTCAGGGTTTCAAATGCACTGTGTGTTTCAATCCAGCGAATGCAAGATAAGTCCACACGTTTTCGCTTCTTGGTGATGTCACCCTGCTAGGATCTGCTCCAAATAGCCCTGCCTCTTTGGAGAGAGTGAAAAGAACAGAGTTCTTTCATTGTCCCCGAATATGTTTTGGATGCCCTGCACATCGCAGGCTTTCACGATGCGCAAGTTAAAGCAGTGTGCTGCGCAGTGGAAGAATTTAGCTTTCGGATTAATGCCTGAAATTCTCGCATGCACACCTTTGAATTTGCCTGCCATGGCTCCTGATATGTTCAACCGCCAGACCTCGCTCCGGCAGATAGTTGAGTATCTTCCCAGTGAGTGCTTCACCTGTGATTTGTTCACATGGAACGAAAGCAAGAAACTCTTCTCTTATTGTTTGAGATTAGTCTACAAAGAGCAAGACAATTGAGAGCTGTTCCCAGTTGGCTACATCTGTCACATCGTCAGCAAGGAGAGTGAAATGTTTCGTCTCTTTCACTTCAGTCAGTAATTTGTCCCTAATATAGTCTCCAATCGCTCTATGATGTTGTTCTGAGTTGTTTCACTAAAATACATGGCATAACCCTAACCAGAAACAGAGGTTTTTAGACAATGTTGGAGATCTGCGTGTCCTGATTCAATGCGGAAACGAATAAGGGCATTGGAGTAATGTGACTGTCTTCGTCCGTGACCTGTGAACTAGCAAAGGAAGACCTCTCCTGCCGCAGAAAAGGACTGTCTTGATTGTAGTTGATGACATTGCTCAGAACAGCTCTGTTGTCCCTGATTCTTTGACCATACGCTTCATTCACCACCATATCGATCACTTTCGTCAGATTCCTCATGTGTGCAATGAACGATTCAGCTTTAATCATGGTATCTATATGGTAATCTAGTTGCTGGTGCTTCTTCATGGACTCAGCTGCCTTGGTCCAGTCCTGCAGTTCACAACAAGGCAAAGATCATCACGCGTTTCAAAGCAGACACACCCTTTGCAAAACACACCATCTATTGAAGGCGAATAAGGAAGCCATTCTACACAAAACCGCCTCTTCTTGTTGCTTAGGACAGTGATAGGAAATACATACTGTGCCCATGGTTCCCAGTGGTTTGTCAGAATGTCTAACTTGGTCTGGTGAGACAGTGATTGCCCAGTATACAAGATCTCTGCGATGTCAGGTTGTGACATGCCTGAAAAATATGAGGTAAAACATTTGAAGTTAGTTTAAGCTACTAGTCATAGTTTTATTAGCAATGACCTGCAGATGAAAAATCACTATTTCCCGTTTTCATAGAGTTTATATTGCCGCCCTTGAAATGTTGGGAATACTATGTTTCTACAGTCACTCATATCCAAGATGTGACTACCATTCTGGGAAAGAATTTTGTAACTCAGTAGGTCTTGTTAATCATTGTGTAAAGATCAACCCCAAAGTACTATTATTAATTTACAACACAAGCGGCAAAGAAAAGCACAAGTGTGGATGTCCTAAAAAATCTCTTATGTAATTGTTGAATATTTTGTGGAGGTGTAGAGGTGGACATTCTTACCAGTCAAAGGTTGATGTGATGTTGAGGTCACATTTACAGGCGTCTTTTCTTCTAAGACACCAACAGGGCTGTTCCTCGAAGAATAGCCAGACCTGCAATCCTCGCTGGCACCAAGCATTTCTTCTTCGAAGATATTAACATAGCTTTCAGTGCTCATACTTGGAACTTGATCGGCTGCAGGACACTGACAAACGTAAGACCAACTAATAAATTAATAGAAACATTAATAAGTACAGATGCTGATAACATTGACTTGACATTAACGTCAGATTTCTGTCCTATCCTATCCTATCCCATAACTCGTAGGTCATAGTGGCCCCATAGATGATCGTCAACCAGCGTACTCCATCTTTCTCTGTCCTCAGCAACCCTGATGGCTTCGCTCAGTGTCAAACCAATCCACTCAGTCAGAATTCTAACCTTTTATTAAACATTTTCTCCTTATCATTTTCCCTCCACTATTTCCCTACCCCTTTGTTTCTTAAGGTACCTGTGGTTAGACTACACAAAACATGATCACAGAGAAAAAGACAGAGAAAGAGAGAGAAACAGAGAGAAACAGAGAGTGAGAGACAGCACTGTCATAGCCTACCTGAGACTGTTCAGATTGTTCTGTGCTAGGCTGCAAATCACTTTTATAGTCATTGACACATTATTCCAACAGGTGTCTGCTTCTTTTTCTGACCCTGCTTCTACAAGACTGCCAGAAGATCCTGATTTTAAAATTTAAAAAATACTTGTTGGCTTACTCACTGCGCTGGAATTAAAATAAGTGCAGAGAAGACCAAAATGATGACCAACAACACCAATGGCACCAACACGGACATCAAAGTCTAAGGCCAATCCCTCGTGCATAGCTTCAAATATTTAGAAGCCATTGTATCAGACAATGGGTCCCGACAGGAAGTCCTCTCCAGGATCGCACAAACAACTGCTGCCCTGACAAGGTTGAAGCCCATTTGGAAAGACAGGACCATCAGTCTACATTCCAAAGTAAGACTGCTGCGCCCCCTTGTCATCTCCATCTTCCTATATGCTTGCGAAGCATAGTCCCTCACAGCAGATCTACAACGAAGAATACAAAGCATGGAGATGAGGTGCTACACAGGACTTCTGGGCATTTCCTATACCCAACACATCACCAACGACGAAGTCCGACAGACCATCACACAAGCCATTGGACAACACGATGACCTGCTCACAGTGGTGAAGAAACGGAAACTCCGATGGTATGGCCACGTCACCAGATCATTAGGCCTTGCAAAGACCATTCTGCAAGGCACAGTGCAAGGAGGTAGAAGAGGGAGACCGAAAAAGAGGTGGGATGACAACATTCGAGAATGGACTGGTTTGACACTGAGCGAAGCCATGAGGGTTGCTGAGGACAGAGAAAGATGGAGTATGCTGGTTAAACGATCATCTGTGGTGCCCCTACGACCTCCGGGTTACGGGACAGGATAGGATAGGAATAGGATAGGATACTGCGCTGTATACATCATGAAATCAAAACAATTATAAATTCTGCATCTATTGGCTTTAAAAAAAAACAAACAACATAAACCATTCACCTTACGGAAATATCCAGATTTTATATATGAACACCCACATTGCAGACAATATAAATACCTTATTTCCGTCGCAAATATGTAAGTAATAATATGAAGGGGAGTATATCTGGATATTATTATTATTATTATTATTATTATTATTATTATTATTATTATTTTAAATTCTATATTAAATTGGATTTTGAAAATCTTACTCTTAGCGTAGTTTCGATATCCACTTAGCCTCTCTGACCAGTGATGTAGCCTTCTCTGATGACGTAATCTTATATCACACTCCATGCCTTCCATCCCTTGTTATTAAATTTTCTCTCTTTGCATTCAGCATTGGTGACGAATAAGCGACAATGTTTAGGTTTGATTAATTAGTAAGATGCAAAAGTGACTGTAAACCTAGTAAGCTCGACAATATCCAGATATACTCCCTCGACATCATTAGTTTCATATTTCTGATGGAAAGAAGGTATAAATTTATATTGTCTGCAATGTAGGTGTTCCTGTATATTACAGCCTTCTTTCCATTAATAGAATGTAAAGAACTGAATAAAATATTAAATGTCAAATATGACTGGAGCTGTTACAAGGACGAGGGGAGTATATTTAGATATTGGTCAATGCCAAATGACTTTGATAACTTTGATAAGATAAGATAAACAATTTTATTTAACAAGGATAAAAGAGTAAGCACTGGGTTTGCATTTTTACATCTTGCCCTTGGGGCTTGAACAATAATAATAATTAACAAAATAACTTTCTAAGTCTAACAATAACATCATATAATCAAGATCTGTGCACATAATCACATACTCGCGAACTCACACATACAAACACAGGCACACACACATTTATTTATAATAAATGTTCTCTAATTAAATACCATAAAATAGCTAATTAATTAATTTCTGAGGTGTTGTAAAAAATGTATTCTAAATGAAGTGTATTTAGTGATTGCACTTCGGAGCATTTCTGGAAAGTTATTCCATAAAGTAGAACCTGAATATGACAGACTGGTTTTAAACAGATAAATTCTTGGAAATGGGATATTTAGTTTGTTAGAAAATCTGGCAGCTCTTTAAAAAAAAAAGAAAAAAAAAGAAGATATTAAGGCCAGGGGGTTATACGTGCATTACCAGAAAGGAAACTTTGAGAGGTTACAAGGATGAGGGGAGTATATCAGGATATTGTAAAGCTTACTAGGTCTATGTAGTCACTTTTGCATCTTGCTAATTAATCAAGCCTAAACTTTGTCGGTCATTTCTCACCCTCCTGAACGTTGTTGCATCAATTTTTATTCATCAGATTAACATAAGTTGTACTGAACGTAAACGCGGCAAATAGATGGAAAGCATAGAGGGTGATTAAGTCATTTATTAGAGACGCCTACATCACTGGTCAGATAGGCTAACTGGATACCAAAACTACGCTAAACTTTTCAAAATCCATATAGAATTTTAAATAATGTGCTTACCTGTTTTGGGTGGATCAGACTGGCTGGCAAAGAAAGATTAGATCTTTTTCAATCCTTTGGCATCCACGCTGAGCAGACGTCTTTTCGGTATATTGAATATGATGTCATTGAACACGCATAAATGTGCAAGGGATAGAACCCTAATATCCTGACGTTTTACCGCTTGTTCAAAACATCATCAGAATAATCAGTACAACTTCTGTTAATCTGATGAATAAAAATTGATGCAACAACAACAACAAAACATAAGAACTTGAGCCAATAAAACGTTAATTAAAAGGGTCAATAGTAATAATATCATAATGGGCATTGGGGTTTCGGGGGTGGGGAGTGGGGGTGGGTGAGGGAGTTAGTTGGTTATTAATTGCTTACAGGGTCCAGCCGAATCCGAATTCAAGGAGCCGAATCAGGACCACAAAATCAGGACTATAACTTCGTTGAAAGAGTACTCACCCCTGACAGGGGCCGGGTAGCTCAGTTGATTCGGTAAGAGCGTCTTGCTAGTAACCGAAAGGTCGCTGTTTCGAATCCCGGATTGGTCAACGTGTGATCATATTATTTTCCCCTTTACCAACAACTGGCCCGCTGGTGTCAGTATAAATCGGTCCAGTAGTCACCTATATGCGATCGTCCCCTATACGCTTATGTGTCCGGGGACGTTAATCTATTTTAACTAACTAATTTTAACTATATGCGAAAGTGTCGTGTGACTATAATCTACATAGGCTACAAACAAACAATCACCCCTGATCCGTATAAAAGATCTGCCGAAACAACCCTAGTCGTGACACAGAAGACACTGATCCACCAGCCGTTCACTTTACAATAAAGGCATTCCACGCAGGGGACGCTGAAGCTATACTCTAATTTATCGAACCCCGTTTACAAAAAACAAAATAGAATATAAACATCAGTATAAAATATTAACAAAACACATAATGCCTACACTGCTAAATAATAATATTATAGGAAGCATATGACGGTCTACTAGCGCCAAAACCAAGAGTTACCATTATCACGAGATAATTGAAATTAACACGTGTTCTTTGTAATTTACACAGATACCGGTAAGCTAAAGTGTTAATTAATCATTATCAGTATTATCAATTATCAGTAGAAGCCCTATATATATATATATTGACCATTTGACAGAAAGCGTCCAATATTCCCAAGCTGATCCAACAGACCTCATGAGAGAAACGTGTTTGTGTGGGTGTTGGTTTTTTTGTGTTTTTTTGTAATTAAAAGATGAAATAATGCCTTATGTCAAGCAAGCGAACTTAACTCTCGGTAATTATCTGTTGTTCATTATTGATAAGTTTGTTTGGATTGTGAAAAGATGTGTTGTATAATTATGTACCATGTGGGGATGGGGATGGGATATGCTTGAAAATTGTTTGATATTGCTTTAGCAGATAATGATTATTTTGTTATGTTGTCTGGCGATTTGAATAGTAGATCTGCCAAAATGTAACACACAGCCTGTTAGAGCTGACAATGATTTCTTTGACACAATGCGTTTATTGGATATGTTAGCGTTCGTAGACATCTCAAGATACAGTTTCAAATGGATTTGGAAAGTCACTGTTGGATATGTGTACTACTTTAAAATTGTGCAATTTGAATGGTAAGTGTTATGGTGACCTTGATGCAGGTCACAACACATACTTGTGTGATTATGTGGATGCAGCGTAAATAAACATGATATAGAAGTTGTTGGTGCTGTAGGTATTTCTTGCAGATTATTCTGAGGTTAAAAATCTGTTCAGTGGTACTTCGCCCTGCCCTGAATCCTGCTTGTTCTTCAGCTATGATTTGTTCAGCTTGGGGTTTCAACCTGTTGAGTATTATTTTCATGAGGACCTTGTTGGGATGGCTGATGATGCGGTAATTTTTACATTCCTGAAGGTTACCTTTTTTGGGAAGAGTGATGACAAGCGACTGGGTCCATGGTGTAGGCCACTCCCCACTCTGCCAGATCTTGTTGCAGATAATGGTGAGGGCATCAATCATAGTTTCTCCTCCTGCTTGAAGCAGTTCCGTGGGTATGTTGTCCACTCCCGCTGACTTCCATTTCTTCAGCGATTGCACTGCTGCCTCAACTTCTTCTCGGAGTATTGGGAGGATTTCTTCTTCTTCTTCTCTGTTCTCTGGACATGCTAGAACTGACTACTCTCCGTTTGGTGTGTGGTTGTAAAGGTCAGAGCAGTACTCTTTCCATCTATCCAAGACTTCTTGTTCTTCTGTAAGGCATATGCCAGACTTGCTTTGGATCGTGGAGACCTTGGGCTGTATAACACTTGTCAGCCGCTTCACAGTCTGATAGGCCTTCTTGCTGTTGTTCTTGTTCAGACTGTTCTCTTTTTCCTGGCATCGATCTTATATCCAGTTCTTCTTTGCTGTACGCATGCCTTTTCGGATGTCATTGTTGATTTTTCGGTAGGCATCAGCTCCCTATGAGGTGTTCTTTTTCTTTTTCATCTCTCTTCGTTTATCACACAGGTCCAAAAGTTCAGGTGTGATCCACGGCTTCTTCTTTGGATCTCATTGGCGGCATCTGTCACAGATGATTTTGGAGGTGGTGGTCATGGTGTTGACATCTACTTCACCAGCTCCCAAAATGAGCAGTGGTGAAAATTTCCCTCCAAATGTGGCCTGAAATATTTCTGCCACCTCCCGAGTCTTGCAGTTTGTCCAGGTCGAACTTCAGTCTAGTGCACTTTGTTGTGTTTACTCTCTTAAAGTGGAGCTGAAAAGACATCATCACGAGATCATGGTCACTTCTGATGTCTGCTCCTGGAAAAGTGCATGTCCTGCCAATGCTGATGCTTGATCTGAAGCGTTTCTTGACCATGATGTAGTCGATCTGGTTGTGATGCTTCCCGCCGGGACTTTGCCTTGTCCATCATCTGGATTTTTTGTGGAGACCAAGCGTGTTTGCCAGTATCAGATTGTTGTATCTGGCAAACTCCAAGAGTCTCAGACTCCTGTCATTTTTCTCGTTGTTACAGTTGGGTCCACATGTGTCTCCTCAGTTGTGGTGTGCATCTTGGCCAACCTTGGCATTCCAGTCGCCTTGCACTATGACTATGTCCTTCTTCGGCTCTTGGTCAATGACAGCCTGTAGATCTTCATAGAAATGCTCCACTTCGCTGTCGTCATAGTCTGATGTTGGGGCATCATCATGTTGGATGATGATGATGTTGAAAGGGGCTGCTCTCAGACGGATGGTAATGAGTTTACCGGAAACTGGGCGGCAACCCTTGACAGTGTCTAGGATGTTCTTGTGGACCAACAATCCAACGCCATGTTCGTGCCTGTCATCGCTCCCGCGTAAATTAAGCTTGTGGCCTTTGTCGGTCATTGTTTCACCTATATAGGCCTTACCAGCGCAGTTCGCTGATACCTAAAAGTTTCCATTGATAGTGGTCTAGTTCGTGGGACAGTTCTCCTAATTTTTCTGCCGCAGTTAGGGCCCCGACATTCCAGGTTCTTATGACGATGTTGTTTTTCGTGCGGATCTTGCTAAGTTGTCCATCAGTAGCACACTTATCACCTCCGTTTTGGTGGCCAACAGAAGGCGCGGTCTTTGGTGACCCCGGCGACGACCGATCCGGTATGGAGTGAATGGTTCTTTTCATCATGCAGTGTGTCTTGGGCAAGAAAGACCTGGCAGGGCCCAATCCTCTCCAGGCAGTTGGCCACAGCCGATATCCACGAATACAGTACGTGTGGTTCGCCTTGGTTCGCACGTGGTCTTGGTTCGCACGTGGTCTTGGTTCGCATGTGGTCGTTGAACCTGTAGTAACATGAAGTTCCTCCGTCCTGGCCGGTGATTTCTGTGTAGAAGACTTTCGCCCAGTGATGATGTGACATCACCCCTGTTAGTCACCGCTTACGACACGCCGGAAAACGTTGGGTCTATTCTATTGATCGGTGCCCGGAAAAGCGGCAGGGACATGGACCCCAGCGGGGGGTAATAATCATCTGTGGAGTTACGGGTTAGGATAGGATACGATAGGACTATCATTTAAATTACAGCAGCAGTTATATTATGCAAATAAAACAAAACTGTGACCTTGGGATGACCTTGACCTTCACGTGATCTACAACAAGTTTGGACTATATGTCTCTCATAGCTTAGAGTCAAGGTCACTTCAAAATACCTATACTGACTTTGGACAGCTTCAGAGCCCTTGACCTTGGAGGGAAGTTGACCAAATGTGCACAGAATGTTATTTATATCTGTCGCAAAAATAAGCGTCCCTTCGTATCAGCAGCAATATATATCTTCGTTTTTGTTTCTTGATGTGCTTAAAAACAATGCTATAGGGAATGTAAGGCCACATCTTGAATATGCGAATGCGATCTGGTTTCCGTATCTTAAGAAGCAGTCGTCTGCCTTGGAGAGAGTACAAAGAAGAGCGACTCGGATGATTAAATCACTGAGACAATTACCATATTCAGGAAGATTGAGAGTTTTGGATTTGCCCTCTATCTGAAATTTAGAAGATTGAGGGTTGACCTGATCCAAACTTACACGATGTTTAATGGGATTGAGAACATTGATGTTAACACAGTCTTAGTTCCAGTTGAATACTAACTCTAGAACAAGAAATTAACAGGGCAATATTCAAATAAGACATTGCCGCACAAACAAAAGAAAATACTCATTCTCCTACAGAGTTCGCCCGTATGGAATAAATTGCCAGTTGATACTAAAACTAAAAGAGCTAATTAACAACCTTGAACACCTTTAAAACTCTTCTGGAAAAGGTCATTTTCATACAGAAATCAAAATTTGAGTATGATGACTTATTAGCATACTATCTTTAGTATTCCCCGAACAAACGCAAATGGAACCGGACAAGTAAAAATGCTCAAAATAAAAGGGACATTCAAAAAGCCGCGAGGCTTATACAAGTCCCTCTCAACTAAACTAAACTAAACTAAACTTTAAATCTCTCGATAGAATTTCATAGTCTGTGACGTTTACGTCTTCGTCTAATACGTCACAGACCGATTGCATCAGATAGCAAATTGATGACCCTGATACATTGGAAGCAAAGCGGAAAATCTTCAATGAGAAGGGAGTTAGTTATTCATTGCCCACAGGGTCAATCGGACTGCAAAGAGTCGAATCAGGACCACAAAATCAAGACAACTTCGCAGAAAGAGGACTCGCCCCTGATCCGAATAAAATTTCTGCCGAAACAACCCTAGTGGTAACACTGAAAGCACTCCACCAGCCGCTCACTTTACAATAAAGACATCCCACGCAGGGGACGCTGAGGCTATACTCTAATTTATTGAATCCCAGTTTTATGATTGATTGATTGATTTATTGTTGCTTTAGGTCCAGCGGACTCCTCCGAGCCAAATCAGGACCGGACAACCCCCAATCCGCATAAAAGATCTGCTGAAACAACCCTAGTGGGAAAATTGAACGCCCTCCACCGGCCAGTCCCTTTACAATAAAGACATCCCACGCGGGGGACGGCTGAGGGTTTACCTCAACTACGCGAACCCCCGGTTACAAAAACAAAATAGAATACAACCATCATTACAAATCATCAACGAAACATATACATATAAAATGCCTATATTGCTAAATACTGAATCCCCGTTTACAAAAACAAAATAGAATACAAACATCATTATAAAATATCAACAAAACGCAAACATATAAAATGCCTACATTGCCAAATAATAACATCATAGGTCACTGGCAGAAAGCGTCCAATATTTCCAAGCTGATCCAACAGACCTCGCACACAAATGGCCAGAACACAGAGACAACAGCAACAACATAGATGCACAAGTAGCACAGGGGCAGAGAGAGAGAGAGACAGACAGACAGACAGACAGACAGACATTTAAGTGAGTCCCATAGCAGAGGCCGCAGCAATGGCGAGTACGTAAAGTCGCCAGTGACATCATCTTTGGAAACGAGGCCAAGGCGGGTTATAGACATCATCTATATTCATCCCCGCTTCAATACGATTATTCAAGATAAGTAGAAGATTTAATATTATCGCCAAAGACATACCTCAGTTTCACTCGCTTGGTCTACATTGTCATCAACAAATACTGGAACAATACAAGGATCAACAAGTAAATTCAATTATTTAATTATCTCATCACCCATTATTATTCATAATCATTGAGTGAATAGCGAACCGTGTCATCATCATTAGCGTGTTCGAGTATAAAGCGCAAGTGCGAGCCTGTTCTTGTCTTTGGTGCTGTTATTACCTGTCCAATTACACATACCACCTATTATTAAGATCTACCGAAGCAACCGCGGCAGGTGGTGCGGCACCCCCCACCCCCCTCCCCTGCCCCCCAGAAATTATTACGTATTTTGGAGAAAGGGCTGCATGAAAATCTTCTTGTGCTTTGACAGTATCATTTTGGACTATTTAGGACTCATCTTACATAGATTTGCAGAATATGATTTTGTGTGTGTTGGGGTGGGGGAAGAGGGAGGCGAGTTCGTTAGTTATTGTTTTTAGGGTCCAGCGGACTGCAAAGAGCCAAATCAGGACCACAACTTGGTTAAAAGATAACTCACCCCCGATCCATATAAATGATCTGCTGAAACAACCCTAATGGTAACACTGAAGGCACTCCACCAGCCGGTCACTTTACAATAAAGGCATCCCATTCAGGGGACGCTGAGGCTGTACTCTAATTTATCGAACCCCCATTTACAAAAACAAAATATAATATAAACACTGTAAAATATTAACCAAACAAATACATATCAAATGCCTAAATTGCTAAATAATAATTCCATAGAAAGCCCTGGTGACCATTTGGCAGAAAGCGTCCAATATCCTCAAGCTGACCCAACAGACCCCATATACAAATGAGGAGTTTTGGGAGAGTTTTCAATAAAAAAAAGTTGGTGACTGGTCTAACGAAGAAGATAATAGACTGATAGAACAGATTAGGAACGAGAAAGAAGAAACGAGAACAACAGAAACAGTTGTAGTTTAAAACACTAAATTGCCAGAGAGTGGGGATACTATTTATACAGAAAACCCCAGCACCTCAACGGGGGTGGGAGGTCTGTACATAAACTCACATTGTTACACTCACATTTGAGTCAATAATATGACATATCAGTTTTGACAAGATGTCTACCTAGCATTTTCTAAAGATAGTAGGGCTGTGCAATTCTCACAGATTGATTGATTGATTGATTGATTGATTGTTGCTTTAGGTCCAGTGGACTCTTCCGAGCCAAATCAGGACCGGACAACCCCCGATCCGCATAAAAGATCTGCTGAAACAACCCCAGTGGGAAAATTGAATGCCCTCCACCGGCCAGTCACTTTACAATAAAGACATCCCACGCGGGGGACGGCTGAGGGTTGACCTCAACTACGCGAACACCCCGGTTACAAAAACAAAATAGAATACAAACATCATTATAAATCATCAACCAAACACATACATATAAAATGCCTATAGTGCTAAATAGTACATTCATAGGAAGCCCTAGTGACCACCCGGCAGAAAGCGTCCAACACTCCCAAGCTGATCCAACAGACCTCATACACAAACAAGGAGTCTTGTCCAGGAAGAGTTTTCAAGAATTCTCACAGAAGCTGTAAAAGCGTGACAAAGAGTAACAACAGACAAGAAATGGAGTCCTGCACACATAGTGATCATTTGCAACATCAAACCCAAAAGAAACAATAACAATGCACTTACAGCTTATTTCCTCAAAATTTATTAACAAAACCTTTTCAAAATTAATGAAAGCGATAGATGATGCAACTCATCACAAAATAAAAATAAACAGAATTTGTATTCTTAACAAAAAGGGAAAAAAAAGGAATTTGAATATGAAATTTGTGCAACATCAGTTAATGTGAAACCATGAAGTCTTTTGAGACCCACACAAATATTCGATCTCTCACACACACATGTATGCATGCACTATTACACACAGAAACAGAAGAGATGAGCAATAAAAAAATATGTTCACCAGTTTGCCTACCCTCTTACCGACAGGCGATGTTTTCATTTCTGCCTTAGTGAATTATGTTTTTGTAGTATAATCACCACTTCAGCTTGAATTTCTAATACAAATAAAACTTGTCTATAACACATAACACTCTTTGAAGGGCCAATGAAGTGATAAGATGTGAAATAAGTACACGCACATGTACAATACAAAAAAAACGAAATGTATATTTTAAAATTTCTTTGTTATTGGTGCAAGTGGTGTGTAAACTACTCTTTTTTTTTTAATTAAAAAAAAAAAAATCTAAAAAGCCGTAACTGCTATAACGAAATAACCAAAGTAAAACGAAAACAGAACATTACAAACTGGAACCTAAGAAAACTGGACCAATATGGGGGTAAAAGAAAATCATTTGCTGAAAGAAACACCATGACTTCCCTTTACATTTTAACCCACCACATTATCACTTTTTAGGAAAACCAACTCTAACCCACAAGTGAACTTTTGTTTAGGCAATCCGATCCTGCATTATCAAAATGTAAAATGTGTCGTTAACACACAACACCCTATCCCCCTCCCTCCCCTCTCCTCCCTCTGCTGCATCTCAGCTCTAATGGTCTTTCTCCTCAATTTAAAATCCTCACAGTAAGCATTTAGTTATACACTCTACCCTCTACTCCGCATCATTGTTACCCTCAAAACCTCAATCTGCTCTGTCTATTAAATAATACCTATATCTATCTATATATAAATACCATGTACATACATTAGTGAGTTAAAAGGACGCTGCTCTCAAGTTTTAACTGTTATCAAATAATTTTTGACATGACATACAGGAATGTAGCAGGAACCATCTTCAGCTATAGCAGCTAATGTTTTGATTGTGGCTGCTCAACCCAAGAAGAAGAAAAATAAATTGCAAACTTGTTTTTTTTTCAAATGGTTACTGCATTCTGCTAATGTGGAAGGTTAAAATATATTCAAAATTGTTAACTCATTCACTCCCTACTGGGCGATTGTGTTCTACTCTTTTTCTCTGTTTCCTGCCATTTGAACTATTTAGTACAAAATTCATACAACAATAAGTACTCCACAAAAGAACATGAAAATTTCTGGAGTTATTGTTGACATGTTGGTAGAGTTATTGTTGACATATTGGTACACTATAGTGCAAAGTTTGAAATGTTTCAAGTGGAAAATATCTGACTTAGATGGGGGAATATAAATGACCCTATTTTTGGTCAAAGCAGATGATGTCATTTTTATTGGCAAAAATCATGCAATTAAACTTTGTTGCCTCTTTCTACAGCTGAAGAACCAAAAATAGCACTATGATGCAGCAGGCAATTGAACAAATTTGAAAGCTAGAACTTCAGTTTCGTACAAAATTGACATCAATTAAGCAACCCCCCAAAAAAACACAAAAAAACGACAGGGTTTAAAACAGATGGCTGTGGTTTGTAGGGAAGCGATAGGCAAGAGACCATTGCAACTGCAGTGGATAGTAAGAAGTGAGTTAAGCCACAAAGACTGGGTTAAGGGTACAGAGTGACCTCTGACCTTCATTCACTGGGCTGAAGGCTTCTAGCCTGCATGCGGTACATTGCTATGCTGTGCTATGTACTATGCTATGCTACTCTATGAAACCCCACTTCATGCAGCAATATTCAATCATGGTCATTATACTTTATCATATAAAAGGGGCCCACATTTTATTTACTATTTAATGACACACACACACAAATAAAAACATTTCACTAACTATCCACAACATATTACATAATTATTAATGACTTTGCATATATAATCAACAAAGAAACATTCACGTTCTTTTGCACAAAGTGAGTGTCGTGCGCTATAACTTCTTTTGTATGCGATGATCAATTTATATTACTAAAATATATATATAGAGAGAGAGAATCAGCAAAAGGTTTTAAACATTAACAGTAACTAGAAGGGCGAAGAAAATATGACTCACATGCTCCTTATGGAACTTGCAATACTTATCATGAAAATGATTGGCCAGAAGAAACAAAAACACACACACACAGATTTTGATCTTTCTATGCACTTGACCTTGAGATGACTCTATGGCTCCAAATACACTCAATGACTCATGTAATATCAAATAACATTACATTACATGATTGTTGCTTTAGGTCCAGCGGACTCTTCCGAGCCAAATCAGGACCGGACAACCCCCGATCCGCATAAAAGATCTGCTGAAACAACCCTAGTGGTAAAAAATATCAAATAAACTACAGCAAAAGTTGTATTACACCAAAAAACAATGACCTTCTGCGACCTTGACCTTCTGCGACCTTGACCTTGGAATGACCTTGACCTTCACGTGACCTCTGATGCTTGTATATGATCAAATAACACAATGTTGTTGCATGCTATGGGTTAAATGGTGCCATTCTACTGAACGATGACTTTTCAAGATCAACGCAAAAACGGAACTTGTATGAAAGATCACTCTATCATCTCCAAGTAAAAATAAGTTTGGACTTTATAGCTCTCACAGTTTAGGGTCAAGGTCACTTTAAAGTACCTATATGAACCAACTTCGGACAGCTCCCGTGATATTGACCTTAGAGTGAGGTTGACCAAATTTGCATAGTATGTGTGTCTCATTGATATCTATCATGCTTCAAAAAATCATAAGTTCAATATTATTATTATTTTTTTTTTACGTTTTTTTTTTTCCCTTCTTTTTTGTGATTGCATATTTTGACTTTGTGACGTTGACTTTGAAATGAAGTCATTCATTCACTGATCATTTATGAGGTCTCATGGATTGATTGATTGATTGGTTGATTGTTGCTTTAGGTCCAGCGGACTCTTCCGAGCCAAATCAGGACCGGTCTCATGGATATACACCCTCTTAACAAGTTTGGTGATGATAGTTAAAATAGGTTCTAAAGATATTAATCCACTTGCAAGCTTTACAAAGACGCTGGACAGCAGACAGATGGAAATTTTTCTTGTTCAAAATGTCCATTTTGGACTATTTAGGACTCATCTCACACAGAGTTGCAAAAATCTGGAAAAAACGTTTTGGAAGTGAATACATAGACACACATTGCTATGATTGTAAGTCTCCCTGCCCACACCCACCCACCCAAAAAAAAAAAAATGAAAATATTACAAGAAAATTGTTTGAATTTTTATTATGCACTACCCCAAAAAGGTGAATAACATAACTATCCAAGCTTCAACGACATGTACACAATAAATACTAGCTTTTATTTGTCAAATCAATAACAGCACGAGTCCTGAGTGAAGTCTGACAAAATTCAATGGCCAGTTGGTAAGGCTTGATTAAAATTGTCAGTTATGTGGACCAAATGTGAGCAACAAGTCTCGCTACAGTTATTTCCAGTTCAACCATCTTCCTCACAGACAGTAAACTGGAACCAATGTCACTCACATCATTATTGTGCTTTTTTTTTTGTTAAACATGACGGTGGAATTGTGAGTGAAATGAAAAACAAGCTATGACCTCAGATTTCAAAGCACTTCACTTCATACAAACGTTTCAAAGTTACACAACAATGCGTTCTACATCAATGTTACAATGAACCCAGTCTCATGGACACAAGAACACACACACTGTGCTTTTAGATCAATGAAATGTTAAGCCATGGAATTTGTCTGAGATGAGGGCAAAACTATAAGTGTATCGGGTTTCATGCACAACAATTCCTTTAGTTTAGTTTTTTTATTTTCCATGTGGACATTATAAACTTGTAACAGTGATCTGTGAAAACATGCACAACATGCATTCAGTTAAAGTGGAGTTGTTCTCAAACAGTGGCTGCAAAATTGAACCATTCCCCAAACGGCCATTGATATTCAACAAATCAACTTTTTAAAAAATTACCCCCAAACTCTACTATTCAATGAAATAAGTTGACATTCACTGTAGTCATCTTTAAAAAGAAAAACAAATGCTGTAGTAGATGAAACATGAATGCTCCGTAATAAGCGACGTTCCACAGCACATGGCTGCAAACTTGAAAAGCATGGACTGCAAACAATGCCAGTAATGAACACAGGTTTGTTCATTAATCCATGCTTTTTTTCGTAATTTCTTCCCTTTTTTTTTTTTTTTAAAGCGAAAACAAAAGCTTGAGATGATGTTTTGTATTTTATATACTAACCCATTTTCAAAATAGGTCTGACTAGTGCAGAAACTAGAAACTTCTGTTGTGTTGTTTTTTAAATTTTTATTTTTCATTTCTGATTTTATTTTAAATGCAAGTTAATGGTTACAATTCTTTTTTAATTTAAATCTAACAGTTTGTGAAAGGACAGCAATGGGTGTCTTATACCAACAGTAATGTATTTTTGGAAAAACAAACGCGGGTAATTATAATATTTCAGAGACTACTTTCATCAGCTGGAAAAGCGGTATATAAAAACGATAAGCTGATTTAATTTTTTTAAAATACATTTTCAAAAACCATATCTCAAGCAGAAGATTTGTGCTTTCATTTTATTGGTGACAACAGACACACACAATTCCTTCAGTATGCATTGTTTAGGAAAATGGATTGCCCAAATCTTATTCAATAAATTGTGTCTATTATTATAACAAAATTTTATCTAGTCAATATGCAGAAATACAGAACAAGGGAGAAAAAAAAAACAACAGAAAAATGGCTGCCTATGGAAAAAAGGAGGGAACAATTGATTTACTGCACGGTGTATTTTACCATCCATGACCAAACACAGTGACTGAAACACGTTTTTTAAAAATTAAGTCGGACTGCAGTATATCACACATTCCTGAACAGCCAACAATTTTAAAAAATGTAACAGTAAACAAAATTTCTGTTACACAGGACACACACAGTTTTTGCCACATTGGAAACCACACAATTTCTTTTTATTCTGTCAAAAGTGCATCATAACATTACATATCCTCATAAAACTTCACTTTGATCCAGAACATAAATATATACAATACAAAGAAATATTACTTGCAGACATTGACAGTCCAAACGCACAAAAGAACCTCACAACAATTCAGTCAATTTCATATCATATCATATATATATATATATCTATATACATATATCTGAAAGTGAAACTTACACTTTCTCAAAAATACATGTATTCATTTGTACATATTCACATGCAACTATGCACAATGCATCTAACAATAGATGCTGTCTCAGTTTCAGTGACATCAATTAATACAACTAACAGTTTACAAAAATCAACAAAGCAACCATCAAAGACCTGAACATGCGGAGCAAACACATGAAAAGTTTTACTTTTTAAAAAAACTTTGGGGTGGGATGGGGGTGATGGGGTAACATCAATATAAGTAATTTGCAGTTTTATAATTAACAACAGTCAAAATTTTAATAGGAAGTGTAAACGCAAGCAATTTTATTTTAAATTTTTTATTATTTTCTTGTTGGCGGGGTGGGGTAGTAGAGAGGGGGTGAGAAGGGTAGGGTGAAGGGGAGAGGGTAGCAACAAATACCCTCTCGTGTATTAGTGAAGAAACCACAAATGTCAACAATATCAAAGCCACCATCATAACTCTATTGTGCGTGAAGCCTGGGAGGGGGATTGTTGTCTTAACCATTCAACAGTCTGTTTTGCCTTTGGGTTTTACTACAATTCACAAAATAAAGAGAACTAGTAAGACACCACCCGAAGATGAGAAATAGCGTTTGTTAATAATCATCGGGGGATGAAGATCGCTTGAATATTGGCCCACATCGGGACATGTACTTGCGAACATAGTCTTTGGCCTTGGCTTTGACGTTCTCATTGACTTCTAAATCCTCCACATGGCGACAATGCTTCAGCTCCTTTGCCATGACGTGATGGGTCAGCTGCAAAGATACCAATGTACATGAACAAGCCATACAGAAAAGAAGGAAACCACCAAATGCAGATTCTACAAAGAAACACCAGCACTTTATAAAATACTATTAGTATTGTTCTGGTTATTATTATTACCATTAGTAGTAGCATTAGTAATAGTAACTACTACTATCATGAATTATTATTATTAATTCATTCACTTTTCCATTAAATATAAATTAACAAAAAAGACTGTTCATACTAGTTATACCAGCACTTTTTCACTCCCTGAATCACTACTAACACATGGAACAGTCTGCCATGGGATGTTGTTACAGTTAATACCACAAATACATTTAAGCTTTTGCTTAATATAGTGCACTACACTGATGTGGGTGGAGATTCCCTTACTGCACCTCCCTCTGGCAGGCAAAATTCATCAGACAACTGATGCTTGAAAGCCTGCTAGTGTGACAAGAACCCCACGTGCTCTCAAATGCACGTCCATCTAGAGGGGCCAAACGCTGATAGCTTACCATGCCATCACTACTATACTAGTCCATGTAAAAGGAAAACAAGGACTGAATGTTGAAACTTTCTGCCTTGCAACCCAGAGTAGAGGAGGTGTGTGAGCTAGAAAAAAAACTGCCGATAAAAGGCCAATTACTAATAAAAACCAAATAATTGCCTGTCTTATCTGGGAACTTTCAATTAAAAGCAAAGTAGAAAGATGCACCTCTCCTTAACAAAAACAATAACAACAACAAGCGAGCACATAAATTAGGCATACTCATTCACTTTTCACATGAACTCTGATAATCAAAATACTTACTCTTCGTGCTAGATGTTTGAAGTCCTCTGTGGACATAATACGGCCGATTTTGCAGTCAGGTTTTCGGTAGGGGTTGAGGTACACCACCACATGCTGCGACATCTAAAATTCAACACAATCGCGAGACATATTTAGTATACCATTTCGCTGGTTTTTGGAGGAGTAGGGAGTTTTTAAAAGGAGGTGGGGGTGTCAACAGTACATACAGGGAGGGCTGTTACCCAAAATCCTGATCACAAATGTCTCCCAAGTCTGTGAGTGACATGGAGTGTGTGCCAGCCATACCACTTCATGGAAAATAAAGCCCACCCCGAACTGTTCTATAGAGCTAGCCTTCAAGGTGACAAAGCTTTCTGCACCAAAGCTCTCGAGAGGCTCCAACTGCAGAAAATCTGCTACTTAAGTTAACACTCTCAGGCAGCCACCCAGGCAGAACTGACCTTTTACAAGTAGCATTACCCTAAAGAAATGATCAGTCTCTTACTACAACCAAAAAATATGGGTATACTACAAAGAAGATTCATCCGAGGCTTTCCCTTTATAAAAAGTGAAGACGTTTTAAGAGCAGCGCGGTCAAGCGGCTGCGTTGCGGAGCAGGTCAAGGGAGGTAAACAGACCACATAGCAACATGTAAATACAGACGATATTGTTCGACTGTATCGGTGTGTTTTCTGATGAATCCCGAACATATTTGTCAACAAAATTACTGTGTAATGTGTAGGAAAATGACTCCTTGTAATAATGCTGGTATTTTTGCACATTTGTTTTTCGTCAACATTGTGATATAGAGCTTACAATTTACATGAAAATGGTGAATGAAAACAGTTCAATTCTACTTATTTTTTTATTTTTTTAAAAATTCATACAAACATGAGGCTTTTTTGTGATTTTGAAGTGTGTGCTGTTGGTGACTGAATCATAAAACAAAACTATTGCAGCATGCCAGAGTGCTAAATTGTATTCATAAATTAATATCCCCCATTGAATAGTGATTAGTGGGCTAAGAGCGTTGGTTGTCAATTGAACAAAAGGGAACTTGTGAAAATTTAACACTGCTTTGCATAATCATAATTATTGTCAAATTCAGTTCAATTTGTACATATGTTATTGTTTCCGTTTGTTTGGTTTTCTTTGTTGTTTTTGTATGATCACTTTTTTTTCTTTTCTATAACGCTTGATGTCTTATAGTCAGCCTCATAGTTTGTTTGTTTGTACATTGCTTAAGGTCCAGTTAATTCTTTAGAATTGTATCAGGACCGTTGGACAGGACAGAACAATACAACACAGATGACATCAGCTTCATGGCACCTTACACGCAGACCTGCCTACCTACAATTCTTTAAATCAGTAGCAAAAGGTCCAGTTTTCAGTAGCAAAGCCCGGTTTTCAGTAGCATGCACAACAGTCGATGTAGGACGCCACGACAAGCTAATTGTGTACTTAAAATATATATTTTAACATTAAAAACGTTTTAAGAAAGCACAAAATCAGTCTCTACCTGCCTCAGCACACATGATAAGAAATACAATACTTGGTGTCAGGGTTTACTGTTTACTTTCGCAGAGAGTCAGCATAACAGCTCTTGAGTTTAACAAGGTCTTCTTTGGTCAGATGCCTGTTTAAAATGCCATCTGGCTGACTCTTCACCACCATAGTGTCCTCTCCCAAGCTTGCTCTTTGGTCAGTTCTGTTCTTCCTCACACATGAGAAAACTCTTTTGCAGTGAGCACTTGAGTGTGAGGATGGACACCACGTTTTAACAAAGGGAAATATAAACGGAGCCGTCTGATTGGTAACGCCCTGGCTGCATCGTGTACGATGGACTTTAGAAATAGCGGAAGTTCAACTTTCTACGCGCACAATTGGCTTGAGACAAACCCCCCCCAACAACAAAAAAAATTAACCCTTTACTGGTCACACGTTTGTCTATTTTTTAGCTCTAGGCAAGAAGTCTTATAACTTTAGAGATATTTCGGAGTACGTTAGTAAAAGCACCACATCTTAGGTATTAGTGCATAGATTTAAATGAAATAAAATGCAAAATGAACAGAAATAAATTCTCTTTTGATTATATACCTTTTTATTCTTCTCTTGTAATGTCTTGTTTTTTATTACTCCATGTGTTTACAAAAATTGAAAAAAAAAAGTTTTAAAAAGTCCAAACAAGCCTCCTTCTCTTCTTCACTTTCCTGCCCATCTGAATCGGATGCATGCATGCTACTGACACTAATGTCAGTACCGATCTCTTCCTCCGACTTAAAGTCTATTTCTCTCACTTCAATGTCTAATAAATGGAAGCCTGTAAACTCTCCTTCATCAGTCGAAGAATCCAAACCATCCATTCTAGACACTTGCACAAAAAAAATTGAAAAAAACACGAAAAAACGAA
Organism: Oncomelania hupensis; assembly: GCA_036898135.1. Lineage (NCBI taxonomy): Eukaryota > Metazoa > Mollusca > Gastropoda > Littorinimorpha > Pomatiopsidae > Oncomelania > Oncomelania hupensis. Next base: position 47,505,766 of record CM072512.1, on the reverse strand, counting down.
CGCATCAAAGAGAAAACTTGTGGAAATGCAGTCGATTGTTTTCACAACAGAATAAACCGGAAGTCAATTGCCGGAAGTCTCGCAATCTTTCAAACAACGCGAGAATATAAAAGTGGTTAATACGGACGCTTTTGGGCGTTTTGCCTGTTTAGACCTTCGGCAAAGCCCGGTAAAGGGTAAAAAAAAAAAAAAAAGTCGGATTTTTTTTTCCCGTAGAAATTTTATGTTTGCCGTAGCATTGTAGCAGAGCTTTATTTTTCGTAGCTGCTACGGCAAAATCGTTGCAGTAGGCAGGTCTGTACACGGATCATGTTTACAAGGTCATAAAATTAGGAGGCGCTGGAGGCGCATTCAGGAGTGACGTGTCCCACGGCATAGCAGCCCTAAGTGAAAATGGAACAATGTCCGCGGACTCATTCAGTTTTTGTCTGCGCAATGCCCTTGACAAACATGCGCCTCTAGTGACCCGCCGTGTTTCCGACCGGACATGTGTTGGGATGTGCGCCAGGTAGCTAGGCAGCAAGCGTGAGTCTCCCGTTGTTGAAGTGTTTCGTGTAGTCCTTTTTTATCGTACAAAGTGGAATTTTATATCTGTGTGTTCGTGACAATGTGGACTTTCCTAATGTGCTTTTGGATTTAATTTGTATGAAAAGGTGTGGTCAGTGTTTGGACATTTGTGACATCGATTGTTTATCATTTTATCCTGAATTGGATTATATCAAGTGAGTACTGTTCAAAATTGGACTAATTATCGGTGTCATGTCGGCTAACTGAAACATTCTTCTCGTTGAGTGCGGTTGTATTGAACTGTATAATTTTATGGTACACACGCCTATTGTTCTGACCTCGCGCTGTTCGACAACGCAGTGTGACCTTTGACCTATTGCGTGCATCCAGACGACAGAAGTACTTTTGAACTATTGGAAAGTTCTACCCTTGAAACCTTGTGACTGCAACTCCCATTAGACTGCCTTCTTCACCTTTATTTCTGCTGCCTTTTAAAACATGACCAGACTTTTTATCCATAGGCCTCACTATGAACTGAGTCCCTCACCCCTTGTCTTACCCACCCACGCACTGTTCGAGACGCTGACTGCCAAGCCTCCATCGTCCTCTCATTACTTACCTAGGGACGTCTACCAGCGTGTTAAGGCGCTTGGCATCCTTTGTACAAGCCCGACCAGGCGAGGTACGCGTGCGGGACAACTGAATAAACACCGTCGGTCCCGGAAATCATCGTCATCCTCTGCGGCAACCACATCATTACCGCCATCCCTTGCAGTGACCTTGATCTCGCTGACTCCTGCGGTGACACTGTCATCTGTGGCAGCACCAACATCTGTGGCAGCACCAACGTCTGCGGTGGCCTTTGTGTCGTCTTTGTTTGTAGCGGCCTCGACACTTGCGACGACACCGGTGTCACCACCCCACGATTCATCCCCAGTGTCTTTTTTGCCGGCGGCTGCACTACCAAACCCAGCGCCCTCATTAGTATCGGTGGTGCTTGCGGCTGCCCCAGTGTCGTCATCATCTGCGGCAGCCCCAGAGGGGTCGCCATCGTCTACTGCCCCATTGTCGCCATCGCCTGCTGCCGCAGTGTCGTCATCGTCTGCTGCCCCTGTGTCGCCATCGTCTGCTGCGGCGGCCCTAGTGTCGCCATCATCTGCTGCGGCCCTAGTGATTCCATCGCCTGCGGTGACCTTCGCGCCATCGACCTCTGCTGAGTCCACAGTTTTACCTGCCATTCCCACTGTGTCCTTTGATCTGTTGAAACCGCCACGCCCAACTAACTACAGGTCTGAAAAACATTTTAAAGTCCTGTGCCTAAACGTTTGGTCGTGTTGCAACAAAACCATAGAACTGAATGATCTGATCAGTGAAGAAACTTATGATCTGGTATTTCTCAGTGAAACCTGGCTGAAACCTACGGGTAGCGAGGCTCTCATTGCTGAGCTGACTCCACCGGGTTATATCCTCAAGTCCATACCTCGTAGGACTGGCCGTGGTGGAGGTGTGGCCATTGTGTATCGCGAGGTCTTGAAGGACTCGTTGACTGTAGTCACTGACACCAGCAACCTCACCTACCGCTGTTTTGAGTCGTGTGAGGCACGCCTTGTTGTTCAGGGTCAGACGTTTACATTTCTGTCCATTTACCGACCTCCTTACTCCTCCAAAAACAAAATCTCTGATAAGGCATTTGTTGATGAATTTTCTGAACTGTTAGAATCTTTTATGAATCGTGACAAACTTTTTATTGTTGGCGATTTTAATCTGCATTTTGACAAGCCATGCAACTTTTATGTAAAACAAATGTTGATATCTTTGCAGAACTTTGGTCTCGAGCAGCTTATTCGCGTCCCGACACATCGGCTTGGCCATACCCTTGACTGGATCGTTACCAACAGTCAAACACTTGTCGTGAACTTGGCGGTTCAGGATAGAACCATTTCTGACCATTTCTGCGTTTCCTTTGAATTGCTCATCAGGAAACCTGGCCGTGGTTGTCACTTCGCGAAACCTGAAACGGATAGACGTTGGCGCATTCAGGAGTGACGTGTCCCACGGCATAGCAGCCCTAAGTGAAAATGGAACAATGTCCGCGGACTCATTCAGTTTTTGTCTGCGCAATGCCCTTGACAAACATGCGCCTCTAGTGACCCGCCGTGATTCTGACCGGAAGTCAGCGCCCTGGATGACGGCCGAAATCCAGCAGGCTAAGCGAGAACGGCGACATGCGGAGCATCGCTGGATCGAGACTGGTCTTACGGTGGATCGGCAAATCTTTGTCCACCGCCGTAATATAGTCAACCGTATGATCCGCGATGCCAAAATAGTGTATACACGCGACCGCATCGTCAATGCCAGCTCCTCTCGAGAGCTGTTCCGCGTTAGTGGCCAGCTGATGGGTTTGGACGCGACCAACATACTACCTAGCAACATCCCTTCTGACAGCCTTCCAGAGAGCTTTAATAATTTTTTCACAGGAAAGATTGAAAAGATTAGAACTAGCCTTGACTCGGGGAACACCACAACCACCCTACCAACAACCTCTCACACCTCTATCTTTCCTGGCACTAACCTACAAGTCTTTCAAGCAGTTTCTGAAGACCAGGAAAACAGTCCATCAAATGCAAAAGAAATCTTGTCAGCTGGACCCTGTTCCAACTGATCTTCTTTTTCAATGTTTGGACGATGTTCTTCCTGCTATCACTACTATAATGAATACCTCACTCCTTTCTGGCTCTGTCCCTCTGTCCTTCAAGCATGCTCTTGTAAATCCTCTCTTAAAGAAGCCTGGCCTGGATCCTAATGATTTAAAAAACTATCGCCCCGTTTCAAACCTGCCATTTCTATCAAAAGTTCTTGAACGTCTTGTTCTTTCCCAGCTCATGTCTCATCTTCAAAATCATAATCTCCTAGAGCCCTTCCAGTCAGCCTACCGGAAAAGTCACTGCACAGAAACGGCACTTTTGCGCGTGGTCAATGATCTTTTGCAGGCATCGGATCGCGGAGATGTGTCGATCTTATCGTTGCTGGATCTGTCCGCAGCCTTTGACACAATAGATCATGACCTTCTTTGTAAACGCCTCGAGGCTGTCTTTGGCTGCACTGGAACGGTTCTGGAGTGGTTCAGATCTTATTTGACAGACCGCACTCAGTCAGTTATTGTGAAAAACTCACTGTCTGCCCCATCAGTTCTTAAGTTTGGTGTCCCTCAGGGTTCAGTTTTAGGCCCAATTCTTTTCACAATGTACACTCAGCCTCTTGGTTCCATAAACAACAATTTTGGTCATTCTTACCAGTTCTTTGCTGATGATACTCAGCTTCACAACTCTGTCGCTCCTTCTCACATACAAAGCCTTGCAGACAACATGAAAGAATGCATTGAGAATGTTGCAGAATGGATGCGCGAGAATAAATTGAAAATGAATGATGACAAGACTGATCTCATTCTGGTCGGTACCAGATCTAAGCTGGAGAAGGTTGCAACTCATTCCATGGTTCTTTCTGGTAGTGAGATTACATTTTCTGATTCTGTGAAAAACCTTGGAGTCCACCTAGACAGCTGCTTGTCAATGGAAACCCAAATCAGTCAGCTCTGTAAAGCTCTCTACTTCCAGCTCCGCAGAATACGTAAAATCCGTCACTATTTGTCTGTTGATGATGCAAACAAACTGGCTGTCTCATTCATTCTTTCTCGGTTAGACTACTGTAACGCACTTCTAGCAGGTGTGCCTGACAACAAGCTTTTGAGGTTGCAAAAGATCCAGAACAGCGCTGCGCGTATGGTTCTTCGTCAGCCCCGTCGTGTCAGTGCCACCCAGTTGCTCAGAAGATTGCACTGGTTGCCCGTCAAAGCTCGTATTGAATATAAACTATCCATTCTCTGCTTCCAAAGCCTACACTCTGAGTCTTTCCCATCATATCTCTCTGATCTGCTTCATCCATACACACCTGCACGTTCGTTACGTTCTGCAAGTACCTCTCTTCTCACTGTCCCAGGTTATTCCTTGATCACTTTTGGAAAACGTTCTTTCAGTGTGCTTGGACCTTTAACTTGGAATTCTCTTCCTGTACCTCTAAGACAAGTTCAGTGCCTTACAATTTTTAAGAAACTTCTCAAGACTCATCTATTTAATAAGTACCTTTCCTGAGTCCCTCACCTTTGGTTGCCTGCTACCCTCTCCCTCATACGAGTTTTACTTAAAACTGTTATGTTTTTAGTATGCATTCATTTATCCCATGCATTTTATCTGTTTGATGCTTGCTTTTACCTTCCTGCTTATTTGTGCATGTGTGTGTGTGTGTGTGTGTGCGTGCGTGTGTGTGCGTGTGTTCATTATCTGTCACATTTTATTGTATTTATTACTATTATTTTTAAACCTCAGAGTATTTTAAATTGTTATCCAATTCATTGTTATTTGTGATTATTCATTACGGTTGTCTATTGTGATGTTTATGTGCATTGTGTGTTTTTTATGTTTTATGCGCTTTGAGCAGAAATGTTGTCTGAAATGTGCGCTTTATAAATAAAATTATTATTATTATTATTATTATTATTCACCTCAATTTTTTGAAATCCAGGTTTAAAAAAACAGTATAAAAGGAAATCAACAAATCTTAAATAATAAACATAAAAAATTAACAGGCAGAAAAAAGCAAATACTAGTGCCATATGGCAGAATAATGACCTTTACCACTTCACCTATACTTGTCTTGTGAACCGTGGGGGCACCACTGATGATTTGGCAATCAATTCTTCCATTTCTCTGTTTTCTGCCTCTCTTAGGGCATCACTCAATCTCAGGCCTGTCCACTCTACAATGTTACCTTCCCACCTCTTCTTCTGTCCGTCTCTCTTCCTCCCACCTTGTACTGTCCCCTGTAAGATTATTTTGGATAGTCCATTTGATCTTGTGACATAGCCACATCAAAGCCACCATACCACCAACTAAAATACATTCTGCCTGTTAATTACTTATGTTTAGTATTTAAGATTTTTATATTTCCTTTTATACTGTTTTTTTAACCTGGAGTTCGAAAAATTGAGATGAATACTCTGCGTCTCCAGTGCCTCCTAATTTTACGAACTTGTAAACATGATTCGTGTGAGGTGCCATGAAGCTGATGTCATCTGTGTTGTATTGCTCTGTCCTGTACAACGGTCCTGATACAACTCTAAAGAATTAACTGGACCTTAAGCAATGTACAAACAAACAAACAAACTGTGGGGCGGACTATAAGACAACAAGCGTTAAAGAAAAGAAAAAAAAAGTAATCATACAAAAACAGCAAAGAAAACCAAACCAATGGAAACAATAACATATGTACAAATTGAACTGAATTTGACAATAATTATGATTATGCAAAGCAGTGTTAAATTTTCACAAGTTCCCTTTTGTTCAATTGACAACCAACGCTCTTAGCCCACTAATCATTATTCAATGGGGGATATTAATTTATGAATACAATGTAGCAATAGTTCCAATAGTTTTGTTTTATGATTCAATCACCAACAGCACAAACTTGAATATCCTAAAAAGGCCTCATGTTTGTATGAATAAAAAAAAAAAAAGTAGAATTGAATTGTTTTCATTCACCATTTCCATGTAAATTGTAAGCTCTATATCACAATGTTGATGAAAAACAAATGTGCAAAAATACTAGCATTATTGCAGGGAGTCATTTTCCTACACATTACACAGTAATTTTGTTGACAAATATGTTCGGGATTCATCAGAAACATGTCGATACAGTCGAGCAATATTGTCTGTATTTACATGTTGCTATGTGGTCTCCCTTGACCTGCTCCGCAACGCAGCCGCTTGGGTGTCGCTGACGTCATCCGTTTCGCATAGAATCGTCTTATGATTCTTCTTTGTAGTATACCCATATTCTTTGCTACAAAGCACAACAAACTCCTATCTCAGGATGGTTCCGAAGTTAAAACCGGGGACATGTTTCGCAACAGGTCTGTCATGAGGTGTGTTGGGTGCAATCCTGCTTCAAACAGTGCTAAAATAGTTCTTGGGGATGGCAGGAGCTGTGATTTATAAGCACAACCGTGTGTACATACGCATACTTTTGACTGCGAGTGCACATTTTCTGCCATCTTCTTATACTTGAGGGCGGCTTGAGTTAGATCCTGTATTGGCAAAGTGCCTTGAGCAGCTCATTGAATGTGAAAAGCGCTAAATAAGAACGATTAAACCAAGCCCCTTCAACAGGTCTGTTTAACATTCACAGTGATTGTGCTGCTCCACTGTCAAAACTTGGCTTGCAACGAAAAACAACTCTTCCAAACGTTATTTTTAAATCCATAAATTGGGGGGGAAGGGGGAGGAAGATGGAAAGGGGGGTGGGGGGACGGCATTTGAAAATGGACTGGTTTGACACTGAGCGAGGCAATGAGGGTTGCTGAGAGCGGAGAAAGATGGAGTTGCTGGTTGGACAATCATCTGTGGTGCCCCAACGACCTTTGAGTTACAGGATAGGATAGGATAGGAAATTCGTTAGTTTTTGTGCCCATTAATAGCAACTGTTGGCTACCACTTTGGACCTAAAAATATAATCTAGCAGAACGATGAGCGTGTGGGTGAATCCATAAAACAGAGAAAAATCACTTCCTGTCGGACCACAAAAGGAAACCTCAAACCTGAGCGGCTGCTTTGAGCAAAGAGAGCCCACTTCATAATTTTTCATGTAATAACAATGCACAGTTTTTAAGGTACGCCTGATTTTGCTCAAAAGCAACTTAGGGCCCTTCCAATGAATGTAAAAAATAACTACTTCATGCACAGGGAGCCAAAACTGAAAGCAACTAAGGCTGGTAGGTGTGCTGAAAATGTGTTTCTTTCTTCTCAGTTTTGACATTCAATGCAGCAATAAAAAACAATGGTTGTACCTGTTTCCTAAAGTGCTCCTTCAGCCTCCTGGTCCTCTCTTCGCTGGAAGTGTCGGCAGGAGCAGTGGTCGTTCGCCGTCTGCTGTCCTCCTCTTCTTCCTCCTGCTCGTTGTTGTCAAACTCCATGTCTTCCGGGAAAGGGTTGTCCCAGCCCGGAGGGTCCCACTGTGTAGCTCTGTACCAGATCAAATCCAAATCAAATACATGTTAGCTGTAAAAGTAATAGTAGTAATAATAATAATAACAATAATAATAATAATAATAATAATAATAATAATAATAATAATAATAATAATAATAATAATAATAATAATAATAGCAATAATAATAATAATAATAATAATAATAGTAATAATAATAAGGGTATTTATACAGAGCTCCTTCTCGAAAAGACTCGGCTCGAGGTGCAATTCTCATGCATTCCCACACTAATAAGAAAAACATTATTGGAAATGAGAAGAGAAACAGATACATAAAAAGGCTATATATATACATGCTATATGCAAGATGTGACATTTGTAGTGGAGATAATGTGGAACAAACCATTTTTGTGGAAAGCAAGATCAGTGGCTGTGAACTTGCATTTTTGGTGGAAATAGTTAAGTGCTTAGCATATTCTAATAAAAATATTTATTTATTTTTGTATATAAATCATTCAGCACAAACTTATTTTGGGGTGAAATGAGTAATTGCCAGTTGGGTTTCTTCAGTGTGGCATTGTTTTCTTTACTATTGGTCTTTATGTTTTTAGCATTTCTTAATATTTTGCATTTACAGTTCATACGAACATTCACAAGCAAAGGCAAACATCAAAACATTGGAACGTAAAACATACTTACGAGTATATCTACTTCTCGGTCACCAAGACTAATCCATACTATTAAATGGTAACACACGACGCACACAGGATCTCCATTCTCGCCATGGTCATGGGTCATGCACCCTCTTTCGCACTCTCATTCGCTCCAGATACAATAAACCATACTTACAATGCATTCGGACTCCATCACTATTGAACACACATACCTTTCTAACGTAACTATCTACTGTCTTTGTCAACCGTCAGTTTCTACGGTCAAGTCACAGTCTCAGCGCTCTCTGGGAGAGATTCTCACAGGCACCACAATAGCCCACACAGCACGTCACATCACAAAGACATCACTTCCTAAACACAGCGTGTGTTCTCATTTTAATTCACCCTTACACTTTCTTCCATCTTATTTTTAAGAGAAGGGGAGGAGGGGGGGGGGGAAGAAAAACGAATAACACAATCTTGACAACAGAAATTCAAAACAGTGCGGCACTACAGCAACTTCACTAGGTTCCAACAAACTGTGTATGCTGATTGATGTATGTGCTTTTCAGACCATGAGTAAGGTAAAAAACAAAACACTTTGTTGAAAAAAGAAATCAAGGAGAAACTATACCTTGTTAGAGTATGATAGTAATACAGCCTTCCTTCCAAATCCCTGGCAGTCTTCCAATGCAGGGGCAGCATCTCTCTCTGCTCCGGTGGAGATGGTGGGGGTGGTACATCCTCTTCCTCCAGGGGTGGGGCGGGCTGGACAGGGGCGGCAGGCTGGGTTACCGGGACAGCTGGGACCTGCCCCTGGGGCTGGGCTTGGGTCATTGCCTGCGACATGGGATGGGCAGTCAGCAACTGCCACTACCACCGCACGGAACATCCACAATCAAAACATATTAGTCAACTTTGAGTGCAGGGACAGTTAAAATGTAGAGAGGAAGCTCTTGCTCCTGCTCATGGAACATTTCAAATACATTACACAACACACACACACAGTTTACAGGAATAAACCCGCAACTCCTCTGAAGCTAACTCAACAGTTACATCAATTTTAAAGTAAACAAAACCAATACACATAAAATGTTGACGCAGATGTACCGACATACCATGGTAAAAGCAGTTAAGAATGACAAAGTAGGTAGCGGTAAAGTCTTCAGATTACTGAGTCTGACATAGGAAGAACAAAAACTAAAAGAACGTCAAATACAGAATCTTAAGGCAAGGGATTCTCACAAGGATCAGAAATTAATTATAGTGAAATGAAATGAAGTGTGTGTGCTCCATGAAGATAGAGCATAGGACAAATGAGGCATGAACCAAAAAGATGAATGCACAAATATTTTTTTATTTTTTTTAAAATTCTGCACAAACCCACACACATACAAACCCTATTCATGAACATACCATTTGCTGCATAGCCATCTGCTGCTGCTGCTGCAAAACCGCAGGATCCTGGTAAGCTGCTGCCACTTGGGCTCCCGCAAACATGCCTTGCATTTGCTGACATAACATAATAAACATGTATCAACATAAACAATAAACTACCTACTTCTGCATACAAAATGTTCAGAAACTTGGAACCATTTCATAAATGCCTTTTAAAAATAGATGCAAAACTATTAACAAATAAGTTTTGTTGACCCTGAAAAGTTCTCCCCTTTTCCTGTCCCTTCTCCCTCTCCCCCTCACCATGACCACACCAGTTCCAAGTACAGACAAAATGTTTCGGCAACCAATCCCAGAAAGTTTCTACAGTTTGGCATATTTAAAGCGCAGTCAAATGGACATCAGCTAGTAGTCCAAAAAAAAGTATGTCAGCATAAAAAAATGTGACAGCCTGCTGCTATGTCAAGTCTACTGTTTTGTACTATACTGTACCAGTGTAAATGTCCGACTGTGCCAAACAAAGAAACCTGTTTTGATCAAAACTAAATTGCATGTAGTACCTGCTGATAGTGTTCGGGTGTAGGAGGGAAGAGCCCAGGTTGTGTCATCAGCTGTTGTGCAGCCAGCGCTACATCACCGCCCGTGGCTTGGGTGGCCATGAAAATGGCCTGCTGCTGCTCTGGTGTCAACACAAAGTGCTGTTGCATGGATGGATCAAACACTGCACAAGCAACAACAACAAACAAAAAAAGATATTTTTGGGAACAAATATTGCCAAGGATCTAAATGAAATGAAGAAAATAGCTTTGCTACTTACTCTAAAGCCAACACAAAATGATGCAGCACGTTCTACAGATTATTAATGCAGATTCATCGATGTCGCAATGTTCCGACTTTGTAATTATTTTACATCTCTTCTACCCTCAACAATACAACAGGCCATGTCTGCAATGACCAGCTTTTTGGAGAAACGTTGTTATGAGGGACTGTTATACAACACATCTGCAAAGCAATTTTTGTACTTTGGAAATAAATTTATTGGCTAGTGTCCGTACCTGCATTTAATGACTCATTATTCTGATAAGTTGAGCTTAGTCACCAAATTGCAGTAACTCTCCTCCCTCTCATCACCAATCCCGCTCCTCTGTACTCCTACATCACTAATAACCCACCCCTGTTCACTGCAGCAAACACTGAAAACTTCAAAGTGCTGCATATTCTTCGACCTGTTGATGTTATCTGCCTATCTTGAATAAGAACAAGAAGAGAAAGTATGCACACAATGTAAATATAAACAAAATACATGGCAGTCACAGAAGCTGTGGCCTACATTAACAAGAGTGCTCACCAGCTTGTCCCTGAGCTGCCAAGAGGTTAGGATCGGTGGCAAGGTGGTGGAGTGCAGCAAAGGCTGGATCTTGCTGGAACATGAGGGCCAAAGCCGCGTGCTGTTGCTGCAAAAGCACCTCCTGCTGCCTCTGACGTTCTGCATTCAGTTCGTCCTCTGCCTTCACCTGAGCCTCAAACAGCTGACGGCGCTCTTCTTTGGACAACCTGGGGCCACTTGACAACAGACCGCGCCTGAAATGATTAAATTAAACAACTTAAACATCGTACGCCATGAACTCGATTTTGTTGACAGAAATCCTTATTAAATATGTTTTTGAACTACTGTAAGGCCCAGCTGAATATAAAGGTCCTATCCTATTCTATCCTCTCCTATCCCGTAACTCAGAGGTCGTAGGGGCACCACAGATGATCGTTTAACCAGCGTACTCCATCTTTCTCTGTCCTCAGCAACTCTCATGGCTTTGCTCAGTGTCAAACCAGTCCATTCTCCAATGTTGTCCTCCCACCTCTTTTTCAGTCTCCCTCTTCTTCTACCTCCTTGCACTGTGCTTTCCAGGATGGTCTTTGCAAGGCCTAATGATCTGGTGACGTGGCCGTAGCATCGGAGTTTTAGTTTCTTCACCACTGTGAACAGGTCATCGTGTTGTCCAATGGCTTGTGGGATGGTCTGTCAGACTTCGTCATTGGTGATGTGCTGGGCTTAGGAAATGCCCAGAAGTCTTCTGTAGCACCTCATCTCCATGCTTTGTATTCTTCGTTGTAGATCTACTGTGAGGGTCCATGTTTCGCAAGCGTATAAGAAAATGGAGATGACAAGGGAGCACAGCAGTCTTACCTTGGAATGTAGACTGATGGTCCTGTCTTTCCAAATGGGCTTCAACCTTGCCAGCGCAGCAGTTGTTTGTGCGATCCTGGAGAGGACTTCCTGTCGGGACCCATAGTCTGATACAATGGCTCCTAAATATTTGAAGCTATGCACTGTGTTAAGGGATTGGCCTTGGACTTTGATTTCCATATTGATGCAATTTGGTCTTCTCTGCACTTATTTCCATTCCATAAGTTCTGGAGGTGGTGTCAAGCCTCTTTACCAGGTGTTCAAGTTCTTGTTCCTCTCAGCCAATCCATCAATGTCATCCACAAAACGGAGGTTGGAGATTTCTCTACCCACTATGCTGACTGTGCCTCCGTGATCTGCAAGGGCATCTGACATGATGCGCTCTAGGAAGATGTTGAAGAGTGTTCGAGAGTGTTGGCATCCTGGACGCATACCGATTGTTGTTGTGAACCAGTTTCTGATGGCGCTGTTGTGGAGGACTGCACTGGTAGCCTTGTCATACAGGCTTTTGATGACTTCAATAATTTTAGGGCTGATGTTGTACACTCTCATGGTTGCCCACAGAGCTGCATGCCAGACTCGGTCAAACTCCTTCTTAAGTCTACGAACACACTATATACATGCCAGACTCGGTCAAACGCCTTCTTGAAGTCTACAAACACATGATATAAATGTTGTTGGTGCTGTAGGTATTTCTTGCAGATTATTCTGAGGTTGAAAATCTATTCAGTGGTACTTCGCCCTGCCCTGAATCCTGCTTTTTCTTCAGCTATGATTTGTTCAGCTTGGAATTACAAACTGTTGAGTATTATTTTCAGGAGGACCTTGCTGGGATGGCTGATGAGGCTGATGATGCGGTAATTTTCACACTCCTGAAGGTTACCTTTTTGGGAAGAGTGATGACAAGCGACTGGGTCGATGGTGTAGACCACTATCCACTCTGCCAGATATTGTACAGATAATGGTGCGTGCGTCAACCATCGCTTCTTCTCCTGCTTGAAGCAGTTAGGCGGGTATGTTGTCCACACCTGCTGACTTCCCTTTCTTCAGCGATTGCACTAAACTTCTTCTCGGAGAATTGGGAGGATTTCTTCTTCTTCTCTGTTCTAGAAACATGCTAGAACTGATCTGATGGGTCTCAGTTTGGTGTGTGGTTGTAAAGGTCAGAGCAGTACTCTGTCCATCTGTCCAAGACTTCTTGTTCTTCTGTAAGGCATATGCCAGACTTGCTTTGGATCATGGAGACCTTGGGGTGTTTAACACAGGTGAAAAAATACTAATGCATTCATTAAACGAAGGCAACAGAAAAAAAGTACTTTAAAATTTCAAAACAAGAACACTGTCCATTTTCTGCAGCATAAAACAAACATGACACATCCAACAATTACAACAAAATAATACAGAAGTACTTCACTTCAAATAAAAATATAGGTGTAACCAAACTCTATCTTACTCGTCATCCAGGTGAAAATCCTTCTTCTTTGGTTTCTCAATCTTTTTCTTCTTCTTCCACTTTGCGTAAGGGTCTGGCTCTGAAAAATAAAGCACTGGAGAACATTAGGCAGTACCAAAGAGGATTAGCTTATATCAAGTTGATTTATAGTCTTTGAGAATGCTTCCAGCATGGGGTTATTAGTATAACAAGTCAAAATCATTACAATGTATCAGCATATAACTGGAACAATTTTGTAACAGTCTTTACAGTAATTACTTTCAGCAAACATAATAATAATAATAATAATAATAATAATAATAATAATAAAGCACTTTTTCCTTGAAAGAGTTCAAAGCGCAATTCTCATGCATTCCTAGATTACAATAACAAATTAAGAAAAAGGGGCAAAGGAAAGAGAAAAGTAGAAGAGAAAAAAAAGTGTTGACACTAAATACAGGATGTTCAGTTGTGGATCACCAGATCTGTCAGTAACAAGAAGAAAATTTGAAACAAGATTTCTTTTTGTCATTCTTTGAGAAACAAAAAAGTTCTGATTTAATCAAAAATAATGCAGAAATGCATACCACTCTTCTCTGGTTCCTTAAAAATCACCAAATCTGAAATTTAGAAGAAAAAAATAAAGGCAAAATATCAGAATATCGTCAATGTTAATTTTTTTTTCCCCACAAATGTATAAACACTTGAACACAAACAAAACCTAAAATCACAGAGTGGTGAATACAAGTTAATTTAAATCAAGGAAATACATGTGCATGTTAAGGTTCATCATCATCATCATCATCATCATCATCATCATCATCATCATCATCATCACCACCATCATCATCATTATCATCAGTCTTCCCTGCCACCAGGAGACATGAGGGATGTTGATGCAAAGTTTTCACTACTTTGGTCTATCTGCAACTGTTGTCAAGATGAGTGGTTGGCATGACCACTGCTGTTTAATTTTTCTGTTTTTTAACGTAATAAGATTACAAAAGAAAAGCAGCACGTAAAAAAATAAAGCAGTAACCCTGAACAAAGAAAGAAGATACTAACCCAGTTCTCTCTCTGTCCTCTTCCTTTCTTCTACTCGCTGTTTCTTGGGAATCTTGTACAGCTCCTGCACAGAAGGGACAGAAAAATACAAATATATATCTTTTCACACCACCATTTTCACTAGTTGCTATGCCCAAATCCTTCAAAAACAGTTTGGGATCTACTCCTCCATCGGAGACATTTAAACATTGGTTGTTCTCCTTTCACATGTTTTATTTTCACTAAGCAAAATAATAAATTTATTTGCTATCCCCACCACTCCTTCCCATCCCAAAATAAAGAGAGAAAAAAAAAGAGAACACTGAATAAAGATTAAAAATATTACCGTTAAAAATTTAACATTCATAAATTTTAAGAGAATCTTTCAGTTGGATTAATTCACTTTGAAGATTGAAGATTGTGCACTTGGTTTCTCTCTCTCTTTCTTTCTCTCTCTCTCTCTCTCTCTCTCTCTCTCTCTCTCTCTCTCTCTCTCTCTCTCTATCTCTCTCTCTCTCTCTCTCTCCCCCTCCTTTTACACACACACACAACAACATACCTTGAGATCACTCCAGTTAGCCAGAAGTTCAGAAGCCAAGGACGAGATCTCATCTGCCATGCTGGGTTCAAAAGACACTTCGGAGTACGTGGCCTCGCTCGTCAAGGTAGGCATCTCCTCCTCTCCTTCTTGCGAGGAAGAGCCTGCCAAGGCAGCAGCATCGGCTGAATCAGCCGAGTCTGATTCGCTGCTCATCAAGGCGCTCTCCTCTGCCTCCCCCTCTGCTTGCTTGTCTTCAGTAGAGCTCTCTCTCCTCTCTGTCGGAATGGCCAAAAGAGGGTCTTTCTCGGGAGATCCAAACACCTCAAACACGTTCCGGTCTTTTCTGGGAGAGGTGTTCTCATCCTGAGAGGTTTCGGTGGTGCTGTCCTCAGCGGGAGTGCTGCTAGCATCAGCGTCCGATGCTTCAGAGGCAGTGACCGTCTCCTCCTCCATCTTGATGTTGATGCCGCTGTCGCTGTCTTTGGGACTAGTGGAGTCGGCCTCCTTGTCGGCACTCAACCGCCTGCGGCCTTTACGTTTTGACTTGGGCGTAATGACGGACGGTCGGCGGCTGGCCCTGTGCCTAGTCAAGGGGCCGTCAGTCTTTGGCGCTGGCTCCGAAGATGCTCCACTTTTACTGGTATCGGCCTCTTTCGTAGGCTCTGAGCTAGAAGCCTCCTCCTCCAGCGCTGTGGCCGCCCCTTCAGCCTCCGT
The DNA here is from genome assembly GCA_036898135.1 of Oncomelania hupensis. Classification (NCBI taxonomy): domain Eukaryota; kingdom Metazoa; phylum Mollusca; class Gastropoda; order Littorinimorpha; family Pomatiopsidae; genus Oncomelania; species Oncomelania hupensis. The sequence continues at coordinate 47,490,254 of CM072512.1, read as the reverse complement.
GGTGCTTCTATCCTTCCCCGTTCCTCCTTTCTCCATGTCCTCTTCGGTCTTTTCCTCTGCCACAGTGCTGGTGGGGGTGGCTGCTAGGGGGGAGGGTTCTAAAGGTGGCTTGTCTAATAATCTTTCACTGTTGGTGGACGACACTTTGAGGGAGTCCGACAGATCACTGTCGGAGCTGCCAGCTTCGTCGGCAAAGGTCACCGACTTCTTGCCCTTGCTCTTGTCCTTGTGGAGGGTGAGAATGGACACCACAGGTCGGTCCGGAGGTACAGGGAGAGGCAGAGGCTCGCTGAGGGAGTCCGCCTCAGCTTCCTCTTGCTCTACCTCTGGAAGGTCAGGGGGCGGTGCCATGGCTGCCCACTTCTCCACGATCTGCATCACCTTGCTCTCCTTGACGATGGTGCGGTTGGTGATGGGGAGTTTCTTCAGCACTTCCAGCATCTGCAACATCAGCTGGCACCATTCATTCCACAATACACCTTAGTATTTGTATAAAGTCTTTCCTCTTCCGCACAATAGGAAACATCTTCAATAAGGACTAAATCACAATATCAACATACACAAAATAATTATTATGTACACCATGTTATAATTATGAATAGAAATCATTAATCACCCTAAGGTCTTTCAACAAAAAGGACTCCGAGTCACAACACAATCTTACAAATTAACAATGGGTCAATCTCGCCCCTAGTCTGTCTACTTTAGCTTACCAGGAATTTGGAGGAAGTAGGTAACAATCTTTCCTGCGTTTCAAAATGAAAGCTGAGATTTCATTTTACCAGTCCCACAGCAAGGTATCTCTCAATCTCAAGATTAGAGAGTTTTATATCAATCTACAATGAACTGAGGATAAACGACCCATTTTCCAACTATTTATGTTTTGTTTTGTTTTATTTTTACTTGTTATTTTGTGTGTGTGCAAGTTTTGCTGTTGTTGTATTCTTGCTAGTAGAATGTCAAAACTGAGATTGCTCTGGTGAATGTATTTATGTATGATGAGTGTAATGTGCGCGCGCACTAAGTGCCCTGAGCTACGCATTGTGATATGGTTCATAATAAATTTTATTATTATTATTATTATTATTTACAATACCAACTTAGCTCCTATCAAAACAGCATCCCCGAATCACTAACAAATCGACAACTTATCCTCGCCACTCGCCTCAGTCTTTAGTGCACGATCCTCTTCCAGTTCGTCAGTTCCTATGTCGGCCATCCAGCTCCACAGCAAGGGCAGGCCATGGTAGCCCAGGAACAGGCGCAGGCAGTTGATTTCATCAGTGTCCTGCAAAACCAACAACAGAACAGACAGCTTAAATGATACTCACTAAGGCTTTTGTTTTATCCACTTTCTTCAAGAAGCTTGATCACATCACAACCTTTTAAAGGTATGGCTTTTATTATCAGAAAATAAAAAAATAGAAACGTTAGTATATAATTACAGTACATAGTACCTTGATAAGCTTGAGCAGGATCAGTCGGTGCTCGCTTTTCTCTGCTCTGACCATCAGACGACACAGCTCCAAGACATGGGCTTTGACTTTCATGCCATCCTCCAGCCTTGTAATGCTCTCCAGCTCTTCATCAAGCTGAAAACACAGCACAAATGAACAAATGAGCTACAGCAACAATAACTCAATTTAATCCATTTATTTAGTCTGTTCAATACATAAGCAATTTTAGACTTTAAAAAGAAATGAATTTGTAATTAATGGATTAATTTAATTTTAAAAACTTAAATTAATTTAATAAAAGATAATATCAAAATATAAAATAATAATAATAATAATAATAATAATAATAATAATAATAATAATAATAATAATAATAATAATAATAAATGACATGAAATGATAAATAAAATTAAATTAAATTAAATTAAGCAATAATAAATAACACATATAATTCACTTCAAAACATTCCTCCTTTTGTGCAGCAGTAAGCAAAACGGAACATCTCAGCAAAACAATAACACCACAAGCTGATAATTTTCTTATCAGATTGTACCAGAACATCTTTCTCTCTCTTTCGTGACCTACAGTGCTGGAATGAAGTACTCCATATTCAGACACCGACAATCTCTTTGGCCTTGAATGTAACCTTTTGCCCATCCAGGTAAAAAAGATTCCCGCGCGTATTGAATCAAAGTCTGCATAAACCTAAAACAGCGGACTGCTTTCATATATGCCCATGTTACTTGCTTGCACATTAGATGGAAGCATATAAGACAGAACCAGCTAAGGCCAACTTCGTAAGTCAAACAATAATAGACTTCCTGTGGCGATTGGGGCTATTAACAAGCTTACAGAGGCAGCCCATCAGAAAACAACGCTGACTCCAATCTGCGTGTCAGAGGCTGCTTAGGCCCACACACAGCCTGAGCTTGAAAGTTCTCGGACACAGAGTCATCACCTGTTTAGTGGATACCTGCATATTCTTAGGCAGAGAGTCAGCTGCAGTTCTAGTGCATCCTTCTGCCTCTCTCTCTATCTTAAAAGACAAACTAACTAACACTGACCATTTCATCCTCAAAGAGGCCTCCTCTGCGATGCTTGGCAGTCTTGTCTTTCTTGGATTTTCTGACAACGGCAGCAGGCATGTTCTTCTGCCCACCGATAAATCCTCGGCATTTCTCTGTCCCGCAGTAGCATTTTTGAGGTTCTCTGAAATGTTACAGCGGGAAAGGACAAATATAATTATTCAACTTCAACACTGAAAACCCTCAGAAAATTCATTACATCCTTAAAAGGATCAATAGCTAACATTGTGATAAAACACAAAATTCTGAAGGGATGACTGTTATTCAACAGTATAATACTAACTGAAGAAAGTTCAGTTTTTCTAAAAGATTGGAACAAAGAACTTGTTCTCTTTCACGCTTTTTTCTTAATATTATAAAGCATGAAGCAGCATCAAGGCAAGACAATAATAAAGATAAATGTTAAACCTCTTTGTCCCGAAACCTTACTCAGCAAGTATGAGATAAAATCTTATATCAAGGGAAATAAATCCGCACCTGAAGTGTGATAGCATCATTCAAAATATAAAATAAAATACACACAAGCTGTTTTTTTCAAACTTTTTAAATTTTTGCATGTTGCCAAGACATTTTCTTTAAGAAAAAAAGAAAACTTTTAATGTGATTTTAGAAGGTTATAGATTCACACAAAAAATTCAAATGCCAAATTTAACTTAAAAAAATATTTATTTTATTTTCGACTCATCTTCTTTGTCACTCAAAACAACAGGGGAACTGACCCATGAAACACATAACATGTTGAAGTCGATGTCAAGATCGTTTTCACTTTTGTTTTTGTTCAACTATATCTTCCAGGTCAAAACCTTAAAAAAACTTAATCACTGTCATTTCCATCATTAAGAATCTCTGTCATACTTCATCGTCCTCCATTGTGAAAATGCTATAGATTATTTCGATGCCTTTGAACATTTGCAACTCCCTCACGACACTGCCTTTTCGCACAGAAATAGGGTCAAATGGCAGCTTAAACTCTTGTGAGAACGAAACTAAGGCACTGATGGGACTACCATGTAATATAAACAAAATGGAAGTGTCCGTTTCGAACACGTGGATTTAAAACATTCTCGTACCTTGCAGGATTGCCGGTGCTTTTTTTTTTCGCACACTCCCAAACGTTGGAGGACAAAGATGGCTAAGAATGCTTACCCGTAAAATTCAAACTGGTAGTCAAAGGTGAGTTCTTCCCCGTCTTTAATTTCTTTCTTGGTGAAGAAGCCTACCCGCAGTTCCCCGTTCACAGTCCACTGCACAAGTAACCAATAGTAATACTCTGTAGAAAAGGTTAACATCATCAAACTTCATTGGCAATTTTTATTGGGAACACTGAGTAATTAGTTTTTATTTTTACTCAGTTATTTCGGTCACTGAAAATAACTTCCTATCCTATCCTACCCTATCCCGTAACTCAAAAGTCGTTGGTGCACCACATATGATCATTTAACCAGCGTACTCCATCTTTCGCTGTCCTCAGCAACCCTCGTGGCTTCGCTCAGTGTCAAGCCACTCCATTCTCAAATGGTGTCCTCCCACCTCTTTTTCTGTCTCCCTCTTCTTCTGCCTCCTTGCACTGTGCCTTGCAGGATGGTCTTTGCAAGGCCTGATGCTCTAGTGACGTGGCCATACCATCGGAGTTTCTGTTTCTTCCCCACAGTGAGCGTGTCATCGTGTTGTCCAATGGCTTGTGCGATGTCTGTCAGACTTCGTCGTTGGTGATGTGCTGGGTATAGGATATGCCCAGAAGTCTTCTGAAGCACCTCATCTCCATACTTTGTATTCTTCGTTGTAGGTCTGCTATGTAAGCATATAGAAAGATGGAGTTGACAAGGAGGCGCAGCAGCTTTACCTTGAAACATAAACTGAAAATAACAATGGTGATTAAAACTTCAAAGGTCTGTTTGTACTCGCCTTATCTTACCTGACTGTTAGCTGTCTACCTTGCACTGTGTGTCCTTTACTTCTTACTTGCTACCACACATACATAGCTTTCCGACTTTCTTATGCAATATAAATAATCATTATTATAATTCAGAAATACATATTATTATTATTATTATTATTATTATTATTATTATTATTATTATTATTACTCATAAATATATTTTATTTTCAGCAACAAAAAAACAGGAGATCTATGCCCAAAATCTTCTGAAACTGTGTTATAAATGTGATTACTGCTGTTGTTGTAGAGACCATTATTACTTTTTTTTTTTTAAATGTTACCAACTCACTTTCTGCGTTTCGCAGTTGGGGTCACAACTGTGGTTGAGGAACCTGGAGCTGCTGCCCTTCAGAGTTGCATCGATGAGTTCATCTGCATTCAGGGCCATGAAGTAATGATGCTTCATTCCTTGTTTCTCATACTGCCTCGTGCGACGCACAAACTCCTTGTAATCCAGCAGCTCGCCCACATACTCCATTACAAATGTACCACTGAACACAGACACACACACACACACAAACACAATGTGAGGGGTATAAACAAAATGAAGAAATACAAACAAACCAAACCAAAAGCAGCAACATTTCTCAAGATGTTTTTGTATTGTTGGAAGGGGTCGAGGGTGTTACACTCGGTTTGATGTTGGTGTTTTCTATCAGTATCTGATTCAGCCCCAATGCTGAATTCCTGATAGGGTGTAACTCAGATTCGTTTATCCACGCAGCCTGCTCAAGCAGCATACAAGTCACAAAGTCGACGTATGAAGTTTTCCACTTTTATTCAGCATACATCAACAACTGCATACAATCGCTCAATCGCCTTTCCACTCTCAAATTTACTTTCCAAGTCACTATCAACAACAATCTCTCAACAACAGTGCGGCACACAATTTTATAACCTCTCTCTCTTCCCGAATAATTTCGAACACAGTAGAAATGACGCACTACCACCAATCGAATAAAAGATCGTCATCACTGACTTACGTCATACATTATTATTTCTCCTTCCGGAACGTCCTCTTGCTTCGACATGTATCGGGAAATTTCTATCGAGAGTAAACACGCAGATCCAGAAAATTCTCCAGTAATATCGACTAACGCAAATCATCAACGTTATACAAAGCCTCTCCTAACAACAATGCAAACTCAAATCAAAGGTAAATAAACTCCATTATTGAATACTTCGCAAAACGAAACGATTAGATCTATCGTGCGCGTTTCCGACATACTTTCGTTCGCGTTTCAACGTAACAGAGGGTGATACTTGGCAATAAAAAATGTAGCACAATATCATCTTTGATTTTGTGGTAGTGAAGGATTCAAGTAAAGCACAGCCCGTGCCTGTGTACAGCAAAAAAAATGCTGTGCTGGGCAACAGCTAAAATGACTACATCAGCACGACGTACCGGGAGGAAACTAGCAGCATCAAATTTGATTTCCGAGTATCTTGTACATACATCTGTGTGTAACAGATGCGTCACCGAAAAGCAGGCAATCCTTTCAACCAACCCATGTACAAACATAGGCAGCCAAATTTCACACAGGAATAAATGCTCGTAGTACATAATAGCACTTTCAACCGAGGATGATATTTTGAAAGGAACTGAATGCTAAGTGCCATGCTGGTTGTTTTCCTTCTGAATTATACACTGCTGATAATGAATTCCTTATACTCACATGTTAGGCATATCCTCCGAAGCTTTGAGGCCCCAGCCTTTGCCGGGTCCACAGTTGAAAGGATCTGTCCTGGCGTATTGTTTCTGTTGACAAATGTGGCTGAGTCAGCACACTATTAGAGTCTTACATATAAGGAAACACACAAGATCAACTGCCTTTTATGTTCTCTCTTTTCTTGCAAAACTAATCATCATCATCATCATCATCATCATCATCATCATCATCATCATCATCATCATCATCATCATCATCATCATCATCATCGTTATCATCCTAATCAAAATCACAACAAACAGTTTTTTTCGTTTTTTTTCTTGCTAAAATAACTCACATAAAATACAACCGAGACATATTGCTAAAACCATATTGGCCAATAATAAGAGAGTGGCATTCTGAGAGTTAGGATTTTATATGCTGGTGTGCTGCTGCAGAAAATTTTCCAACTATACCCTACAGTTTCTGAACATTGAGGTTTAACATCTACACCCACCATTGGCGATAAGGCAGACGGGGATAACCATCCCATGGAAAGAGGGGTAGGGACCTGAATCAACACTGAACCACCAAAGCAATCATACTGCTTAAATGGACAGTGAAAATGGCCACATTTTATATCGCCCACCACGGGATTCGAACCTGGATCATCGGTGTGCCAGGCGAACGCTCTACCAATTGAGCTACGGCGGTGAGACCTACAGTTTCTCCACCAAAAACCTTATTATATAGGTTGTGATCCATCTGATGACATTTCAACAGCAGTTGGTCTCCTTTCACCCAGAATTATCACATTTTTTCACCCAACCAATCCTCTGAAAGAAAACTCGCTCAATATACCTTCTGAAAGCGCTTGTTTGTGCAGTAATCAAAGCAAGGACATCGTGATCCACTGCAAAAGAATTGGAAAAAAAACATCTGAATCTGTCAAACACACATTCCTAAAATTAAAACAAAAAGGAATACAATTTCTTGAATCTTCTCATGACAATCCTAGCAGCAGACACAAGATTTTCCATCTAAACCTCCCTAAAAACAAACCCTTTCTCATAACAATAACTTGACCACTTCAAAACCACATGAGATCTATTCAAATATGAGGTAGTTAACTATGGAGTGATGAAAACCACGTGGGTTCATAATAAGAAAACTTGTCCTGTTCTGAAAACATCCACAAGACGACTTCCTAGATGTATATGGTGTTCTGTGTTACTGCTAATCAGGCAAAATCATACTTTGTTTGTTTTGTTTGTTTTTTTTCGAGGGGGGGGGGGGAGGGAGGGGGAGAGGCGGGGAAGGAGGGAGGGAGTAATGCTTTACTGTCCCTTTTATTGGGAAATTCTAAGCCTCCTCCCCTGGGGAAGGCGTAGTCGGCAGCCTGTGGCGCGACAGCGACTCAATCAAAGCTTTTTAGATTTTGAGGTTAGGTCAGACAGGCTAGCTATAAATAGCTTCGCTGATGCTTCCTTTCACTGGAAGGGAGGGTGCAGGCAAGCTATAAATAGCCCACAGCAAGCAAAATGTGGAGGCACTAAACAGTGCTGCTCACATAGGCATTGAGCTGGTGTGTGCGCGCCCACACCCAACCAATCTAATATTAGTTGTGTTTGTGAAATTTTGCTGGGGGAGTAAATCCGGATAACCGGAAAAAAACGAGACGTTGCCCGAGTCAAAAGTAAATAATATTCGAAGAAACATAACGCCCAGATGTTGGATCGATCCCACACCTGTCAGGCGCCATTGGTTTCTGGTCTGTGGACAAGGCAAGTTAGTCCCACCTTAGACCACTTGGCCACAATGCTTCTCCAATGCTTTAGACAACGACCATACGCTAGATAAAAATCAAACGCTCTACTCTACACTTCACTTATCTTCTCCAATGGTTTAGACAACGACCATGCTTACAACATTCATAATATAACTATGCAAATATAACTAGTAAATACGCAATGAAGTAAAATAAACCAGACTTATAAATATATGTGACCAGTCATGACGAAACCATAATAAACATATGCATGCAGTCTGTACTCACCATTCAATCATGAGCATTCTGTTGAGGCAGTCTTCCCCACAAGCCTGAATGCCCATAGCTCGATCTGCCTTGGAGGTTGTGCAGTCACACACCATGCGTTTCATGCTTTTTGACCGCTTTCTGTGGATACGAAGACATTGGAACAAATCATAAGAAACATCACAGGAACAGGAATTCCAAATATAACTGATTACTCTGTACCCCAATGAAAGATTTCTCCCCATCACAACTAAAAATATCTCACATAAATCTTACAGACAACGATGTAGGTGATAATTGTCAGTGGCAATACTTTCTTCTCACTCTGTAGAACAGAGAACCACATTGAGAGCAAGTGTGTGACAGCTGTTTTAGGTTTTCAGTAGCCTTCATCAGCACACATGCTGGGTCAACTCTGCCAAAGCGCTGAGTGGGTTCAGTCAAGTCATACAAAGGAAAAAGAGAACTCACAACCTCTTAAATGATTACCAAGATGTTAGTATACCAGAGGATGAATTCAGTCGACGTACAGATAGAGAGAGAAAAAGGAAAAATCACAACCTCATAAATTACAACCAAGAAATGGCAAGATATTTATTAGTATACCAGAAGTGATATTCAGCTGACAGATACCAACTTCAGATTTCAGACCTCAGATTTTAATGCATTTCATGGCCTTGGGCCCATAGGCATATCAATGAACAGAAGGGGACCTGTTATTCTTTCACCAAATTCCAACAAAATTGATAATTTCTCAAAATACAACAAATTCAAATGCTCACACCAAACTGGAGAAAGTTCTTGTAAACATAAAACATCGCTTGTTAGAGGTACAAATACAAATAGATAGACAGAAAGATAGTAAGTATATAAGGAACAAGCACCCACCGCTTAGTAAGGTGGATGTTCTCAGTGATGACTTCAAACTGAGGGTAGGCATCTCCAGGCTGCACACTCTCGTTCTCCTTCTCTTGCTGTTGTTGAATCTCTGCTTCAGCTTCCAACCTCAGGCGCTTGCGAGGAGGCGGGGGAGGGGCGGCATTTTCCTCACTGGCGGAGCCCTCATCATTTGCCTCCTGCTCCTTCAACCTCTCTAGTTCCTGGGTTTCTCTCAGCAGGCGCTTGGACAAAGGCGGGGGTGGGGTGGAGCTGGTGGCTTCCGCTTCACTGTTACGTCGCCAGCGGGACTTTACCTTGGTGGAAAATTAAAAGGCTATCATAAAACAAGTTGGGACAAGGTCCAATGGTCAATAATACAGTCGATAAAACCTGGAGAGAAACCTCCTTCAATAGACTTAAGATATCGACAAGTAAAACATTTTTTTAAATAAAAAAAGGTTTGCAGATTTCATGGACTAAAGGATGGAAATAAAGATTGGAAACATGAGAGCACACCTCAAAGATAAGAGAAAGGAATAGAAAAAAATTGGAGGAAATCAAACACTGAGAGCTCTTTGTTCTCATCTTATCATTTGGTTTTACAAGTCAGACACTAAAAGTTACTTCTAACTCACTCCATACTGGGTGATTTAATTTGTTATACGCTTTTCTCTGTTTACAGGCCATTTGTTAAAAAAAATTCAATTAAAAAAAAAGTACTCCACAAAAGAACACTAACATCAGTGTTCCCGATTACGCACAGTAGTGCGTCAATTACGCACAAAATATGAAAAATGACGCATAAAAATTTGCATATGTGCGTCCTGTGGACGCACACATTTTTCTCGAAAAGCTGAAGTCAAAAATACGACCAACGAGTGGCGATCTAATTCACGGCATAATCAGAATCCAACTGAGACTGCCATTGCAGACGATTAAAGATTGTGTCGGGAGTTGTCGTTCTTAAAAATCGCATGCGCGCGCATTGTAAACTTCCTCCAAGCAATCCATTCACCGAACAGAAGAAATCTTCGTGAATCCATTCTTTGATTCTATCATGAATACACGATCATGTCACTTCTGACTTCGTTGACTGGGCCCAAAACCCGTTCATCCACAGCAACATCAAGTACAGATCCAGAAGCTGTTGTGCAGGGTGCTCTGAAGGAGTTTGCAGCAACCAAGCGTCTCAGGCTTAAATAAACATTTAATACATGTTTTAATTTTTTGGTTTTATAAGATGATGATAACTAATGTGACGCTTTAACAGAGTAAAAAAAAAAAAAAAAAAAAAGAGGCTTGGACTTGTTTTTACATTTCTTTTTCCGATTTGGGGACTCTCAAAATTTGCACAAGGACTCTTAAAATTTTATACCTGGGAGTCCCAAGGACTCTCATTTTTTGTGTGTGGAGGGAACACTGAACATTTCAGGAGCAAAGAACACAAACATTTCAGGAGCCATGAAAGACCACGAAAACCATGAACAACAGAAAATACATAGAAAACATTTATGAATGTCAAATGCCCTCCTAACTCCTCCACTCCCCCTCCCTCTCCACCTCCCTCTCTCACCCCTCCCAAATCAAACGCACACACACACACGCCTACCTTGAAAGGCCGTTCCTCGGAGGCAGACTGACTACTGTCGTCTTTGAGCTGCTCAGCGATTTCAGCCGAGTTGGTAGAAGAGACCACATCTTCTCCTTCCTTCTGCAGGCTGCTGTCGTCGTCTCTCTTGGGCTTAGCCTTTTCTTTGGTTTTGCTGGAGCCTGCATCTGAGATTTCCTCTGGTTCTGCATTAGCGGACGTATCAAAGTCAAAATCAGGCTCTGTGGTTGGAGTGGTGTCTGCAGGCTGGGATGAAGCCCCTTCTGGAGGCTTTGCCACCTCGCCAGCTTCAGGTTCAAAACGTGTGCGAGAAGCAAAGTCTCTCTGTCTCTTGGACCCTTTGGGTCGCCGTGAGCTAGGGACGTCACCAAACAGTGCCGCCTCTCTCAAGTCTGGGTGCATCTCCGCATGCAGGTGGGCCTCCATTTCGGCAAAACTCTCATACAGGAATGGGGCATCGGCAGGATGAACATCAGCAGGATGGATGTAATCAGGCGGGTACCCCTCTGGGCCAGGTGGGTAAGGACCGTGATGGGGGTGAGGGGGAAAGCCAGGAGGTGGGTGTGAGAGTGGCCAGCCGTGGGGTGGGGGTACTGGATGACCGGGCGGTGGGTAAGGAACACCGTGATAGCCGGAGTCACCCCCAGGGTACATGTGGGGGTCCACAGTGGGGAAGATATTGGGGTCATGGGGCTGAGGCTGGCCAGCCTGATGAGCAGAGACAGCAGCAGTCAGGTACTGTGTAGCATATGCCAGCGCTTGGTCCGGCGGGTAACCCATGGACTGGTACTGGATCTGAGCAGCATGCAGCATGGCGGGATCAATGGTGGGGTAGGCAGCGGCCTGTTGTGGCCAGGCAGCAGCATTGGGGTCTATATAACCCTCTGGATAGCCTGCAGGAACTTGTGCAGGAACTTGCGTGGCGTAAGCAGGGTCGAGAACTTGAGGGTGCTGCCCAGCATTTCCTGGATGGAAGAAATCAGGCGCTGGTGGGGGAGGAACAGCTTCGCTCATGACTGGCGTGCCCTCCTTAGCCGCCTTGACTTCAGCCTCCTTCAGCCACTGGGATTCTTTGTTTCTATCTGGACTGCAGCTGCTGCTTCGATGTCGTAAAAACTCCCTTCCCCTGTCCAACCTGGCCTCTCTCATTCTCTCCAAGCTATCATCACGCCTGCGGGGACTAGGGGTGTTTGAGATGCCTCTGTCTCGAGGCCTGGGACTGTCATCAAAGCGACGACCAGGCCCTGGGCTTCGAATACGAGGGCTCAGTCTACCGGGTGATCTGTCTCTGCTTCCCCTTCGTCCCCTGAAGTCCCGAGGTGGTGTTCTTACACGATCAGGACTTGGACTTCTGCCTCTCGCCGAGTTATAGCCACGGGTACGATTGTCAGGACCTCGAACACGGTCAGGACTTCTAAGTCTTCTAGGATCAGGACTGCGGCTTCGCCTGGATGCTGGCAAAGAGTCAGGTGTGATGTCTCGCCCATCCTCTCTTTCAAAGCGAGGTCGGCGTCGGTCAGGGCTGTAGCTCATCTCTCTGCTTCTTTCAAGACTGTTACTTCTGCTGCGCTTGCGTCGTCTGTCATCTCCATCTCGTTTGCGTTCCCTCTCTCGTCTCTCTCTATCTTCAGCCCGCTGCCTCTCTCTTTCCTTTTCCCTCTCCCTCTCTCTTTCCCTCCTGCGTCTATCTTCTTCATCCCTGCGACGTCTATCTTCTTCAAGTTTTCGTCTACGTCGCTCATCCTCTTCACGACGTCTCTGTCTCTCTTCTTCCCGACGATTGAGTCGACGATCGCGGCTATCATCACGCGGTCTGCGATCGTCTCTATCTCTGCTGTCTCGACTGCCTCTTCTCCTGCTCTCAGAGGACCACTCTCTGCGACTTGGTTCTTGCCTGTCGTCCCTCGAAGACTCGGACTTCTTGTCTTTTTCTGCATCACTTGTTTCAGATTCTTCTTCCTCGTCAGAAGATGAGGACTCTTCTTCTTCCTCTTCTTCTTCTTCACTGCTGCTTTCCTCTTCGTCTTCACCCTCTTTCTTAGCAGCCACAGCTCTGCACTCTGGCCAGATCATCTCGCTGGGCTCTGGTTCACTGGGCTTGCGTGTCCCTGTCAACACCATCAGCGGGAAACCCACAGTGACTTCAAGTTCTCTGGGAGGTGCTGGTGGGGGCGGTGGTGGGACGTCATCTTCGTCAGCTGCGGCCATAGCCAGAGGGCTTTCTTGCAGGGGGGTCACTTTCTTGCCCAGCACAATCTGAATTCTGCCTTTAGTTGGTGTGCTGGCTGCTGGCTTAGCAGTAGGTGTCGAAGGCAGGCTGGAGGGTTTCGGTGCTGAACTGGCAGCAACAGCAGCACCAATCTTGGCCAACATCTGCATTGTGGTAGCAGAGGCAGAGCGTCCCACTGCCAGACTTGGCTGTCGGACAGCTTCTACCGGCGGTTCGCTTTCTACAGGAGCAACAGGAGGGGGTGGTGGCAATGGTGGTGGGGATGGGGGTTCATTCTCAGTGGGAATAGGTGGTGCAGGAGGAAGGCTTACTGGTGTAGGAGGAGGGACAGGCACAGGTGGCTCAGTGGGCTCACCAGGCATGGGAATGTCACCTATTCGGATTGCTGGAGGTAGAAGGTCTGCTGCTTCTACTTTGACCTGAGACAGGTTGGGTGTCAGAGTCGCTGCCCCTGGTGACACAGACTTGGGCTTCACGCCAACAGCAATCTCTATCGGTGGACGCAGGCCTCGTCTCTTGCTGCTGCTACTCCAGCTGGCCGTTCCAAAACGGCCAACCTTGGCTCTGGGAGAGGACGATGAATGTCCTACAACCGCATGAGATTCGGTTTTCACTGTGATTGCATCAGCCAATTTACTGTCACCTGCTGCTGTTTTACCACTAGCTGGCGTAACAGTGGCATCAACAGTGCCAACTTTCACTTCTTGGGTCTGTGCTAGTGGTGTGGCCGTTATATCAAAGTCCTGCTTTTCAGCTGCTAATATTCCTACAGCAGAAGTTTGTGCCTCATGCCTGTTGCTGGAAGACAGAGAGTAAGGTGTAACTTCCGGCACAGCTATGAATGCACTACCTGCCACCATGGGGTAGTCTGAGTCATCGCTAGCAACAGGAGATAGAGCGCTGGGTGAATACTGTCCAGCGTCCTCTTCAGGCACAGAAACTGTCAAAGGCGCTTGAAGTACTCTAGCCTCTGAAATCTTAGAGGCAGAAGAAGAGGAGGCCACCTGAGTGGATGCGATCACATTTTCTGACTGTAAAGTTTGACTTGTGTGCTCTAGTCCTACAGTACTCCTATCACCAGGCAATTTTATGTCCATCAAACCACAACTGGTTGATTCTGGAGAAAGCACAGATACTGGTTCAGTCAGAGTAAAGTCATTTCCAGATCTGTCATCTCTAGATTGTGTTTTTTTGTCAAGTTCCTCTGCAATACTGCTGCTGGCATTGCTCAAATCTCCTCCGGCTGAATCCAAGAACCCTACACTGTCATTTCTGGCCTTAGCCAGCTGAGATTCCTTGGAGTCTAAAGAGCCATCTTTAGACAACCAGTGGCTATCTCTAGAATCCAAGCACACAAACCGCTCCTCAGAAGCTGATTGAGATCTTCTGCTAGACTGCTGCTTTGTGGGTCTCTCCCCCGTATATTCACGTTTTGACCGATCTCTTGCGTCATCATCCCTTGATCGATCTCTCGAATTTCCACGTCTTGAAGGATCTCGTGAACCTTCATGCCTTGACCGATCTCGTGAATCTCCACGTCTTGACCGATCTCTTGAATCTCCACGTCTCGACCGATCTCTAGAATCGCAACCCCGTGATCGATCCCTTGAATCTCCACGCCTTGATCGCTCTCCTTCAGAGCGTCTGCGCGCTGTTCTTTCCTTAGAATCCCGATCTTCTGAATGTCTCTGCTTGCGCGTGTTTTTTTCTTCAGAGTCACCTCGCCTTGAAGATCGTTTCTTGTCTGGGCTTCTCCTCCTCCTTCGGTCTGGAGATCCTGGAGAGTAACTTCTTCTTCTGTCCCTCTCACGCGACTCCGAGCGCCTACTACGTCGTCTGGATGTCTGATCTTCCTCTCTGTCTTCTAATTTCTCTGGAGGCATTTCTTCTGATTTGTTTTGTTCAACTTTGGGTCTTTCTTCAGAGCGTTCTCTAGCAGTTTCAGGAATGTTCTCCGTGCTGCTCTGTGTTTTAGTGGTGGTAGGTTCATCATTAGCAGACATAGAATCATCTGCGCTACTGAGTTTTCTGGAGGACTCATCGGGTGGTTTTCCTATGGCAATGTCTGCCATTTCAGCCTGGTCAGTCTTCCTCACAATAATGCCAAAACTGGCTTCTGAATGTTGTGGAGACTCAGGGTGACCTTTCTCTCTGTCTATAGATTTGGATTTCTTTTTTTTCTTCTTCTTTTTTTTGCTTAAACCTTTTGTCTCCCTCTTCTCAGTGTCGCTGTCATCAGACGTTCTGGGGGCTGTTTTGTGGGGCTTCTCCTCAACTACATCCCACTTGGTCTTTCTCTTAGGGACCCCAACCATCTTCACCTGGGACCGGCAGCCCCTCTTCAGCCTGCCTGTTAATACTGTCATCGTCACTCGCATCATCATCCCACTTGGATCTTAATCTTCGGGGAGCCAGGCTCAGCAGTTCTGCCATCTGGGGCTGTTCAAGTAAGGAGGCAATTTCCTGCAAGCCAGACTTGGACAGAGAGCTTCCCTCGTCAGGGTTGGAAGGTTTTGGTGAGCTCTTCTGGGGTGTTCTTTTTAGTGGGCTTTTGCTGACACCCTCACTCTCCTCTTCACTGGAGCTGCCATAGTCAAGTCCGAGACCAAGAGAGGAGATAGGCTTAGGGCTCTGTATGGTTTTGGTTTTGGACCTGGGAGAATCTTCCCTGTCTAGCTCCCACAGTGGTTTGGATCTAAAATGAAAGCCTCGTGGCTTGGGTTCGTCTTGTTTATCCTGCTGCTTGCCGCCTTCAGAGACACTTTCCACATGTGTTTCCAATTTAGCCTGGGCAACAGCAGACAGAGACTTTCTCCAGTCATGCTGCTTTCCAGCTTGGACCTGATCTTCATTAACGCAGTGTCAAACACAGACGGTACTTCACCAGCCTTGTCCGATTCCTTGGGCAGGAACAGTTTGCGGGATGCAGGTTCTTCATCAGATTCTTCTTCCAAGCCAGCAGTCTGTGCTGACGACTTCAACTTGGGTTCAATCTTTTTGGTGAAACCCAGTTTAAAGCTGATTTTCTCTGGCTGCTTTGGCAGGGCCTTCTGTGTGCTGTCATTGGAGGAGAGTGGTGCTGTTTTCTGTGGTCCAGGGGCAGGTTTCTTGGCAATAGTACTACTATGCTTGCCAATTTTTTCTAAGCTGTGCAACAACTCAATTTTCGCCTCCTCACTGCCAGATTCCTCATCAATCTCCATGTCAGAGCCCTTGTCAATGCCCATGTCAGTCTTTTTGTCAGTGATGTCCATATCTGATCCATTTCCCGTAGCTTTAGTCTTCTCAGCAGTCTTCTTTGAGTCTCTTGGTGGAGAACAATGTGATGGAGGAGCCTCACCAGGTAATAAAATATCGCCGAGATCAAATGGCACAGGCATTGCATCAGACTGTTCTTTCTTTGTCCTATCCGTCCGCTTGTAGTCCTTACCAGAACTTTTGGAAGTTGATCTGAATTTCTCGTCGTCACTGCTGTTGTCATCTCTCCTCTGCTTGTAGTGACGTTTGGCCTCATCTCTACTCCACTCTTTGGCCCTGCGACGGAACATCTCTTCCTCGCTGTCTCGATCCTCCCTTATTCTCAAAGGCTTGCGATCACGTGAAGTGCTTCTTTTTCGTCTGCCTCTGTCCAGGCTATCCTCACTGCTGGAATGATGAGCGCTCCTGCGACTGTGAGGAGAAATGTTTCGCAACCTCCAACTCCTTGGAGAGGTGCTTCGCTCTCGCCTTCTAGATTGTGACTGGTCTGTGAGAGATTTTGATTTCCTCGAGTCCCTGTCTCTGCTGGGGCTTTTGCGTTTTCGTCGGCTCTCGTTTTCCCTAATGTCACTACTGCTCTTCTGAACATATCGGCTGCCTCTCTCTTGACTTTTACTTCTACCTCTGTTTCTGATTCTTTCCCTGTCCCTGCTTATGCTTCTCTCTCTTCTCCCCGGCTTCCTCTCTCTTTCTCTACTCTTGCTCCTATCTTTACGCCTTGATTTAGAGTCCTTCTCTCCACTCAAGCTTCTGTCTGCCTTTTTGGATACAGTTTCTGGGTCTCTACTAGCACTTCTATCCTTGCTCGAGTCCTCTTTCTTCCTCTCTCTTTCACTGTTGTCTTTGTTTTCCAACTTCTTCACTGTCTCAACCTCATCATTTTCATCTTCCTCCGTAGTCTTTGGTTTCCTCACTGCCTCATCTAGAGATTTTTCTTTGTCAGCTTCAACACTTGTGATTTTGCCAGGAATTGTTTCCTTTTCCAATTTCTCGCTCCCCTTCTCATCATTACTGTCATCAGCAGAAAGTTTACTTTCAGCTTCACCCCTTGCACTTATGCCTTTGATGTCAGACCCCTCTTTAAACTCTCCCTGTTCATTATTTTCTGAAACTTCAGGGCGAGATTCTGCAGGCTTGTCCTCTTCATTTTTGGGGCGATCTGTGGATGAGGATTCCTTGTCAGTGACTGGAAATTCTGCTGTTTCTTCGCTAACGCTACGACTTTTCCCTGCTAACGGAAACTCCGTGGTTTCTTGCGAGTCTGAACCACCAGAGTCTCTTTCTGTTTGGTTCACTGAGCTCTCTTGTGAGCTTGTCTCATCTGACACTTTAGTCTCTGATTCTCCTGCAGACCCTTTGTCTTTTCTATCATCAGGGTCTTTGCTGTTGGCATCTTTGTCATCTTTACTTTTGTCCTTGCGACTGGAGCTGTGATCGTCCGAGTCTTTCCTGGGGCTTCTATCACGACTCCTGCGACGCTGCCTTGCTGGGGAGTCTCTGACACTGCTGCCTTCTCTGCGCCGCTTAGACATGTCTCGGCTTCCACTGAGACTTCTCCGTCTTCTGTCACGACTGTCGCTGCGTCTTCGCCGGAACCTCTCTCTACTCCTGCTGCGATCTCTTCTACTTCGAGTGCGATCTCTGCTGATGCTGCGACTCCTACGCCTGTTCTTATCATCCCGCCTGCTTCTGTCCCGACTGCCTGAGCGACTTCTGTTTCGCCTGTCCCCATCCTGGGCCTTTCTCCTGTTTCTGTTCCTGCTCCTACTGCCGCTCCTTCGGTTTTTCTTTCTACTCCTACTATCACTACGGCTCCTCTGCCGAGTCTTTGAGGAGGAGCTCTCAGGTCTGTCTTTGCTGCCGCTTCTACTGCGCACTGGGCTAGCAGCCTTTAGTACCTTAGTCTCTTTTTCCCCGCTGCCTGCTTTGTGCACTGTATCAGGATCCATTTGATTGTCTGCCAGTTGTTGGTCGCCATTCTCGCTGCCGCCTCTTTGGTCTTTGTCGCATTTTTCTTTTGTCTTCTCCTCGCTTTCTCTCTGGACACCGCCTCTGATCTCTGAGGACTTGAGATTGTCCACTATCTCATCCTCACTGTCTGCTACATCCTTGTAGAGATCTGAAATTTCTGCAAGACTGCCCAGACTTTTCCGAGCACCCTCTCCCACCTTGGCAGACGATTCGTCATTGGCAGACATCGGGGTTTCGCTGTCCTCGGATGCTAAAGCATTGTCTGGATGGAAGACCCTACTGTGTAAAATGGACTTTCCTGAGTTCTTAGAAGACTCATCTTTATCAGAACTCCTGCTCTTATCTCTCTCTGTGTCTCTGCTGTGCTCGGACCACCGATGTCGACCGCTTCTGTCACGATCTCCTCTACCCCTGTCCCTGCCTCTGTCGTTATCTCTTCGATCCCGTCTTCTGTCATTTCTTTCTCTGTCTTTCTTCTGTTCTTCACTTTTCTCTCTCTCTTTGTCCACACTAGCTGTTGCAGCTTTCTCCTGCTTTTCTTTCAGCAGCTGAAGGGCCTGCAGGGTATAAGGGTTGGGGGCAGCCACATAGGTAAAAGCAGGGTTCTGCATCAGCAGCTCAGCCTCCGCTGCCTCGTCAGGCTTGAACAGCTCGCCCTTGGTCTTGGCTTTGAAGCGAGCTGGCTTGGAGGTCTCAATGTCTACTACCGCGAGATCTTCTGCCTTAGCGGCATCATCTTCTTGCGCTGCCACACCATCAGCGCTCTGCATGGGCTTCTTGGCCTTGAGAGAGAAGGCCACTTTCTGCAACGAGGTTTTCTGCACTTTGAAGCCCGGTCTGACAGAGAACTTGAACTTGCCAAGCTGAGGGGAGGCATTCGGTGTTTCTCCAGCACTGCTGTCATCAGTGGATGTCTGCGAGTGTGATCCTTTGTTTAGTGCTCGGCTGAGCAGCTTTTGGGCCAGGGTCATGGGCTCTTCCTCTTTTTCTGCTTCTGTAATACATACATTTTGTCTTTCAACATAGGAAAAGACAAAGAGTACTAAAAATAACAATCAAAAAATGGCCCCTGCCTCTGAGACTGACTCCATTATTTCATTCTTTTTCGGTATCAAAATGTGGGCGTACAATGCTGTTCTAATCAAGACTGGAACTCCTAACTTTTCAAACATGACGCTCAACCTACAACTAACACAATCTTAACATCCTCATGAAAACCAATAAATGAGACCGCCAAAAATACTGACGTACAAACAACAGAACACCATTATCATCTTTTGTGGCAATGTTGCTTGAAAAGCAAACCAACAACACCCTCAGACATACACACACACACATACACATGTACACACACACTGGCGATGGCGTTGCTGCCATCGTGACTGCTCATTATGGTATTAACAAAAATGTAATTGTACACATGCCCACACAGAGGTGGCATACGCTTACTGTTAGCATCCTCATGATCAGCATCGCCATCAGCAGCAGCAGTTGGTGGAGGAGGGATAGGAAGTGGAGGCTCTGTAGGGATAGGAAGTGGAGTCTCTACTGTTGGCGCCTCAGGAGCTGGTGCCAGATATTGGGAAGGTGCAGGAGGTGGTACCTTTGCAGCATCAGAAGCTGACATTGGAGCTAATGGAGCTTGGACTGGACCCAGAGCAGACACCGGAGCAAGTATGGGGGCTGGAGCAGCCACTGGGGGGTTGGGAGGAGGCATGGGAACAAAAAAAGGTATGGGGGCAGGCAGGTCAACAACTGCTGGAGGAGGTGGTGGTGGTGGTGGTAGTGGTGGTGGTAGTGGTGGTGGCGGAAGGGCATGTTCTGTTTCATCCTACAATACATAACATATTCTACTAAACACAACTTCATTTTATTGACTACATTGCAAAAAAGTATTGTACATTTTCAAATTCACCATGTGCAATAAACAAAGAAAGCAAAGAAATAAAATAAAAAAATAACATCTACAGTCTTAACCTGACAAACATTAAAAGGAAAATCGAAACTAATTTAAATAGGAATCTGCTCATTATCACCAGAAAATGGGTTTCAAAAATGTTTACGTGTAACAGAATAAAATACACAACATAAAACCAAATAATCCACCAATTAATAAACAAGTAAACAATTAATTACACTATGTAACACAATTTTTGTTCCTGGCTTCTAAGTGTTATATTTCAATTGCTTATGTCTAAAGTACGTGAAAAAATGACTTCATTAAGCACAAACTTTGCTTACACGACAACAGCACGAAGAAAACTCGTTTTTTGTGAAAATAGAACCACTTTTTTTTCATTTTCGTCATTTTTATCATGTAAAACCAAAAATTGCACAAGGAATAGACAAACACAGTCAGAAACCACTCAACAAGGTTCAGAAATGTGTAGATTTTCTAGATTTACGATTGTATTGTGAATCACTCTCTCAGTTCAGTTTATAAATTTATAGTCCCCAACACAGTATGCGTATAGGAGACTTTGGTATTATGATGTCCATTGATATAAGAGGTCGTTCTGCAGTAAGAGGTCATATGAAGAGGGAGCGCGGGACGCTGCTACGACGTCCGGAAGAAGACGGAGATGGATCGATGGCAGGCATAAGGGGAAGGAGTACGAACGAACGGCGGCAGGGATAGGACCGGGGTGCCAGGGAGGCCGCCAAGGCCAAGGGAGGGCAAGCAAAGAGGGGGAAGGGTGGAGGGCCTAGCAGTGACCAGGAGGGCGGGGGAAGGAGAACGTACCTAATTATATAAAAATCCTTCAGGACCACATTAAAAGTCGAGGAGGGCCGGGTAAAAGCTATAAACAATCAAGAATGGACCCATAAAACAAGGAAGGGAAAAAAATGGTACAGTGAGGTAGGGAAAGTCATTCATGAAAACGGATACCCAGGACACAAGGGTCAACTGAAAGTATGAGTCATGTGGAGGGGATGGTCAGTCATGGAAACGGATACCCAGGCCCCGTGGGGTCGACTGAAGGTATGAGTCATGTGGAGGGGATGGTCGGTCATGGAAACGGATACCCAGGCCCCGTGGGGTCGACTGAAGGTATGAACCATGTGGTATCGGATGTCAATCATGAAAACGAATCCCCAGGATCCAAGGGATCAACTGAGGTATAAGACATGTGGTGAGAAATGTCAGTAGTGGTATATAATACCCAGGACACAAGGATCAACTGAAGGTATGAGTCATGTGAGGGGGGTGGTCAGTCATGGAAACGGATACCCAGGACCCATGGGGTCGACTGGAGGTATGAGCCATGTGTTACCGTATGAGAGCAAGGTAGCTGAGCAGTATAAGTCAGTACGTGGTAGTAATACCCAGGACCCAATGGGTCAGCTGAGGGTACAATCCGTGTAATAGTAGCTGAGTGGGAACATGTCACTTAAGTAGAGCATACCCAGGACCCGAGAAGGTAGAGTCGAACCCATGGGCCAGGTGGGGTAATAGGTTACAAACAGGTAACTGAGTGGGGATAGTCATCATTAGTAGTTGTAAGACAAAGGAACCCAAGATGAGTTCCGGGGAGAAAACCGGCCAGGCGGTTGGGTCTAAAGGTGTCAAGACACTCGTGAGCGATTAGGTGCACACCGCGGTCATGAACAGCAGTCCAAAGTTAGTCGACAAGGAGTAGGCTACCAGGTCGGCCATGGAGTCCAGATGCACGTCGCGGCAGGCAATCCTAACAGCGGAGAAGTCAGGCTCCAGGGCCAGACACTTAAGGACACAGTGGTCGTGTGCTTTTATATTTGTACAGCTACTTTTGGAACGTTTAAGAACGTTCTAGAAAGTTCTGAGAATTTCTCGAAAGTTCTGGAAGTTTCTTGAACGTTCTAGAGTGTTCAGGAGAATTGTAGAAACATGTGGACAACTCTAGCAGTTCAGGGAGGAAGCTCGGCATTGAAAGCAAATCGATAATTTTCTCGAACACACACGATTTTCCAAATGTCATTGTCCCGGTCACAGAAGCAAAGTTTTTCTGGAATAACAGCGATTTCCTTTCTGTTCTAGACCTAACGGGTTAGGAAAACACACTTTGAACCCAGGAACAGAACAAAAGTGAAAATTTGTTACAAAGTGTATTTATTATAAAAGTAATAATAACAATTCAAAATGATAATATTTACTAATTAAATTTTTAATACCTATTTAGTAATTAATTTCTGTGATTGTTCCTTTTCTAATGTAACTTTTTGTTTGTTAGAATATGCAAACACCCACCACCCTTTCTGCCTTGAAGAATGTGATTTCTACTCCATTCCCTAATTAATTCAACTACCTACAATTTACATATGTTCTTCGCACCCTAAATAAAACCTACGGCTGAAATGTTGGGAGAACAAACTTTTGTTTTTAATCAATAATCTTCACTACCACGAAAAAAAAAAAAATTTTTAAATAATTTTTTTATTTCTAGATAATCTCATCCTTACCTCAAAATATTCTTGTTCAAGTTCTTTGTGTTTCTTTTTCTTCTTTTTCTTCTTCTTGCTTTTATGTCTCACTTCATTATCTTCTTTCTCCTCTCCTGTACTCAATGGGGGTGGGGGTGCCGAAGGCAAAGGAACATTGGCTAAATCCAGCAGATCTAAACTAAGACCTCCATGCAGCTTGTTCTCAGATGAGACATCAGGAGGTGAGGGTGATGATGAGTGTGCGAATGTTCCATCATCCCTGCAGAACAGTAAATGAATAAATTAGGTAAACAAACAAATCAAGAAATATACAGTGAACATCAGCTATATTAAAGACCACTGAAATTCAAATCGGTATCCCCAAGTCAGAACTTGGATTCGTAAAATTATTTTCGACTGCGCCACAGGCTGCACTGTGAGCTCGTGCCTTGCCTTCATGTTGTGTTGGATAGATGCAGGGATTAATCTTGAAAGTGACCATGATAGGTCATTTGACCAGTTCACAGGAAAAACAATAGGTCATTTTGGAAAGCAATAAGTCACACAGTCTCATTCGATCGCTTATCAGTACAAAGGGTACAAAATAACAACGCTAAGGCATTAACCGATTTTATATTCAGCCTTTTAAAATTGTTTAAATGACATGCTGATGCACACAGTTATAAGGAGAAATTCAATCCTTTTTAATTTGTCTGCTAATTATTACTGTTTTCACTGCTTTGAAAGAGACAACAGTTTTCTTGGTTTTGCTGCTGCCCATATCTGCAGCGCTCTTTCTATATTTACAGTTCCAAGCTTTACAGAAAGCAGCAAGTTCTGTGTTTCTGCTCTCAGTCTGTTTCGCAATGCTGTCAGAATGCGGTTTTGAGCAGAGAAGCCTCTCTCACAATCAGCAGTTTGCAGGGGGCAGGTAACCGCGAAAGCAGCCAGCTTCAGCAGGTTTGGAAATTCATCCGAGTGGTGAGCTGCAAGCATGGCCCACACATCCCTGATGTTTTCTCGTGGGTAGTCTTGTGAAAGCACTGTTGCCTTGGCCCTCCCCCATTCTTCCAAACATGCCTCAGAATTCAGAAGTGGCTGTGAGGAGGCACTTTGTTTTTGATTTTCTTCATCAATCCAATCATGAGTCTGGATCTGCCCATAGTGATCCAATAACTTCTGCATCTTGGCATCTCCCCATTTAGACAACTCCTCTTCGCTAATCTGACTGATGGGCCGCATGGCAAGAATTAAACAGGTTGATTTACAGTTTGATTTTCTGCACACTCTCTGTCAGTGTCACACTCTGTCACTCGCATAGTTGATGCCGATGGTTTTGCAAAACCGAAACACAGTTTCTGACCTTGGATTTTTTTTTGGAGGCATTTTTTTGTTTGTTGACAAAATGGAATCGCAAACTAGAAGATCTACACTGTGACTGTCAATGCGTTGGCGCGTCGCATGTCAGCAATGAAAACTATGGATCGGAAAAGTTTGTATTATACTGAAAGGGGAAATAATTTCGTTTCGGTAAAGGTTGTGCTAAGTTTTATTGAGTCCGCAGTTTGTATAGAACTTTTTAAATGACAAATCTTCGCAAAGTTTGACCGCCCGATCGTAAAATCAATAGGTCACTTGACCAGCTGGCTGGCAAAACAATCGGTCATTTCATATTTTTATGCGTCAATGACCGATGACCGACGCCAAGAATAAACACTGTAGATGTGTTTGTTGTTGTCTGCCAGCTGCTATGGGTGGTGTTCCTCATTTACTGCTGTCACCGACTCCCACCATCTTTGCCTTTGCGCTGCTGCCCATCGTCGTCGTTGCTTCGTCATCGTTGCCGCTACCGCCAACCATGGGTGGTGTTCCTTTGCCATCGCTGCCCGCCCAGCCTCGTACCTGTTGCTGCCTACGAATGGTGGTGCTCCAGCACTGCTGCCTCTGCACATGGGTGACTTTCCCTCACTGCTGTTACTCCAACTCCAAGCTGCGCCCCTTCACTGCTGCCGTTGCGTGACCTGCTTGATTTCACGCTGCCATCTGCCGAGCTGGGCGTTCCGCCTCTACTGTGTGCATTAGGTGGAGCAAATGTGCCGCCACCACCAGGTATGCATGACACTCCGTTACCGCCACTGCCGCTTATTTTGAGCGGTGCCGCACCTCTCCTGCTGCTGTCCGCCACGGGTTTTGCTCTTCTACCTCTGCCGCTACTCAACATGCTGGACACTTTTTTGGCGCTGTTGCCGCTGTTTCCGCCGCCTGGCATAGGTAGCACTCTTCCACTACCTCTGCTGCCCAACTTCTGTGGCGATTCATCGCTGCCTCTCCACAACTGCCACTGTCTTCTCCGAGATCAAATCCGTGCCCGCCTCTGCTTCAGCATACAGCTGACAATACTCCTCCATCGCTGTCGCTGCTGTTTGTCCCCAATGATGCTTCTTCACCTGCCATTTATGAATCTGACTCTATGCCTTTACCTGTTTGTAATTCTTTCTTTCAGTCGCCTGCACCCCAACCACAAACTGAACCTCACAGTCTCCGTTATCTGATAAACTGTTAATTACTGATGAAAACCTAACTGTTTGTTCGTTCAATGAACATTCTGTTCTACAAGATATTCGTGCTGATGAAATTTGTGATTTTGTTGTTGAAAGAAATGTTGATATTATTTTTCTTACTGAGATCTGGCTTACAACATGTTGGCGACGCCCCATCATCCATTCCCTCAACCCTCCTGGATTTTCCCTCTGTTCCTTCCATCAGCCCTCCAGGGGCGGAGGTATTTGTATCATCTTCAGAAACTCTCTTCATGTCACTTTCTCACAACAGCTGCCCTTCGCCCACGACTCCTTTGGGTTTGCTGAGGCCAACCTCAGCCTCCATATCCAAACCATCACCTTTGATTGTATCTATCGTCCCCTATCCTATCCTATCCCGTACTCCATCTTTCCCTGTCCTCAGCAGCCCTGATTGTTTCACTCAGTGTCAAACAAGTCCATTCTCGAATGTTGTCCTCCCACCTCTTTTTCAGTCTCCCTCTTCTTCTACCTCCTTGCACTGTGCCTTGCAGGATGGTCTTTGCAAGACCTGATGATCTGGTGACGTGGCCATACCATCGGAGTTTCCGTTTTTTCATCACTGTGAGCAGGTCATCGTGTTGTCCAATGGCTTGTGTTTTTTTCGTCCCCCCCCCCCCCCCCCCAAGCTCAAAAAACAAACTCAGACCTGACATGTTTCATGAAGAATTTGAATCCTTTCTGGACCTGTACTCTTCCAAACCCGGCAAACTTATCATTCTTGGTGACATCAATATTCACTTTAACCAAGCTGATCACTGGGAAACAAAGCGCATTTGTCAGAACTTGCATATATCCACAGCTGAAGTCATTGTTTCACAAGATCTTGAGTCTGACCACTACGCTCTCTCTCCTCTTCAAAAGAAAAAACGCTCATTCACACTCCGTGACCTAAAAGCCATTGACAAGAAAACTTCTCCTCTGAAGGCAGTCTTCCAAACTCACAGTCCACAAACAGACCTATCAGAAGCACAAGCATGATGTACGCAATGCTATCTCTGAGGCCAAAATACACAACTGTAACAATAAGATAAAAACCTCTGCTTCCTCCAAAGAACTGTTTTCCACTATGAACAAACTTCTGGGGAACACCCACACTTCTCCTTTTCCATCGAAAATTCCACTACCAGAACTGCCCTTTCTTTTCAGACTTCTTTACTTCAAAAATTGAAACCATTCGCAAAATTCTTGACACTTCCTGTCAGCCTTGTCCTCCTGATCCACATTTCACTGGCGTGTCATTTCTCTCTTTTCAATCTTTCTCTGAGCCTGAGGTTGCTGAGATCCTCAGCACTATGTCGTTCCAAACGCGCGAGCTTGATCCCATCCCTACCTCCCTTTTCAAAGACTGTATCACCAACCTCCTTCCTGCCATCACGAACATAGTCAATTCCTCTTTGCAATCTGGTTCTATTCCCTCCTGTTTCAAGTCTGCCATCATGCGGCCCCTACTGAAGAAATCAAACCTCGACCCAGAAGACTTGAAAAACTACGACCCTGTCTCTAATCTTCCTTTCCTATCCAAACTTCTTGAGAAGGTTGTCCTGAACCAGCTCAACCATCACCTGTCTTCCAACAACTTGTTCTGCCCGTTCCAGCAGTGTTTCCCAAAACGCACGTGTGTGCGTCAGAGACGCACAAAAACTGAAAAAGGACGCAAGAAAAAAAAATGGTGCGTCACAAGGGACGCAACGTTTTGTTTTTTTTTACTGCCGTTATGTATCCCGGCACCTCTGAGCTATCGTGCGCCCGAGCCGAGTAAGCGCGGTGATCTCCCCTACCCACTGACCGCGCTGACACGCATGCGCAGCCTTTTTGTTTGCTTCCAAAAAGCTGAAACAAGTCGCTCGACACATGGCTACGGAAAACGATAACCCGCAAAAATGCGGAAGACGATGCAATCGTTAAATGTTGAATTATCATTTTCAGTTCTCCCTAGACTTGGCAATGATGATCTTGTCTGTAATACGCAGTTGAACAGATTTTTTTGTCTCTTTTTTTTTTCTTCTGGTCATCGACTTAGTCACCTCTAACACTAACTGCTTTTACAGAGACAATTTGTCAGTCTGAATCTGAAAGTATACACTGTGCTATCAAAACTGATATTTCTACAGTGTTGCGCGCAGGGAGCAAGAAAAAAACTAAAAAGAAGGAAGCAACTCAAACGATAGAGGGTGGTAAGGAAGGTATTAAAAAAAATCCTTACAGGTTTCATGATTCTAGCTAAGCCAATCTGGCTACCGTGGCGGTCCCCGGAGCTAGGCCCCGACCAGCACAGCCTCAGCCTTCATCACCACTACTTTCTGGAGGATGTAAAAATAAGCTAGAATGGGAGGGACTTTAGCCCCTGCTTGAAAGATGCCAAGCTGGGGGCCTCAGCTACTACTGCCGGTAAAGAGTTCCACACTGGAATTGTTCTGGGGACATGCAGATTGATGTGTGTAAATTGTCTATGACTATTTCATGTTTGTTCTATGGTCATTTTATGTGATTTTAAGGTTCCTCTAGTCAATGATGGATTCCTTTGTAACATTTATCAGAACAGTATTCCTTTTGTTGGGTTGTTTGTTTTATGGCTATTCATAATTTTCAATAAAGTTGCATTGAAAACTAAGCTTTGTTTGACTTTGAGGCGTATTTGTGTGTCCGTGATGTTGGTAATCAAAATCAAGGTAAATGTAGGAATTGTAAGGGGACTCTCAAATTTTGTAAGGGGACTCTTGAAATTTCGCACCAGAGAGTCCCAAGGACTCTCTGAAAAAAAACCTGTGGGAAACACTGTCCAGTCTGCCTATCATCCTGACCACTCCACTGAATCAGCTCTTCTTCACATCGTGAATTACCTTCTGCCTGTCACTAACACTGGTAAAATCTCTTTGTTGTATGTACAGCAGAATTAGCAATAACTACATGTAATATAACAACAATAATAATAATAATAACAATAATAATTAATAATAATAATAATAATAGTTTCTGTGCTTTTGTTGGAAAAGTGACCAGAATTATAATTGCAAAGGTGAAAATCTTATTTATAATCTCAAATCCAGAGAATCTATATATATAAATTGCTTAGCCGGAAGTCCTTCTTCGCCTCTACTATAAAGTTTGTCCCCTATGGACGCTGATCTGGGCAGGTGCTGAGCGCTGCTGATCGGCCTGCTGTGTGCTCAAAACCAGCCAAATCGTTATAGCCGACATTTCCTTACCGAACGTTTAACCGTTTCTGAGATAAATAAATAAACAAAATGTCCACAAACTGCAATAGCCTCATTCCGCGCGCTTCCATTAAAAATCAAATTGAGGTTTCAGCACGTTTTCCCATATAGACCAAAAAATTCATGGTTTTTCTACGAAGCCTTGGTAGCTTAGTGGGTTAATCTTTCGCCTACGGTTTCGGGCGACCCAAGATCGATACTCACGCGGGCCATTTTTTTTTTTTTTTTTTTTACACTACAATATGGATATATATTTTTTAATTTAGACTTTTTACCTTTAATTTATTATTATTATTATTAAATTTGATGTTTTTTATGATTTCTATTTGTATTATTCTATATTCAATATTATTATTATTATTAGTAGTAGTAGTAGTAGTAGTATTAGTAGTAGTAGTAGTAGTAGTAGTAGTAGTAGTAGTAGTAGTAGTAGTAGTAGTAGTAGTAGTAGTAGTAGTAGTACCAAGGATCGGGATGGGGTGGCACGTGTAGGTAAAAGGGGGCTACGGGTAAGTTTATAGGGGCATGGGTAGGCATAACGGGGATACGGGTATATATAAGAGGGTATGGTGATGGTCGATTCCTTTCATCCATACCTGCGAAACGATCAACGGGGAAGTATCAAGGAGGGTACAGGTAGGTTACAAGGGGGGCGAGCGAGAGACTGGGAGATTAACGTCCTAGTGTTTATGATAAACGTTAAGGACAATTAAAAATAGTGGCAAGGGCCACTCTTTTATTGTTAAAATAACCAGACCAGGTCTGGTAGGGGAGAGGGGGGGTGGGGGACATGGAAGCCGAGGGATATATAAAACAGGGAGGAAAAGGAAGAAAAAACAATCATAAAACCTCCTACATGCATTCGTCATTTGTACAAGTCTTTCGTACTTCTGGGGACCTATATAACAATTTCTTTGGTTGGGCGGTATATATGAGCCGCCCAGCCTGGATATTTGTACAATTTTGGTGCTGGGCAATAGAATACCCGCAATAAGTATGCTAATTGGGTATTAGCCAGGGTGGTGGGCGGGACGAGGTCCTTTCCACGGAGTTTAGGCAAGCAGTCAAGGGTTAGTACCGTAGGCCACCATGGTGGGTACCCGTGGGGCAAGGCCGAGCGGGACCCGGATGTACAATAGAGGGGGAGACCAGGTCGTCCCCTCAAGGGGGTGAGTTAGAATCCCAACCTGTGGACCAAGTCCAACAGGGTGGTAGTTAGACATGCTGGGATATCCTTATAGTGCCCTGGGAACCAGGTCCCCCAGGGTCGGTCGTTCATTCCAGTCGCCAGGGGCCAGGCCCCTGGGGACTTAGGGAGTCGCGACTGTGATAGAGTGAATAACCAGTGGATGCGTAGTAGTATAGAGCTCCCAGGACCAGTGAGGTCAACTGCGGAGCACGTTTTAGCGATTTCGCGAGCTAGCGGTCACGTTGATTTTAGTATACTTGGTCAGGACAGTCTGTCTACTGAAACCTTAGTGAGGGAGAGTCAATGGTGGTGTGTAGTCTTCAGGACCCGTGGGTACGACTGGAGAAAGACTACTAATGTGTATCTCATAGTTATGGGTTATGTGGTTTGGTATATTTTGCCCAGGACTCATGTGGTCGCTGTAGGCACCGGTGGTTCAGTCGATGGTATTGTAAAACACCCAGGACTCGTGTGGTCAACTGGGGAAGTGTTTTACTAGCCACTATGGCCAAATAGTTAATGGTTTTGTGGTATATAGTGAGCGGTGCCCAGGACTTGTACGGTCAACTGTAGGCACTACGGGTAGGTCAGTCAATGGTGGTGTAAAACGCCCAGGACTTGTGGAGTTCAACTGGGGAAGTGTTTGAGTGTTTTTACTGGCCACAGTGGTCAGGAAGTACGTCAGTCATTGGTACTGGTCGTAAAGTATGTGTCTTAGGTGGGTTCCCAGGACCACAGGGTCAACCGAGAGCACTGGTCCTAAGACTGGTCCGGGCCCCGTGGGGTCGACTGGTAGGTAAGGTAAGAGAGATCGGGTATTGTCATAGTCGTCAGGGGGCTAGAAAAATCTACCCCAGGGAGACTTCAGGATAGTGTCCGACAAAGCTCTTTGTAGGGTCAGCCCCAGCGATGGGTGGGGGAGCAAGAAGTCTCCTGAACAGAGTCCATGTGTCTTAGCGAGGTCACGGATTGCGGTGCATGGTCCGGCCAGTGGCAGGCATTTTCCCAAAAAGTGCTGCCAGAATAGAGGCTCCCCGCAAGGGCAGTGGATGGTGTTGAAGTGGGAAATGGTTGACATGGTTCGAATCCGTCCCAGAAGGCGCTGGTTTCGACGGGGGAGTGGTTGAATAAGGTTGTTTCCTGCTGGTGAGAAGACGAATTCTTTCCGTCTGCAGTACCTTTTCATGAATCTGTCTCTGGCCTTTCTAGTGACGGCTTTTAGGTCCCCCTTGATTTCAGAGAGGGAGGGTGAGAGCTGAATGAGAGGGCCGGATTCGGCTGCAATGGAGGCTGCGCCGTCAGCCATCTCATTTCCAAAGATGTCGCAGTGTGAGGGGATCCAGGTGAAGGCGACCTGGCACCCTCGGCAGATGAGTTGGTGGGAGAGGAGGAGGATCTCCTGTTGGAGTTCGCTGCGATTTCTTGTGCCGCCGCGCGACAAGGCCTCCAAGGCGGATTTTGAGTCGGAGAAGATGGCGATGGCCTGAGGCAGGTTGGTAAGGTCGTTTATGTAGGAGAGTGCCATAAGTATGGCATGCAGTTCAACAGTGAAAGTACTAACACCAGATGGAAGTTTGTAGGTTTTGATGGTTTTAAAGTATGGAATAGCAAAGGCGGATCCAGCCTTGCCGTCGGGTCCGACAGAGCCATCCGTGTAGATGGGTAGGTGAGTAGTAGCAGCCGAGTGGATTTTCTCCTTGGCAAGTGTTGCCAGGAGGAGGCAGTTTGTCCGCTTGGAACCCTGGTCAGCAATGGTTGTATCGAAGGAGGGTGCTTCTAGCTCCCAGCGAGGAAAGTACGCCGAAGGGGTCGGTGCAACGTCTGATGGTTGACGCCCACAGTCTTCCCAAAGAGTTTGGGTGTACGTGGACAGGGCAAGAGTTTTTTTTGCCGAGGATAGGTTGTATGGAGATTTTCTCTCGTAGAAGTAGGGAAGCATCGGAGCTGGCGCTGCCCAGGACCTCTCTGACCTGACAGGGGACTGCAAATGTAGCGGCCTCAAAGCCTGCTGCTAGTTCCTTGCACTTTTCTTTCAGCGGAATCCATCCGGTTTCCTGGTATACCAAGTTGTTGATGGCATAAATAGGGAGTCCCAGAGCAATTTTCAGGGCGGAGGTCTCGGTGGAGATTAGTCGCTTCCATAGATAGTCTGGTGCATTGAAGAAAACCTGATGGCCATATATAAGACGAGAACGCACTAAGGCCCCAGTCAGGGTGATCAAGTTGCGTATTGTGAAGACTGTTTGAGAGGTCAGGAGTTTAAGCAGTGAGATGGAGCGCCTGGCCTTGGAGCCAAACCAGTGACCATAATCAACGTATACTACCCAGCCGGGAGCTCCCTCCCCCAGCAGGTCGAGTGGCTTAGCTCTCTGGACCATCTAAACCACCAATTGGTAATTGGTGGCGACTTTAATGTTAGCCACCCCGACTGGGACTTTCTCTCCCCAGTAACCCGCGGAGGGCATCTCGCTACGACCATTGCGGAGGCCAACCTAGTCTGTCTCAACGACTGCTCTTGGACACGTATTGCAGACCGCGAAGGAACAAGAAACTCGGCTATAGACATTACCCTTGTCTCCCCAACATTACCCTGGTGCTCTGTGGGTTCGGGCAAATAGAATAGACCCAACGTTTCCCGGCGTGTCGTAAGAGGCGACTAACAGGGGTGATGTTAGCACGGCATCACTGGGTGAAAGTCTTCTACACAGAAGTCACCGGCCAGGGCGGAGGAACCTCACGTTACTACAGGTTCAACGACCACGTGCTCAGGGCCAAGGCGAGCCACACTGTATTCGTGGATTTCGGCTGTGGCCAACAGCCTGGAGAGGATTGGGCCCTGCCAGGTCTTTTTTGCCCAAGACACAACACATGATGAGGTTATCCACTAATTCCATGCCAGATCGGTCGTCGCTCGGAACAAGGACCGCGCCTTCCGTTGGCCACCAGGACGGAGGTGAAAAGTATGCTACTGATGGACAAATTAGCAAGATCCGCACGAGAAACAACATCGTCATAGGAACCTGGAATGTCAGGACCCTAACTGCGGAAGGAAAATTAGAAGAACTGGCCCATGAGCTGGACCACTATCGATGGAACGTTCTAGGTATCAGCGAACTGCGCTGGAAAGGCCTAGGTGAAACAACGACTGACAAAGGCCACAAGCTCTATTTCAGCGGTAGAGATGACAGGCACGAACACGGCGTTGGATTCTTGGTCCACAAGAACATTCTAGCCACTGTCATGGGTTGCCGCCCAGTCTCCAGTAGACTCATTACCATCCGTCTGAGAGCAACCCCTTTCAACATTACCATCATCCAGGCCTATGCCCCAACATCAGACTATGAAGACAGCGAAGTGGAGGATTTTTATGAAAATATACAGGCGGTCCTTGACCAAGTGCCGAAGAAGGACATAGTCATAGTGCAAGGCGACTGGAATGCCAAGGTTGGCCAAGATGCGCACCACAACTGGGGAGACACATGCGGACCCCACTGCAACAACGAGACAAATGACAGGGGTCTGAGGCTATTGGAGTTTGCCAGATACAACAATCTGGTACTGGCAAACACGCTTGGTCTCCACAAAAAATCCAGACGATGGACATGGCACAGTCCCGGCGGGGAACATCACAACCAGATCGACTACATCATGGTCAAGAAACGCTTCAGATCAAGCATCAACATTGGCAGGACACGCACTTTTCCAGGAGCAGACATTGGAAGTGACCACGATCTCGTGATGATGTCTTTCCGGCTCCATTTGAAGAGAGTAAATACAGCAAAGTGCACTAGGCTGAAGTTCGACCTGGACAAACTGCAAGACCCGGAGGTGGCAAAAATATTTCAGGCCACAATTGGAGGGAAATTTGCACCACTGCTTATTTTGGGGGCAGGCGAAGTAGATGTCAACACCATGACCAATACCTTCAACTCAGCTGTAACAGATGCCGCCACTGAGATCCTTGGCAAGCACCGACCAAAGAAGAAGCCGTGGATCACACCTGAACTTTTGGATCTGTGTGATAAACGAAGAGAGTTAAAAAAGAAAAAGAACACCTCACAGGGAGCTGATGTCTACCGAAAAATCAACAATGACATCCGAAAAGGCATGCGCACAGCAAAGGAGAACTGGATAGAAGATCAATGCCAGGAAATAGAGAACAATCTGAACAAGAACAACAGCAAGAAGGCCTACCAGACTGTGAAGCGGCTGACAAGTGTTAAACAGCCCAAAGTCTCCACTATCCAAAGCAAGTCTGGCATATGCCTTACAGAAGAACAAGAAGTCTTGGACAGATGGACAGAGTACTGCTCTGACCTTTACAACCATACACCAAATGGAGACCCATCAGTTCTAGCATGTCCCGAGAGCAGAGAAGAAGAAGAAATCCTCCCAATTCTCCGGGAAGAAGTTGAGGCAGCAGTGCAATCGCTGAAGAAAGGGAAGTCAGCGGGAGTGGACAACATACCAGCGGAACTGCTACAAGCAGGAGGAGAAGCGATGACTGATGCTCTCACCATTATCTGTAACAAGATCTGGCAGAGTGGGGAATGGCCTACACCATGGACCCAGTCGCTTGTCATCACTCTTCCCAAAAAAGGTAACCTTCAGGAGTGTGAAAATTACCGCACCATCAGCCTCATCAGCCATCCCAGCAAGGTCCTCCTGAAAATAATACTCAACAGGTTGAAACCACAAGCTGAACAAATCATAGCTGAAGAACAAGCAGGATTCATGGCAGGGCGAAGTACCACTGAACAGATTTTCAACCTCAGAATAATCTGTGAGAAATACCTACAGCACCAACAACATCTATATCATGTGTTCATAGACTTCAAGAAGGCATTTGACCGAGTCTGGCATGCAGCTCTATGGGCAACCATGAAAGTGTACAACATCAGCCCTAAAATTATAGAAGTCATCAAAAGCCTGTATGACAAGGCTACCAGTGCAGTCCTCCATAACAGCGTCATCGGGAACTGGTTCAGAACAACAATCGGTGTGCGTCAAGGATGCCTACTCTCTCCAACACTCTTCAACATCTTCCTAGAGCGCATCATGTCAGATGCTCTTGCAGATCACGAAGGCACAGTCAGCATAGGGGGCAGAGCAATCTCCAATCTTCGTTTTGCGGATGATATTGATGGATTGGCTGGAGAGGAACAAGAACTTGAACAGCTTGTACAGAGGCTTGACACCACCTCCAGAGCTTATGGAATGGAAATAAGTGCAGAGAAGACCAAAATGATGACCAACAACACCAATGGCATCAACACGGACATCAAAGTACAAGGCCAATCCCTCAACACAGTGCACAGCTTCAAATATTTAGGAGCCATTGTGTCAGACAATGGGTCTCGACAGGAAGTCCTCTCCAGGATCGCACAAACAACTGCTGCCCTGACAAGGTTGAAGCTCATTTGGAAAGACAGAACCATCAGTCTACATTCCAAAGTAAGACTGCTGCGCTCTCTGGTCATCTCCATCTTCCTATATGCTTGCGAAGCATGGACCCTCACAGCAGATCTCCAACGAAGAATACAAAGCATGGAGATGAGGTGCTACAGAAGACTTCTGTGCATTTCCTATACCCAACACATCACCAACGACGAAGTCCGACAGACCATCACACAAGCCATTGGACAACACGATGACCTGCTCACAGTGGTGAAGAAACGGAAACTCCGATGGTATGGCCACGTCACCAGATCATCAGGCCTTGCAAAGACCATTCTGCAAGGCACAGTGCAAGGAGGTAGAAGAAGGGGGAGACCGAAAAAGAGGTGGGAGGACAACATTAGAGAATGGACTGGTTTGACACTGAGCGAAACCATGAGGGCTGCTGAGGACAGAGAAAGATGGAGTATGCTGGTTAAACGATCATCTGTGGTGCCCCTACGACCTTCGGGTTATGGGACAGGATAGGATAGGATCCCCAACACTGGGGGTGGACGCCACATGGTACACCGGAGAGGATCACCTACAATCTGACCATCTCCCTTTACATCTACTGTTGAGATCTACCCAGTCGGAGTTGCTGGACACACCACCTCCTCAGAAATATCTATATAAAAAGGCCAACTGGCCCACCTTTCGAAAGCAAATGGACCTCGGGCTCGCTACCAGCGACCCATTTGACGCGGATGTAAATATCCACCTTGACAACATCCGCACCATAATACTAGATGCAGCAGATCGAGCTATCCCAAAGGCCCGACCAGGAAACACCACCATCCATGCCCACTCCACAGAATGGTGGACGGATGAATGCGATGCTGCTGTTGCTGCCAAGCGCAGAGCCATCCGCACCTACAAGGCAAATATCTCGGAGACAAATAGAGTCGCCCTCCGTGCAGCTACAAACCGCTGCCAAGCCATCATCTCTACTGCCAAAGGAAGCTTTCTGGGATCGCTTTATCGCAACAGAAGTACACGAGCCCCGTGATGGCTCAAAAGTTTGGAGCAAGCTCCGCACTATTAGGAACAGAAACCGCCCACCCGCTAGACCTCTCCTGGTAGACGGCCATCTCACATTTTCGGCACAGGCCAAGGCTGACGCCCTTGCTACCACCTTTGCCAAGGCAAGCCAGACCAAACATCTTCCTCCAGAGATGATACAACGCAGAACCCAAGGGGAAAAGGAATTCTCACCTCCACCGGCTGACAATACTCTACCTCATAACAGCAACCTCACCTTCACAGAACTGGAAGCAGCCCTGTCTGAGCTTGGGGGTGGCTCTCGAGCTCCGGGAGCTGACCCCATCAACAATAGCATGCTTAAAAATCTCTCTCTCAACATGAAGCGTGCCCTACTACACCTCTACCAATCTTGTTGGGAACAAGGAATCGTCCCCCTTGCGTGGAAGGAGTCCCTAGTGGTGGCTCTCCCCAAACAGGGTAAGCCCCAAAACCTACCAGAGAACTACAGGCCTATCTCGCTCACACCATACCTGTGTAAGCTTTACGAGCGTATCGTCAAGAAACGCCTAGAATACTTCCTTGACAAGAAAGGCATCATCCCCACCTGCCAGGCTGGCTTTAGGAGAGGACGGAATTGCATGGAACATGTCGTAAACCTGGTCGAACATGCCAAGAAGGCCATGGCAGAAGGGAACACTGTCGCTGCCACCTTTTTTGACATCAAGAAAGCATTTGATTCCGTCTGGCATGGTAGACTTATACAGAAGATGGCTGCTCTCGGCATCTCCGGGCGGCTCCTTAACTTCGTCGAATCTTTTCTTCACGAAAGAGGAATGAAAGTCAGGGTTGGCTCTGCCTTTTCCACTCGCCACATCCTCGACATGGGAGTTCCCCAAGGGAGTGTCGTAGCGCCCCTGTTATTTGCCATCATACAAGGGGGGTACGGAAGGTATCAAGGGGTATGGGAGGTATCAAGTGGGTTCGGGGAGGTATCAAGGGCCCCTGGGGTATGGTGAGGCATCATGGGGGGGGGGGGGACGGGGAGATATCAGGGGGGGGGGTATGGGGAGGTATGAAGGGGGATATGGGGAGGTATCATCGTCCAAATGAAACTCGCAGACAACAGTTGTTTCTCTGTCTACATTTTAAACAGCATCATGTGTACCCTGGCTTGCCAGGGTACAAAAACCACTAGTGTATACATAATTAGAACATCTATCAAATATTTTTTAATGTATAATTAAAAAAGAAACTAAATAAAAGTGGTGGTATATATTTTATTCGCTGCTTCTTAGGTGTTTTTTTTTTTCCAGTGGAGAAATGAAATAAAATCAAAATACACAACCATTCTACTCTTCAACTTACTTCCCTTTATCACATTAAGGTTAGTCACAAGTATATCAACTAACAAGTTAGCATCTCCCTTCTATGTCTCTGTCGACGTGCGCGTACAACCGGTTGCTTCCCTTTACATGCTTTGCGCTCCATATACTTCGTCGGCCTAAAATAATTTTTTAGAAACTTCAAAACCCAGGGGAGTTATGGGTAGGGAAATCATTTTCTGAAATGACGTCGGCAGGACTCTTCGCGATTAGTGGCATGGCATACGAGACACACGCAAAATGGCGTCACAAGAAGATTGGTTAGATCTGAATTCGTCTAATTTGACCTCGCATGCTGCTAAAAAACAAAATGTAATTGAATTTGCTTTCACAAATCAAAAGAGAGCGAGACCACAACAAAGTACAACGAGCCAAGGCGACGCAAACACTCAAGGCCGACAGAACAAAAAGCACACAAAATACAAGAGGTAAGTACCCGTGACCATACAGTCAATAAAGTAGGCCTAACCACCATTGCAAAATAGGATTGATCATCACCATGATTGAATTTTTCCACCCCACCTTCCAATCGGTACGGAATCGAACATATGCTCAAATCATCATATCTTTGACAGAACTTGCATGTGCATTATACAGTGTGATGCAAGCGATAAATGAACCATCACATCGAAGCGACTCACGATCGCCTGCACTGAGCTCACATATATGTGTGCATGTTTCTATAAATCCATCGTGTTCTCCTTCGATAATTGAGCAAAGCCTTTGTTCACTACCAGAAATTATGCAGTTCCTCTCCCAACTTTCGTTTAATTTCAGCCAGCACATCTTCGCGAGAAATGGCGACCATGACTTCAACTGTGGATAGTTATCCCTTGAACAGATTTCCCAGAATTCTCTATTCTATTTTTAGGTTTGGGATAGCTTGTGGATAAAACCAAGGGCAACGGGACCACCGCACGTCGACTGGGGGCAATACGAGATACTAACTTGTTAGTTGATATACTTGTGGGTTAGTATAACCCAATAATATAATGTTTTATGACTATTTTTACTGAACAGCCTTCATTTTGCCAAACAAGCAAGTCTTCAAATTTGGCATTCATGTGCTTTGCAAACCAATCTCATTAATAGCTACAGAAACTTCACTGTGGCAAGAGCAATGATTGATAGTTTATTAGCACTAATAAACATACCAACGTTTTGTTATAGATTTGAAAAAATATTCAATGCTACCAACTAAATATTAAACTATTATCTTTTAACTGACATTTTCAACTATCCCAGTGCTATTTTCACCAAAGCAGTGAAACACCCAGTTTACCACATCACACAAATCAACAACTATCAGCACTGCTGTCTTATTCAAGGCCCAGCACTCTTCCACACATAGAACAGGCAGCCATGTTGAATAGCCCAGGAGTGTGCCAAAACAATCCAGAACAAAATTATGCAAGATTTTTGGGTTTAATTTGCGGACATATATGACCCTTTTTATTTCACTAGCATTCACTGAACATCATCCAAAATATATCATGCACTAGTCATTTTAAGAAAGTAAATGTTACTCAAAATAGCATGCATTACACATACTGAATACTGATGCAGGCTTAACAATACCTCTTGGATAACTAAGAACATGCCTACATCAATGTTTTAATTCTTTTAACATCAAAATTATTTTATATGATGCTTAAGATTACCCATCCCATCTTTTAAAAAATAATAATTTCAACAAATGATACCCTATCAATATTACATTTCAACCAAAAGCAGACCAATAAAACAGATCAATATCCTTTTCTAGCTGCACAACTAGATAGATTTGCTGAAAATATGCATTTTCTCCATCTAAGTTCAACTTGATGCCATGCCATTGTCAACAAATCTTTTTTGATGTGCATATTCACTTGTATCCACTGCTTTGTTTAATTAACTTGATTAAGGTGTAATTCCCTTGTCAATAGTAGAATAGCAATATTGACCTCATTATTGTTTATAATTATTGTATTAGTCAATCATGTACTAATGTTGACGTTAGGTAGGACTTTTTGTTGTTGTTATGTATGTTTTCTTTTGCAGTTGTACTGCAGCTAACCTGCATATGTCTTAACCTTTTCTGGTGATAACTTATGGTCTTTTGATAAGTTGCAGTGGCTTTTTCTGATAATACTGTACGTAGAATAAGGGTTTTAAGCATTTTAACTTCATTCCAAACACAATTTCTGCACACAATTTTAGACTGCATTTCCTCTTATTTCAAGGTAGTTCAATCTGAATTGAACTTCTGCAAACAATACTTGGTGACTAATTCAATATGATTTTGTTGCAAACTTCATTCAATGAACAAAACAATCTCAAATACTTAGACTACTATCCCTCTTACAAACACCAAACTGTTTCTCATGATCTGATTTCAAATGAATTTTTACTGTTCTATTTTCAATTTTGACTGTTTACAACTGTAAATTTCAGCTATTTGTCATGATTCTGTTAAAAATTTTGAACAAATATTACAGTGGTGCTTGTCGAAAAAGTAAAAATCGTCTCTAGGGTGACCTAAACCTTTTATCTAGTAGTAGTAGTAGTAGTAGTATGTTGAGGACAAAACAGGCCCTCTGGCCTTTCTGAATGTCCCATCTTTCTTATGATTTACCTGGGTCTGATAGTGCATGCAATTTTCCTGAACGCATTATCGTTCATCAAAGTAAAAGAACAATTTTTTGTACTTAGGCAGTTCATCCAACTGGTTTTTGAAAGAGTTAATTGAAGGTGCTTTCTTAAGAGAAATGGGTAGTTCATTCCAGTTAGTAACAACACGATTGGAAAAAGAAAGCTTTTTAGTGTTAGTTCTGCAGTGGTTTACAAATATCTTCCCCTCCGCATTTCGCGTTGAATTACTAGGTGCTGAGAAAAAGTCAGTCCAGTACAAATCGTCAATTTTATGGTACATTTTAAAAGTTTGAATCAAGTCTCCTCTCACTCTTCATCCATACACAGGAGTGAGATTTAGCGGTCGCCCGGTCGCCCGAGGCG
Organism: Oncomelania hupensis; assembly: GCA_036898135.1. NCBI lineage: Eukaryota > Metazoa > Mollusca > Gastropoda > Littorinimorpha > Pomatiopsidae > Oncomelania > Oncomelania hupensis. The sequence goes on along the minus strand of CM072512.1, from coordinate 47,449,959 downwards.
ACTTAAAACCGGCTCGGGCGACCTCACTTTATAATTGAGCCAGCCCGCCTGGCGACCTAAAAAAAAATGATACTACTTGCAGACTTTTAGAAGCTAGGTCCGAAGCGTTTTTAGGTCACTGTTCGTCTGCTACGGAGTATGAAGCATACGCGAGCGTTATTTCCCTTTGCCTACTTCTCATTCGCGCCAAGCGCGCTGTCTGCTTTGTTTGTGAAAAAGATACTCGCTACAAATTACGTGTAATGTCAAAGTGACGGTGGTTGATCCGAAAATGTGGAACTTTATTTCTAGAATCTACCTCACCACGTCCGAACCCCGTAGCTACAAGACTTACCCGATCATCCTGAGAGGCAAGAACCCTTAACGTGATCAACAGACTCTAGCTCATGCAGCAGTATTGAAGTGAACGATTGTCGGGCTGCCTAAAAACCATGCGGGCTACCTCACTTTACTTACTAGCTAGCCCGGCGGGCTAGTTAGTCTCCTGGGTTAAATCTCACCCCTGCATACAAGGAGTGTAAATCTAGATAGATACTTAAGTCTATCGTGATAACGCATGTTACGACACTATTTAACCAGTTTGGTTGCCCGTCTTTGGACTTTCTCAATGGCTATTGATTGTCTCTTTAGTTTTGGAAACCATATTATGTTCCCATACTCAAGATGGGGTCGAACAATTGCCTTATATAATTTTACAAATACCTGTTTGTCAATATAGGTAAAAGTTCTTTTGATTAATCCGACCATTCGGGTTTGCCTTCTTAACACAGGTCTGGATGTGTGCATCAAAAGATAAGTACTTGTCAAAGACAACCCCTAAATCCTTTTCCTCTTCGCACTTTTCTACACGTGAACGTTCTTCCTTTCTCTGCATCACATACTCATGTTCGGGGTTATTTTTACCTGGATGTAGCACCTTACATTTACCGACATTAAAATGTAATTGCCATGTTTCTGTCCAAGCTTGTAGCTTTTAAGGTCTTTTTGCAGATCATCACTCTTACCTGCATCATTATATATTTTGGTATCATCCGCAAAGATTTGACACATGCTGAATCACTCGATGGGCAACCTTGTTTGCTACTGTCCGGTCCTCCTCCAATTCTGTTTTAAATGATCCTTTCAAATTTCACTGAACTGTTCTGTTGTGTGTGTATGTGTGTTGTTGTTTTTTAATTGAAAGCTGTTTATGGAATAATAGTAAGAAATGCAACAGCCATGCATGCAAATAACTTTGCCTAAATCTATAGCCTGGCATTTGGTAGAACTGAAATTTCTGGTTTTCATTTTCAGTATCCCTGTGTATAGGTAGACCAATGTACAAATATGACTATGTTTGTTTAATTCCCTCCTATCATGTAAATTTATGATAATGTCCACTTCCAAGTGCCTGTTGCCATTCAGGACAACAATATCCAACCATTCAGGACAACAATATCCAAAGTTTTCCAAGCACATGTTCGAAATAAACACCCATATAACCCGTCTGCTGGCTTTATAACTAGTTCAACGTTTGCCCACTAAGCAACAAAAACAGTTTTATTTGCCAACAATGTTTGTGACTGATACATTAAAGTAAAAAGCACAAATGAATTTTCCACTGCTGCTTAGAATTATGAAAGTATGCATGCACCCCTTTTACTGTGGTAACACTTTTATTGATATGCAATAGTATTGCTTCAACGTATATATTTATTTTGACAAGCAGCTATACTGGTTGTAATGCATGCCAACAGAATCTCTTCTTTAACAAAAATGGTGGCCCAAAATTATAAACCACATGATAAATTACCATTATTTATGGAGTAGCAGAAGTAACAAATAACAATAATATAGTGACATCATTGGCAGAGTTATATTAATGGTATACTGACGGCTTGTTTCTCTATCGAGACATAGATCTATAAATAAACTAATTTCCAGTTTCACTTTCTATGAAACAGCAGTTGCACTGTAGAGTGCCTGTAATGCAGCATTAGAAAATAATCTTATGACTAGACTATGCACTATAATCATAATTAAGTTTGTTTTACTCTGGATGCAAATAATAATATAAATAATAAATGCCAATTGTCGACTCAACGAGGCTTGAAAAGGGCCTCAACTCGGCTTACAGCATATGATCGGTTTACAAATGTGGGCAACTTTTGTGTTTAACGGTCAAACTTTTACACAAAGACTTACTCAGTTGGTGATTCCGGGTCGTAAAAATCCATCTTTGAAACAAACAGCAAATGACTATGGTCGACCGAACTGTAGAATCTACTCTTTTCTGTCTTCCTCTACACGATTCCCTGCGCTTGTTTAGAGATCCACCTGGAACTTGCACTGCCCATCATATCTTGAACTGCAAAATATTCGACATAAGGACATGATATAATAATTTTTTAGATACATTATAAG